>CM056556.1:20230168-21430168 GCA_029721515.1 Synanceia verrucosa | reverse complement strand
AACATAACACTGATTACCAATTCATGTTATTGAAGGGGTCTTGAGGATTCTTATCAGTGTTTGGCTGAATTACAACCACACTTTCTGTCTACATGAGTGTGTGATAAGAGCCCCTGTAGCTGCTTGACCCTCAGTGACCTCTTGCTTTTGGTTTGTGCTTGTGTTTAAACAACCAGTGTGCCTGTGTGTGAGCCTTCTGTATGTGTATGTACTTGTAAGAAAGACAAAGTAAAAATGACTCATTGGTTTCTATGTTATCATCTCAAGCCCCTGCAGATTGAAAACATTATCTAAGGTAAAGAAATGGTGTCACAAAAATGTGCCTCCTCTCTTTTCACCTGTATTAAGCCAGATACTGCTTGTCTTGCGATATATATTATTGATTTCCATGACAAAAACCTGAGTGTGGCTAATTTAGGATCAAGATTAAAGACGCCAAGCCTCCGTTGATGTGTAGTGTTTTGTGTGTGTTGTTTGTTCACGCACGGAGGACGAAAGAAAAATGAAATTAGACCAGGTAGCTTAACATATATTTTCCAAGTTGAAGTATGTTTGGAAGCAGAATAAACACAAGATAATCATTGAAAGACAGACTGTCATTTTACTGAATATCCACATAATAATAATGATGCTATTGTGGCTCTTTGCAGTTCCAGGGGATCTGGGAAACCAGTTGGAGGCAAAGCTGGATAAACCCAGTGTGGTCCATTACATCTGCTACAAGAAGACCGATTCCTTCTTCACTCTGTGGCTCAACCTGGAGCTGCTGGTCCCTGTAGCCATAGACTGTTGGATAGACAACATAAGGTATTGCACAGGGTTTCTCTGCCTGCATTCAGTCATCAATAACAGACAGTTTGTCAACCCTGATGAATTTATCCACTTGTTCACAGTGTTCAGACAATAGGGAGATCTGATGTTTTTCAGCCTTTATCTTTGTTTTAAAATGTCACAAAACCATTATGTCATGAACAGTATTTTTTCTTAACAGGTAAAAATATTTGGGCCTTGCTGTTTTTGTGGGGGGGGTGCTTGATTTAAAAAAAAAAAACAAAAAACATGACACTGTGCAAATTCCAAAAGTCGTTAATAGTCAATAGGATACAGGAGTAGGGAGGTGGGATCGATGACCTGGCTGACTGTGTGTTAAGGGTTATCAAAGAACGTCAGAAAAACTGACCTTTAAACCCTCAATCCATCAACAAGGTATAGATAGAAAGAGAGGCTGAATGCCATTCCTTTAGTCTCCAGCTACACGACAACGGCACGATAATCCTTGTGAGAATGTTGCCGGAAGTATTTCTGTCTACATGGCAATGCGATAACGAGTGGCAAGGATTTAATACATGTACCACGCCGATAAGTGGTGCTGCAAAGAAACACAGAGAAAACCACCGAAAGAATACAATGAGCATGTGCCTGAAGTCCTTGTTATTTAAGTGTGCCGAGTGCAAACATAAACACAACATAGAGAAGAAAAAAGCAAAAATGCTAATAAACTTAGCAGCGTCTGTATCACATATGCTACTCTGTAATCCACCATTGTTGGTCAACACCTTGTTGTGACTGATTTTAAGCTCCTACTTCTGGTCACGTGATTATGTGATGTCATTGTTAGCAACAAACGCTGGGTACACACTGCAACGGCGAGACGGAGTTGTCAGATCTTCTCACTCTGGAACCCTTTGTCAGAAAATACCGTGGTGGATCACTGACAACGCTCGAGTAATCTGTACACAAGGCGGAATCTGTATTAAAGTTTGTCGGATTTACATAATCCCATTGTCGTGTGGATGGCACCTTAATGTCATCGTTGAAAGCGACTTCAGCTTAACACTGCAGTGTCATTAATTGAGAACTTTGCTGTGATTGTGCGGATCCTTCATGGTTTTCCTAACTCACTCCAACATGATGTTAGCCAACTGAGAGGATTGACATGTTAGTCTTGGGTTAAATTATTTTGACTAAAGAGATGTGAAATGAAAACAGTAACTGACCGATCATCTGATTGCACTCATATGACAGGCCGCCATGGGTTTGTGGCTACAAAAAAAACACATGTTTATTGTGGATGCACCATAGTTAATTAGGGCTAAGGAACCACCCTAAATGTAAGGCAGTAATAAACTGTATCACCATTTTTCAGCTAAGTGAGTTGTGTAATCAATCTGATTTAAACAATTCAAACCTATAATTCATTCATAAAACTGTCTTCAATTTAAAATAAAATGTAAGTGCATTGAATGCATTGTGTTTAGCAGTTTAACGATAAAGTTTCAGTCATGATCCAGCAACAACAATGTAAGTGAGGTTTACAGGATAACAACGAATGCTAAAACACAGTGTTAACAGTAGCACAAGTAGAGATGAGTCAGGAATGAGTCATTTATTGAAGAGGAAAAACTAAAATAGTGCATTGACATTAGTATTTGTATCCTTTACTCAGCACTCAGTTGAACCATTGATTACACCCTGCAGTCTTCTTGGGAATGATGCCACAGGCGTTGCACATATTTGGGGATATTCTTCCCTTCTTCTCTGCAGATCCCCTAAAGCTCTGTCATGTTAGATGGAGACGATTTGTGGACAAACATTTTCTGGTCATTTCCAGAAATGTTTGATTGGTTCAGGTCAGGGCTCTGGCTGAGCCACTCAAGGACATTCACAGTGTTGTACCAAAGCCACTCCTGCATTGTCTTGATTGTATTCTTCAGGTCATTGTCCATTAGAAGGTGAACCCTCAGCCCAGTCTGAGATCCTGAGCTCTATGGATCAGTTTTTTCAATAAGTCTATCGCTGTAATTTGTAATTTCCCTCAATCCTGACCAGTCTTCCTGTCCCAGCTGCTGAAAAACACCCCACAGCACAATGCTACCACCACCACTTCACTGCTAGGATGGTATTGGGCATTCCTGGTTTCCTCCAGATACAATGCTTAGAATTAAGACCAAAAAGGTCAATCTTGGTTCCATCAAACATGAAAATCTTGTTTCTCACAGTCTGAGAGTCATTTAGGTGCTTTCATGTGTCTTTTCTTTTGCTGAGGATAGGCCGTCATCTGGCTGCTCTGCCATAAAGTCCAGATTGGTGGAGTGCCGTAATGACTTTTGACCTTCTGGAACTTTCTCCCATCTACACACAGGATCTCTGCAGCTCAGCTAGGTTCTTGGTCTCTTACTGAGACTCTTCTCCCCGATTGTCCAGTTTCTGTCAGCTCTGGGAAGAGTCCTGGTTGTTCCAAACTTCTGTTTAGCATAATAATAAAGTGTGTGTTTCCAAATGACTGGACTATTTAATGAAACACTGAATTTATGATATTTTATGATATTTTGGTAATTTGTGACTTTACCAAGGGTGGGCCCCAGCCAACGTGTTCAAACATCTACATCATGATCGAGAAAAGCAGGAGGGTCTCAGAGCTAAAGTCTGAATACTTACATCAATGCAATATTTTAGTTTTTCCTCTTTAATAAATTTGAGAAAAATTCTGTTTTCACTTTGTCCATCCGGGGTAATGAGTGTAGACTGATAAGAAAATATTTCATTTTCAGCACAAGGCTGCAACATAACAAAATGTTACTGAATACTTTCCAACTGCACTCCACCCACATAGCAACTCTTCATGCAAAGCAGGTGGAAGTCAATAATGCTATTAGAATATGCACTGTTTTCATAAATAACCAAGATGCAGTTGGAGTGTATGTTTCAGTGTAGTTTGGAAAGACTCTCTGCAAATGTTCGCTTCTGCTTAGCAAACTCTCACATCTGCATGGGAGTTTTTAGAATTGGAGAAGTTTTTGTCACTTCACTTGCAAGATGGTAGGAAGGTGATTTTTAAAATGGGAAGTGTTTCTGTCACCTTGTCGTTAGTTGTATGTGTGTGACTGTGTGCATGTGGTGCATCACAGATGCAGAAACTGATCCTGATCAAATGACAAATTGTGTGTGTGTGTGTGTGTGTGTGTGTGTGTGTGTGTGTGTGTGTGTGTGTCTAGGTTGATCTACAACAGGACCACACACACCACCTCGTCCCCACCGGGCGTGGACATCCGTGTCCCGGGCTTCGGAAAGACATATTCAGTGGAGTATCTGGACCCCAGCAAACGCAGTGTGGGTGAGTAAAAGGCCCAAAACCACAGTGGAGAGGTGAGAACTGTCTAGCTCTAAACGGGTCCTCACAAAGATATACAAACAGGAATCAGATAGGTACTTCTCACTATTTACACATTGGGAGACTGAAATGTGTGATGCTTTATTTTCTTCTCTTCCTGTGTGTGTGTGTGTGTGTGTGTGTGTGTCTCTAGGCATGTATTTCTTTACTATCGTGCAGGCGATGGTAGAGTGGGGCTACACAAGAGATGATGATGTCAGAGGAGCGCCCTATGATTGGAGGAAAGCCCCAAGTAAGCAGCACACTAAGGCTGGGTACCGAACTGCAATACTTTTGTAGCACCGACCAAAAAGCCCGATCCTACAGGGTATCATAAAAGGGGAGGGGGGAGACACTTCATAGAGACACTGATCCGTCTCCCCTACTTTCCCAGCATAAGGAGGCAAACGTCGTCATTAAAAAAAGGGGATTAGTGTCAATGCATCAGTGTTGGGAGCCTGGAGTTTGTATGTTTAGACTCATGGTGTGTTCCAGTTGTATAAGAATGTCAGAATTTCCAAGCCTCAAATCAGAATTTAAAGCAGAACCCCCCGTGAAGTTGGATCTCCAACTCCTAATGTCGGATGAGTCTCACCAACCCGACACAGAATTCATGCTATCTGCTACTGATGTAAACAATAGCTACATGACGTGTTGTATGTCTGTAAGGCTGTAAGTGCTGGGAGCAATAAACTTTGTGGTTTTGTTGCTCCAAATTCTGACTTCCATGAACAAACCATAGGATCATAAAGAGGAACTGGTGCAGCCAGTGTCTGATCATCATCAGACCATTGTCCACTATGTCTACCATGATAAAGCCAAATTACACAAAAATAACTTATTGCAGTATCAAAACGTGTCGTTCTGGAACCGGTGTCAAAATAGAGATGCTGAAATTGCCATCATATCAAAAAATTTGAACGATACCCAGCCCTAACACACACACACACACACACACACACACACACACACACACACACACACACATTCACACACATCCCCTGAGCTGTTACCATGACCATGAATGAGCACTCACCTGTAAAACCACAATTTTTTGTTCATTCTTAAACTTTTCATGAGTGAATGTTAATAACAACGCTTGTGTAGCTTCTGAAGGCACTGTGTTTAAAGGGACAGTTCCCCCCCAAAATCAGTAACACATGTTCTTTGTCTTATCTGTAGTACCATTTTTCACTCTAGATATTGATAATTAATTGATAATTAGCATCAATCTAGAGTGTGTGTGTGTGTGTGTTGAAGATATCAGCTGGTGAGGTGTCTGCATTCTCTCCAATACAACTACATGGAACTACAGCAATTGGGTTGTATTGTTCAAAGCACCAAAAATATGCATATTTAAAATCTAAACTGTCCATCTCGAGTAGATGTTTCAGTGGTATGGGTGTCAGATGTAATTTGGCAGAAAGAAAACAGTTTCTGTATGAAACTGTCCACAACAATGTCTCTGGATTATTTAATGTAACCGGGACATGATTTCAGGAAAGAGTTTTTGAAATGTATTTCTTAGCACTACTTGAGATATCACCAACACTTGGCAACTCACACCAATATAATGTGGACTGATAAACAGTATTACAGGTAAAATATTTCTTTTTAATGTTTTTTTTTATTATGGGGTGAACTGTACTTGTTAAGGAGTTTAGCAGTCATGTTATGTGCCTTGCAGCCCTAAAAAACACATCCTTAAATTTTGTGAGTCAGTGTTGATGACTTGGGCACAAAATAAGGAAACACAATTAAAATAAGCTGTGATCTTTCCAGTCATTGTATAAGATGAAGTCTTGGAAGCACTCCAATCTAATGACTGTAATTCAGGGACTTTCACGGTGTGGTGACTTTGTTTCCTTGTTTTTCTTTGGTTCTGTTGTCCTCGATCAGATGAGAATAAAGCGTATTTCCTGGCGCTGCAGAAGATGATTGAAGAGATGGCAGAGAAGGCTGGTGGGCCCGTGGTGCTCATCGCTCACAGTATGGGTAACATGTACACTTTGTACTTCCTCAACCAGCAGCCACAGGCCTGGAAGGACCGATACATCAAAGCGTTCATCTGTCTGGGTCCACCGTGGGCCGGGGTGGCCAAGACCCTCCGTGTGGTCACCTCTGGTAAGAGATGGAACTGTTATTTTGGAAACAGTTTTCTGGAGCCAATCTTGCAGGCCTATAAATACTGTAAAATACTGAAACACAATCCACAGAGAACTACACAGAGCCAGCATTCAGAAACTGTGCGTTTGAAACGTCAATGTTTGTCACGTGACTGATCTACAATATTTAAACCACTTTACAATTTATAGTTATGTCAGGGTTTTAAATGTGTCTCTGTTTTCTTTCCGGTTGTACACGAGCGTGCATGTGCACAGATGACATCAGCTGACAGGAAGTAACACAAACCCAATGCAATTTGCTCTCAAAGAGCATTTTATATCGAGGGTAAATATATAGGGATATTCAGGCAGACAGAATGAGGATTTTTTTTTTTTTTTTTTTTTTTTTCCCCAAAATGAAAGTAAACGTGTTATTTTAGAAAGACAGATGGAGCCAGTATTATGGTTACAGTTTTTGTGGACTAAATGCGTTTTAATTCTGCATAATGTTTTGAAGTAAACAAGAACCGTTCTCTCTCTGGAAAAGTCTAGAATTAAAAGAGGATAGAAGAGCACATAATACGTACTCGAACGTTGTTAAAAGATTGTTTTTAGGAATAAAATAATAGTAATTAACAAATGGCCACACAAATTAGATATATATTTTAATACATATTTAGAACAGCCGACTGACAAATCTGACATTAGCTTGCAAGCACAAGTCTATGAGTTGAAATTGAAGAGTAAGACAAAACGTAGCTGACATGTCTGGCATTTAAAATTAAACTAAATTATCATTCAGTTATATAAACTATATGTCTGTATAGGTTCTCAGTCATCCAGGTCGAGGTAAATCAAAATAGCTCTTTTTGATGTAAACTATTAAGATTTTAAGTTGCATTTCACAAAATATAACATGCGGTTGCAAAATACCAATGATTTTAAAGAAATAGTTCTAATTTTTTTGAAATGATTGTATGAGATGCTTATCCATAGTTAGTATATTTCCTACAGTAGATGGTTAACATGCTCCCAGTGTGGAGAAACAGACAGGAGCAAAGTAACCTACTGCTGTAGACGGTAGCGGCAAAACAAATATTTAGATGCCTAAAAGATTCAATATCCATTTAAGTGTACTCTATATATGTTTCAAAATCAAAAGACTTTATTGTCATTATATGACAATATATTTGTGCATACAACAAAATTAGGAGCGCTACTCCACATGGTGCTTAGCCAAATGTAAAAAGAAGAATAATCAAGCTTGAATTATTTATATCTTTTTTTTATACAGGTAATCTCAATGAGACACGGGGACTAATTTTCAAGAGAGACCTGCTCTAAAACAACACACAACAATATAAAATTCTTTGTAGACCGACACATTAAGAGACATTCCTGGACAAACGTTACAAATCTAATGCAGAATTACAGACATGATCCTCATTCAACATCAAGCTGTACGTGCAAAAGTGCCAGTGATGGAATAAGAACAAGTTCCAATAGATGATCTTTCCAGGCCCTTATGAGGCAACTTATTATTTAGACATTGCTCTTGCATCAGTGCTTCATTCTGAGATGGTAGGACTGACCTGGGGCTCACACAAGACACTAATGTTCCATCTCTTCCGAGACATCATTTGTTTATTTCATAAATATCTGCTTTCTGTTTCTGAACAGTGAATGACTCGCTAATGCTTATTAAATGTGCATCAGAGATGCCTTTCTAAGAAAGAATGTACAGTTTAACAGCTTACAGGGTTTCATCTTTACTGGGTAGTGAAAGTATCTTTAAAGTGGGACGTTGATGAGTTCAGTTTTAAATGCTGTGATGGAAACAGCCTGTGTACAGCAACTGCTCTTATCCCTTCTTGGTTCCTGATTCTGGTAAATGTTTTACAGCTTGACCCCAGCTGTAACCATCACACACTGCTATTAAACAATACTGTGCAATACTACAGTGTATTTCTGTTTCAGGTGTGTCTCTCAGGTCATGTGGACATGACATTTTTAGGAAGCAACACAATTTTGGTTTTGAGTCTGTGGCTGGAAATTCTTAGCTCAGTTTCACTCTCTGTCACTGGTTCCTTTTCTTGACCTACAGGTGATAACAACCGCATCCCAGTGATCAGCCCATTGAAGATTCGCTCCCAACAACGTTCTGCCGTTTCCACCTCCTGGCTGCTCCCCTATGCCCACTCCTGGCCCAAGGATCAGGTCAGGCATTCAACATTTTTTCTTTCCAGGGAGACTTTTTTTCCTGTCTTCCTTTGTTGCAGGGTCAGTCTTTCAAATCAGAATTTAGCCTTAAAATGGAATAGTTATGAAGTAGATCTGTCTTCTCCACAGAATGCTTTACCAGCCAACAGGTTTACAGAAAATTAGATAAATAGATAAATACAAGTAATAAATTCTTAAGAAATATAATACTTATTATATATAATTTATGATAGGACGGCACGGTGGTGTAGTGGTTGGCACTGTCGCCTCACAGCAAGAAGGTACTGGGTTCAATTCCCGGCCCGGGGCCTTTCTGTGTGGAGTTTGCATGTTCTCCCCGTGTCTGCGTCGGTTCTCTCTGGGTACTCCGGCTTCCACCCACCATCCAAAACCATGCATGGGGATTAGGTTAATTGGCTAATTTAAATTGCCCGTAGGTGTGAATGTGAGTGTGAGTGGTTGTCTGTCTCTGTCTTGACTTGTCCAAGGTGTACCCTGCCTTTCGCCGTAAGGCTCCAGCCCCCCCACGACCCTATGTAAGGTCGGATGGATAATTTATAATAAATAATAATTAAGTGCTGTATAAGTACTGTTGGGGTATAGTGTGACCCACAGAGAAAAACACACAGCCCATATTTAGAAACTATGTGCTTGTGTTAAAGTGATCTCTCCACTTGTACACCATTAGACACTTTACAAACGTTGCAGCATGTAGCCATGGTCTGTCACAAATTAGCACAATATGGGACCTTATAGCATTTGGTATAACACCCCAATCACTTTTTTTTCCCCTCCATCCATCACCAGGTCTTGGTGCAGACGCCCACCACCAATTACACCGTGATGGACTATAAACGCCTCTACTCAGACATCAGCTTTGAGGACGGCTGGCTGATGCGGCAGGACACGGAGACGCTTGTGGCTGACCTCACACCCCCCGGCGTGGCCGTCCATTGCTTGTACGGCAGCGGCATCCCCACGCAGGCAGCCTTCCAGTACACCAACAAGTTCCCTGACACGGAGCCCACGGTGGTGTTCGGCGACGGGGACGGGACGGTGAACCTGCAGAGCGCCATCCAGTGTGGCCGGTGGATGGGAAAGCAAAAGCAGCCCGTGACGTTAAAAGAGCTTCCGGGGAACGAACATGTGAACATGCTGCTGAACTTCACAACTGTGGCGTACATCAAGACTGTGCTGTTCTCCCCGTGATGCTAGCATTACTGAGGCTAATAGTTTTACACACACACACTCTAATAATCAAACTCTTCACTGACACACACAGTCTGTCTAAACATTGACTGCCAAAATACTCCTCAGTACATGCCTCATTGCTTACGAAAACTATTGAGATTTTGTAGAACAATTGCAGGAATATATTAATTTTATAGCTGTAATTATACTTATGTTAATGTCAGGTTGTTTACTGTTGAGAAAGCCTACATACAATGACTTTTATAATGGTCTCAGCTTTTAAAGAACCAGAGATTTTACCTTCTAATCTAAATCCACAATGATATGAAAAAGGACATGTATGTACAAAACCAGGGATAAACTGTATGTACCACTTTGCTGAGTTGTTAATCAAAGTCAGATATTTTTATTAATGTTGCAAAAGCAATTTCTAGACAAATTTGACTCTAATGTTTTTCGGGTAACTGGTAAAGCACAGACAGGTCACGTGTTCAAGTGCTTTATCTGAAACAACTTTATTTTTTTTGTCATTTGATTACTCATGATCCTTTTTGTTGAGCTGTTTTTTTTTTTTTTTTGCATGCAGCCAAGCTGTATATCCCTGATGGTCCGACAGCTTTGATTTTATTGTGTTGTACATAATTATGCAAGTTGTGTGCTGAAGGACCTGAACCATACCTGGGATCTAGAAATTGTTTCTTTTCACGCTGAAGTCACTCAAAGATACAAAGTTTTAGACGAAGAAAAATGTTAACCCAAAGTCCACTCTCTAAATTTTTCAGCTTTGATTTGATCTTAATCAATGAAGGGATTCGTCAGCTCTTGGAGTTTGCTCCATTCCTTGATTCAAAGAAATGCAGTTGAAAGCTACAGAAAAAGTGAGCAAATAACTAGACTCCCAAGTTACAATGTGTTTTTTATTAAAGTCATACTTTTTTTCCCCACTTTAACAGAAAAATACAACTTTCACAACAGCATTTGACTTAGATTTTTCACTTTCCACTTATGGTTCTGAACATATTTTGTGCCTTGGTGGACTGGAATAACAGTACAAATCAGATCTTTTGTTATTATTTTCCATGCAGGGTTCAAAACTATGACTCCTTGTCCTTGTGACTGTGCCATCAAGCCCTCTCTCGGCCAGATGAACATGATATACTCCTGAGTGTCAAATCTGCTGTGAACTATCATATCATGTGTGTCATTAACGTGCTGCCTTCTACACAGTAAAATATTTAAAATATTATGATCAGCCATTTGCTTTTTATTTGTGCAGTAAATCCCTCTGGTAAACTTTACATCCTGTCATACTTTTTTTTTTATTTTTGTGCTTTAAGACTGTGGAGTTAAAGTTTAAAGGTTGTAAAAGGTTATTTAGTCCTTTATAAATACTGTGACAGTATCACAAAGCTCAATCCACAGAGTAACACACTATTCAGAGAGATCTGTATGAGGAAAAAACTGTTTCTTGAAAGTTAAAGCATGTAAAGGGCGAAAGGCAGGTTACACCCTGGACAAGTCGGGTACCCGGATAGAACCCACGCAGACACTGGGAGAACTCCACACAGAAAGGCCCAGGGTCGGTATTCGAATCCGCTACCTTCTTGCTGTGAGGTGACAGTGCTAACCACTGCACCACAGTGCCGCCCTCAGGGTAAACATGCATGTGTCAAATCTTAAGGCTCCAGAGAGAAACGAAAGGTCTTGTTTCCTGTGTTGCACCGCAGCTCCGTGCAGTCCAGCCTCAGAAGAAATGGTCCTTCTTCATGGTCATCGATCAGGCTCTAGACGTACGAGCAGTAATCAGTGGGTTAATTAATTGATCAACTGATTCAAGGCACGTCCTCTATACCCAGAGTTATGTGCTGTCAGAATGGTAAATGGTGTTAAACACATGCAAAAAATAATAGACTGCTGCATTTGTGTTTTAGGCTTCCCAAATGTTCTTTCTGGGGATACACTTTTTAAAAAAGACAAACCATCGTGGCCCAATTCACAAAGCCTTATTTATAACCCCTGAGAAAAGCAAAGCATTTGTGCATTTAAAAAAAAAAAAAGTTGATAAACCTATGACTGACAGTATGATGGTCTATTAGTGCCATTGTAGGTAAAAACAGCTTTTTACGTTAAAATAAAAACACATAAAGAACAGGAAAGACAATGTTTCTATGTATCTTTCAGGACCATCACCTCGCCCATTTCATAGACTGAAGACTTTATAAGTTTACACCTTTTTCTTGAGTTAAGAGATTCATTTTTCTTCTCATCACAAACAAGCATATATTTTTTTCCCCATTAGAAGTAGGCTACAATTACCAGAACAATTCAAACATTCAGGTACGCTCATGTGGCTCAAAGGTGCACTGCAGGTATAATGTTGATTAAAAGATTAGACCCTAATAAAATCTCCTGCCATCCACTTGTGATTCACGACCCAGTCTTTGTAAATCGCTGGTCTAAGGCTTACATGTGACATCGAAATCCAAACTACAGCCTGACTCTTCATAGAGTGCATTTAAAATCGGTTAACAGTATGTTTTTAATAACAGTAAACCTTTGGATTTTGAACTGTCAGTTCGGGGAAAATTAACACAGTGATGTCAGTGTTAATAGTTGGATGTCCCAGTACCTGCATCCCTTGAATGCACTCCTTTAGCTGTGCTGTCAAGTCTCCAACACACCAGGCCAGACTCACGTGGAAGGATGGATCCTAAAAAAACACACCAGGAGGACTATTTGTTCACAGTTTTAAGACAAAGAATTTATCTACAGTCATTCATTGTCCGTTAATTATTTCTTTAATAAAATCATGGCAAACTGTTCTGGGTATTTTAATTTGAAAACACACTTGTCCTGTTAGCATAAGTAAAAATATAAAACAAAACAGTTGCTACACATAGAAGAGCATCCCACTGACTTATTTAGATCCTCCAGAGTCACTGTAAAAAGACACAGACTCCAGCCATGTACCTCAAATGATTGAATCTATTTGTGTGTTGAAAGTTGTAAATTAGTGACCTTATAAAAAGTGTCCAGGTGAAACTCTGTCATTGTTCTATCCACTACTTGGACCAGGTCCAGCAACTGAGCATGCCCTGTGCACACTTCCATCCCCAGAAACGTCCTGCAGGGACACAATAGACTCATGCTCAGAGAATAAAAACAGACACATTAGGAGTGAAAATGTATCTTTGTATGTAGTACATGTGACTGTACAGTACCTTGTCCTCTCAGCATTACAATAGACCCTCAGTCTTTCTGCTGAGCACACAAACCTGGCGAAAAGAAGCACAGCTAGAATGACATCCCCGCCCACCATAGTGAGATTATGATGTAACTTTCCCATCTTTGTTCAAAAATATATATGTTATAGTTGCTAGCCTTGTTCTAATAACTTTTGCATCAAAAGGGACAGTGTGTATCATTTTTTGGGGGGGTCTATTAGCATAAATGTTGATATACTCTTCATAATAGACATATAATATTCAGAAATATGTTTTCTTCATGTATAAATCACATAAATCAATCTCATCACTAACACCTGGTGTTTAGCAGTACAAAAAAACAATAGTCTTCTTCTTATGGCAGCAAACCTCTTGCAGTGCACCAAGCCTGACCGGAGGCTCTGGATGAAGGGTTGGATCCAATGGTGTCTGAGCACCACCGTCTGAGAGAGGCTGAGGTGAAACTCCTCCTGCGGGCTCAAAACTGCACCATGCGCTCCGGCTAATGAGAGCAGCTCCTCCAACAAGTCACTGAACTCCTCCTCGGGATGGTCTGATGTGCAGAGGAGAGAGCACAAAAGAATCCACATTAGGTTAAATAAATTGCTCAACCAGCCATCATCAGAACAGTGTGTAGGTCTTACATGGCAAATAAACATAGGTGGCCCAGTTGCCTCTCTCATGTTTGAAGGAACGGATGCGTCCACCATGAAGGGAGCTGTCTTCAGTCAGTGAGCTCACTTCATCTGGAAACATAGCCACCACGCAACCAGGAAGAGGCAGCCTAATGGAGACACAGCACAATGAGATCACAAATGGTTCAGTAGCATTAAAGCTGTTATTGATACCATTTTATGTGGATTTTTTTTTTTTTTTTTTGCGAAAGAGAAGGTTATGAGAAGGTTTAATAGCTACGTTGATACTTTCATCATGTTATCCTATTCTGAGACAACAGAAAGTCAGAAAGTCACACACCGTGTTTTAGGAACCTGTTCCTCAATTTTGGGCGCCTTCCTTGCCGGGCTGCCATGGTTACCATCATCTTCTTTGTGAGACTTTCGAGAAAAACTTTTGTTTTGATCAGCGGCTGCCGACACCGCCTCGCTTTCCTCCTCATCTGAGCTGCTGCTGTAGTTAACCAACATCCTGTGACGTGTCACAGCATTAATTTTGTTTATTACTATATTGACAAAGACATTTAACTTCAAACTACAGGAACAATAAAAGTTTCCCGGCTATAAGCGTATTTTCCAGCAGCATCACAACGACAAGTCGGTTCATCTTCCACATAGCTCTCTGCGCTTCCGGCGTAAACAACCTGTTGTAATGCTAATTTCAGTCCCAGTGAAACACTGCTCCGCTTCTAATCAGTTCCACTCTCAAATGTTTGCTACAATATGGGTACAGTGCATAGATGATGGAATATGTGTATAAGTGTTTTTGAGTACTGTCGGTCTGAATAAAAAAAATAAATATTAGTCAACAATGCATATGCCGTGACAACATTTAAATAAGATGACGGGTTCACCCAAAAATGGAAGATTTCCTTATTTTTTAAGATAGATTTAAGCAGATTTAGCAGATAGATTTACTACTTATAAAAATATGGATATATGCAGAGAAAAAGCGTTTCCGGTAGTGTGTGTGTGTGTGTGTGTGTGTGTGTGTGTGTGTGTGTGTGTGTGTGTGTGTGTGTGTGTGTGTGTGTTGTGAGCATGCCAATTAACTCTTGGTTTATTCATGTTCCCGTGCGCGGGCTATGGCTGGGGCTCAGAAGCTAGCAGATAGCTAGTTAGCAATTTATATCAAAATGCGTGTTTGCGATGGACGAGAGAATGTACTACGAACCAAATAAATGGATACGTGAAACGATGCAGTCAATGGGGCGGTTAAGGAAACCGCGGAAGAATTTTCACCCATTTTAATGACCCGCAAATCCATTTTTTCGGCCCCGGGAGCCAGAGTGCCCGAACAAGAGAGCATCCGACCACCGTTTGCGGATGTGAAGAAGGCGCTTAACGTTATTTGGTGGGAAGTAATGTTAGCTAACCTACGGCAGGCTGGCATTCAAACTTAATACTCCGTAGGTTTTACTGGACGCCCCCAGGTATGTAAATGCAGGATGTTTCGTCCCTGTTTACATGCACGACTCTTTAACAAAGGTGTCGCTGCAGCGGCTACCACTATGCTATTAACACTCCCGGAGCTAGCCCGCTAACGATAGCTCTTCCCTACGCCTCAATGACTGCTTTAGCATGTGGCTAAGCTAGCGAGCTGACTCGCTCCTGATTACAGTGATCTTTGCTTGGAGACGAAAAACGTTATGATGCGCAGACGCTGTCATCCACTTTTTTTAACCGCGAATCATCGAGAAGAGGAAGAGGAGCTTAACTACCATAATAATAAAGACTTGAATACACAACTTAGCGTTATTGTTGTGTTCCCAAGTGTGTATCATAATTAATGCTCTCGTTGTGTGGTTCTGCGTTCACACGTTTGAAGTTGTTTACAGTTACATGTCACTGAATTGAGACAAGGTCAACATGTAGTAGCGTTACATATTATTGGAAGGATATTCTACATGACTCCATTGCCATTTGGGGGTAAATAAGGCTGATGAACTCTTGCCTAATGTGTATACAAGAAGCTGTGATATTTTACTGTGTGGTCTGGCACCTGTTGTTGTAAACCTAATGTTGCAACACTCCTTACAGTGTTATTAATACGCATGTTTTAATGTCTCTGTTTCTGCCGAGTTTACATAGATAGTAACTTTCTGCTAAGGATGAAAATTGCAATAAAGCATTATGCTACACAGACATTATTTGTCTGTTGGATCAGTGGATGTTTTAGATGCAAATATACCATTGCATCTCAGTAAGTCCTTTCTGCCCATTGATACATATTTTGACTCAACTCAATTCTCTTTTTCAGCTGATCTCCTCTGCTCCTCCACCACAGCCCCTCCACACCACAGTTACTGGTTCCTCAGAGACACCTTGCTGAAATGGAGTAAGTTTGTTGTCTGTGCATTTTCTTTACACACTTTAAAGCTTCTTCAAGTGTTATTTAATCCTTCCATATCATGCTAATTTTCAGTTTCAAACGTGGTTTGTGTGTTCTGCTTGAAAGTATTATATGCTGTATGTCCCGAAAAAAACTTTGTTTTCATCATCAGCTTACATCCTTGTTTACTTCCTGTTAGCCAGTGTCATTCACATACCCAGTGACAGAAAATAAACTGCCACATGTTTGGAATTTTTATGTTTAAAATGGTGAAATAGTCTATATATTTGTGACAACACAAAATTAATACAGAAATCCTGACAGCTTGTTTTAGAGACAGTTTCAGAACACAGGCTTTATGTATTTCTTTGACAGTATTTATGCAGCCCTTAATTTAAGCATTTAATCTGTTCCAATCTCCCTTTCTTACTGCAGTTGGGCCACGCCAGCCAACAAACTGAATCCTTACTCCCGAGCCCGCATGACAGAGGCCTGGCAACAGCATACGGTCGCCCCACCTCCGGTCGTCCACACCATCCCTCCAGGAGCAGAGAATACGTTGGGCTGTGCAGTGTATGGCATTGTACTGCAGCAAGATTCTACGTCTTTACAGCAACAGCATGCCCAGCACAGCCAACACAGCCAGCAACACAGTGGGAGTCAGCAGCATGCGGGTGGGCAGCACAGTCAGCAGCAGCATCCCACCCAGTCCCAGCAAACCTCCCTACAGGTAGGGACAGAAGGAGGACACAAGTGCGGGGCCTGTGGACATGATATCTCCCACCTGTCCAACCCGCACGAGCACCAGTGCATGGTGAACCAGGACAGGTCGTTCCAGTGCACCCAGTGCATGAAAATTTTCCACCAGGCGACAGACTTGCTAGAACACCAGTGCGTACAGGTGGAGCAGAAGCCCTTTGTGTGTGGAGTGTGCAAGATGGGCTTCTCCCTGCTCACCTCTTTAGCACAGCACCACACATCCCATAACAGCACCAACCCAATGAAGTGTTCAATATGCGAGAAGACCTACCGACCCGGGTCTTCCGGCAGCGTCACACCCAACTCAAACAACCCCCAGCAGCCCAGCAGTGATAGGGCATCAGCAAGCAGCAGCTCATCTATCCTTCCCTTTCCTTCAGCCCGGGACCGGCCGTACAAGTGCTCCGTTTGCCAGAAGGGCTTTAAGCACCTTTCGGAATTGACGCGGCACGAGAGAGTGCACACAGGTGAGAAGCCCTTCAAATGTGACACATGTGACAAGGCCTTCAGCCAGTCATCGCACCTGCAGCACCATCAGAGGACACACAGTAGCGAGCGGCCATTCAAGTGTGCCGTTTGTGAAAAGAGTTTCAAGCACCGCTCCCACCTTGTGCGCCACATGTACGTGCACTCTGGCGAGCACCTGTTCAAATGCAACTTATGCGAGCTGCACTTCAAAGAGTCATCCGAGCTTCTCCACCACCCTTGCCACCCGCAGGGTTCCCGCCCGTTCCGCTGTGCCACGTGCGGCAAGGGTTTCAAGCGACCCTCTGACCTCCGGCAACATGAGCGCACCCACTCAGAGGAGCGTCCCTTCCACTGTGACGAGTGCCAGATGAGCTTCAAGCAGCAGTATGCATTGGTGCGTCACCGACGCACGCACAAAGACCCTACGGACAGGCCATTTAAATGCAATCTGTGTGACAAGGGCTTCATGCAGCCCTCTCACCTGCTCTACCACCAGCACGTCCACGGCATGGACAACCTGTTCAAGTGCGCCTCATGTCAGAAGGAGTTCAGCCAGTCAGGAGAACTGCTCAGACACAAGTGCGGCGAGTCGTCACCTTCACCTGACAAACCGTACAAGTGTGACGTTTGTGGCAGGGGCTACAAGAAGAGCTCCACACTGCAGCGGCATCAAAACTCCCACTGCCAAGAGAAGCCCCTCAAATGCTCGCTCTGCGACCGCCGCTTCCTGTCCTCATCAGAATTCGTCCAGCACCGCTGCGACCCATCGCGGGAGAAGCCGCTGAAGTGCCCAGACTGCGAGAAGCGTTTCAAATACTCCTCAGACCTGAACCGCCACCGGCGTGTGCACACGGGGGAGAAACCGTACAAATGTGGCCACTGCAACAAGGGCTTCAAGCAGCGCGAACACTTGACCAAACACCAAAGCACGCATTCGCGAGAGGGTCAGTTCAAGTGTGTCTGGTGTGGCGAGCGTTTCAGTGACTTAGGCTCTTTACAGGATCACACGGTGCAACACACATCTGATGGAGGGGGTTACCCAGTGCCCCAGTGCTTATAAATCCTGAAAGACTTTTCCCCATGAACAGACAGTCCCTCAAAACTCCTGTCCATGCCTTGTAGGCTAATCATTCAGCTAGCTTGTCATTTGCAGGACAGTCCGGGCTATTATTATTATTGTATTCATTCCCACAAGTGACACATCAAGCTTTTGTTGCTTTATTAAACTGCTCAATGCCTTTTAGTCCTGTGAACCTATCATTCCAAAATATCCTGAGCTTTTCTCTCCATGCACTTTTTTTTTTTTTTATACCTTTTGTTCTCTTTTCTCTCAGCCTCACAATCAGACAGCTGATAGCAGTGAAGAGGCCACAGCCATTAATCACAGACAGAAAAATATGAGTCATAATGCTGAATGATGATCCAGCAAATATTTCTATCCCTCCGAATTACCTTCACACAGAAAAAGGAACAATTCCCAGCATTGTCTTATAAGAGACAGCCACTGTTTTTGGAATAGTTTGCCACTAAGATTGTTTTGTAGGTCTGATCGATAATGTATTTATTTAGACAGTAATTAAAGAAGTACATCTACTATGCTTTTAGGACGGTGCAGTATAAAAGTATTACATTTTCTAAAAATGATTGTGAAATAATCATTTACACCATTTTTTTTTAAATCTCTGGAATATATTTGGCATTTCAGTCCCACTTCTTGAAGGTTTGTCATTTAGTGGCTGAATGTTATCAACAGCACCTTTAAGGCACACTGAATGAATCAATAAGAGTGTAGCGTCCTCCTAAAATGATCGAGACTGTCCTGACTGCTGGAGTCCACCAGAGGAGAATCTTTTTCCTGTATTTTTGTTTTTCCTTCTCTTTTTCCTCCCAATTCTTCAGTTTCTCCTTGATCTCCCACTCATCTTTGTTTTCTTTTGCTTCTTCCTCTTCCTGACACTGTTGCTGTTGCATCAGAAACACAGGAGAGAGAGAGACATTAATTTTGCCTTGGTCAGGTTTACGGTGACTTAAACCATTATAGCATAGTAATATAAAAACTGATTATCAACTCTCTGCTTCCACTTCCGTTTTGGGTTTGAACGTATTATTTATTAAGAAGCCAGTAAACTGAATGTTAAGGGAAAGAGTGTGGGGGAGTTTGGTGAAATAATTTCAATATACCAGAACACCAGTATGACGCAGCACCGTTCCCTAAGGTGCACAAACTAACAAACCAGCTGAAGTTAACCATCAATGAAAAGCATGATGATTGACACCAATTACCTTTCAGTAAAGACAAATATAGAGATATATATTTCACACGAATATAACGGTGGTCTTATTCCTGCAGATGTGCTGTTCGACTTCATTGTACTGAAAAGTTTGAACGTTACTTCCTCTCGCTCAGCCTGTATATACGACAGACGTGTGAGTGTACTTTACCAGATGAGTTGGAAAATGTCCAAACTTGTCTTTCTTAAAAACAATACATAAGAAGTGTTTTTTGTATTCTTGCTACTTTTTACCATGTGAAAGATTTTGACAAAATGCTCTTTTGTTCTTTTTGTAGTCCATGTAGTGATTGTATCGGTTTATTGCAGGGGAGTCTGTGTGTGTGTGTGTGTGCGTGCGTGTGTGTGCGTGTGTGCGTGTTGTGTGTGTGTGTTCTGTCAAACAGGGAAATTCAGACTGTTGAGAACTGTATTAGAAATGTTTTAGCAGGCCTCTTCTTTGTTTTTAAAACAAACCTTACTGGTCTGTCTGAGCTGTTCTTTTTTGCGTGTTGTGTTGAGCCAAAAGCTGCATCTGTCAGAGTGGGTTTCCACTAGAAGGAATGACACCTTCCTTTCCTTTTAATGCTATGAGATTGTAGTTGCGCTTAAGAAGCCCGGAGAGCAAGAGCACAGCTGATTTACACATCAGCTGTGATCTTGGCATCATTTCCTGTTCCCTCTTTCTCAATGTTGAGTCAATGTTTGAGTGCAGTTGTTAATACAAACGGAGGAGTTGAAGGAGGCTGAAGGTTATTCCGGCTTGCAAATTGTTCCTTTTTGTTTCAGCCTTAAAACGAGGCCACTGTGCATCTTCCTCCTCTTCTGCTTTACAGCTCTGTCCTTCTTCATCAGCAACAACATGCAAGGTCAGATGGTTGGCCGGCCATCATATTTTAGTTTTTTTTTTTATTCTCTGATTGTGGCATTAGAAGACTGAGAACAACTTGGACTTAATTAAGTACTGTATGCGTTTTTTATGATTTTAACGTTTGTTTTCATTACTTCTTTTAATTCATCTTAAATTGATATGAAAATCTGTATTCCTTGATGGAGAAACCAGGGCCTCTGGGGTCGGTTTTGCATAAAGGTATTTTTTTATTTCAATGTTTCTAAAGCCAAATTACAGAAAAAAAATGCTATCTATACACACAGACCTCTGCAAAGCGATGGTGTAAAAGTTGAATAATACAACACAAACACGTCAGCAATCAAGGGTGGGTTTATATTTGCCAAAAACTACCAAGTGCTCAAGGACTTTGACTTGTCAATTGGTGCTGATACATCAATGATGTGCATGATTTTTTTTTTTTTTTTAAAGTCACTGCAGGTGCATTTTGTATGGTACAGACACTTAATGTGTAACAATTATAACAATAGTCTAGGTTTAGTTCTAAGTCTATGTTCAAAGCCAGTCCAGCAGCAGTGGTTTAGTTGTTTGTATTTGGTGACCGGCTGATTGTGCGTTTGTCCTTTGTGTGTCACAAAATACTGAAGAGTTAATTTTTAGTAACTCCATCCCCCATCCAGCAGGCAGTCAGGGAAGTGAGAGAAAAATCTCCTGTACAAGCACAAATGAAATAAATCCACTCTCATCATTTTTACTGGTAGTTTATTTGGGGAAAAAAGGTTGTTTAGGTACCAATTGACTCACCCACCACCCTCCCTTTCTGTTTCAGTTCTAATAAATAAGCCCCAGCAGACCCTGGTGTCTCTTGCTCTCTGCATGCTTGCTGTGTTAGTTCCTGTGTTCTACCCATGCACTGTTCCCGCCAATAGTTTTTTTTTTCCCAAATTGTACTGTTGTTTATGTGAATGATGTTGAAAAAAAAGAAGAAATGAAATAAACTTTGTGGCGACGTACAGTATGTGTACATTCATGCTAAGGTTACCTGTATGTATGTAGCATTCAATTACACACAGCACTAACAAATAAAATTTTTCTCATTTATAGATTTGAGTGAGTTGTGCAATTATTTATAAATGGTGGGAAATATTGAAAAGGTCACAAATAGAATAGAATAGCTTTTGATTTATCCCCTTTGGGGGAAATTCCCCTGCCACAGCAGCATAGGCAAGTTACAGTAATAAAGACTTTTTTGAATTGGATGTGACCTATAGAAATAAAAGACAAAATGAATAAGCAGTGAAATTTGCTGTGCAAAAGTAATTGCAAATTGGTTTGAAAAAATGGAAATGAAATGAATCTGTTCTACTATATTTAGACCATTTAAAAGGGCAAATAGGCATATCAGGCAGACAGTGTTAGCTGGTTTTGAACATTACAGCATATGAACATGTTCGAAAAAGGGGTCTTTTTTTTTTTAAAATGTGTATTATTAATCAAAATTCTGGAAAAAAAACACCACATAGTTCATCTGGAATAAATGCATTGTAATTATCAGAAATAAAATTACTCATGAAGGGTGACCAGCCCATGTTGCGCAGTTAGCGGTGGATTATACTCATATATTTACACATAAACAGCATTTTATGTAATCATTTGCACATAATGTTCAGAGTAGGCCTATATAAAATCTATAGAAATACAGATAGTGAAATAGCTAATTACATATCAGGCTAAAACACAATCTGATCAAATATACTGCTATGTCAAGACTATCATTCAGAATTCAGAGTGTTGTATAAGTCAATAAAATACTGTATAAAGACAGTATACTGTATACTGTAAATACTGTATAAGGTTTTGATATTTTTATTTAGCACCTTTAAAAAGTTTTAAGGGTGTGTTATTTAATTTATTTATTTTTTTTTGCATGTCATCAGTGAGACTTTTAATGTGAGTTAAACAGGAAAAAAAAACCAATTACGCTCCTTTGCGTACAGCCTGCCGGAATTCTATTAGAAAGAAGAAGAAGAAGAGGAAGAGAAGAAGAAGAAGAAGAAGAGGAAGAGACGAAGAAGAAGAAGAAGAAGAAGAAGAAGAAGAAGACCCCCCCCCCATGCTTGCCCCTCTCACATCCCCTTCGCTAGGGGGCGCTGTGTCAAGGCGGCTCAGCCGAATACCGCTTTCTTCACCCCGGCAGCCAGCTGCTTAACATCCGGGCGGCTCTGTCGCTCTTCAATCGCAGTCCGCCTCCCTTCCCTGCGCTCACGAGCGGGGAGGTCTGTGGCCGCAGAAGAAACCCCTCAACCCCCTAATCCCGGGCCCCTGCTTCGGCCTCTGGCACCGGGCCCCTGAGGCGCTGCTTCCACGTACAGACGGTCGCACATGACGCGGTCTCCGCCGATGGTGGTGCACGGCGGCGAGCGCTCCCCGTCGGTGCGACATCTCCGCGCTGAAGTAGCATCGCCGGCTAACGTTAGCTAACAACATCGATCTCTACTACTACAACCACTGCTGCTGTGGCTGCTGCTGCTCCTGCTCCTCCTGCTCCTCCTGCTGCTCCACCCCCCTCTCCCTCCGGTCGACCCCCACTCTCGACCCGTCACATCAACAGCTGATCGATAGCTGACACTGGACCACCGAGGGCACCCCGCCCCTCACGGACTGTCCATCAGCGAGCGTAGTAAGCCCACCGGTGTCCTCTCTTAACGTTTAGGGCCCGCAACGGCTGTTGCCTCGGGAGTTCTAACCCGTGATACTTTTCTCCTCCTCTCTTGTGGCCTTTTTAGGGGTCCGTGTCCTCTCTACCTCAATATCCCGATGCCTCCCCTCTGCTGTGTGTAACCTCAGCTGCACTATCACCCCGACTTCGATGAGCCCCCCTTCCGAGCCCCGAAGACATCGGCTCTGCTACTTGTGACAATCCGGCCAAGGAGTGCTGCTCTGCGGACACTGATTTGAGGCGAATCCCGGTGGACATCCACTGGTCCTCTCCCCCCTTTTCTCTCAGTGTGGCTGCAGAGGGAACCTAACTGGCTGGACCTGTTCCGCCTCACACCCCCTCAACCCCAAAGGAACGATCCATCCGTGACAGCAGCCCCACAGCGCCCGAGCCACGGGTCTCGCCATGCCGGGTCCGGTGGCCGGCAGCAAGTCCCGTGTGTACGCAGACGTCAATACCCTGAAGAGCCGGGAGTACTGGGACTACGAGGCCCACGTACCCAACTGGAAGTGAGGACATTGTGTTTACTGCAGGATGCTCTGATTGCATGCGATGTTGATGTCTGACCACAGCAGTTGTTGGCTTTCTGTTTGCATGTGTTGGAAGGAAGAAGTGAGGCAGATGGGCGTCTATTATTATACATCTAGCTGCGAGGGCGTGATGACACAGTGATAGTACAGTCTCCCAGCCCACCACCCTGCTGCTCTGCACTGTCTGACAGCTTCCACCCCCTCACCCTCAGCTCGGTCCCCACCTTCACCTCAAAGTCTGTTGACTTGAATAACCTGTGACTTAAGATCACAACCAGGGCTGGGTTTTCAAGAGCACTTGTCATTGCAACCTCTCACACACTGACTTAATTGCACGCCGATGCTGAAAATATTTTTCTCGCTTTATCACACTCAAGCCTCTGTCTGTCCCCATAGCAACCAGGAGGACTACCAGTTGGTTCGTAAGCTGGGCAGAGGGAAGTACAGCGAGGTGTTCGAGGCCATCAACATCACCAACAATGAGAAGGTGGTGGTCAAGATTCTGAAGGTGAGTGCTTGGACCTCCTGGAGCTCAACTCTGAATGTGAAATATATATTTCAGGTCAGAGTAATATCAACAGTGAGTTTTATGTGATGTGATAAATTGTATATCTGAAGAGCTTGAATTGATATTTGAAATATGTTACATAAATGAAGCTATGATTGTTTTTTTTCTGCTGATTATATTTTTGATGAGTCAATTCAGCGTTTGGGCTATAAAATGTCAAGAAACAGTGGCAACAATCTGGAGCCAAAAGTGATGTTATTGGATGTCTGGTATAATAAGAGGAAAAGCAGCAAAATTCTCACTTTTAAGAATTTGTGGCCAAATGATGTTTGGCATCATTTCTCAAAATGTGACCTGAACAATGAATTATTGGCAAATAGTTATTTACTGATGAGTTGATCATTTGCTTTCCACCACAACATCCTCTCAGAGAATGCCGGTGTTCAAAATCAGAATTGTGCAGAGGAATCAATTAATTCAACACTTGTTTTGCCACAGTTTGAGGCAACTTCAGGCCTCCTGACTTCTGCTGTGTCAGCATCTGTTCAGCCATTATGCCAGAGATTCTAACACTTTAATAATAACAGTGAGATGGGTAGGTTTTGGGCCTGGTTGGCATAGTGATGCAGATGACAGATGAGGTTGCCATTTATTAAGGGCCAGTATGAGATTATCTAGCTCCCGATTATTTAAATAATCAATCGGCAGGTTAAACACGCAAAAGAAATTTCTGCAAACACAAAGGTCCACTTGGACTCAAGATGAGCTGATTCGATTTTGGTGGTCAAAGGTTACTGACATTTTTGGCTATAATTTAAGAAACCATGTGCTGATTGTGACAATGTCAAAAATTTATAGGATAAAAGTAGGAGATTTTAGACTGACATGTATGGAAACTACAACGGCGGTAATTCAAGTTTTTTTGTTTTTTCCTGTCTGGTACCCTAAGACGTCTCTTCTATCACTGTTCTTCCTGTTGTTTTTTTTCTCTGGAATTAGCCGGTCAAGAAGAAAAAGATCAAGCGAGAGATCAAGATCCTGGAGAACCTGCGAGGAGGGACCAACATCATCCGACTGGTGGACACAGTCAAAGACCCTGTGGTAGGCGCACTAATGCCATGTCTGAATGGAGAGTGTTTGATTGTACTGGTAAACTGAATTCAGTCACATATTAGCCAATAAGACTGTTTTGCCTTGATGTCACAGAAGGATGATGGGGAAAAAAACTCAAGCTTACTTATTGCTTTAAATACTCAAATATTAATAAGGACACGCCAGTCAGGGATGCACTTATCTGGGATCCATTTCCCAATACGTTTGTTGCTAACTTCCTTAGACGCTTCCGAAGTTCGAACGATGGATCTACGACGCAAGTGTTTCCCAACTTCCAATGTTTACAGCTAACATAGTCCAGTGCATCGTTGAACGACGCAAGCGTTTCCCAAAAGCTTAGTTGGAACGATGCATCATGAGTTGCATCGGAAAGTTGTGTCGTTCAAAGAATAGCATGGAGCTATCGTTGAATTTTCGTTCAGGTGACGTCATGTCCTCGTCTTCTTTTTGGGGCTTGAAATGTCAGGATTGGGCACCCTGTGATGCATGATCCCCACCTACAGCATGAATGAAGGATGTCACTTTAACTTTCACCTCACAGTTAAGGTGAAAAGATGCAACTGAATATTTGAATGTTTGTGTAAACATTGCAAGGTTTATAACCATGGCATTTTGTTTTATCATGTTTAGGTTGGTTTATTTTTGTGACCAACAATTGATGAACAAGTGATGCAAAAACACAACTCTGTAATCAAATACAATGTCAGAAGTTTTCCTAGGCTACATTGTATCTGCCAGCAAAAGTAAAACATCTTATCGCCCTCAAAAGGATTTGAACCCATGCCTCGCTGAATATCATACTGACACACTAAAGTGCCCATGCTCTAACCACTCTCCCATCCCACCACAGATCATTGCTAAATCTGTAGGTATATATAGATGTATATATTCTATATCTTAAATTTATTACAATTATATGAAAGAAACAGCATTACAGTAGGGAACATGATCATGTTGCCAAATATTTCCCAAAGCTGCTAAAGATGTCACACTGGCTTAATGGAAATGAAGCTACGTTTCTGTCGTTGACACGCTTTTAGCAACGAATGCATCCGAGTACTCGCTGAACGCTTCTGAAACATCTGGAAAGTACACTATATTGCCAAAAGTATTCGCTCATCCATCCAAATAATCAGAATCAGGTGTTCCATCACTTCCATGGTCACATGTGTATAAAATCAAGCACCTAGGCATGCAGACTGTTTTTACAAACATTTGTGAAAGAATGGGTCGCTCTCAGGAGCTCAGTGAATTCCAGCGTGGAACTGTGATAGGATGTCACCTGTGCAACAAATCCAGTCGTGAAATTTCCTCGCTCCTAAATATTCCACAGTCAACTGTCAGCTGTATTATAAGAATGTGGAAGTGTTTGGGAACGACAGCAACTCAGCCATGAAGTGGTAGACCACGTAAACTGACAGAGCGGGGTCAGTGGATGCTGATGTGCATAGTGTGAAGAGGTCACCAACTTTCTGCAGAGTCAATCACTACAGACCTCCAAACTTCATGTGGCCTTCAGATTAGCTCAAGAACAGTGCACAGACAGCTTCATGGAATGGGTTTCCATGGCCGAGCAGCTGCATCCAAGCCATACATCACCAAGTGCAATGCAAAGAGCTGGATGCAGTGGTGTAAAGCACACTGCCACTGGACTCTAGAGCAGTGGAGACGCATTCTCTGGAGTGACGAATCACGCTTCTCCATCTGGCAATCTGATGGACAAATCTGGCTTTGGCGGTTACCCGGAGAACAATACTTGTCGGACTGCATTGTGCCAAGTGTAAAGTTTGGTGGAGGGAGTATTATGGTGTGGGGTTGTTTTTCAGGAGCTGGTCTTGGCCCCTTAGTTCCAGTGAAAGGAACTCTGAATGCTTCAGCATGCCAAGACATTTTGGACAATTCCATGCTCCCAACTTTGTGGGAACAGTTTGGAGCTGGCCCCTTCCTCTTCCAACATGACTGTGCACCAGTGCACAAAGCAAGGTCCATAAAGACATGGATGACAGAGTCTGGTGTGGATGAACTTGACTGGCCTGCACAGAGTCCTGACCTCAACCCGATAGAACACCTTTGGGATGAATTAGAGCAGAGACTGAGAGCCAGGCCTTCTCCTCCAACATCAGTGTGTGACCTCACAAATACGCTTCTGGAAGAATGGTCAAAAATTCCCATAAACACACTCCTAAACCTTGTGGACAGCCTTTCCAGAAGAGTTGAAGCTGTTATAGCTGCAAAGGGTGGACCGACATCATATTGAACCCTATGGATTAGGAATGGGAGTCACTTAAACTCATATGCGAGTCAAGGCAGGTGAGCGAATAATATAGTGTATGTCGTTCAAACTAACCTCGCTCCAACTTACATAGTACGATGGCAGTTGGAAATTTTTGGGATACGGTCGGAAAGGGAAAGTTTGGTTGTTTGGAAGTACTACATACTGCCGTGGTTTCGTGCTAACTTCTGGCGTTTTTTGGGAAACCGGATATACAAACACATCACTTCTTAAAGGCGCCCTGTGGAGTTTTATTTTGTGAAAAAAACTTCTTTGCATTGGGTGATCACCACTGCCACATATAATGTGTATCTTTGAGATCTAACAAAAACCTCAAAGTATTTCCTTCCACATAAAACATCTGCGAAGATACAAATATTTAGAATTCAGCTTGGTACACATGATTGTGTGTTCCAAAAAAAATTGTGGATGGTACTTAAAGAACTGGTTAATTCCGTCATATATTTTCATACCCTTGTTTCAATAGCACCCTGAGCTGGTACGATACAGGTCTAGGTGTTGATTGGTCCAGAATCAATCAGAAGAGCTCCACAATGGCCAGCACTCAAGTCAGAGAGAAACTTACTGAGACAGCATGACCCTAGTCCCTGAGACTGACTAAAACTAGAATAAATTGTACCGGTAGCTGCTCTTTTAATTCAAGGTTCAAAGGTTTTTACTTGTCAGTTATCTATATATGTGAAGACATACAGAAAATTGAGATAATGTTCCTCTCTTCCAACATTATAAACAGTAAAAATAGAAAAAAATCAGATATATAAACAGTAAATACACAACAAGAACAGAACAACCTATATACACAGTGCAGGTAATGCAATTAGTGCAAGATGCCAATGATTCAGTGAGGAGCAAAACATTGCAGAGAAAGTGAAAAGCATGTGTTTGGCACGATTATGATCATCCTGTCTACGATGGAAATGCAAAACAGATATAGGGTCTAGGTACCTGGATGGGTTACTGGGGCTACTATGGTGAAAATGTTTGGTGGAAAGGTGGCATATGTGAAAAGTATGAGTGACTATTCATGTGGTTGCATTATGTCACCGTAACAAACAAACAAAGCAGGACAGGAGACATTAAAATCATGTACAGTATGTGTATCCCTAATTACAATTTTATTTGCATTAATATGTACTTATCTGCAATGTAGTTGATATGTATGTAGATATTTAAAGCACAAGTAAGCAAATTCCAACATGTAATGATAGGTTTAAGTGGATCATGGATATCTGAAGTGATTACAGGTGTTGCAAATTATAAAATCACTGGTTATTGATTATCAGTTAATTTGGAGTATTACTTGTATGGCTGCTTGGTTGGAATCTGCTGCTGTGTGGAATAAAGAAGTGATATAATTCCACTTTCCAGTTATTTTTTGGGGATTATTTTAGAATTTTTTTTTTTTTTTTGGGATCCTATATTGATTGACGCAGTAATTTTTGAATGATCATAATTTAAAGGTGCAAATGATACTTTGGATAACATTCAGCCACTAGATGTTACAATATCCCTTCCCATTGTCCAAGTGAACACCAGATATATTCCACCGAAGAAAGGCAAAGCATTTATTTTGGACATTTTTATAATGTATTATTTACTTTTATTTTTTTTTTAACTACCTTTATTCAACACCTTTCTGAAAGTTCTGTGGATGTATTATTTTTATGTTAATTAGTCACACATTAGATTAAATATACACTGAATTGTCATCAGTAATACCTTTTATTTATTAAATTGCAAAATTGGGGAATATTAGGAAGTTTTATGATGGACCACTTTCCTTTATTTAGACTGTGCTGTGAACCAGACTGAATACCTGACAAACCAGGAATAAAGAGTATTTTTTTAGGCCATGGGAGCACACTGGCATAGTGAGGTTATCTTCCAAAACAGCGGTGGAGTCCTTTTTTTGTTTGCGGTCAGGAAACTATTTTTATATAGTCACAGTTTTTGGATACGGTTGACTTTGCTGTCTATATCAAGTTTGGGTCCAGTTCACTTCCAGCAAATCTAGTCTAAGACTCGAGAGGCGCAAAAGTGGGCTTGTTAAATCTGCAGTTCATCAGATAACTGAATCAGCAATGAGCCCCTGTTTCCATTCCTGTGTCTGTCTTGGACTGATCTCTTCTCTCTGTCTCTCTGTGGCGGCTGTACAGTCCAGAACTCCAGCGCTCGTCTTCGAATGCATCAATAACACAGACTTCAAGGTACAATGATCGCCGCTCTTCTGCATGCTTCTGGGGGTTTCGCCGTTAGGTCTTTGTGCGAGGTCACATGTTGAATGGTTTCTGCCTTTGCTGGGCCGTCTCATTCAGTGTCGTTTTAATCAGTAGGGGAAAATTGTGCAGTTTTTTCCTTGAACTACTTTGAAATGTGAGATTCAAATCCTGATGTAGATGTGTGTTTTCCCTGCAGGAGTTGTACCAGAAGTTGACAGATTATGATATCCGTTTCTATATGTATGAACTACTGAAGGTGAGTGTTTGTTTTCCCTTTTTTTTTTAAATAAATGTTGAATTTCACAACTAATACATTTTCCCTCATAGTCTTCAAAATTCAAAAGACTGTACACATATTTCTATCCTTGTCTGCTCTGGTTTTGTGTGTTTGTGCATCTGTCAGGCTCTGGACTACTGTCACAGTATGGGAATCATGCACCGTGACGTTAAACCCCACAATGTGATGATCGACCACCAGTTGAGAAAGGTCGGTGGTGCCCTATATAATCTTTTTTTTTTTTTTTCTTCGCACACCCACACACTGTTTATTTCTGGCTCTTTATCCTCTCATTCCTCTTTTTTTTTATAGTCTTCCCCATTTGAAAAGGAGCTAGTTGGTTAGGGGTTATTGTTGGTTGGTAAGGCTTTATTTTATTGTTGGCCTTTACGCATCACTATATGTGTGCTAGTACAACTGAAATGTGATTCTTGAAATAAAAGCAGATGTAATTTTTATAAAGAATATCACCACAGCCATGGCCAGTAGCTGCTACTGTAACTAGTGGCTGTCTCTCTTGCTATGTGGCTATTGCTAAAGTTGTAACTTTAGCTGACTTTTTTGCTACCAAATCTAGTTAAGTTGTCCAAGACAGAATTGTACCCTTCAACCTTAGCCAGTAGGGGGCAGCAGACTTCATTTTAAATGAGCTGAATGAGCCATGACTGTAAATAAGAAGTGGACATCACCCAGTGGTTTGTGGACTAACACTTACAGTAGTAGCCTGTTGTTTGGCATTTTGACTGTTGCCATCCTGATTTTTTTGTTTTATTTTTTTAACCTGAAGTGACACAAAAGGATGGAGTTAAACCACCAAATATATAATGTATAACCAAATGCTGAATAAGATATTTTAGGTGATCAAAATTAAAATTGACTTGAATGGGTTACCATGGTTGCAACATGTCAATTGCATGGTAACCACTGCCTAAAGCACCTCCTGCGTTATGGTCTATTTGACTCTAAATGGAACCATAATTTTGTAAATGGACATCAGGTTATATTGAAGATGGCTTGAAACTAGATACTGAGACCATGAACTAACGTTTACAATGTTAGGCAATGAATCAAGTGAGCAGTAGACTCATTTTCTCATTGTCATCAATGCAACTAGACTTTATTTGCAACCAGAGGAGTCGCCCCCTGCTGGATATTGTAGAGAATGCAATTTTATGGCACTTACTGTGGCTTCACTTTTCTGAACTGGAGGTTGTCACCTGTAAAAAAAAAAAAAAAAAAAAAAATAAACCCCAGAGAATATTTATCTCACACACCTAGAATAATGTTTGTCACTGTGGTTATAATAGCATACACACGTGTAGTTCATTTTAGTTTGTTTTTAATTGTCTTTTCCATTGACTGAATGAGGATATACTGTGTTTTTCCATAGCTACGTCTTATAGACTGGGGTTTGGCAGAGTTCTACCACCCGTCCCAGGAGTACAACGTCAGAGTGGCATCACGATACTTCAAAGGTCCTGAGCTCCTGGTGGACTACCAGGTAACACATGCACACACACACACACACACACACTCACACACACTTTGAACCAGCCCAGAGGTGCACAAGAAAATATGCACACACATATACATTTTGTGAATATTGCCATAATTGTGATGTCCGTGTTCTTTGTTTGATGACTTTGTGTTTCAGATGTATGATTACAGTCTAGACATGTGGAGCTTGGGCTGTATGCTGGCCAGTATGATTTTTCAGAAAGAGCCCTTCTTCCATGGACAAGACAATTATGACCAGGTACATCTGCCACACCTGCAGCCCCCAGTATCTATTTTTTACATTTATTTCTGGTGCTGTGTCAAATGTCTTTATTACTTTTAACATATTCAGTCTCAGTCTCATCTTGTTTTGTTTTTCATAAGTCAAGCTTTCTTTAATAAAAGTGCATTTAGTTTAATCCTTGTCAAAGGAAACTAAAGTAACCAAAGTTTTTTAGTTGTAGTCAAATAAAACCGTTGACATTTTCTTTTCTTTTTTTTCAGTCATCAGATGACTTTGGCAATTTGTTATCAAGCAAAATATCACTTTGTTTCTTTCTCTCAAGTCCTGTTATTGGCATGATTAACTGAAATGTCAAATACTGCAAAAAGTGGGATTTTCATGTCATTTGTTTACTATCAAGTAGGATTCAGTGCTGTGTAAATAAATGAGCTAAAATAGAACATTTCAGTCAGAGGCACATTCAGGCAGACAGAATGCTGGAAATACAAGTATGAACCTGAAATGGATTGTAGCAGAGTGTCAGTGAAAAGACAACCACCCTGTGTCCACTGAGTGGGAGTCGATTATACAATCCACTGTAAAGGTGTAATATTTCATTTTGAAAATAAAGCGGATATTTTCTTTTGTGTCTATACACGACTTCCTGTCCCGCACGATCCGCTCTGTGCTGAATGCATGCGCCGTGTGCCAACATCCGACAAAAATAGAAGCTCTGTCGATTTGTTTCGGCAGGCGTTCTGCATTCAGTGGAAATTGACGCATTGATTTGAATGGAAACGTATCGAGTCTGACAAAACGTCAGTGTCGTTTCACATCCGGTGGAAATTAGGGGTAAGCCTCCTCTAAGCTGCACCCCTCCTCCTCCCATCAGTGCTCCGTCCAATACCACGACCCCTCTCCTGCTAACTCAGTATTTGCAGGGAGGTGTGCTAAATATTTATGGCAACGGTGAAACGTGATGCGAGGCATGGGGGGGGTGCGGGCAGGATGAGATTTGAAGGCATCTGATTGGTTCTTTGCATTTGGACCGAATGGCAGGGATTAGTCAGAGTTTCTACAGTCCTGCAGCTGCCACACAGAGCGACTACAGATGAGTGGAGGGAAACTGAAATTGTAGCACTCTTCAGTTCTGTAAGGATAACATGTATTTCTCGGCATCCCAGCGGAAAGCCCTGGCTTTGTTTATGCTGATGATAATGAGGAGGAGGAGGAGATCCACAAGAAGTATTTGGGTTCATTCCACTTCGTGGGGGTGGCAGGATGTGGGAGAGTGTCAGCTCGTCCAGGAGCTAGTCTCGTGTCCCACAGCTTGTCAAATTGCAAGAAACAGCCTTTCCTCCTACTTTACACACATGCTTCCTCCCCTTTCTGTGCAGCTCCTGGCATCTCTCCTATTGAACGCACGTATATGACGTAACGACACGCTGCGTCCAAGTTGAAATATTTTCAACTTGAGCGCAGACCACATACACAATGAATGGGTTTCTCTCGGCGCACCTGCGCTTTATGCGTTCAGTGTGAAAGCAGCTTGATTCTTTTCCTTCCTTTTTCTGAACACATACTGTACTGACTGCTTTCAGGATGGAAGGACCATTTCACCCAGTGTAACAAAAAGAGCTTCTGAACAGGATTACCAACTATACCTTTAAGTAAATTAGTCTTCTTGAAAGTGCTCATTGTGTAATTATGATATGACACTGTTGTTGTCCTTTCTGGCTGCTCCCTTCTGGGGTCGCCACAGGGGATGATCCGCTTGCAGACTTGGCGTTAGTTTTTTACACTAGATGCCCTTCCTGATGCAACCCTCGCCCATTTTGGTAGCCAGGACGGGGAGGGAGTCAAACTCGGGTTTCCCAGGCCGATGGCATGCGCTATCATTCACTGCGCTACCAGCTGGGAAGGACACAAAATATGACATTTAATATTCTATCCTTCTTTCAGTATTGTCTGTTTGTCAAGGAGAAAAGGTCAGTGATGAGCACATTTGTTAATAATAATAATAATTATAATAAATAATTGCTTTCGCAGAAAAAAAACAGACTCCTACACAGTGGTGAAAAGTGTCCGAGTTCAGGGCATCCGGTGTCTCGCTCTGTTAGACAGGATATCCCAAACGTGTAATGGAAACCACCTGTACTTGTACCTTGGAATGTAGTCAGAAGTTCTGTGGTGGTTCTCTCAAATGTCAGCTGTAACAACAGGAAGAGGGTGCTGTTGTGTTGTGTCAGCACAAACTAGAGACACACTAACAATAGCATAGATTTAACATGGAGGCTGGCAATTCTCTTGATGTTTGTGCACCATTCAGTCTTTGTCTCATTATGGTTGATACATTTATTCACTGAGTTTGAACCCTGGTGTCTTTTTTTTTTTTTTTTTTTTTCCTCTATAGCTGGTGCGAATTGCCAAGGTCCTAGGGACAGACGAGCTGTTCGGCTACCTGCGTAAATACCACATCGAACTGGACCCGCGCTTCAAAGACCTGCTGGGACAGTAAGTCCACTGTGACTTTGCCTCTGGGACTCCCATCATGCTCTGCTCATTGTGACGCACAGTAGCTGCACTGGAGCTGAATTCAGCTTGGAAGTCAAATCAGAGTACAGGCTAAAAAATATCCTGAAAGTGAGCATCTGTCCAGCTGAAGTCCAGGAGAAATGGCTTTTTAAAACAACGATGCACGCAGGCATTTGAAATTATCCCTAATAATATAGCGAAATATCCTTTTATTGTCATTATACAGGAGTAAATGGAATGGAATGGAATTTAATGCAAACCCCAGTGCAAAAGAAAGCAATTAAGACAACAAAATCTAAACTATAAAGGATATGTGCCATTTTTAGCCTGTTTGTTTTTATTTTTATTGTCCTGAAAATTAAATTCATAGAAGATGGTGCACAAATGATGTTACAGCACAATACAAAAATGTCACTGTGACTGTGTGTGTCTGTTAACGCCAGTCTTTGTGAATTGGTCTGTTTATGCATGTAAAGTAGCACATTTAGCAGGCAACTGTCTGCATATTACCTCATATAGATCTGTGTAAACAGCACGGGAGATGCTGCTTGCATGCGCAGCAGCGCAGTTGTGTTTCACATGCCTTGAGAGACAACCTTCCTTGTGAATTCACCCATCAGTGTTCCTCATCTGAACGCTCTTGAAGCAGAACTTTACACAACAAAATAATGATATCTGTGTTGCCACCATGTTCAGATCTGTTGCTCTGTCGCAGGTTTTTTTTTTTTTTTTTAGCTGGCATATTTGGACTTTTAGCCTGTATCATGTGTCAATTTAAGGATTAAGAGCCAAAATATCCATTGGGAAGTATGCCAAATGAATTAATGAATAATAAAATAATAATAATAATAATTAATTAATGACACATTTATTGACATAGTATGTTGCCAAGACAGCTAAATTCTAAACTTATAGAACAGAAGTGAGTTTGCCTTTGCTGCTATTCTAATCAGACTATGACTCGTTAGACAGCTTCTTCATTTATTTCCAAGTTACGTCAAATGTCGGCTATCATATGACTATTTTAAAAATAAAATTGTGCAATGTTAATAGCCAAAATCGGCCAGTGATTTTAAGCAGCTAAATTTGACAGATCGTAACACACTTTTAGTGAACAAAATCTGAAAAGGAGCTGACATGAGTCAGTGAAGTAATATCAGGTTGTCATTGTAAATGAGAATTAGTTCTTAGTTGACTTATCTGGTAAAATAAAGGTTAAATAAAAATAAATAAAATAAATAGTGCTGTGTCTTGTGTGCCTGCAGACAGAGCAGGAAGCGCTGGGAACAGTTTGTGCAGACGGAGAACCAGCACCTGGTGAGTCCTGAAGCTCTGGACCTGCTGGACAAGCTGCTACGCTATGACCACCAACAGAGACTGACCGCCACAGAGGCCATGGAGCACCCCTACTTCTGTAAGCAAGACGCGCGCACACACACACACAGATTGATGTTAAAATGTCTAGAGAAACAACAGGTGAAAATTATTTATCCTCCCCATGCCTTGTGAGCGAATGCAAACAGTTTTAAAATTACTTTTAACATTTATTTGCATAAATAATTTCCCAGGATAACTTAAAGCTATAGTCTGTCATGTTAGAGAGCTACCAAGATTTGGAGGTGGCACTTCCTCTCAGCCTCCTGTAAGCTCCTCCCCCTCCTGTCAGTGCTTCGTCCAAAGCCACGCCCCCCCAAACTTGAACATCTGACAGTAGGATTCAGTAGGGAGAGGGGAGCCGATATGCTACATATCACCACAGTTGTAAAAAGTCCCCTTCAAAGCCAATATATCAATGTCATTTGTCATCTTTATAATGCAAACACTGACAACTATGGCTGTGCAATATGGTCAAAATACCATATCCTATAACCTCTTCAATACAAGGGGCACTGATGACCAGTGTACAAGCACAGATAAGCTAGCATGATAAGTTAGCATTCGGCTAAAGGCCCAAACATACTCAGCAGAATGGACACAGGAGTGCGCAAAGCTCAAATTTTGCGACCGTGCGGACTCCGCTCCACACTGTTGTCACACAAAACACTGCTCGGTATCCATTTTTCACATCAACCTGTTTTAAATGTGACCTTGATCTTCCAATTCACAGAAGTTTCACAGGAAACTACTAGCGGCAGTGCGCTCGAACATGAAAGCTTTGAGCTGAATGGACATCCAGATTCTGCTCCGTTCAGTCTGTGAGCACCTTTATAATGCAGACACTGGAGACTATGACTGTGCAATATGTTCAAAATGTCATATCCTGTAACCTCTTCAATACAAGCCACACCTACGACCAGCTTACTCCAACAGAAAAGCTAATGTTAGCATTGGGCTAATACATGCTACAACAGTAGCTAAGTTAGCAAACATTACATGTTTCATGAAAATAATAACTCCTGCTGCAGCTAAACAAATAATTACATGTCCAACAGAAAGAAAGCTGAAATTTTCTGTATCACTTTTCAGTCCCTTCAGATGTCTCAGTGTCTCTTCCGATGTTGTCTCTTGTTTGTCCTCTAGCTTTATCCGGAGTTTTGTTGCAGCCTTTTCTTCTCTTTGTCTGTTTAGCAGGGTGAGCCGTCAGAAGTAATGCTAGAAGTGTATTTTCGGCTGCATTTTCTCTGCCATTGTTCCCTACAGAACAGATTCTCCTGCTAACTCTGTATTCCTGCAGAGGAGTGTGCTGGATGTTTCCAGCAACAGTGGGGAGGAGGGAGAGACATGAGCAGGATGGGACATGAAGCGATCTGATTGGTTCTTCCACTCGAGCCGAGTGTCAGTTGATTGGTCGACTGCTCTCAGGATGGAAGGATCATTTCATCAGTATAACAATAAGTGTTTCTGAACAGAATGACAGACTATAACTTTAACCTATAACTTTTCCTGGATATTTGACCTTTTTTCTCATTTTCCATGTTTTCCATGATTGGAACCTTGGTCAATCACTTTCCAGGTTTTCCAGGATAAATGGGAACCCTGACTCTGTAAAGCATCTATAAACAATATATAGATGGGTTAATAATTGGATTCTGGTTCATCTCTGGTCCATGTTTATATACGTTTTGTTTTAGTTTAGTTTTAGTTTTTTAATCACCAGCAAACACTTAATATAATATGTAAAACATTATAATGTGTAAAACAATGAACCATTAATAATTTATGAATGCAGTCAAAATGTAATTGTTATCATCTCTTATCAAATATGATGCACTATAGACCATATATATTAATTGTTTCTTATTGCAGAAATAATGAAACAACAGAAATTATAGCATTACTAATAATTCATAAACATTATGCTTTCATTGTTTTTAACAGTAAAAATACGGTTAACTAAGTTTAACTATCAATTTACCATTTCTAGATGATGGTTATTATAAAGTGTTAGCAATATGTGCAGTGTGTAACACTGGCCAGACTTCAGTTTGATCTAGTGTAGGGTGTAAATTCAACACTTAACTACTACATAGTTATAGCACGTTACATGTGTTATAGGCCTGAACACCCAAGTAGTGTTAGCATTTACTGAACTTCCTGTCTCCTCCTGCAGACCCAGTAATAAAGGAGCAGTCTCTGTTGAACTCTGACAACAACATGGTATCAAGTGGCAACACTACAACGCGATGAAACGCAGGTAACGGTGTCAAAAATAGTTCGCTGGTCCCTGTGTCCATGTCTGGTCACGATTTTTAATTTTTTATTATCCCATTAAGTTTTCAAAACTGTAGTAAATCCTCCATCAAAGTTGTAAAAGTTAAGTTATATTATGTACAGTGCTTGACATGAATGGTTGCCGGTTTGCTTGTGGAAAAATAAATGTGAAATTCATGATGGATGCCTTGATATTCAGTAAAAAAATATGTGAATACACTCCGGTGCTCATGGAGGTTCCATTGTGTTCCATTATGGTGCGTTCAATGTCTGCTCAGTAAAAATTAGGGGGGAGGTGAATTATAACGTGTTATATAACGTGTCATTTTTGTCAAGAAATTTGAGTAAATCCAGTTTTTGTAGACGTAGAGTAGACGTTAGAGAGGGAATTCTGAACAGTAGATCGAAGTAGCATGTAATATAACTTGACTTAAAACCGCTAATGCCAAGCTTCTGTAGGAATTAATCAGAGTTGGTGATTGTTGACAACTGAAAGGCAGACCAAAACAGTTTGGATGAGTTGATTTTATTTCTGTTTCTGATTTTATGTTTATTTCTGAGTTTGAATGAAGTGTCTTAGAATGATCAGCAAGGTAAAATTACTGTTTCTGCCAAAGGAGTTTGGCAACTTTGAGGAGAGAATAGTGATTTTTTTTTTAAATCATTATTATTATTATTATTTTGAGCTACCATATTATAGCAAGTAAAACATCTCAGTTACTTGCCCCAAAGTAATCGCATTAAGTACTAGACTACACTTAAGTGCTTATATACAATTTTAAAATCCTGCTTTAGCCATGATGCCATTTTGCAACACAGTAAACCAGTGGACACACAATTTATTTACATGATATTTTAGTATCCATCTAGCTATCTATGTGCTACTATGACAAGTAGCTTGTACCAGCCATCAGAAACCAGAGAAGAAAGACTCAAAGTTGTGATGTCATCAGGTATGTCATCCAAATGAGCTTAATTTCATCGTAGCGTGAAACAGATAATTTACACCTATAGTATGAACAATCCCCCCGGGGAGCTCTTAGTGTAGAATTAGATTTTTCCTAATTCATCATCTATAGAGCGGTTCAACAATTTATACCCTTCTATTGTAGTATGTTTTGGATTTGGGAGTTGTTCATGTTAACCAATATTTTGGACTATCTTGAAGCATAAGAATTTTCAAAGTCACTGGTAGGCAGGGATGTATCTGTATGTCTAGGGCTTTTATTGTGACAGGTAACATATATATATATATATATATATATATATATATATATATATATATATATATATATATATATACACTGTATATATATATATATATATATATATATAAATATATACACTGTATATATAGTATATAAAATGTAGCAGTTAAGATTGTTCAGACAATAGTGGCCCCGTGCTATTATTATATTACCTTAAGCAAAGGCACAACTTATAATATTATATAATATATATTATGTAATAATAATAATATATAATATAATACTGCCTGTTAATCATGAATACATTACCTTATCTGTGATATGACATGAAATGATTTCTGCTTGATTCTTAAATTTTTCCAAGCAATGGCTGTTTAACAATGGAGACAACAATTCCCATGATTCCACACTATGCCACAACTGCAACAAAGCCTGTCTTATATAAAGCTTATAAAGCCTGTTTTTCTGGACGTAATGTGCCTTTAACACCACATGTCTGTTGTGTTCTTCTCTCTCTCTACAGAAGTGGAAGAAGAAGATGTTACCTCAGCTTTGTACCCGGTTATAACAGTAACTTTGACAAGTGTACAGTGACAATGGATCAAAGTAACTCTGACCAGTTACACACTCACAGATAACGTACATACTGACACACACAACTATACACGAGAGCACACATCCACACGAACACACGCAGACATGTATACGTACACCCTCCTCCTCTGTGTCAGTCTACGATTGTCGGCTTGTCCTGGTTATCTGCAGTCAAAGAGCTCGACCAGTGAGCTTGAAGCTGCGCCCTCCATTCCCACAAATCGTCTTTTTCCTCCCAGCTCAGTCTCATGTAGGTCAACAAGGACAAACTACTCTACTACTTTAAAGACAATTCAATCCCTTCCTCCTCTCTCTGTTGTCCCTCCTTCACGTCATTTCCCCTCGTCGTTGTTTGCATCAGCATGGAGAATGAACAGAAGAGTGAGCCTGTATAAGCCCCCCCATGATCCCCCCCCGACCTGTTCATCTATCCGTCTGTCTGCCCCCCCACCCTACATCCCTCTCCATCCTTTTCCCCAACAGACAGACAGACGTCTTAGCACTACTCCAGTTCTGAAAAGTGGCATGGTGGACTCTCTAGACAGAATGATGATGATGATAATAATATTAATGAAAAATAAATGATTTTTATTTAGATGACGTCTCTTTGTGTTGAGACTGGGTTATTGCTTTTGAGTGTGACATCTTTCTGATCTGAAATCATCCTGAAGTTGAAAAAAAAAAATCCACTGTAGAGGTGGGCATTAAGAAAGGTTTTGGGTCTCTGTGTTGTTGCTCAGTTATCGCTGTGGGTAAGCTAAGTAACAGAAACACCTCTCCACACAGCCTCCAAAATAGCCATACAGTTGAATCAACACCCCTCTGTTTTAGTTATAATTCCCATCCAACTGCAGAAATTGATAACTATTATATGTATTTAGACAGAGATCTGGTGCAATGTTATGATAGGTGAAGTGAGTAATGCTGGTCATGGTACCTGGAACATACACTCCTGATCAAACTTTTAAGACCAGTTGAAAAATTGCAAGAATTTACATTTTGCGCTGTTGGATCTTGAGATGGTTCTAAGTGCACTACTTAGAACCTTCTCAAAATGCAAAAAGAGGCATCCACTATCTGGAACTGTCCAGGGGGATCAGGAGAACATGTAGGATGGTTCAAAAGAGTTATTTCTCTGGAAGAAGTCCTTTGTTAGACGGACATTGTGAACTGTAGTGTTGTCCTGTTGAAAAACCCAGTCATTAGCACACAGATGATGGCCTTCAATCATGAGGGATGTCCCCTGCAACATCTCAACATAGCCAGCTGCTGTTCGACGCCTCTGCACAACCTGAAGCTCCATTGTTACACTGAAAGAAAAAGCCCTCCAGATCTCCACTGTGCCCGTGTGAAAATATTTCAGGTGGGATCTCCTTGTTGTGTAAGCCATCAGGACTGTCAAGGTTCATTTTTTTCCTCTTCAGAGTGATGTCCCATGTTTGGTGCTCCTGTGCAAACTCCAAACTGGCAATTTTGGATTGAAGGAGGCCTTTGAAGACATTTTCTTCTTCTTAAAACCCTTCTCTTGCAGATGCCGTCTAATGGTTATGGGACTGCAGTTGGCACCAGTGACAAGCTAAATTTGGGACGAGGATTATCCCGTGTCTTGACGGACAGCCAGTTGGATCCTCTGGCTCAGGGCTGGTGAACTTTTTGGGTCCATAACCCTCAGGATCTTTTCAATAGTTTAAAATGACTGTCGGGGTGGCACGGTGGTGTAGTGGTTAGCACTGTCGCCTCACAGCAAGAAGGTACTGAGTTCGATTCCCGGCCCAGGGACTTTCTGTGTGGAATTTGCATGTTCTCCCTGTGTCTGTGTGGGTTCTCTCCGGGTACTCCGGCTTCCACCCACCATCCAAAAACATGTATGGGGATTAGGTTAATTGGCTAATTTAAAATGACCGTAGGTGTGAATGTGAGTGGTTGTCTGTTTCTATGTGCCCTGCGATGAGGTGGCGACTTGTCCAGGGTGTACCCTGCCTTCCGCCCTAAGACAGCTGGGATAGGCTCCAGCCCCCGTGCGACCTTATGTGAGGATAAGCGGTAGAAAATGGATGGATGAATGGAAAATTACAGTACAACCTCAACAGCGATGGCACGCAGCGAGAGGCCTTGCTGATGCAGCTCAACAATCTGACCACATTCAAAGAGAGAAAGCTTTTTTGCCTTTGCCATCAGGAGGTCATGACAGTGGATATCTGACAGAAAATGACACTTAATGCACATTTTTAATATTTAGGCTTTTTCAGTTTATTGTTGTTTGCAATAAATTGCCTTATCATTTTTTTGTCTCTTCTTTTTGCATTTTGAAGCACTACATAGAACCTTCTTAAGATCCAACAGTGCAAAATGTAAATTCTTGCAATTTTTCAACTGGTCTTAAAAGTTTGATCAGGAGTGTATAAGGCAAAAAAAATTAAAATTTTGTCCTCAAGGTTTGTGATAGAAGCAGGAAAATTGGGCAAGCGTAAGAATTTAGGCCAGTTTGACAATGTATTATTTTTTTAAATTGTACTTGCCTGGAGTTGGCTTGATTTTGAGTTATAAAAAATATGATTGAGAAAAACCTCACATCTTTTTTTATTTTTTAAGACTGTCCCTGGTGTGTTATTAGCATTGAATAGTGTGAAAATGCCTGATATCCTCCTCCAAATTGGTTATTATTGTATTAAGTATAGGTAAAAGTCAGCAAACAGATTGGGGTAAAGCCCTGTCATTGTCAATAATTAGTGTGTAATCTGAAGATTCTTCCAGAAATGGTCATAGGTGGAAGATCTATTGTTCTCAGAGCTTTATGGCACTTCAGAGCTTACATTCCTTTTTCTGCCTTCAGCCTCCAGAATTTCCATCTGCTTTCAACGTCACACAGAGAGATGTGTAATCAGTGAACCGATTCTATTTCAAACCCACACCTGTAACCTCTACCCTTACTCACGCGTACTGTAGCCTGCACTGAAAAACTAAACCTATGACTAAAATGTTCCAAATGACATGTGAACTTCTGCTGGTGTTGTGCAGTAAGGCAAGTAGACCTGCACTCTTCATTATGACAGAATGGACACGGCCTCTGAGGTGAGCGTTGAACACCGATTAGCTGATGACGTGTGTAAGTGAAGCTGAGTTTGAGCATAAAGCTGCTCGTTCCACAAAATCAGGATATGTGCTGAATGTAGCCAAAGAGCAGTCAGACAAAGAGACATTTCTCTCAGGAGTTGGTGGAGACCAGAACAGAACTAAAAGAGTGAATAGTGGACATATATTCAACATTTGGACACAAATCTGACTCAAATGCTAATGACACTCCATAACTGATGGATGTGTAAACAGGAGTTTGCCTTTTTCTAGATCTTCATCACTAAAACCCTTTCCCCTCATCAATCTATACACATTTACTGCCATAATGACAAAGGGAAGATGAGGTAGCGGTCTAATCATTTGATAATAAAGAGGTAATCACTCAAGGTTGCATATTGTATAAAGTGTATTTTATATTATACAGGTGGTTAAAGTGGAAAGCACTCGGAGAGCGCAGACCTCCACCAAAGCAGCATTCTGAGAGAGAGCGTATACTCCTGCAAGCCCACAACGCCTAACAGTGAATGTGTTGATTTTGACGCACCTTGAAACCCACATTTAACATTGTATTCACATTAATATCATGTACTTTTTATTTATTTTGTTTTTGTCACATTTGAATTTGAATTTTAAAAAAGACCAAAATATCAGTGAAACAAAAACAATTTGAGAATTCTTTTCTGGATATTTTGAGACCAGTTGCATTGCTCTAGCTCCTTCCTACATGAAGTTATGCTTAAAAATGCATATTTGACCTTGGTGACCTTGACCTTTTATCGATCTTGACCAAACTGAATTGTTGACTTCTGGATTCCTATATTAGTTTACAAACCAAATTAGGTGCTGGCTGAAAATTGTACACCCTGGAGCATTCAGAAATATGCAAAATCTTCCATACATTACTATGGAGTGACCTTTTATTTGACCTTGATGACCTTGAATCGGATCCGATCACCACCAAAAATTAATCAGTTTTATGTTAGGCCACTTCTGACCAATCCTGAAAATTTCATCAAAATCCATCCATAACTTTTGGAGTTATTTTGCAAACCAACAAACAAACCGTGGTGAAAACATAACCTCCTTGGCGGAGGTAATAAATACTGTGACAGTGCTGAAATGCTCTATTCTAAGTGCGTCCCGGTTTATTTCTGGTTGTAGTCTGTGTGAATGGCATCAGTGGACAGGAAGTCAACAAAAAGCTGTTCCCGAGCAACACAATGTCGAAATGCTAAATGCTGCTAAATCAAAGCATTTCAGACCAAAGTTCAGGAGTAAAATAAAGTTGTTTTTTTGAACATTACAATACATAAACCAATTGTATTATATTTTTAGTAGAAAACTCAAAATATATCTGTACTATACAGAAAGTATGAACATGAAAATGAGCATAAGTTTGAGAAAAAAGGGATGATTTACGCAGTAATAGTCAATTTAATGTCACCATATTACCGTATTACATTATTTTGGGTAGGTACATGGCATTCCTAATTATTACCTCTCTATTATCAAACTAGTATTATAACCTTAAAGGAACACCAATTTCATTTTAGTAGCACTTGATTGAAGTAGTGAAAAATATTTTTGGCTTAGGTTGTGATGAATTACAATGTGAAACATAGTTGTCTTTTACAGGTCACTGTATGTTGTTGTTGTTGTTGTTGTGTGAGTATCAGCTTCCTCCCTGTATAGAAACCAGAGCTGTGGTTTCCTCTGTTCTACAACCTGACTCCTCGGTCACGTTCAGACTCTCTCTCACACACACATACACACATGCATACAGGTTTATGGAGACACATATACGGAGCACTGCATTACCTTTTCAGCTTCCTGGACATGAAACATTTAGCAGTAGACTTGTGTGATCAGCAGTAGCTGCTGTCCGGTCATAGGGGGCCTCTGGTCTCTGGTCTCTCCGTCCACAACACACACACACACACGGTCAGCTCTCTGTTTTCTGTCTGCAAATGTACATGTGATCTGTAGTTTCTACCGTATGTAGTCAGCAGATGAATAATTCTTGGCAGTAAACAAAGCTAGGAACGTCTGGACCTTGTGGCCTTTTTCAATCTGTGGTTTTCCATCCTGCTACCTTCAGCTCATGTGATGCTCCTGTAGACACATGTACAGAATAACAAACTGCATATCAATAAAACAAAGTTCTTGATCGTCCCCAAATCTTGGCTATATGCAGAATGCACCATATGAGATTGCACAGGAGTTTTGTATAATAACAACAACATTTTTGTGTCATTTTGTATCATTGCTTACTTCATTTTAAAGGAAGGATAAAGTTAATCTTTACCAAGTGTGTTGTGTAGATTAGATTATAGTAAATCTGTGACACATTTGGAGTGGATTGCAGCCACCAATAGCACCATGAATTGTGCATGGCTTGTAGCCACCATCTGCCCTGTCTCAAGGTCAGTTGCACAGCCATTTACTCCCTTTTTCACATCTGACTGTGCCAAAATACAAACAACACCAATGATAATGGAATAGTTTTTTTTTTAAATTTCCCATTAGGAGAAATTCACCCACCACTGCAGCATAGACAAGTTATAGTAACAAAGAAAACAATAAACAACAGCAATGAAATGATAGATAAGTAATGATAATAGTAATAATATTTACAAAATAAACAAAATTTACCAAATAAAAAGGAAGAAAATATATATATTTTGATTGCAAATGAATGGTAATGTTTATACACTACATTATTTAGTATTTTACTATTTATGATGTGGATGTGACCTGTATATATATATATATATATATATATATATATATATATATATATATATATATACGTGTATATATATATACGTATATATATATATATATATATATATATATACACACACACACTATATTGCCTTGACTTGCATATGAAATAATGATATATAAGTGATATCCCATTCCTAATCCATATGGTTCAATATGACGTTTGTCCACCCTTTGCAGCTATAACAGCTTCAACTCTTCTGAGAAAGCTGTCCACAAGGTTTAGGAGTGTGTTTATGGGAATTTTTGACCATTCTTCCAGAAGTGTATTTGTGAGGTGCAGGCCAGTCAAGTTCATCCACACCAGACTCAGTCATCCATGTCTTTATGGACCTTGCTTTGTGCACTGGTGCACAGTCATGTTGGAAGAGGAAGGGGCCAGCTCCAAACTGTTCCCACAGAGTTGGGAGCATGGAATTGTCCAAAATGTCTTGGTGTTTCTGAAGCATTCAGAGTTCCTTTCACTGGAACTAAGGGGCCAAGCCCAGCTCCTGAAAAACAACCCCATACCATAATCCCCCCTCCACCAAACTTTACACTTGGCACAATGAAGTCCGACAAGTATCGTTCTCCTGGCAACCACCAAACCCAGACTCATCCATCAGATTGCCAGATGGAGAAGCGTGATTCATCACTCCAGAGAACGCGTCTCCACTGCTCTAGAGTCCAGTGGCGGTGTGCTTTACACCACTGCATCTGACGCTTTGCATTGCACTTGGTGATGTATGGCTTGGATGCAGCTGCTCTTGAGCTAATCTGAAGGCCACATGAAGTTTGGAGGTCTGTAGTGATTGACTCTGCAGAAAGTTGGTGACCTCTTCGCACTATTCGCCTCAGCATCCACTGACCCCGCTCCACCAGTTTACGTGGCCTACCACTTCGTGACTGAGTTGCTGTCATTCCCAAACACTTCCACGTTCTTATAATACAACTGACAGTTGACTGTGAAATATTTAGGAGTGAGGAAATTTCATGACTGGATTTGTTGCACAGGTGGCATCCTATCACAGTTCCACACTGGAATTCACTGAGCTCCTGAGAGCGACCCATTCTTTCACAGATGTTTGTAAAAGCAGTCTGCATGCCTAGGTGCTTGATTTTATACACATCTGGCCATGGAAGTGATCGGACCACCTGATTCTGATTATTTGGATGGGTAAGTGAATACTTTCAGCATACATATGTATATATATATATATATATATATATATATATATATACATATATATATACATATATATATATATATATATACGTGTATATATATATATATACACACGTATATACGTATATATACGTGTGTATATATATATATATATATATATATATATATATATATATATATATATATATATATATATATATATATATATTTATAGGCTATTGAACCTAATAAAGTGGCTGGTGAATTCATATCAGCCAGAGCTGATCCCAGCTGACACTGGGCATTGGGTGAAGGTGAGGTATACCAGAGAAGTTGCCAGACCACAGTCACTCACACTCACTTACACTCCTACAGCCAATTTGGAGACACCAGACCAGAACATGCAACATTCACAACAGTCTTGCTATGAGGCAACAGCGCTGTCCATTGTAAACAGCAGAAAATCCAATAACCAATACCTGAACACTGTGTGACATTCAGAAGTGATGTTTCAGACTGAAGAAGTGCATTAGCTGCAAACACAGCATGGTGGTGCAGTAGTTTGTTCATTCAAGAGGCTTCTAATTTCACACTACTGGCCTCCTCGGGGCTCTCTGCATGTTATCATGGGTTCTTCTCCGGCTGCTGGTGAGGTTAATTGTTGACTCTAAGCATCTGTCTGAGATAAAGACTGCTGTAGGTCATACAGGATGTACACTAACAGAATCAAATGGCTTCCAGTATCTGCTGTATCAAACAGAACCGTTTTGTGTATTTCAAGGCAGATTTCTGTACTACTGTTAAGTTTCAGTGACATTTGAATCAGAATCTGATATTTATCGCCACTTTTGGGTTCATGCTTGTATTTTCAGTTTCTACTCAAACAAGTTTACATGCTTTAAAGCTCAGAAAACACTACTTTTTTGTCATAACTGTCTATCTGCAATACATCTTTATTCACCCTCAACACCATTTGAGCACCTTGTCTGCTCTGACTTGCATCTTTATCATGTGTGGAGATACTCAGATGGGAGGATGGCATATTGTAATGATAATAATACTTCTAATTTGCTTTTTTGTTCAATAATATTTAATGTTCAGTTACAATTTTTATCAATGGTTTCTTTATTACATAATTAAGAAAAAAAATCCAAAAACAAAAACAACACTGCATCCAAAGAACAGAGGGGATAGCTAATAAAAAAAAAAAAAATTTACTAAAATGAACTAGCTGATTGTCTGTTAAAAACTTTTCAGTACATTGAGTGATTTTTTTTTTACATAATTAAGCAAACATTCATCAAATAATTTCAAAGCTGTCTTGGTTGAATGAAATGTATAGAACGGACAACAAACAAAAGTGTGTCAAAATACAAAGTCTTGTGGAGAAGAGGCAGATAAGACGAGCTGAATTACACTGCTCAGTTCCTCGAGAGGATCCAAAGGAAGAGTGAGTTCTGGATCTGGAGACTGAAGGGGACCAAAAAATGAAATACAACGAATATCAAGAAATAATGAAAGTTCTACGCTGGTGAACAACCACAAAGAAAATCACTCAGGGATCTCCTTAAAAATGTTATTTTGTCTTAAAAAAAATCAGTTTTGAGATAAATCATGTCATCCTCTCCTGACAGGCCGCACGCCAAGCCAACATCGTCCTCAAACATCACTTGCTGTCTGTCCAAATTGGAATAATCTGAATATACTTTTTCCATTGGAGTGGTGATGATCTCCTGTTGGACCTGGGTGAGTAGTTGGCAGACGGCTGGAGTTCGTCAGTCAGCTGACGCGTTTTATGCTGCGTTTATGTCTGAGACAGCAAGGGACGCATTTCTTCTCTGACTTGGTGGGCGACGCCGGGGCCGGAGCTGCAGACCCCTGCTTCCTGTGCAGAGACAGAAACCAGACAGAGAAATGAGAGGAGGAAGTGCAACTGAGTGTTTGTTCTGGCAGTGACACAAACGTATTTAATTATTAAACCAAAGACTCCTGTGGCCTCTACTGAGGCGGCCAAGAAGACCAACACAAATTATTATCCTCCCTCAGTACATCAATAATGTAATAACAGCAATCAGCTCAATGGCTGTATAAATAACTGAGTCATTAGAATTGATGCTTGTAAAATATTAGCATATTGAACAAGTTGCAGCTCCAAGAGCTCTACTGATTTTGAGAAGTTATTATATTAACATTGTTGGTGCAACAAACATGTTTGCACCCTGACAACCTGTTGTTCTTATTAATGGTTTATAATCACACTATCAAGCTATGATTGATGATTTATGAATGACTTATTACAGTTTGCAAATGATGATGCAAGTGTGGGGATGCCATTTGGCAATAGAAATATGGCAGAGTACAACAGCTTCTCAAGCAATGCAAGGGAATCAGCCACCAAAGCCATTTCATCAGGAACACCTTGAACCGGCTCCATGTTTTCATGTTGTTTACGCCAAATTCTGCCCCAACCATCTGGATCCCGTAGCAAAAATCAAGACTTGGTTATTTGAGTCACTGTTACCCTTCTATGTTCAACAACTCTGGCCATTCTCCTGTGACCTCTGACAACAACAAGGTACTGTATTACCACTCACTAGATATTTTCTCTTTATCAGAAAAACTAGATCAGCAGTATCTGAAATACTCAGGTGTCTGGCACCAACAACCAAGTCACTTACATCCTGCTGATACACAGATCCTGCTGTTCACTTACAAGGCCATCCATAACCTTGCCCCCCCATCTCTCTGACCTCCTTCATATCTCCACACCGGCACGCTCCCTTAGATCCTCCTCCTCCATCAACCTCACTACCCCCCCCCCCCGCCCACCTTGTCACCATGGGGGCCAGAGCATTCAGCCGCTCTGCTCCCCATCTCTGGAACTCACTCCTACCCGACCTCCGTAACTCTGACTCATTACAACTATTCAAATCAAAACTCAAAACGCATCTGTTTAAGCCAGCATACTCACTATAACACACTTTTAATTGTTGAACTTTCTTTTTAATTTTATATTTGAGTGTAATTATTGATTCTTTGTTCATGTGTTCTTATCTTGTAAGGTGACCTTGAGTGTCCAGAAAGGCGCCTATAAATAAAATGTATTATTATTATTATTATTATTATTATTATTATTATATCACCTTCCGTCCCCATTCTGAGGTTTGGTTTGAACTTCAGCAGGCCATCTTGACCACGTTGCTGCCATGTCATTGTCTGGATATTTGCCTTAATGCGCAATTAAGCAGGTGTGCATAATGAAGTGGCTGGTGAGTGCATATACACATATTTGGTGGAGAAACCTATGCCTTTACATTTTGGCTACAAGTTACAGGTTAATAATGAAGTAGAGTGCTTCTCACCTGTCAGCGGCAGCAGCAGCAGCAGCAGCAGCAGCCTCTCTGTTCCTGACCTGCTTCATCACCTTCAATGTGCGACAAATCTGCCTCAGGGTCATCCTCGGAGCATGGTATACCAGACGGGGCCGGGGGGTACAACGAGGGCCCCGGTGTGTGAGGAGCAACAGGTAGTTGGCACCTCTGGGTCCTTTGCCAAACAGCTGCAGGGGCTGGACACTGGCATAGCAGGATGCAAACTGGGAGTGATGGAGGGAGGAGAGAGAGAGAAGTGAAGCGTTTGTCACAGACTTACATGCAGTACATATGCATATACAGTAAAATCATATTAAGTACACAATATACAATATATGTATGTGTATGTGTACATATACATATGTATATATCTGTGTATATATATATATACATATATATATGTATATATACAGTCATGGAAAAAATTATTAGACCACCCTTGCTTTCTTCAGTTTCTTGTTCATTCTAATATCTGGTACCACTAAACGTATAATACAATGAACACAACAAAAAATGCAGCTGGTCACATAATACTTTATGTCCTATTTGACATTCTTAAGCTTAATTGATTCCCAGGGTATATAAGAGGCCATTTCATGTCACAAGCAGCACTGCACATGCAAAGGCCTAGAGTGGTTTCCTGCTTACATTCAAGCCGTAGCACAACTCAGAAGTTGTCAGCTCTCACATAATGCCTAAAACAAAAGAATTATGTGAAGCAACAAAGGCAGCCATCTTGGCACTGCTGGAAATTGGCATGAGTGAGAGACAGGTAGCGAAAAACTGAAGATCTCCAAGACAGCCGTTCATTCCAACAAAAAAACAAGCTGAACATGGCACTACCAAACTGCTACCTGGCCGTGGCAGGAAACGTCTTTCTACCCCACGAGATGACCGTGCACTCATCCGTTCCTGTGTCAGGAATCGCCGCCAGACCTCCAGGGACCTTAAAAATGAGTGGGCACTGTCGAGAAATGTGACTTGCTCGGCAAGGACAGTTTGAAACCGACTTGTTGAAGCTGGTTTGAAGTCACACAGAGCACGCAAGAAGCCCTTCATCAATGAAAGGCAGAGGAAGGCCCGGTTACTCTTTGCTCGAGACCACAAGGATTGGACTGTTGATGATTGGGCTAAGGTTCTCTTCAGTGATGAATCCAATTTTGAATTGATGCCCACTCCAGCCAACTTACTGGTTAGGAGGAAGCCTGGAGAAGCTTACAACCCAGACTGTCTTGCCCCTACAGTAAAACATGGGGTGGATCAGTCATGATCTGGGGTTGTTTCAGTCTGAGTGGAACAGGGCAAATGCAATTGTGTGAAGGCCGAATGAACCAGGTCAAGTACAGGACTACCCTTGAAAACAGTCTTCTTCCATCAGCTGGAAAACTCTTTCCTGCCTCGAATGACTGGATTTTCCAACAAGACAATGCCCCTTGCCACACGGCAAGGTCAGTTAAAGCCTGGATGGAGAACCACAACATTCGCACCATGCCTTGGCCTGCTCAATCACCAGATCTTAATCCAATTGAAAACCTGTGGAAAATCATCAAACTCAAAATGGAGAACCACAAGCCCAAAAACAAAGAAAATTTGTTTGAATTTGTCCAACAGGAATGGGCTGCTGTGACAGCAGAACAATGTCAGAAGCTGGTGGAGAGCATGCCAAGACACATGGCTGCAGTCATCAAAAACAATGGTTATGCAATCAAGTATTAACTCTTGTGTGTATCATGTGTTTAAAGCAAACAGAAAAGAAAACATGGAATGCTTAAAAGTAGTGTTTTTGGCGGTACAATGCCATAGCTATTGATGTAAGAATTTAAGTAATTTTGGTTATTATCAAGAAAACCATGGAAAATGAATAATCCTTAGTTCTTAAATTAAACTCTCATGAGCTATTTTTGTTGTTATCATTATAATTGTCCAAACAAATGTACCTTTAGTTGAGCCAGGCATTAAAATTAACAAGAAATTGAAGAAAACAAGGGTGGTCTAATAATTTTTTCCATGACTGTATATACACACACACACACACACATATACTGTACATATACTGTACATATACACAGATATATACAACCAATAATTAATAAATGAGGGAGTTGTTTCCACAAGCTTTGATTTCTAATTTTTCCTACTCTATGGAAAAGGAAATAGGGTCATTCAAAAGTAAAATAATTTAAATAAAAATAAAAGTGATAATGTCATTATTAACTTCTTCAAAAACACAAAAATATGCATTAGATTGCATGTATTATAAGTAATATAGCAGAAGAGCAGTGTGTGATGGTGCACTGATATAAACCCTGAATATGTATTGTGTGTGATGTCTGCCCCTTTACACCAAATGAAACTGATTTTCCACATTTATTACTGTGGGAATCATTTTACCATCGGTGCATCATGACAAATGCTGCTATTTTTTAATAACAAATTGCCATTATTGTTCTCCAAACATGTTAATCTACCACCAGAGACACTGTAGCTGGATACTGTATCTGCACAATTAAGCCATGTGAACAGCTACAGTCTCAGCTGTGTGCCGCTGTCACTCACACTTTGACACGCACACACACATACACACACACACACACACACACACACACACACACGCACACACACACACACGCACACACACAAATATCGCACCATTTTAATTAGTGTACGGGCTACTGTCTTCCTCTCACAGACTTAATCACCCTCTCCATCAGAAACCCAAGACACACACAAACACACACACACACACACACACACCCATGAGGGAGTGATCACACAAAGAGAATTCAGTTGTGCAGATTCATTTACAGGACCGACACTTGATCATGTAGATTTGCCTACCGACAATTGTTTACTCTCACACACACACATGCACACACACACACACGGACACCATATAGCTGACCTAGTGTGTTAGCGCTGTCAAGTGAAGAGAAAATGCATTTGGCCTTATCTACAAATTCGATTGCTAGCATTTAAAAAGTTCAGTTTTCATCACTTTTGACTGTAAGGGTGGAAACACGTCTCATGCTGGTATGTTGAAATGTTGAAGTTCAGCTTTACTTGCTGGTCCATCTGATAGCATCTAACAGTCATCACTTCTGCACAAATTACACTGTACAGCACTGGAGCCTTTTTTTCCCTTACCCTTACCATAACCATCGAAGTGAGTTGCCTTACCCCAACCCTTAACTTACCATCACAACTAAATGTCTAACCCTACCCTTAAACTTTAAAGCCAAGTCAAGTGTCTACACATACACACACACACACACACACACACACACACACACACACACACACTACAAAGATACTTACAGGGACGACAGTAGCCATTGAGGAGTCTTTATGCTGTGGTGAAGAAATAATCATCTGAATGGGAGTTGTTGCCTTCTTATACATGCCGACACGACCAGGCCAGATGATGGGCCAATCATTCTTGAGAAGTTAAAATAGCCCGCCTACTTCTGACATCACTACAATGAGGTGCTACACACACACACACACACACACACACACACACACACACACACACACACAGGTTGCTTCAGGTTACTCAGACACTGACAGGCAGTCTATTATTGAGGACACTTTTGTTATGCAGGGTATATTTAGAAGCAGCGGTAATTCTGGGAATAAGGCAGAAAAACAGGGGCGCCTGATAACTGAGAGAGGATGTGGAGAAAGAAGAGAGGAGGCAAAAACGATGGAGGAAAAGAGAAAAAGGTGGATGGAGAAAGAAAACACACAAAACAACAACAGACAAGGCGTGGAGATGAAGTAGGAGTCACGCAGTGTAAGGTGACGTGCCTGAACAATGTGATGCATTGATGCATTACATATCATCCAGCAGTAGAATATTACTCATCACTGATGGGAAGAGACACATAGTTTGGTTTGTAAAGAAAAGAAACAGGAGAAGGGTTGACCTGCTGTCTCATCACTGCGTTTAAATACAATGAACTTGATTTTATGTTGTAATAAAAATCTCAATATTTCCAAAGAAACTTCATGTCATGTAGGCATGTATAAATGATGCACACATGATGTTTTATTTTATTTTTTAATCTGAATTATACATTTCTTGAAATGAACAATGGCGTATACTACTACTGTTGTTCTAGACCAAACTTAGTTACTCAGTTCATACCTTAGAAAGAGAAAGACTGACATACCTAAAGGTCACAAATGGTGCCTATGTAGCCCTTTAATTATTTTCTGACACATACACTATATTGCCAAAAGTATTCACTCACCTGCCTTGACTCCCATATAAGTTTAAGTGACATCCCATTCCTAATCCATAGGGTTCAATATGACGTCAGTCCACCCTTTGCAGCTATAACAGCTTCAACTCTTCTGGAAAGGCTGTCCACAAGGTTTAGGAGTGTGTTTATGGGAATTTTTGACCATTCTTCCAGAAGTGTATTTGTGAGGTCACACACTAATGTTGGATGAGAAGGCCTGGCTCTCAGTCTCTGCTCTAATTCATCCCAAAGGTGTTCTATCGGGTTGAGGTCAGGACTCTGTGCAGGCCAGTCAAGTTCATCCACACCAGACTCTGTCATCCATGTCTTTATGGACCTTGCTTTGTTCACTGGTGCACAGTCATGTTGGAAGAGGAAGGGGTCAGCTCCAAACTGTTCCCACAAAGTTGGGAGCATGGAATTGTCCAAAATGTCTTGGTATGCTGAAGCATTCAGAGTTCCTTTCACTGGAACTAAGGGACCAAGCCCAGCTCCTGAAAAACAACCCCACACCATAATCCCCCCTCCACCAAACTTTACGCTTGGCACAATGAAGTCCGACAAGTATTGTTCTCCCGGCAACCGTCAAACCCAGACTCATCCATCAGATTGCCAGATGGAGAAGCGTCATTCATCACTCCAGAGAACACGTCTCCACTGCTCTAGAGTCCAGTGGTGGCGTGCTTTACACCACTGCATTCGATGCTTTGCATTGCACTTGGTGATGTATGGCTTGGATGCAGCTGCTCGGCCATGGAAACCCATTCCATGAAGCTGTCTGTGTTGTTTTGAGCTAATCTGAAGGCCACATAAAGTTTGGAGGTCTGTAGTGATTGACTCTGCAGAAAGTTGGCGACCTCTTCGCCATATATATTACACAAGCTAGACATACTTGATTAAACATGTAAAAGAGATGCATGTTTATTGATATTTTCGGCAAATACTCAGCTTAGTGTACAAGTAATTTATTAGCAAATAAGGGAACAGCGAGGCTTACCTCTGATTTCCAAAACGTTGGCATTGTTCTGCATCCAGTAGAAATTAGCGGTAATGACTCTACTGTCTCTGTCTCTACAAAAGGTGAAATGAGAAGTCTGTGTGAGAAGCTGCTCCCTTTGTCCTGCCACCTTTCAGTCATCAGCTCATTAAGTTTCATTATCACTTGAGTGTTCATCTTCATCTTCAAAAAAATAGTCACATCACTGTGATACTGACAAAAAAACACCAACACCACACATAATGTTTCACCAACTCTCTAAACACCTCTTGTGCTGTACCTTTGCATCTTCACCCTTTTACTCTGTGCGGCCTACACTTTGGTCCTTTTCTGGCCCCTGCTGTTTTCTACACCACCTTACCACAACCCATCCATCCATTTTCAACCACTTATCCTCACATAGGGTTGCGGGGGGTTGGAGCCTCTCCCAGCTGTCTTAGGGCGAAAGGCAGGGTACACACTGGACACGTTGCTAGTTCATCACAGGGCACATAAAGACAGACAACCATTCACACTTACAGTCAATTTAAATTAGCCAATGAACCTAACGTTTTTGGATCCCTGGCTGGGAATCGAACCCAGTCCCTTCTTGCTGTGAGGCAATAGTGCTAACCATTGCACCACCATGCTGCCCCTACCACAGCCAAGTTAAATTATGTTGCATTGCATTGCTCCCACTTATAAGACTGTTTTATGATTTAACTATGTTGTAGCTGAATATAGTATATGCCATTGTACTGCTTTGTATTGTGGACTATATCCTCTATTGCATCAATTACTAAAAGCTTACTTTTTAAGTATGCAGAGATGTTAAAACATCTCCTTTGTTGAGAAAGACTATATTTATGATTTTAAAAACACTTTCTATAACGCACATGTCTATAATAAACATATTTATAATCTGCTTTGAGAATTCTAATATACCTTGCAGCCACAAAAGTGACTGTGTCAGTGTGTGACCAGCAAATATGAAGTATGATGTAACCTTACTATTATTATTTTAAAAACTTGTGTTAATGCATTATGGTTATTGTTATAAAGCATTACAGGTACATATTTCAGTGACTCCCTCTCACCCTATGATGGGACTGTGGAGCCTTTAAGCAGCTCCTTCAGCTGCACACTGAGACTTCCACCCATCTATCCATAGGCCAAATAGTAATAATAGATTTTATTTGTCTGATTATGTCATGTGTTTCATTTCATTTGTCATTAAAATTTATCTTTATTTTACTTTGAAGTGCATACTGTAAATATTTTATTATAACTTATTTCATTAGTGTTGTTTATGTTTTTTTTTTCTTACTATAACTTGTTTATGCGGCTGAAGCGAGTGAATTTCTCCCAATGGGGGATGTATTAAAAAAGTACTCTCTTCTATTCTCTTGTATTCTGTCCTAATAGTAACTGTAAGAGTGCCAATTTGTTGTTTAGTTATCTGGGGGTGGGAGGGAGTAAGCAGTAACATATCAATTTTAAGAGACTTGAAATGTGATGTAAATTCTTACATACTGTAGAGCAACTATCAACTTCTCACTGATGTCCTGCAGAGACCTAACTAAACCTATACTGTATAACATTAGAAGTTCACACACACACACACACACACACACACACACACACACAAACGCAGGATGGCGCTCATGCACAAGTAGTGGGTTTTCATTCCTGCATGGCACTCCTTGGCGCTGTCAAACGAGTTTTTCTGGGGTAACAGTTGCATTTTGTTGGCATGCCTTTCCAACGGCACAGTTTTACACTGCAGGTCTGCTATATCTCACATTATAATTAGGTGGATGGCAAAGTAGTCTTCTTCTTCTTCTTCTTATTATTATTATTATTATTATTATTATTATTAGTAGTAGTATATTACTTTTATTATTATTATTATTATTATTATTATTATTATTATTATTATTATTATTTTTGTTGTTGGTAGTAGTAGTAGCAGTAGTAGTAGTAGTAGTAGTAATATTATTATTATTATTATTATTATTATTATTATTATTATCATCATCATCATTCGTAGTAGTCGTAGTATTGCTGGTATTTTCTTTACTTTTTTTATTATGTTTTCTTTGGTTTCACTTGCGGAAGAGCAATATTTCCCACGCCACACGAACGCAACAGCGGAGCTCATCTGTTTGGTCAAGATAAAACTGACAGAGACGCGTACACCACAAACACGCCCTCTCTCCCAGAAGAAAATTAACATAGGAATTTGAATCCAATAACTTCAAAATGTCACAAATTAAATCGGCCTTTTAATCGACATCTCTCAAAGTACGGAGCGCACAAATATCTCTGTTATCATCTCAAATATTGAGAAGCTGCTATACAAATTTCAGTTAAGTGCCATTGCTGTTTTAATTCATCGGGCTTAATGTTTTTTAGACGGTAAATGCCTCAGAGTAAACTGCGGGCATTGACCTTATCATATTGATCAGGAAGTGATGACAGACCAGTTTACACGACAGTCGTTACATGTCCAAAATGAACGTTACTTTAATTATTACACGTTTAGAGGTGCCACTGTGTTCACTGGGTGTAAATAAATTACACTATACTGTAGCTGAAGCCATTTTGGTGGCAGGTTGAGGATGGGTAATTTACTGTCGCCCCTGAGAGTTTTCAGAGAAACAGGTGCGTCTGGATGCAATGACGCGTTCATGGAACGTGTGGGAATCGGGTACCTATGAGTTTTACATAAAACTCATGTTTTCTCACTTGAGGTTGAATAATAGAGGGCTACACACGTTGTTTAGAAAACAACAACAGCCCTAAAGCGATGACATTATTCAGACGTTACGCGTTTTGCAACACCTGTAGGCTGCTACGACTTTTAATAAGTCATATCTACAATCTTATCCGTGTATGTGAACGCCTCACTGACCCCGCCTCTTGTCACTGTCCTCTTGTGCATAGTTCAGGGTTTTGGTGCCCCTGGGTGTCAACCACGCAGTTTAACTCTGAGTTCACTCACTAGTTGGTCAACGGCCCTCCAAGGAGGTCTGTCTGCGCTCCTCCTTGTGTTCAGTCGTCGGTTCAGGTGGACGCCAGTCTGCATCTCCACTCAGTCATGTCTCCATCCACGTCCCCCCGGTTCTTCACGGAGAGGGAGGTGGCCCGCCACTGCACCAAGGACTCATGCTGGGTGCTGCTGGGGACCAGGGTGTACGACGTGACCTCTTTCTTGCGGATGCACCCCGGCGGGGAGGCGCTGATACTTCGGCGGTCGGGCAAGGACGTGAGTCAGGAGATGGAAGGACCCCCGCACCGGCACTCGCAGAACGCCCGGCGGTGGATGGAGCAGTACTACATCGGGGAGCTGGACAGAGAGAGCGGCACCGACCAGGCACAGGTAGAGTTCAGGGTGGGTGGTGGTTGAGAGAGCATGTAAACAACAGCAGGAAGGAGGAAAAACCTGTTGCTAGGTCTCCACTGGACGGTCGTCAGGGTGTAGCTGTGTCCCTGCTAAGTGTTAGAAACTGACTTTAAGCAAAGTTACACACAGAAACAAACTATATCGGCAGAAATAATGAGTTTTATAAACTTTTTTTTTTCCTTACTTGAAGCGCTTTCCCTCAGGCTCCAGCTGTATAGAAATAATGGCCTCTAGCCAAGGCTGTGGCCCCTGCAGGACAACCGTGGTTTTTCCATTATGTAGTCACGACGACTCGAGACAGTTGTCACATAGAATTAATGCATACTATCATAATCGACACCACGAGCTGCAACGGTTAATCGATTAGGTCGACCATTCACCCAAGCGCCAGTTATTTTGGTAATTGCTAACTCAGTGTGCTTCCAAATATGAAAATATGTGTATATATATATATATATATATATGTACACGTATGTATGTATGTATGTATACGTGTGTATATATATATATATATACACACGTATACATACATACATACATACGTATATATATATATATATATATATATATATATATATATATATATACATACATATAGGTACGTACGTATATACGTATGTAATACATACATACGTATATACATACATGCGTGCATATATACGTACGTATATATATACGTACGTACGTATATATATATACACACACACACACACACACATATCTTGGTTGTGTTTATAATATTTTTGTTAATAAATAATACAAGTAATTCATCAACAGAACTTTTTTCCAAACGTGCAATCTAATAAACAAATAGTTACTTAAAAAAATTGGCAGGTCTAAAATGAATGTGTTGTTTATCTCTATGGTTTCTGATGTTTGACACTTCTAACTAAAGAGCTGACATATGTTATCATTCACACTTTAAACCATCAGGACTGTGGCATTCTGTGAAGCAGGTGTGAAAATGTCCATTAAATGAATATGATGTCATGTATCAGTGCTCAGTGGAGAGGGCCATTTTGGCCCTTTGCTGGGCGTTTCAGTGAGGCAGAGAGGAAAGAAACTCCCTCCTCCTCCTTCTCCTCATCCTCATCCTCCTCTTCCTCATCCTGGAGTATTGATTGTAGGGGGAGGAATGAGGAGTTAGTGGAAAAAGGCATACAGGGAGGGGTCTCCTTTAATGCCAGTGTATTTTCTGTTTGTGTGTGTGGGTGGGTGGGTCAGTGGTGTTAATGAATGATTCAACAGGTGTGTGTAAGAGAGAGACAAACAGGTTTGTCTTGTCCAGTGGGCATAGAGGGGAGAAGAAACACAGCAAATTTAATGTGGAAACCGGAAACTTCCCATCACCTGGCGTTAGTTACGTACACACCCTACTTTGCTCTCTCTGTGTGTGAGGAGGGAGAAACCAAGGGAGAGTTTGCATAAGTCTCTTGTCGACAGAGTTGACATTTACATGGCTTGCCCACTCTTATGTATGTCAGTGTGTGTGTGTGTTCTTGTCTGCTGGTTGCATCTCAGTACACAGAGTAACAAAAGGCCTTCTCTTTATCCTTTCAGGCGCTTCATGCTTAAGTCATTGATAAGCTATAACTATAAAAAAAAAGATGAACTTCTGGACTCATTCTTCATCTGTCAGCTTTTGAAGACAACATGCAGCACGTGTTTCTGTATGGGCTGGATGGAGGAGGTGTGTGACAGTCATGCTGTTAATGTCGGGTGACAGATAAGTGAAAAATCTGTTGAAAAAAAAAATCTGCCATTGACATCCTCACGTCACTCTGTCATTCTGCTGAGACAATCAATGGAGGTCATGGGACAGACTCACAAGGACATTCCAGTTGTTGAGTGAAATATTGTCTTGACATAATATGCTCTCCAAGTATGGCTGGAGAACAAATAGTGCTCACTTTCTCTTCTCTTTCTGCAGTTAGGCAGCTTGGTTTAACCGCAAATATCAAACCACCACCACATTTTGTTCTTTAATGATTGGCCTGTAAATGGAAGTTTCACCAAGCTACATAAAATACCAGTGCGGAAACAGGATGGATAAACCTTCCGGTTAAAGTGTGACTAAAACGTTTTTTAATTGCACTTGGATTGCATCCAACAGAGCGGTCAAGGTAATATTTTGTTAAATATTGCAGAAATAATGCAGCTTTTCCTTTTGTGGTAAGGTTCATTTTTGGGGTTAGTGTGTCAGGAAGAATGACACAGAGCGCACCATAAATTCTGGCAAGGAAAAAACTGGCATGGCCATTTTCAAAGGGGTCCTTTGACCTTTGACCTCAACATATGTGAATGAAAAGTGTAAGATGAACAGATGAAAAACTCTTGTCTTATTGGATAAAACTGCTGTTGACAAACTGCATTATTTGTTGCAATACATTGCAATATATAGTAATATAACCTATTTCAATACTCAGCATATAGCCAATTGTTTAATATTGCAATAAGATTGTATAAAGTATTGTGATCATACTGTATCGCAAGGCCTTTGGTGATTCCTGCTGGTACTTCGTTGTGATGTGTTGTTGATTAAGTGACACTGGTTAATTAATTAATCATTTAGTTTTGAAAATATCAGAAAATAATGAAATAGCCACTCTGAAATTTGAGTCCAAGTTGATGTCTTGAAATGTGACGTTTGTGCTATCAGCAGTCCAAAATCCTACAGTTATTGATTTAGTATTATCTCACAAAGAAAACCTGCTGATCTTTGTTTTGTAAATAATAATTTGGCCTTTTAGCAGTATGTTTTCCTTTTCTCTTGCAGATATTGCAGAACCACCTGTGCAGTGATACGGGGCTAAATAACTAGCTTCATAGTGTGTGTTTTTAAGTGCCAAAAGTGAATAGGCAAAACACTCAAATCCTTGTTTTTCTTGCTTCAAATGTGACTTTATTTAATCCCATTTTGGCACGAAGGAAGCAGATTGTGTTGTCTTTTGGAGGAAGTTGGTGCTACAGAATTCTAGAATGGTGGAGCGCCCGACTTAGTCCCAATCTTGAAGAGAAGACCTGTCCCCCAAAGGGTTACAGAAGGTGATACAGCCAGCACTTTTATGTGTCAGAGGCCAAAAGGTTTGAATAGACTATAAGCAAATGGTTTCTGGCTTGGTAGACATTGTAGGACTTGTATAACATTCTGTTTGAGGTTGCTCACAGTGCAAACAGAGGGAGATTAAAGGGGAGATTAGAAAAGATGGTATCCTCCTTGTTTGTATAAGTAGTCAAATGCACCAGTCAAGAGTAACAAATGTTTCCACCAAGACTCAACATTTAAAAAAATGTCTTTTTGGAAAACGCTGGAGGTGCTATTTGAATCCACGCCTCAGTTTTCGATGTATTCTTGTGTTTTCTTGAAGGGGACATATCATGAAAAACCTTTCAGTGCTTGCTCACTTCCCTTTATGCACACGGAGTTGCCTGTCAACTGGCAAACTGCATCCTTGATCGGAAAACTTGATGAGATTCAAAAAGCCATTCCACTGTGGCTTCACGTCCTATTACACTTTCAGGCTCATCAGACGATATCTTAAAAAGACACGATGATAGAGGGTGAATGCAAGTATGAGAACCATTTTTTTACTTTAAGCATGTGAACAAGTTCTACCTGGAAAAAAAAACATGAAAATGAGCATTATATTCCTTTTTTTAATGATGATTTATTTCCATTTGGCTACTCAAAGTGCATTTTGTCATTGACGAGACAAGACCACATGTTTGCCTGTGTGTGTGTGTGTGTGTGTGTGTGTGTGTGTGTGTTTACCTGTGGGCAGGTTTACAACCAAACAGAGGCGCTGTGTATATGTCAACAAATTAAACTGGTTTATAATTGATGGTAGTTGCTTCAATTCAGAATCTATGTCACTTTCAACTGTGGAGTTGTTGGAAGTACATAAACATTTATTATTTGTACTTGGGTGTCACAAACTGTTGCTTCTCTTACCTCATAAAGTAAAATCTTTGCCAGAGGGTACAGGCATCGGCCGCTGAGGAGTGTCTCTTTAAATATTGGATACTTGTGATAATGTATTGATTCTGGCTAAAATCATAGATATTTTCTTATTGCTACATGTGTTTGTATGTACATATATGTATATATATTAATTATCGCATTAATTACGGTTAATTAATTATGCGTTATGTTTTTTAATCGCGTTAATCTAATTTTTAATCTCTAACTTTACTGTGTCTGATTGTGAGTTGTCTTTTTATAAACTCTGTTTTTATGCGTTGGGCTTCTTCCCTGAAGTGGACACTGATTGTCTGTCATTGTGTTTGGGTTGGTAAAGTATAAGCTGATAGGCTTCCTTTTTGACAGAATCTGGAAAACTTGGAAAACATATGAAGTGACCATGAAAAAGGTGACTGGCTTTTTAGCAGCAGCCATCTCTGTTTACTTTCGTGCTGACAGTTCGCGATAACGTCGCGTGTGAGATATAAAAGTCTGATCAATTACCTTAAAATGTGGACGAATCCTCACAGTTTACACATGGAATACACCTTTCAAACGGTGTATTCCATGTCTTCATAGCCTTACCAGGCGATATACAATCCAGTGGTAGAGATAGGCTGCAACCATTACTGTTTGCATTCGCAGCAGGGGTTTGGACCCGGAAGTGATTTGTGACGTAGCGACGAGCCATCCCTCTAGGGATGTAATTTTCTTTTAAGCGTTAACTTGCAGCACTTTATGGACCTGATGTTTTATTATTTTATTTCTATTTTCAAATTATTTGGCGATTAACAAACTAGAGGTTGCAGGCAGGACTAGTCTCAGATACAGCAGAATATAAATGGACTGCATCTGTTCAAAACAATAAATTACTTCAGAAAGCCACTTTTTTGTTATTGATCAATCTTTTGATCTGCCACAATAATGTAATGAATTTAAATGAAAATACCTCAAGTAGAGGGCTTTTCTCAGCCATTTTTAGGTGAGATTAAAAAAGAGATTAATTTGATTAATTAATTACAGATCATAATTAATGAATCTCATTTTTTTAATCTCTTGGCAGCACTAATACTATAATATTATTTATATATATACACACACACATACACACACACACACAGGGGTTGGACAACACTGGCCAAAGCTGTCTGAAAGGGATGTCTGGGTGCTAACCCGGGTTGTATCCAAAAAACATAAAACCACAGCTGCCCAACTCACTGCAGAATTAAATGTGTACCTCAACTGTTTCCACCAAAACTGTCCATCGGGAGCTCCGCGAGGTCAATATCCATGGCCGGGCTGCTATAGCCAAACCTTTGGTCACTCATGCCACTGCCAAATGTCGGTTTCAATGGTGCCAGCAGCGAAAATCTTGGGCTGTGGACAATGTGAACATGTATTGTTCTCTGATGAGTCCACCTTTACTGTCTTTCCCACATTCGAGAGAGTTATGGTGTGGAGAAGCCCCAAAGAAGCGTACCACCCACACTGTTGCATGCCTAGAGTGAAGCATGGGGGTGGATCGGAGATGGTTTGGGCTGCAATATCATTGTTTGGTGGAGGGGGGATTATGGTGTGGAGTTATTTTTCAGGAGCTGGGCTTGGCCCCTTAGTTCCAGTGAAAGGAACTCTGAATGCTTCAGCATACCAAGACATTTTGGACAATTCCATGCTCCCAACTCTGTGGGAACAGTTTGGAGCTGGCCCCTTCCTCTTCCAACATGACTGTGCACCAGTGCACAAACCTCAACCTGATAGAACACCTTTGGGATGAATTAGAGCAGAGACTGAGAGCCAGGCCTTCTCATCCAACATCAGTGTGTGACCTCACAAATACACTTCTGGAAGAATGGTCAAAAATTCCCATAAACACACTCCTAAACCTTGTGGACAGCCTTCCCAGAAGAGTTGAAGCTGTTATAGCTGCAAAGGGTGGACCGACGTCATATTGAACCCTATGGATTAGGAATGGGATGTCACTGAATTTCATATGTGATCAAGGCAGGTGAGCGAATACTTTTGGCAATATACATATATATATATATATATATATATATACACACACAGTATATATATCCCCAATCCCTGGGCCACAGACTTGTTTTCAATATCAATATTTCTTTTCGCAAAAATATTGTATATGTGGCACAGAAACAGTTGCGGACTGCTGCCTTGCACTTCCTGAGGTAATTTAGGTGTTTTGGCAAGATGGACCCCAAAATAAAGCACCAGTCCGGTGGTGTGTTTGCATTGTGTGCAGTTTTCAGTGCAGGCTGAGTAAAGACAGAACTGCCTATCAAGTTAATCAGCGTATTAGTCACTGGTGCACCCTTGTTTGCTCTGCTGTCCTGTCCCTTAGTCTCAAAGAAATCAAGCCAGCAAGGCTTAGATACCTCTGGACAGGATGTGGATATGCAAACCTCAATGCATTCTTTAAATTTGTCTCACTGTCTGTTTCTCTACATGGACTTGTAAGCAAATTGAACGGGGGCGAAGGGGCAGAGGTCGAATTTATGCCTAATGTATAGGAGAATGTAGCTCTGTAGCCATGAACTTGGGAGAATAGTGTGAGTATTGTTAAATGAGCAGAATCACAAATGAGTGAGCAAATGAATGAATGAGTGAATGGACAACGGAGATACTATGGGCGAGCTCAGCAGAATGAAAACATATGCAGAGAATGAGGCTGGATGTGAGTCCAGTTGACTAGTTGAATGTCCCATATTATGTTCACTTTCAGGTTCACACTGTTTTATGCATGTTGACATGCTATAATGTCAAAAATGTAATTTTCCTCATACTGTTTCAGACATGCGTGTAATTACCCTCCATCTGAAATGCTAATTTTAATGGAATTGAATAGGCAATAACTTGTGTGCATGTTTGCTTCCTTTTCTGCTTGTGTCATTGTGTAGAATGTTAAAGTTTGAACATGTAAAATGGTGTAAAATCTGTATTCTAGCTTTGAGACGTCACAAATTATGCACTTAAACCTGCTTTATAATATAAATGACATTGAAATTTCACTTTTCACAACATTCAAGTGAAACTCAAAGACGAAAGCGAAGAATCTTTAGAGATGGCAAAATCGAGTGCATGACAAGGTAGAAACTAGGAGGTCAGTGCACAGAGTCAATCATCGAGCTTGTGATGGTGGGTGTTGATAAGTTCTGCGGATGGAATGTTGGAGGGCGACTGGGTCAGGCTGGTGGAGCGCTGGAATGCAGACTTTCATCTGCATGCATCTTTTTGCTCAATGACGTGATTGTCTTTCATCAGAGGGCAAGCGGGGGAAGAGGCTGAGGGAGAGACTTGGTACATCATTAAGTTCAATATTAACACCTCAGTGTTGGTACAGTTGATTTCTGGCAGCGTACTGGAGTAACAATGAATAATAAAGTAATTTACAAAAGACTTTGTCCAGGCAGGCTATTATAGACTGATAGACTCAAAACAAAAATATGAGCCAGTCACATCAAATCAAATACTGGCCGGGGTTTAGTTACATCCAGCTTTACGCCATGCTACAGTTTTTTTTTTCTTCCAGTTTTATCACCACGGTGACACATTACTCGACACACTGTTTACCTTTGCTACCATAGAGATTTGCAGACGCTGCAATTAGCGTTTAGGTGAAGGCCTCAGGTGGCTTGCCTCATCGTTATGGTAACACCTGGAGGAGAGAAAGAGGATGAGGGGTCAGAAGGGATAGAGATGAACATTTGCTGGAAAGGTGCAGTTGATTTGACCAAAGGTCTCACAGGCGTGTTACTGACTCCTGCCATTACCTGTTTGTAACGAGCCAAGTCCTAAGGTCCTAAGAACCCTTTTTCTTTTAACCCTTTGATAATTTCCCTGATGATATTGTTCATTCCCATTAGTCTGATGTGATTCCACGCCAGGTTCTTCATGGCAGCTTTAGAGAAGTACGAGGCCCTGCTAATGGTTTTCTAGTGGATCAAAAACAAGGACAAGAGGTAACACTGGACCTGAATTTCCAAAAATATTGTGAAATATTTTGCATGACTAAAAGAAAAAGACTAATTTGGTCTATGGGGGTGTTAATTTTTTGGGGTTTAACAGTTATGAAAAAAAAGCTATTAGAAAGACACATTTGCAGCACAACAGTGCTGCATTTTAAATGGTATTTCAGCACACACACACACACGCCTTTCACAAATATTGCATATCCTGTGATTGTGACTGTTTGTATATAGTGTTTGTGGATGGGACTGCCTGGCCTGAAGGCCGGGGTGGGGGCACACAACACACACTCAAGAGGTGTGATATTACAGAAAGTTCAGTTCATGTGTGCTTTTGTCATTTTCTGGCCACTTTATCTAAAGGGGACATGGGGAAGCTGTTTGACGGACCGAAGTCTGCATGTTGCATTCTTACTGGTGTACAATAAGGTTCATTAATTATTAATTGACCCATTGCATTCAGGCTTGATTGAATCATAGGTCTATTTGCTCCAAATCTTTGCTTTATTTTTATTAATGACAACAATATTTAAAAAAAAAAAATCTATAAAGAACATAGCAGCTTTTTGTATAGTGCTTAGCTCACTAGTTAGTGTTAGTGTCTGTATGGTGACACGACACCTCCAGCACAAACTGGCTGGCTACACAGAGCCTCTGATTATGACACACACACACACACACACACACACACACACACACACACGCACACAAACACACAGAGCAAGGATGGAATCTTGAGTTCTGGTCGTACAGGTTTGACTGGTTCTTTTAGTGAGAGGAAGATGGGTGATCTTGAACACACACACACACACACACACACACACCATTTGTTGTAACTGGAAATATTTCAGTATAAAATTAATAAAAGCATACTATGACTTTCTATGACCTTTTGAACACATTATACCATGATTTTTTTCTAATTTCTTTGGCCATACTATACTATGACCTTTTTTGTTTAATTTTTTTTTCATATACTATTACTTTTTATGACTTTTTCAACATATTATTCTATGACCTTTTATATTTTTTGACATCTAATAACTCATGTAATTACTATACTGACTAAGTATGACTAAGAGATAAGATATTTAATACCTAGAGGTCTCATTGCATCTGTGGCTGTTTATATTAATGTTTGCTGTCTCTCCATCCCTCATCTGGCTAAGTAGGAGCTGTGAGAGCATTCACCTATGACATAGTCACATGATCTTTCTGCTGATGTCATTGCTATCAAATCTGCAGAGGGAAGCACTGACTTACTAATAAGTTAACCTCATGATCACATTTTTTTAAAGATTGCCCTACACTTGGAATTTCTTTTCCACACACTGTGATACACAGAACTGGGTAAAGAAGTAAACTGAAGACTGAACTCAGGTCTAGATGTACATGCGTAATGTTTTAGGGATTTGACAATATGTGAAATAGACTTAGAAAATACTTTGAGTCACTACAGTTTGGTTAGACTAACCGTAATGTCTTACATTCCCTTTGATTGATGTGCCATATAAGTGGTCAGTGTTATCAAACTTTCTGTGTGTGTTCTTGAACTTCAACCCTGTTCTTTCCACATGCATCCCACCAGGGAACTGCTGTCGACACACCCTTAGAAACACACATACACGCTGTTGTCACACCTCCCAGTTTGTGGCAAGTTGCAATGTGCAAGTGTAAATTTACATAAATACATAAGAGATTCATATTCAGGACTACTACTCACACGATACACACCCCTCGTCCTCTCCCAACTCGTCACCCCACGCTGGCCAGGTGATCATGTGGGTCCATGGTTGTTGTCAAATAACCCCTGTTCATACAACAGATAAATGAGAAATATGTCTTTTATTGTAGATTTGTGCGTGTTTTTGACATGCACTCAGACCAGCTTAACATGAAATAAGTGAATGAGCATGAGCAATGAGTTCATATCAGTATAGGTGCGATAACACCGTTCTGCTCCCACAGTTTTACTGACCCTTCTCTTCTATGCTATGTTATGAAAGATGAGAGGTTATGAAAGTGTTTTTCTAGCACTAAGGTCACTTGTAAACCTGCAACCTTTGATGCTCTGACATGTGCAGTATTGATTAACATAAAAAGGTCTGCAAGGAGTCAAGTCACGATGAACAAGAAATTCACGTTCAACACAGTTGGCAGTAATTTTTATGCCTTAAGTAAATATTAATGATATAACCTTCTGCGTAACAGAATTTACGAATGAGCCAATATCAATAACTGAAATATTTGTTTAATTTTCACAAATATGTTTTGACTTTATGGAAATAAAGACCATATTTAAAGAGTAACTGTGGTATTTTTCAATCCCTAACCCATGTTTTAGTGTCTATAGAGACAAAAATAATCTGAAACTGGTCCTTGAAATCACGCTGCAGACAGGAGTAGGACTGAGCAATAGATCAATATTATATTGATAGGGACATGAGACTAAATATGGATATTGTCAATATTATATCGCGATATGGGGCTCGATATTGCCTTAGATGCAGGGTATCATAATATGGTAAAAGTGTATCTTTACTAGTTTGCATTGCAGTAAATTTTTATTTGCCTTCGCATTTGAATTAGTGACTATAATTTATCAAATATCTCACTGTGTATTTCTTGGGAGAAGCACTAATAGCCAATCCTACTATCCTATTGTCGTAATATCTTTATTGAGATATTAAGGATTTTCTTGTTGGACAGTTCTGGACGGCAGCATGTTGTGGGTGGCGTATGGTGATGTTGGAGCAAGATGTCGACAGGTGACGTTTTGCCAGAAGACAATGGTGGAAACGCCAGCCGGGCAGAGCTTGTTGTGTTGGGGTACAGAAAGCATAGCTCAGCTCGATGGCTCAATATTTAGATGATTTTGACAATGTTGATGAGGTCTTTATGTTGTCAGACATGGTGGAAAAGAAAACAACCTGAGTCTGTCAGTGACAAAAACGAGCGCTTTTAGTTAACGTAACATTAGATTGACACTGTTTGCCTGCAAACCAACCATGACCAAGTTTGCTTATATAGAGGGTGGGTAACATCTGCTTTTGCCCCACACTACTCCACCTTTAGTCCCAACACTCTTCCTATCAGCAGTTGTAAAACAAACAGTAATAAAATGAAATGATAGAAACCCTCACAAAACTCAGGAGAAGGGTCCCGTTTTTTTTCTGGCGAGATTAAATAGTCTTTGTTTTTCAATTTCAATCAAGTTTTTTATATTTCATGTAGTGAATTATGGTCAATTATATGGTGAAAAACATTGATAAAGCAGGAGATTGGAGCAGGGACGTGGCTAGCGTGTGATCGACAGGTCTCTATCACAGCTTCAAGCATTTGTCAGGTCAGGATGGAGCTGGTCTGAGCTGATGTTTCCTTAGGCCACAAAGATTTTCAGAACCACTCTTAAATTGCCATGTTGGAGTACTTTTGTATTTTAACGCTAATTTGTTTGCGCTAATATTTGTCAACATCAACGCGCATACCATTAACTCATTGAATGCCAGCCCTTTTATTGAACGGAAAGTGGCTTGTGTCTGCATTTTTGGCAATTTCATCAAGGAAAAAACTGCTCATTCTTGTTTTATCTGAAGTTCAGTAGAGGCTAGTTTCACCAAAAAGCCCACTTTTTTCTAGTACTGATTGCTCTGCTCTCGCTTCACTTTGTACTTCGTGCTTTGATCTCTTTCACGTTACGACTACGTATCCCAGAAGGCCCAAAATTACTCGCAGTGTGTGAGAGCGCCCCCTTGTGCAAGCCACCGAAAAGCACACTCAAGTGTTGACAAGTATTGACAAGAATCTTCCAATACAATAATAATCACATATCATGATATTGCTATCATGATTCAGTATATCAGGATGTATTGTATGTGTATGTGATACTGTCAGTAAGTAAATCTAACTTTAGAAGACTTTTACAAAGAACATACCATCATATGCATAAAAACGTAGTGAGTAAAAAAGTGGGGTTTTTTTAGAGGACACTGAGAGGGTGACTATCTTTGCAAAAGTAATTGACTTTATTGAGTTTATCTTTTAAGCTATTTGTCAAAAATCAGTAGTGCTTTTGGGGAATCAATACAGTATTAGAAATTCAAGCCTTTAGGAACCAGGAGAAGGATCCTAAATTATGCATGTGCTTAGAAATTAAAAGTACAAGTTACAGTAGATATTTATGCTGAATGCTCAGGATGCAACACATTAAAGAGCACTGAGTCACTGAGCTAATTCCTCTGTGTCATATGTGATCAGTGTGACTCACACATGTCCTACACCTTTGCCTTACCCCACCTTCTAACTATTCTAGTATCTCTCCTGCTCAGCCCATCAACCCCCCCTCAGCCCACAAACCCAATTCTAAATTTTGGAATTTGGAAGAAATTGTCACAAAATGCAACAGGGCCAAGCTCAGTCAAGCTTTCCTCTTTACCACAATTCTTCCTCCTCCTCCTTCTCTCCCATCGGAGGATGACTGTAGTTTCTGTGTTGTGATGGTACCAGGCCACGTCGCCACCCCACTCTAACCATCTCTTTTGTTTTGTGTCTCATTCCTTTATGTTTCTCCTCCTACTGGGACAGAGCGCTCCTTATTTTTTCCCCTTGACCCTGATCACCTCAGAATACAGGATAACGTTTGAGCCACACTGCTGTATCCGAGCAAGGTTATTTTAATTCAATTCTTTACACTTAACTGTGATTCATGGGTTCAGAGGTACGATAACCCTGGCAATAACCCTCAAACCATTTTTCTGTTGTGAGAGGGGATGTTTGGAGGGGGAAATTTTATGAGTTTACAATTAAAAAAAAAACACAGAAAGAAGAGACTCTATTTCATCATAGAAAAAAAGTTTTTACCTTGTTTTATTTGGAGGAGAGTAGAGGCCACTTTCACCAAAATCACCACTTTTTGTCCAGGTTCTGTTTGTTTTGCTCTCTAATCGTGATCGTCTCCACTTCCTGCTTTGATCTCTGTGGCGTATATTGTCTCTTTATGTCCCGACTACAAATCTCATAGGCTGTGTAAGAGTGCTCTTTTGTCCTGCTGCTGAAAAACTACAACAGTGGCACAACAAATTTATATTTTTGCTTTATGTTCAGGTGAAGCAAAATATAAATGTCTTCTGAGTGTGTCACACTACAGCAAACGTGTGTCAGGGTTGATTACAATATGTACAGTTATATATATGACGCTATGTTGTCACACTGCTGCACTGAGCATGCTGTATTGGCAAAGCAGGTGCTTCTACCTGCCGAGCTGGCTAACTTGTGCAGCTCTCCAAGATTTTACAAATATTATTGTGTCCAATTTATCAAGAGTCCAGAACTATGTTTTTATGAGCTGCCAAATGGGAAAAAAACTGAGCTTTTATGAAGACAAAAGAGGATACACACAGGCAATAAGACGTGGGACATCAGTTTGGCTAAAGTTATGTAGCCTATGCAGTAAGCATTTTGTCCAAATGTCAGTTTTAGGCTAACTATATTAAAGCATTTCACTATATACACTTTGTTATATATGAATGTGGGTAAATTAGCTGTGGTGAGCTAAGGCTAAGTGCCTTTTTGTCCCGTCATCATTTTACCTATCAACTGCACTCCTGGTAACTTAACTCTTTATGGTTATCATGTTGTGCAAGCTTGTTTAATGCAATGAATCACACCATATACTGTAAGCTGTCATTCAGTGTGATTCTTGACATGACAACAGGCTGACATGGGGTGAGCATTATTTCAACAACTAATGCATACCAGCCATTGTCTCAGCTCCGGCACGAAGAGTGTACACAGGCACTCCTGGATCAACAGAAACACAGATGAAGGCCGGCAATTACTTACTGAACTCCCTCCTAATGCACTCAGTGTTTGCTTAACAACTAAAAAATGAACCTGCTATTCATTTGTTATTTCGCATTCTGTGCTTTATATTCAGGCAATAACGTAGAGGATGACACTGATAACAGAGTGTCAGAGAGGAAATTGGTATGTGCGGGTTACCGAAGGCAGCCTTGACTTGAGTAATATTAAGATAAATCGATGTATCTATTATTTTGATTCACTTAGAGTAATATCACAACACACAGTGTCCCACAATAACCACATTGGTTCATTGAACCAAAAATGGAAATCATGATCATTTTAAAGGAGACATTGTTATTTTCAGTTGTATATAGGGTTTCTACATGTTAACGTATTAACATTCTGTTAAAAAATTACTTTATTTTTGTAAAAAATAAAGGTGTGCTGTAGCGCCTCTTTTCACACCCCCAGCTCCGCCTGAGCCAACTTTGTTTGAGCGTGCGCTAAAGTAGCTGCTAATTAGATATTATGAAAATGTGTGGTGACATCATCACGTCACAGAAGAAGGGGCAAGTCACTCTGATTGGCATGAACTTTGGGCTTAACACAGTGACGGAAAGGGAGAAAGCAAGAAAGCATAATCGGTCCTCTTTTACATAAATATCACAGACTTAAAATTGCATTAGGAATACACAGTCCAGTTCTGAGAACACATTTGCAAGTAATGGACAACATTTACAGTAGTTTGTGCCAAACGTACGTCTTTTCTTGATGCGCTACTTTTGAGACTGTAGAGTTAATAAGCAACTATTATATTAAGTGTACATCAGTCAATGTTCAATGTCTACATCAGTAAAGAGGAACTCCCAGTCTAATGTTGAGTGCTGTTCCTCTTTGCTTATGCAGTTGTTTAGCATATGTTGTCAGCATATGTTTTTTCGATGATGGATTAGTGCCGCTGTTAGAAATTGCTGATACAATTATTGCTGCTACATGAGATGTGTATTCTGTAGTACATTGCTTGTCAACATCCTGAATATTACAGTTGAAAACATATGCACTGGTAACACAAGTGGGTTTTTAGTGTGCGTGCTTTCAAGTTAGATTTTCAACAATTATGCATGACACTAAGCATACCATGCATTGGTGAAAACTATCCTCCAGATATTCTTTTTGAATACAATTGTCACTTACTTGTACTTAATTTTAATGTTTTATTTTTATGCCATATGCCACTTTTTATACTTCTATGAAATTGTTGAGGCAGATGGTACTACAACAGCACTACGTAAACTGTTGCTGTCTTCTTGTTATTAAATTGCTTGTTATTGTGGGTAATCTAAATAATTATTTAATGTCAAACAGATTGCTTCATTATTGTTGTACAAAGACCATAAAGTCATATAACTATGAATGAAAGTATTAAGCCAGTGTTGAACTGTTACCTTTCTTTTTGGGTATTCCCAGTCAGATATGCAAGCACAGTGACTCAGTGGATGAACAGATGGAGGGACGTTATGGTGCTGTGGCTTTAAATTTCCCTAATGAGCTTTGTTTTTCTTCAGACACTTGCTTTTCCAAGCTCAAATGAATCTCTCTCTAAATGATATGTAAAACCTGGCAAGTGGCTTTCCTTTATTTACAGAGATATCTTTCATCACCTGTACTTTTTATGCGCTACAGATTACCTCTTTCAAAGGGGGATGTAAAGCCTTTTATGGCTTTAGGTGCTGCTGACTGTAATGATTGAATGTGAACGTTAACAACAGGTTTAGTTAATGTGTGCTTAACATTTAGCACACTTAAACCGTAAAATGTTTTTTTACAGCACCAGAGAACTCATCAGGTATTGCCCTGATTTGAAACAATGGTGAGAAGTTGTTGAAGTTCAATTAAGAATGGTGCAGTAGCAGAAACCTCCATGTTATGTTGCATGTAAATAGGAGAATTCATGTCTCAGTCTTTAAAATTGTCTTTTGGTCTGGCAAACAATACATAGTCCTATAGTTGTTAGTTGGCATGTTCTAGCAGAGGGGATATGTGATCATAGGTTGAATGCTAACAACATGAGCTATTTTTATTAATTCAAAGATATTGTTGGTGAATCATTTAATTGTCTAATCCTTCTGTCTAATTTGTCATTGGTGGAAGTGAGTTTGAAGTGAAATCAATTTGTACTTCTTGGATTTTTTCAGTTTTTCTTCTTCGACAGAAACAATGAAAACAAGAATTTTAAAGAAATATCTATTTAAATATCGAATAAATCTATGCTAAATCAGATTTTGAACAGACAAAGTAATAGGGCTGGTTATCGATTCAGATTTTCCAGATTGATTCGATTCAGGATTCCAATTCAATATTGATTCGGTCAGGGATATTTCAGTTAAAATAAATGCTGTTATTTTCTGTGCACATTGAGAGTTATATTGCTGGTAACTTAGGTACCAATACCTGCTCCAGGCTGGTTTGTTTGAGCCGTGCCGACTCTGCCCACTGTGTTTTCGGGTGATGTCTCGTCAAATGGTTGCGAAGATTCGTCGTGTTACCGCTGTATTTTATCTTCCCGTTGTATATTTTGCATACTACTTGTTTTTTGTCCAACTCATTCTTCCAATTTCTTAAATGGGAATTGCATCCAAACATTAGCTTTTAAACTCGTCAGTGGTGCCTGGAGAGGTGGACTCGCTTCCGCCATGTTTGTTTGACTTAGCAGTAACATCTCACTGGATGATGTTCCTTGGAAAGCGGTGGAAAGCAGCACGAAACACTGATCACGCAAGACTTCTTCTTCTTCTTTGGTTTCGGCCGACTAGCTATGCAGACTAGACGTATGTATGGCAACTGATGCCCTCAGGTGAGACTGGCAGGCGGGTTTATACTTCAGGCTGCTTCTCCGCACGTCCAATAAAGAAAAAAATACACAAGTTAAAAGATCGATCTTTGGATTTTATGAATCAATTTAAATGGAGATCGATTACAATCGATTGAATCAATTTTTTAACCCAGCTCTGTAGGCTGTAATAAAGAAAGATAAAAAGGACAAACAGGATCCTACAGTCCGTGGCTTGTATAAAAGGGATGTTTCCTTCTTAAGTTCTGCTTCCAATATTACAGTTACGTTTTTTGCTCCGTTTCTAAGAAGAACTAACTAAGAACTATGTAACAATTCTCCAATCTGGCTCAATAATCCACATGACAGAACTGTGATCGTGTTGTTCTGTTTTTCCTTCTTTCTTTGCAGTCAGTGTTCCTCTTCTCAGAACCTGCTGACACTTTATTCCCTTTTTCTAAGTCACGCACTGTCAACAAACAAACAACACACATGAACAAGCAGATGTCAACAATATGCAGGCTAGATAAATGATCAGCTCAAATCAACTAATTGTTTCACCTCTACCAACTGTTAAATAAACAAACATAGATTGATGCAAAGCAGGCAATATCCATGCCAGATGTCTTGAAACTCTGTGATAATAAACATCACACACGTTGTCACTGCTTGAGCCATCATGGCTGCCTGACCTTCACCACAGAAGCGATTGAAAGAAAAAGAGAAATCCTATTTGGAGATATGAGACTAGTGTCTGTTGTCAGTGTAATCCAGTGTATCCAGTGTGTAATCCATAATATGATTTTATAATTTTTTACATGACCTACAAGCCAAACTGGAGCGTTTCTACTATTAATATATTTCTACTATAATATCACTACAGCTAACCTATAACTCATAAATATTCAATATTGATAATGATGCTATTCAGTTTTTCATTGTAATGATTATTTGAGGTCACCCAAAGTTCATTTTAAAGACCTAATAAACAAAAATTAAGTGCTTCAGATGGGTGAATTGAGCCATGTGATTGCAGTTCCCTGTTTACTGGTTTTGTTTCCATTGTCAGCACCTTGGAGACTGAGCCTCAGTGAGTACCATTTAAGCATTAGGCAGTATTAAAATAAACAGCATGTGTGCTGTCTGCATTTAAAAATAACACAATTTAAAGTCTTAATCGTGGAGCTTTCCACATGGCAAGCGCGTCAACTGGGATGTAAAACATAAAGTCAGGGAATATGTTTGAAATGATGGTAAATATTGACACATTTGAAGTGAACTTTGATGTGTAATCATTGCAGTTATTGTGAGTGGAAATGTGCGTGATGTGTGCCACACCTGCAGAATTCAGTGATGGCTCAGAACTTTTAAACTTTTGGTTTTTGTGTTTGTCTCATATGTATAAAGTGGGACAAGGTTGAGCTTTATTAAACACCAGAATCACACATTACTCATAGCATCGCTCACCTAGAGCATGGCTGCTGATACAGAGGGTGTGTCTGCTTACGATATTCACCAACATTAAGTTATCTCACTGTGTGCATGTACAGTATGTGTGTGCTGGTGTGAGTTTATGAGAGACAGGAAGTGCATGTGTGCGTTGGTAGGCTTTGCTGTGCTGCCCTGTGTGATTGTTTTGGTGTCAGTTCTGTTTCACCATGTACATGATCATCTATAACAACACCACACGTGACACACTGAATGAACACTGACTGTACTCAATATCTTTCAATGCTAATATTGATTCATACTTTGATTCACAGTGTTTTCTGCGAGGCTGTCCTTGACCAAAGAATTTTTTAGTGTGACTTTGATTTTGTCAAGGGCTCGATGATGGAGTTTCTCCACAAAGAATCTCACAATGGCATATTGTGTTTACTAGAGATTGGCACGTGAGTTTTGCGGAAATAAGTCATTCAGCGTGAAAAACATGATGAGAAATTTACACTGAGATTGAGCAGCTCTTTTTTTCTGTAACTTTTCGTTTGCTGTGTTCAATGGACTTTGTGTACAATTAATAAAGAGCACACAAGACTTTTTTGTTTAAAAGATATGCATTGGAAATTATTCACATATAGTATGTAGTTCAAACATTGATTATAAAAAATATAGAAGAATACCACTAATAATAAATTCCCCACTCTCCCTTATAAATAGGTAAATAAATAACTAAAATAAATACAAATTAACCAGTGGCTATAATAACATGACTCACACCGTTTCAAACAAAATATTATAAACATAAAAATAAATTATAGAATAATATAATTAACAATAACGCCCCTCCCCCATTAGCCTCAAAAATAAATAGATAGGCTCTGTCATTATAATAAAATATAAGTTATTATACTAGATACATCATTATTATTTGTGCAGACAAGGTTCTGCTGTAGACAAGGCTGGATAATAGCAACTTACAGTACTCTAATTAAAAACAGGATTAAAGTGAAGCATCAATCTCACATTACCAGACGTCAGCGTTACGACATCAAATGTATTATTCTTTCAAGAAGGATGATGAGACAGGGTAATGGTCTCCCTGTGTCTTTTTTTGTTTTAGTACAATGTGACAATGGGGGTGGGTGTAACATTGCCTCTGAAGGTGTTAAATTGCCAAGGTGATGTTGTAGTAACAAACCATAGGGGGCTGTGTGTGTGTGTGTGTGTGTGTGTGTGTGTGTGTGTACACGTGTGTGTGAGCACACGTCTGAAAGCAACCACCTAATAAATATTTAATTTGTTGAGAACTGACAGAGTCAACAGATGACAGCGAGTGTGTTCATGTCAGTCACAATGGATTCCAACAGTAATCCAGTTTCCTGGCAAAAAGGTGCATAAATATCACCTCAGCCGTCCATCTGCTCGACCTGTAGGCTCATCATATTTCATAATTTGTTACACTCTTACACTCACATATCTTCTGGCTAAATTCTCTGCTTCCATTTGTCACTGGTGCGTTGAGCTGCTTATATCTTGTCTGACAAGCGTAAACGGTTACACGGTAGCGACAAAAGGAAACTGTGTCATAGTCATATATTGGTGGACTGCTGTTTGTGATGAATGGAACAAACAGACGGACATAAATTCAAGCTCACCACAGCTGCGTGTTGTCTTATAATAAAAATCATCAAATTATTGTTGGAGCAGTCCTATCGTTGGACTGAGGTCTGCTGCCTTTTCATTGTGAGCAGACATGTTTTTTTTTGTCTGTTCAACCTGACCATTGTGGATCTGCGTTAGGGCTGGGACGATAACTGCATCACCACAATACCATGTGATGTCTACCGGTGTGTTGAGCTCATTTCCGTCATCACCACACTATATAAAATTATAATAAAAAAATATATCTCTATATATTTGCTGTTGAAAGTTACAGGAGTGCATATGGTGTTTGATATGAAATATAAACAATAGTATTTGGTAACATCCTGTTTTTAAAGCTGGGGGGGTGTTTTGTTTTCATATTATTATAATTTTTTTCGAGGTTTCAGTACTTCTCATGATTAAATTGAATAATACATAATACATAATACACAGGCATAAAAGACAGAAACATTGCATAAACAGTCGGAGTTCAATTTCAATTGTAAACTGCCGTACCACATTGATTGGGTGCTTTATCACCACGGTAATAAAAAATCCATACTGTCACAGCCCTAATCTGCGTCTCTTCATGACTGTGAGCATCTTTTAATCAAACTGTCCAAATCAATCACAGATTGTATTATTTAGATGTTTTACAGGCATGGTATTTGATTCTTTTCATCCTTGAACTCACATCTTAAAACTATTAAAGGCAACTAAGCATCATATCAGGTCAATGATTGATGATCAGTAGTGAGATGTTTGAGCCATTTACCTGTGGAAAAGGTTCAAAGTTTCAAAGACTGTAAACGTGAAGTGTTAAGGTATATGGGCCTTTAACCATTTAGTGCTAACATGGTGATTAGAGTTGCTCCGATACCAGTATCGGAAATGTCTCAATATTTTACACTGGATTCTCCCACCAGCAAGACTGCGACATGCAACATATGCAATGATAAAATTTCGATGGATAGCACGAGTCTTGCTAATTTCAACACTAGCAAAATGATTAAATACTTGAAGAAGAAAAAAAAAATAGATTTATTTAGTTAAGTTGCTGTTGCACCATTTTGTGTTTTATACTGTTCTATTTAAAAATAAATTAAAAAAATAAATGGCTTCAGTTTGTTATATTCATTCATGTTTTTCAAAGGTTTTAACCTGAGTCAGGCCTCACCACAGTCATAATCATATCACAGTCATGCAGGCGTAGTATGATTTATTTATTTTCTTTTAATTTTTTTTAATAACATACTAGTATTGGTACTCAGTATCAGCCGATACCCACAGCACAAATATCGGAATTGGTATCGGGAGGGAAAAAATGGTACTGGAACATCTCTAATGGTGATGATGAGGCTGTGACATTCAACAGTGTAACACCACACACACACACACACACACACACACAGATCATTATTTAATGATGCAAACAAGTCATCCAGCTGTCGATCTGTAAAATAACATGCATGCTCATGCGGCTCGATGACTACCAATGTAACCACCTGCCAGCCTAGGAGAACAAATGTTCGTCTCTGATCACCTTTCTGTTGTTAACATGTCCGTTTTTGTCTCATTCATCTTCAGTCTCTGAGGGAGAGGAGGAAGGCCAAAGAGCAGGCTGAAGGAAAGACAACAGAAAAGACGACAGAGGAGAAGGTGAAAGAAGAGGACGAGAACGATGCATACAACCGCTGCAGCTCTGTGGACCTTGACAAGGTGTGTGTGTGTGTGTGTGTGTGAGAGAGAGAGAGAGAGAGAGAGAGAGAGATGGTATGTGATTACATGAAGAGAGTGCATTCTTTCATACAGTATCTCTTTGCCAATATCGGGCTCTTCAGACAGTGCTCTTAAATGTTACGCAACTTGGAAACTTTTTTTTATCAAATCTTCATCATCACATATGATGTAAGATGATGATGTAATACCATGAGGGCGAGTATGTCATTCACACCAGCACAGGGGTTTGCGGTGGCACTAATTGCACTCATTGCATACTCAAAAAGTAACAATTGTGAGTTATCAATTATATATTTTTATATATATACACGTATATACATATGTATGTATATACGTGTGTGTGTGTGTGTATATATATATATATATATATATATATATATATATATATATATATATATATATATATGTGTGTGTGTGTGTGTGTGTGTACATATATATATATATATATATATATATATATATATATATATATAATTTAACCCCCATTGGGGGCGGCACGGTGGTGCAAGAAGGTATTGGGTTTGAATCCCGGGCCCAGGGCCTTTCTGTGTGGAGTTTGCATGTTCTCCCCGTGTCTGCGTGGGTTCTCTCCAGGTACTGGCTTCCTCCCACCATCCAAAAACATGCATGGGGATTAGGTTAACTGGCTAATTTAAATTGCCCGTAGGTGTGAATGTGAGTGTGAGTGGTTGTCTGTCTCTATGTGCCCTGTGATGAGGTGGCGACTTGTCCAGGGTGTACCCCGCCTTCCGCCCTAAGTCAGCTGGGATAGGCTAAAGTCTTATATTATACTATATTATTAAAGTCAATATTAAAGTCCAGATTCTGTGGGTAGTATGAGTATCATTGAGTCCCCAGTTTGGCCCGATTAGAAGAGGTGGGCCTGGGCACGGCACGGTTGGCCACGCGTGCGCACGAGTGAAATGCACCCCCTCGCCCGACAGAAACAGACAGACAGGTCGCCTTCGCAGCAGCGCATACTTAGCCTTGTGAAACGCAAGTCAAATACATTTAATACATTTAATTCATTTAGTAATTATGGCTGGGGTATATTTCCACATAAAATACTGAAAGGTGTTGGTTTGCGTTCGCTATTATCCGCTTTTGTGTTGAGAAGAACATCTTATTTGCACTCTTTAGAGGAGCTTTAAAGACTGAAAGCAACTGTTGTTCTTCTCTTCTATCTCCCTCACAAATAATTAAATCGTAGCATTTTCCCCTGCGTTTGTCTGCGAAGGCAAATTGCAAGGCGATGCATTTCATGGCAGGGCTGCACAACACGTATCACGACAGAGACCTGCGAGGGATCAAGGGGTCTCCGTGGCTACGGAGTTAGATAACGCATTAGTCAGAGAAGTATATTCCAGTCTTTCCTGTGATGTTTCCATACAACAACAAGAGCGTCCCTAGCAACAACATAGCCAACTTTGTGATGACGTCACGCCATGCGTGTTAAGTGAATCAACGTGATGGCATATATTTCGGAGGCAACTGGGCCTGGGCGTGGTTGGATTAATGTGAGTGCGGGCCAGCGGGGGACAGGGGAGGGGGGGAAATCAGACTTCGGCATGGCACGGAACAACTGGCCCTAGGGTGAGTGCACCCTAAGACAGCCGGGATAGGCTCCAGCACCCCCTCACCCCCAACCCCACCCCCTGTGACCTCATGTGAGGATAAGCGGTGGATAATGGATGGATAAACTTACAATATGTAATTCCCTGCTGTTAGGGGTCTCATCAAAACAATGACAAAAGGATTAGGGTTCCTTCAGTATTTATCATTCAGGAGGTTTTTACCAGGAGCCAAATATTCCACAAAGGTCTCATCCTCTCCAAAACAACCAGCCGGCAGCCGCAGTGATTAACTCTGGTAAAAACACTGAATAAAGCCAGCTGTCTGTATGGTAAAACGGTGGCTTTAAATTGAAGATTTCTCTTAAATTGAACATTATTGTAAACAAATTGCTTATTACCAAAGCATACATCAAGAACGCATTTAAGATTTTATTTGAAAAAAGTGAATGCGTCATGCGTTTACATGTTGATTAAGTGAAGTCACCAGTGCTCCTAGCAGAAAAAGTCTGGAACCCTGTTTATGTGTGTGTTTGTTGAAATCGTTCATTGTTGTGTGCTCTGGACTGGAATAAGAGTGACCAAACATTACAGACAGGAATGTGTGCTTGTTTGTTCATGATGGGGGAAGAAGAGTGAACAGTCGTCAGGTTATTCACCCTGACTTGTCCCTGTTTTTTAGTAGACCCTGAGTCTCTCACACTGTTATACCATGTACAAACACAAACATGTATGTTTAAATGATCTATAAATAACATGCAAGTAATGAAATGTTCAATCCATAGAGAAACACACACTGCCCACATTCCGAGACTATTTCAACAAGCCGGAAGGACTTATGTCCATTTGTGTTGGACAATATTTAGACCATTAAACATAACCATTACAAATCTGGCCCAGTGTATTTCCTGTTGGATTTCCATGTGATTGACATCAGCTGATAGGAAGTTAACATGAACCCAAGCTGTTGCCAAGCAATGCAATTCTGTTGAAAATCTGTTGAAATACAAAATATAAAATAAAATATAGTGTTTCAGAGAGAGGGTAAATGCAGTTTTTTGAACATTAAAGCATGTAGACATGTTCTAGTAGAAGTAGAGATGCATACTAACTCAACTGCCAAATAATTTAAAATTAAACCTCATTTGCACAAATCTTTATTCTAATAAAAGGAGGACACAGAAGATCTCTTTTCTGCTCTTTAACACAAACACAAAGTTGACAGTGAACTTGTAAACACAAGACCAGATAAGTTACTGTCACATTTATGTCCTTTGTCACAACACATTGAAAGTAATATGCATATTTCCACCCCTTAACTCTGTGAGTGCCAGCCGTTTTTTAAAATCGAAAGTGCCTTGTGCCAGCATTTTTTGCCCGTTTTCAGTCATATTTCTAGACCCACAGAATATTTTGTACCATGTCTCTGAAAACACTGAATAGCTCAAATGAAAAAAAAAGTTTGTTTTTACCTTGTTCCGTTCTTGTTTTGTCTGGAGGAGAGTAGAGGTTTCTTTCAGCAAAATTGCCAATCGCAAAAAAAAAAAAAAACACTTTGATGACGCAACTCGTTCCTGGTATGGCTTTGTCATTTTTGTTCCGTCTTCTCATCCATGAGCTTGAGCGCTAAAATCAGTCATGTCATGATGAATATTAACCAGGCACAAAAAGAGATTTTGATTTGTTTTTCTGTGCTGCCGTTATGCCGATAGATTAGTAACTGTAATGTTATTACATCAGTTAAAAACAGTAACATATAGGGCTGGGTATCAATACTTTTTTGATACCTCAGTAAATTATTTTTGTGTAATTTAATTATGGTTATCAGCAATATACAGTATTGATGTATTATTATTATTATTATTGTTATCAACTCATTAAGTTATTTTTGTGTAATCTGGGCTTTAGACAATGGTCTGATCATGATCAACAGGCACAGGCTGCTACTAGTTCCTCTTTAGGACCCTGGGGAGTGAGAGTTTGCCTTATTCTTGCCTTGTTCACTGGAAATCGGACCTTGAAAAAAAAAATGTAGCTACTGTTTACATCAGTAGCAGATAGCATGAATTCTATGTCGGGTTGGTGAGATTTTGACTTTCCGAGGTGGAGATCCAACTTCGGATTTAAACTCTGACTTACAGCAGGGAAATTCCGACATTCACGTACCACCAGTGCTGCTGCAGTGATATTAACCCTCATTTTTAGCAGCGGTGTTTGACGCCTTATGCTGGAAAAGTGGGTCGGACGGATCGGTGTCTCTGTGAATGTGAAGGGGACATGTCCCCCCGTCCCCTGTGACATCTGAGAGCGTGTTTCACAGACACTTACGTATCGGAATTTGACATAGAAAAATTATTAATTAATTAGCTTTTCGGTCGGTGCTACAGAAGTATCGAAGTTCGGTACCCAGCCCTAGTAACATATTACATTATTGCATTGCACACATATGTAATCTGATTCAGTCCTTCTTGCTCACAGCGTTGCCACGCGTCGGCCAATCAAGCATTCTCTTGACTTTTTCACGTCATAAACCAGACCTCAGCTGGGCCACATAGCGTTTCTGTTTTTGGTATCCAACTCTGAATCTTTACTGTTGTTACGATCACTAGTGATCAAATCTCCTGTGTAACTGAAAAATAAAAGGTGTGCCTCACACATTCCTGTCCCAGAGTTTCAAGCTAGCTGCAGTGCTGGGAATGTCACCACACCTCACCTCATGTATTGTCCTGTCCGGTAATTGCAACACAATAGAGGTGACTTACGTGCACAACATAAACCTTCGCCTTCAGAGCTGCCTTCATTTTTCATGGCATACTTTTGGAAACAAGGTGGAAACATTCCTCAGAGGTTTTGCTCTATTGGATTTAGATGTGGTGACTGTGGAGGCCGCTGGAATCCAGTGAACTCAATGTCATGTTCAAGAAACCAGTTTGAGATAATATGAGTTTTGTGATATGGAACATATCACACATGGTCAGCAACAATACTCAGGTAGGCTGTGGTGTTTCAACAGTGCTCAGTTGGTACTAAGGGGCCCAAAGTGAACCAAGAAAATATACCCACACCATTACACCACCACAAGGCAGGATGGACCCATGCTTTCATGTTGTTTATGCTAAATTCTGACCCTACCATCTGAATGTTCAGCTGAAATCGAGACTCGTTAGACCAGGCAACGTTTTTCCATCTTCTATTGTCCAGTTGTGGTGATCCTGTGTGAATTGTAGCCTCAGTGTCCTGTTCTTAGATGACAGGAGTGGCACCAGGTGTGCTCTTCCACTGCTGTGGTCAATCTTCTTCAAGGCTCCAGTGTTGTGCGTTCAGATGGTTTTCTGCATTCCTTTGTTGTAACCAATGGTCATTTGAGTTACTGTTGCCTGTTGTTCTCATCTCCAACCAGTCCATTCTCCTTTGACCTGACCTCTCACATCAACACAGGATTTTCATCCACACAACTGCCACTTGTTGGATATTTTCTATTTTTCACGCCATTCTTTGTGAACCCTAGAGATGGTTGTAATGAAAATCCCAGTAGATCAGCAGTTTCTGAAATACTCAGACCAGCTCATCTGGCACCAACACCCATGCCACATTCAGTCAAGGCAAGTCATGTCAAGTCTAGTTTATTTATAGAGCACCTTTAAGATAACAGCAGTCTATCAAAGAGCTGTACACAGGATGCATTAACTCTTTGAGTGCCAGCTGTTTTTTAAAATCGAAAGTGCCTTGTGCCAGCGTTTTTTTTTTGCCCATTTTGAGTCATATTTCAAGACCCACAGAATATTTTGTACCATGTTTCTGAAAACACAGAATAGCTTAAATGAAAGAGACCTGCTATTTCATCATGAAAAAAAAATGTTTTTACCTTGTTCCATTCTTGTTTTATCAGAGGTAGAGGCCACTTTCACCAAAATTGCCACTTTTTGTCCAGAATCCGTTTGTTTTGCCCTTTAAATGCGATCGTCTCTACTTCCTGCTTTGAGCTCCATGGCACATGTTAACCCTTTATGTCCTGACTACAAATCACAGAAGCCTCGAAATTACTCACAGGCTGCGGGAGACTGTGATCAGCAACCTGCTGTAAAAAAAAACAAAAAAAAACTTTGACAGCGTAACTCGTCAATGGCACTCAAGCGTCGTATTTTAATTGACAGCGTAACCCCTCAATGGCACTGAAAGAGTTAAAATGAAGCAAACGGTAACAATAAAATTCAAAGAGTAAAATAAGAAGAGTAAAAGTTGAAAAAGAACTACTATAATCTGTGATTAGTGTGTGCACATTTATGAAATGCCAGGGAGAAGAGGTGAGTTTTTGATTTAAAAGTGAAGTGGCGATGCAGAAGATACAGAGGGGCGAGACCACTGAGGACTTTAAAAACGATTAAAAGAACTTTAAAATCAATGCGAAAGTAGACCAGAAAGGGAGCCAGTGAAGACACGCTAAAACAGGTGCGATGTAGTTGCGCTTTTTGATGCCAGAGAGCAGTCGAGCAACAGCGTTCTGGATGAGCTGAAGGCCGTTGATAGACGACTCGTCCAAGCCAACATACAGAGAGTTGCAATAATTTAACCTGAGTATAATCAAGGCATGAGTGAGCTTTTCAAGATCCACCCTCAAAAACTAGCCCTTGGTCGTGGCCAAAAGAAGGAGCTGTTTTCACAACAACTCTGATCTGCTGTTGACAAGTCACTTAAATCCCCTTCCTTCCCCATTCTGATGCTCGGTTTGAACTTCAGCTAGTTGTCTTGACCACATCTACACGCCTAAATGCACTGAGTTGCGGCCATGTGATTGGCTGATAAGCTATTTGTGTTAACAAACAATTGAAAGTGAGGTGTACTGAATAAAGTGGCCGGTTAGTAATATACACAGTACTTAACAAATTTAATACACCCCCACCCAGTGTAAGGTGTTTGCCACTGCTGCCCTAAAATAACAGTATTTCTGATCTAAATATATTTATAAGTTTCTGTTATGATTAATCCACCAGTATGTGCAAGCTCTTTAATCAAATATCTAAACTATAATAATTGTTGTTATCCATGAATTTTCAAATTTACTGTTTAATAGCAAAGTTTACCATTCTTTTATGATTGAGATGCCAAATTACAGTTATTTACTTGCATTCCTGAACAGAAAAAAATATAAATTTTTAGTGGTTGTTATTCTTGATTAATTTCTGACTTATCAAATTTGGGTTTGAACAGGTGAATTCAGTTTGAATGTCACAGCGTTAGTGATCCACTCTCACTGAAGTAGCTGCCTTGCTCAGTGTGTTTTATTATTGTTGACACTGTCCGCTTGGTGTCGAAACAAAGCGCAGGGACAAACTGGTAAAGCAGGACTCGCTCATTATTTAGATAGTCATTTGTTCTTTCGAACACTTAAAAATACAGTTTCACAAATGCAAGTTTTTATATATCGAAACTAGCTTCCTTATCTTTGTTCTAATGAACAAATTTCAGAAAACCAGCAGTATGACAAGGCATACTGAAAATGATTTGAGAAGCACCCTTGTCACAACTTTTACAGGCCATTTCATTTTTCTTTTGTGTTTGAATATACATGACTGGGTGTTAAAGATGAATATTTTCCGTTAATCTAATAACAGATGGCGTGCAGATTTGCAGGCTAACAGCAGGAGTTAAATCATTTCCTGCTTGACAAATTTGAACATGAATCCCTGTTTGGCAGCTTCATCCAGCATTAATATCTGGCAGCTCAGAGCTTGTAAGTTACCAGCTGATCTCAGTGCAGCTGTTGTAGTTTAACGCTCTTATAAAATGAAAATTAATGCACCTTATTAATTTATTCATGCCATACTAACGTACATATTCACAGAGCTCTCTACTTATGTATTGTTGCCACTATGCAATTTGGCATAGTAGTTTTGTGCACAGCTGATATAGCTTTTGTGCAAAAATGTGAATTAAGTTTGTTTTAAAACATACAAAATGTTAGAATTTCTCCAGTATTCATTGTTCAGGAGATTTTTACCAGGAGTCAAATCCATAACTTTAGATCCAGACGTCCAATGACCAAAAAAAAAAAAATCTTTCATGTGGTTAAAATATCTATATTATATAATATTGTAGAACCATGGCTTGAAACAGGATAAAAGATGAATTTATGACCACTGAAAGGGGATATGACGCCATTGACAGGTGACCAAATGAAATGGTTTGTAAATAATTTACAGACTTATCTGAGTATGAAAAATGTCTGAAAAATTTGGAATAATGTAAGTGCACAACTCAACAAAATATATAATATAGTTCTAGTCCTTTTTAGACGTGTAAAAAGTTTTTATTTAATTAAAATATATTTAACCATTAATTTTGTAGTGAGCATATACAGTCATGGAAAAAATTATTAGACCACCCTTGTTTTCTTCAATTTCTTGTTCATTCTAATATCTGGTACCACTAAACGTATAATACAATGAACACAACAAAAAATGCAGCTGGTCACATAATACTTTATGTCCTATTTGACATTCTTAAGCTTAATTGATTCCCAGGGTATATAAGAGGCCATTTCATGTCACAAGCAGCACTGCACATGCAAAGGCCTAGAGTGGTTTCCTGCTTACATTCAAGCCGTAGCACAACTCAGAAGTTGTCAGCTCTCACATAATGCCTAAAACAAAAGAATTATGTGAAGCAACAAAGGCAGCCATCTTGGCACTGCTGGAAATTGGCATGAGTGAGAGACAGGTAGCGAAAAAACTGAAGATCTCCAAGACAGCCGTTCATTACAACAAAAAAAACAAGCTGAACATGGCACTACCAAATTGCTACCTGGCCGTGGCAGGAAACGTCTTTCTACCCCACGAGATGACCGTGCACTCATCCGTTCCTGTGTCAGGAATCGTCGTCAGACCTCCAGGGACCTTAAAATGAGTGGGCACTGTCGAGAAATGTGACTTGCTCGGCAAGGACAGTTCGAAACCGACTTGTTGAAGCTGGTTTGAAGTCACACAGAGCACGCAAGAAGCCCTTCATCAATGAAAGGCAGAGGAAGGCCCAGTTACTCTTTGCTCGAGACCACAAGGATTGGACTGTTGATGATTGGGCTAAGGTTCTCTTCAGTGATGAATCCAATTTTGAATTGATGCCCACTCCAGCCAACTTACTGGTTAGGAGGAAGCCTGGAGAAGCTTACAACCCAGACTGTCTTGCCCCTACAGTAAAACATGGGGGTGGATCAGTCATGATCTGGGGCTGTTTCAGTCTGAGTGGAACAGGGCAAATGCAATTGTGTGAAGGCCGAATGAACCAGGTCAAGTACAGGACTACCCTTGAAAACAGTCTTCTTCCATCAGCTGGAAAACTCTTTCCTGCCTCGAATGACTGGATTTTCCAACAAGACAATGCCCCTTGCCACACGGCAAGGTCAGTTAAAGCCTGGATGGAGAACCACAACATTCGCACCATGCCTTGGCCTGCTCAATCACCAGATCTTAATCCAATTGAAAACCTGTGGAAAATCATCAAACTCAAAATGGAGAACCACAAGCCCAAAAACAAAGAAAATTTGTTTGAATTTGTCCAACAGGAATGGGCTGCTGTGACAGCAGAACAATGTCAGAAGCTGGTGGAGAGCATGCCAAGACGCATGGCTGCAGTCATCAAAAACAATGGTTATGCAATCAAGTATTAACTCTTGTGTGTATCATGTGTTTAAAGCAAACAGAAAAGAAAACATGGAATGCTTAAAAGTAGTGTTTTTGGCGGTACAATGCCATAGCTATTGATGTAAGAATTTAAGTAATTTTGGTTATTATCAAGAAAACCATGGAAAATGAATAATCCTTAGTTCTTAAATTAAACTCTCATGAGCTATTTTTGTTGTTATCATTATAATTGTCCAAACAAATGTACCTTTAGTTGAGCCAGGCATTAAAATTAACAAGAAATTAAAGAAAACAAGGGTGGTCTAATAATTTTTTCCATGACTGTATGCACTGCATTACTCACTTTCACCACAAAATCAGAAAAATTTGCATTTAGGACTGATTTTGGACAGAGGTAATGAAGGAGAGAAGTGGGTGTTATTATAACCTATAAACAGTACACTGATGTGACAGTGAGCTGACCAGTCAGCGCCATGAAAGTGCCATCACATGCTAAACTGTCACTTGTAGTGAATATATTTATGACGTGTTTAAGTAGAGATGTCAGACACATCCAAATGAGGTTGTGCGATGAACATGTTATCGTCTATGCGCTGGCAGTGACCTGTAATTACTTTTAATCAACCTAAGAGTAGATAACCAACCTCAGGGCCGTGTCAGTCTGTGCCTGATACAAATGTCCCCCATCACCTCACCAACAATCATCATTTCCAAGTGTTGGAATCATACGATGTTTCAGATGCAATACAGTTAAGGTTTAAAGTGTCGACTATCTGCGTTAATGTGAAATCTTCTCCTCTGGTCACAGTATTTACTGTACTTGTATGGATTTTACAAAACTGACCAAAGGTCAGAGTGAAACTGCACCATCCTCATTGTTCATCCACACCAGAGCAGCATGTCTGAAGAGCTTATAAAACTAAAAAACTCTGTCTTCAGACTACGAATCCTCAATTATTACAGGCGCAAACACCAAACACCCAGTCACTTCCTGGTTTGCTGTGTCTTTCAACAGCCAGTCAGTTTTTTTTTTTTAATTCTGCTGCCACCTGCTGGAGGCAACAAGGTTCTTGTTCAAACACACTGTGACAGGTGCTTACCCCAGCACTGTCACATTTATCTGCACAGAATGGTCATATTCATGTCATTGGTTGTGTCTCTGCAGGATCTGGTGGACTGGCGCAAGCCCCTGGCATGGCAGGTAGGCCATCTCGGAGAGAAATATGACGCATGGGTCCACCAGCCAGTCGACAGACCAATCAGACTGTTTGGTAACCCCTTCCTGGAGGCCAGCACGAAGACTTCCTGGTAAGAGACATTGACTCACTTTTATAGTTAATGGTATTGTTAATTGTATGATGAGATAAAGAGGAAGTGTTAATTCTTCTTATGAGAATATACTGCATATGATCTAATAATGCATGAATGCAAATGAAATAGATAGGGGTTTTCAAAGTGTGGGATAGTGAGCCTCCCTGAAGAGTAACTAACAGCTGTGCTAAGGTGCTAACGAAATAGCAAAGAGTAGGAGTGATGTCAGTCGTGTGACAGGATTTTTCGTTAAAGTCTGAAAAAGATGTTGCAGCTGAGAGCAAAACTTGTCACGCACAAGGTTCCAGTGGTGACACAGAACCAGCAGGAAGTTTAATACAACTAACCTCATCACGCATTTAAAAGCAGCATCACAAAAACAGCATGAGGATTTTTCCAAGACCATAGAAGCAAAGAAACAAACCTCAGGCATATGTAATAAAAGTATGGATAGTGTATCGGATCGGTATCAACCAGTATTCAAGGCTAAAATATCAGTATTGTATCAGAAGTTAAAAGGGACACCGCTACTGGATGGTTACTGGTGGTCCTGATAGAAAGGTGCCAGATACTACTGCACACCTTCAGGGTCAGGGCAGGGCAGCAAACGGTGGACCTCAGTAAGGGGAGCTCATTTGAATGGACTGAGGGTGTATTTTCACACAAAAAACCAAACCTGGAGCAGCCAGTGGTTTGTTTTTCACTTCAACATCTTCAGCTAGTCTGAGGTTCCTGCTCTGCTGATCATGAGGAAGTGTCTCCCTCAATATGATTCAATATGATAATAATGAAATATGCAAAGAGGATAATATGATAACATGAAAATACAAATCAAACTCAACAGTCAGTAAAGTCATTTCTTCTTTGTCTGAAAAGATGTCCTCTCACTGCAGGTACTGGGTACCAGTGGTGTGGCTTCCTGTTGTGTTTTATTACAGTTGGCACTGCTACACCACCCTGGCGAAGGGCACGACCAGACTAGACCTCACTTCAGGTAACACACACACGCACACAGCCATACACTGCATGCTGATATTTTAAAGCACCAGAGGGTTTTACACACTTTCATTTTCGCATTGCACGTCGTGCACATTGTCATTTGCATACGCGTTCAACCATATAATGCAACATATTTGCTGTCGTCACTTGATGTTTGTATGTCTGTGTCAATATCTGTGGGTGTGTGTGTGTTTCCAGACTTGTCTATCCCAATCCATCAGTACATTTTCCCGCTGCTCTTTCTGATGGGCTGGTTCTTGTGGTCGTTCATCGAGTACTGCATCCATCGCTTTGTCTTTCACATGAAACCACCAGCCCATAACTACTACCTCATCACAATACACTTCCTCCTGCATGGACAGCACCACAAGGTATACACACACACACACACACACACACTCCGCCACTGAGGGAGGCTGAGGGATGGTGGCAGATCCCATGAACTGGTTTAATCATAAACTTGTATTTGTTTATGTAATGACCTTCATTGCTCAATTAATGACCCGTTTGTTGTTGCTGGTAATAAATAACTTTATTATCTGCTCTACGTAAGTTTCCAACTTCACATGGTTTATGTGTTCTGAATGCTCATCGAGTCTTAGCAAGATATTCATCATTAATGAAACAAGATTTTTGTGCTTTTAAAAAGCTTTTTTCAAACATTTTTATTTTTGCTAGTTTGCTCTATCTGTTGCTTCTACATCATGTCTCAGTGTGCGACGTCTGTCTCCACAGTCCCCGTTTGACGGCTCTCGGCTGGTCTTCCCCCCCGGCTTGGCCTCCTTAGTGGTGGGAAGTTTCTACCTAATCCTCTGCAGTACACTCCCAGAGATCCTTGGGACGTCTGTGTTCGTCGGTGGACTGTGCGGCTATGTAGTGTACGACATGATCCACTACTATCTTCACTACGGTTCGCCAAAGAGAGGCTCATACATGTACAGCCTGAAGGCCTACCACGTGAAACACCACTTCGAGCATCAGAGAGCAGGTAAGCACCGGAAACCTTGATTTGACAGACACACAGGGAGTCAACCAATAAGAGATCCTATTCAATTTTTAGACTTGATTTCCGTTTTTGTTTAATCTTCATTTCTTTTTTCTAGGTTTTGGAATCACCTCCACGTTCTGGGACCACCCCTTCAACACAGTCATCCCCGATGAGAAATTCGAACACAGAAAAGGCTCTCCTGAAGGGCCACAGGACTAATCAAACACCCTCCTTAGCTACCGGTCCACATGCTATAACCACCCCGACACTTTTAGTTCTGTCTCTGCAGCCATCGCTTTCATAGCCAAGGAGGAGGTTCCACTTCTGGGGACTTCCTGGGCCACTGCAACTAATCAATACTCTATGTGTGTGTGTGTGTGTGTGTGTGCGCGCGCGTGCGTGCATGCGTGTGTGCGTGCGTGCATGCGCATGTGTCAGCCATTCCACACTGTGATCATTCCTGCACAGATGCAAAGACTTTCTCCTCTTCACCACACTAAGTCCACCTGCCAAAGTCACACACACCCATACACTCAGATTAATGCCACCATTTTTTACATTAACTCACAATCATAATATTTTTGGGGGGGAAAAGTTGTCTTTGGCACCTTTTGAAAAAACTCTGTGGATGTGATTGATGATTTGTCTAGATAAAAATATTAGAAATGGATCCTCTAATGAGAAGGGGTTACATGGTTCCTCTATATGTAGCTGTGGAATACTGTAGAGCACATTCAAAATAACATTCAAGAAACCAAATTATAGGGCTCCTAGGGCTGTGGCCACATACATTCACATCACATGAAGTACCTTATTGAACCCAGGGAGGAAACTGGGACATTTCACTCACTCTTTTACATATAAGAGAATAAGAATATGTACATATTGTATTGTGTATATTGTACATATGTGCAATGCTACAATATATCACACACAATACACCAATCAAGCATGACATTATGTCCACTGACAGCAAGTGAATAACAGTGATTATTTCTTCATGGCACCTGGGACATATAAGGCATCAAATGGACATTTTGTCCTCAGAGTTGTTGTTAGAAGCAGGAAAAATGTGAAAGCGTAAAGATTTGAACAAGTTTGACAAGAACTAAACTGTGATGGCTAGAGGACTGGGTCAGAGCATGTCTAGAACTGCAGCTCTGGTGGGGTGTTCCTCGTGTGCAGTGGTCAGTATCTATCAAAAGTGGTCCAAGGAAGGACCAGTGGTGAACCAGAGACAACAGAGGACTGATGCAGGTGGGGAGTGAAGGCTGGTCCTGGTGGTCTGATCCAACAGACCAGAGAAGTTAATGCTGGTTCTGATAGAAATGTGTCCGAATAGACAGAGCAGAGCAGTTTGTTGAGTATGGGCTGTTTTGGCAGAAAAATGGGGACCATCACAATATTAGGCAGGTGGTCATAATGTTATGCCTGATCAGTGTATATTTAGAGGGATATAAATAAAGATTTAAAAATATCAGAAATACATTAAGACATATAATATATCATATATAACCAAGTGTTATACATGGCTGACCCCACTTGGCATTGCAGACATTTTACACGACTACCGCCTCATTCACACACGTGTGATATTTCCCTAAGAACCACATTCACCAGTGGAAATGTGCACACACATGCACACACATGCTGTCCTACCTTCCCTCAGAGGATGACAGGGAAACAGGAAGTGTTTGAAGGTCAGTGAATGTGGAAGACGGAGAAGGAAGGGAGGATGTGACGGAGTGAAAATGTACAGAGAGAGAAAGAGTCCACAATCTGGTCAGGAAAGAAACGTCTTTATCCATCCTCTGCACTATCCGCAGCTTGAACATTCTTCATCATCGCATGTCTTTGTCGCCGTCAGCCACTAATCCACCCAGCTACACTGCTACTCTCTGCTCCCCCACCTGTAAACTGAAAAACATTCAGTTTCAGATATGTGGACATGCACAGATTTGGCAGTTAAGTCTAATTTATTATCAGCAAAGCTGGACAAGTGAAATTATACTGAAGGGCATTAATGCAATGCCCTGTTCCATGTAACGTAATGCAGAGTCCTAAATGTTTGAAACCGCTGTGGAAATGTATTTTTGCAAGCCTTTTGTAATGTTTCCTCCATTTACTTTTTGCCATTATTGATACAGCGAAGACGTAGAAAACATATTTTGTAAGATGCTTTTTACAGTTGTCAGAGTGAGCAGACATTTTCTCTATCAGTTTAAACTTTAAGAAAACACGTGTTTAGATGCAAAGATAATTGGATGTGGAGTGTTGTCATGGGAAGACAGATGAAGGCATGAGGCCAGCTTGTTAGACCTTCTTGCTATTGGGATCTCAGGGTCAAAGGTCACAGTCTGCTTGGTGGCAGGAGTGGGTTTATTCTCTCCAGGAAAAGTTATTTTTAAAATTGATCAAACTTTCAGCTTAGCCAAGATGAAAAGTAAAAAAAAAAAGTTTTGCGCTTCACTCCATTCAAAGACACTTTTTTTCTCAATATAGCTTTAGTGGCCCTACAGATCCCAGCAGGATGACAATGGATAAACCATCTGACTGCACAGCTGGAGGTCTTGAACGTGACTGGCGGATCCTCAAAATGTCTATCTGAAACACTCTGCAATAACACTGATAACTGATAAGCAGAACAAACTTAATTCAAAACTATTTACATCAATACTTAGAGCACAATGACAATTTACACTTGCATAACGTTTTTTTCTTAATATTCGGTGCAGCAATAATTATGTCTTCAGGTAAACCTTAACCTTGGCTGACTCACCAAAACATTTTCTGATAAAAAACAAATTGGTTTCACCAGGGCTTGCCGGATTGAGCTATATTTGCATCAAACTGTAGCTCACATTTTATATAAAACTATAAGACTGTCTGAGCTGCACACTGTTCAGTTGATAATGAATGTACATGGCATCACAATGAAAGAATGCTGATATGATGACTATGTACCACAAAAACGTTGCTTCAGAAAGAACCAAAGATTATTTTTGATGTTGGTAATGACGGTGGAGATGACCATAATAATTATGATGATGATGATGATGATGACGATGAGTGTAATAATGCCTACTGATTGTGACAGCAGCTTGGCAAAGGGAAACAACTCCACCTGTTGGAATGAAGTACATACAGTTCTTATTTATGTATATTTATATGATACAGATGAAAGACAGCTTGTACATCTTGATTCTGACAAGTGAACTATTCCTTGTGCTAACTTAAGCTGCGTAAAATAATATATCGTAAATCTGTTTACTATAATATCTTAAAACGTTTATTTTGGAATTTTTAAACGTCTATGCAAATGCAAACGTATTTGTAAATAAATGTCTGTATATTTCTGATATTGGACTGTCTTGTACTTTTTGTTCGATTCTTGTTTATCATGCATTCATAGGGGAACTCTATAAATTAGCAAGTTGTATTGTGGGATGTGCCCAATCAAGTTGCATTGCGGTGGTATATGAGCCAGCATTTTGGGGGCAGGTTTAGGCAATACACCTACTTGGTTGGGCTTATGGTAAATTGGTTCATTCAGCAACCGCTGTGTTATCAGCTAACACTAGCACTCGTGAGCCAGCTTGGTTAGTGATGAGCCTCCGCAATTCATGTGAACTGTGATATTAACTGGAATGCTAATTGTGGCTCACAACATAATATTACTTACCAGTAAACGGTGCCTCAGAAGGAAACATGAGCTCAGACAATCAGTGCTGCTACTCTTCAGGTTGTGACTGACAGCAGAGACCTGTCAATCACAAGGTAGCCACGCCCCAAACGGCTCCTGCTTTGTTTGGCTTTTTTTTCACCATATATTTGGCCATAATTCAGTAAGTGGATATTCTGAAGTATTATAACAGCATTTAAAATAATAATTGAGAGCATAAACTCATGTTTACGCTGTTTACAAAGATAATACACTAGGGGGGAAAATATATGTATATTCAATGCAAATAGACGTCTTTTTCAAACCACCAGTATCGTAACCTGCTAGCTATTGGGGAGAATGCAAGTTTAAGTTACCTCTGTATGGGCTTCACTGCCACTGTTGACAAACCAACGGGTGATGTCACGACAGCTCCATCCACTATTTATATGGATATAGCAAGGCTCACGTGGAGCTTGGCAAACTCCAGCCAATCAGGAAATAGCACCTGTATCTGGGTAAGATATGGATGATCATTTTAAAGGTAGAGTTGGCGATGTCGAAGAGCTAGCAAGATTTGAAAGATGCACTGCTACGAATTCTCCTCTACGCTCCTCCTCCTCCAGTCAGCGCTACGACGAATGCAGTCTTTTCTACCTCAGTCTTTCTCCTCTTTGGCTGTGTAGCCAGCCGAGCCGCCGGGTAACGCTGGAATGGGTATTTTAGGCTGCTTTTTCTCTGCCATTGTGGTCTGCTATTCTCCAGCTACCGAAGTATTTCGAGAGAAGAGCGTGCTTGATTCCTGCGGCCACGGCGAAGCGATGCGTGTGCACGCGCGGAGTGGAGAGTAGAGTGGGGGCGCGCGCAGGACGAGACGAGAACGCATCTGATTGGTACTTTACACTCGGACCGAGGCTATTAATTGGTCAAAGTTTTTATAGTCCTGTGGCTGCCACAAATCTCGGATTCTATTCACTTCTCTTTCTGAATACATATTAAATTGACGACTATCTGGGTGGAAGGACCATTTTATCCAACATAACAAAATGTGTCTCTAAAAATCATCGCCTACTATACCTTTAAGTGTAGCCTACAAGAGATAATTGGATGAGTGAACATGTTTTTTAAAAATTCAAGCAGTTTTTTCAGAATTCAAGCAGTGTTTGGTGGCTTTGCGCTCCTTTTTTTTTTTTACTAAAATGGTAGCTCTTTTAAAAACGTAAAAGGCTTTCTCTGGTTTATCCATTCTGTGCTGTTACTGTTGAAAGATGGCATAGCAACATGGCCACCTCCTTGAAGGGGACCTGCTCCCTATGTGGACATAACAAAAACACAATGATGCCTTTCAGGTGAGTTGACACAACATGTATACCAGTATTAAACAATATAAATATTCATTTCTGCTACCAAATCCCCCAAAATGTTAAACATTTGTTCCTTTAAGAGTCTACTACCATGTTGGTGACATGGTGAGGCTCACTGAATCTGATAGCCCCAATGCTATCGCTAACATGCTAGCATGGCTACAATGATAATACAAATATTCTGGTGACAAGCAGGTACACTGTGGTCACCAGGTTAATTTAGCATGTTAGCATGCTAACATTTACTAATTAGCAGTGAACCCAAAGTGCAACGGAGGCTGATGTGAATGTCTAGTTTGACAGGAATTTGGTCATAAACAAATAAACATTTAAACAAATAAATCTTTTTACCTGATGAGTGCACCATATGGAAAGTTAAGGGATCACCCACATGATTACAATTGATTTTTAGGGTCATGAATATATAAATGTCATTGACCCAAACTGGACCAAAGTGGTAGTCTGTTATCCAACATTGCAGATCCTAGAGCTACACCGCCAGATGAACTAATCCACTAAAAATGTATGCATTGATAATAGTTGGGAGCACTGGTTCCCAACTAAGGATGAGAGGGTCTCTACTGTTAAAATGTGATCTATTTGCATTTTTATACCACTTGGCAATATAGATAAATATAGTTAAATGATGTTGATGCAAATGTAGCAAGCAGTGGTTTACTTAAATGAAGAGCATGCTGTTTTTGCAGCTAGTTTCGCATGTAATTTTTGCAGAGAAACTGCAAATTTTTTTTTATGTAACTGTTACTGTGATAAATATTTATTTCTGTAAATTTCACTGTTGTCATTAGTTACTATAAACATTAACAACTAATACATTATGAGTTATCATCAAGTAGTTATTACAGGTTAAATACAGGCATATTCAGGTAGAGAGTATGAGGAAAACAATGTTGCATGAACCTTGCTTTTCCTCTACACCTCTACAAGATCTGAGTACTTCTTTTTCTGATTTGCTTTTTCTGTTGGTATGGTAAATCTCTGGTTTGTCTTTAAACAGCAGATTGTCTCAAACCAAAGTGTAGTTACCCTGAGGCGTGTGTGTGTTCACAGTGAGTACAGCACAGCAGAGGCAGGTGGAGCAGTAGGACCCTGAGCTGCAGCCGCAGCAGTAAAGCAGTGAGCAGGCAGGAGGGAGGGGCCTGCATAAAAACCAAACAACCCTCCACACCCTGCAGTCTCTGGAAGTTCCTCCGCATTCCTGTCATATACACATACACATATACTGAAAGAGTAAACTGGAAGGAAGCACACACCGAGGCTGGGTAAGTGTGTGCAGAGAGTGTGCTGTTCCTGGTTTCTTTTCAGGACAATTGTCTTCATGTTCATCGCTCTCTATGTGTGTGCGTGCGTGTGTGTGTGTGTGTGTGTGTGTGTGTGTGTGTGTGTGTGTGTGTGAGGGGGTGTGGGCCTGCTGTAGGACCAGAGACCAGAACCTCATCATCAACATTCTCTGCCCGGTGCTGTATTTCCTGACTCATCCTATTTCACTCTACACGTCTCTTCTGTTTGAACATAACCATGAGTCAATAACAATAGAAGGAGCGATATCACTTTCGGATCTGTCTTCCTGTCTCTGTCAGTCTTACCCGGGCTTCCATTAGTTTGTCTGCATGTCACTGTATGTTCAGTGTAAGTTATGAACAGTCAGAACAGAGGATGGTCTTTATATCTGCTGTCAGTGCCATAATAACCACTATTTCCCCCTCAGAGAAACTGAAACATTTTGTGCAGCTTGATATTTGAAGGGTGCATCAAGTGACTGACATTACAGTCAGGGTGCAAATGACAGAGTGTCATAATTATGCAGATAACTGGGAAATGGCCAGTCTAATGCAGTTATAATGTAATGTCTGGGGATGCAAATGCAGGTTTGAAAAGTGAGCATGATAACTGTCAAGGTATGACAGCACTCAAATATGTAAATAATTAATTACTGTTTACCTATCTAGCTCTGACTAATAAAAATATTTTTTTTGCCTTGTGGCTTTTATTGTGCTTGTAAAAAGATTATAGTCATGTTTTGACAGCGAACATCTGCAAGTTAATATGCTCACAGCAATGCTAGCATGCTGATGGTAAGACGATTCAATGGTTACCCAGTCCCCTTCTTAGGTTAGCATGACATTTTGTAACATTTGTAACATTAGAAAATTTGGGATCAAAAACTTTGGAGAAAATGCATGTACGCAGGTAGTTGGTCACAACTTGTATTGCTAAAGTGAAAACTTCACTGGTGCTAAAGATGCAATGCCTATTTCTTCACTCAGATGTTTTCAGAAACACGTATTCATGTTCTACTAGCTGTCAAATGAGGAACTTTGCTCTGGCTGGTGGGTGGCTTTTGTTTTTGGCTTAAACCCAGAGACTGCTTGGCTGCAATTGGTTGTTTTTGTTCTGGCACAGTGGAAACATTCAAATGCCATTAGGAGCGCTAGGAAGACACAGAGCAATGATTTGTTCCACAGATTTTATCATGTACTGCCGTCAGGATATAGTGACAGTGACTATTTATCATATTTGCTCAAAGTCAGAGGCGTGCATAGACTTTTTGAAGGGCAGGGGCGGAAAGAAAAAAAAGGGCACCTATGGCGTGTTCTTGCCAGCAAAGTGGGCACTTAAGTTCAGCATGGGTGGGGGCATTTCATCATGTTTAAACCAGCCAAGAGGGCAAGTTAGTGTGTTTTGCCAACCAGGGGGACACTTTAGCACACATTTTTGTCTCCCAAGAGGGCACTTTAGGGCACATTTTTGCCTCCAAAGAGGGCACTCCAGCTTGTGTTTTTTCAAGAGTCAACTTATGGTCAACCATGAATTGAACAATTCATGGTGACCGCCTACCTGCTCACACTGAGCAGCTGTCTTTGATTATCTATTCAACAAGGAACTGAGCTGACTGACAAACATTTCAACCTGATCCCTGAACTGGTGAGCACCAGCAGCAACCAAGCAGCACTCCATGCCTTTGTTTCTTGACTGATGAATTGAACAATAGTGATATATTTGAGTTTTAAAATTTTGATCCACTAGTGGCGCTAGATGTAGAAGAATCAAGAAGTTAAACCACTGAAGCCATTAGAATTCATCCCCTGGGGCACTGTTTGTCTGTAAACCAAAATTGTCATGACAATCCACATGGTAGTTGATGAGACATCTCACTAAAAATGTAAATGGCAACCTCATGGTGGCGATAGTCTGAAAAAGTCAGAAAAATCTCATCCACTGGAAGACAAGCACTCCCAAGGATCCACAAACTAAAACTCTTTTGTTGACATTTCTTCCCAGTCTCAGCATGAGTAAGGCGGGCAGTGATGAAGGTGCCAGTGGCAGCAGTGGTGAAACAGCCCAGCAGACAGAGGATAAGACTCCAGCGGGGGGGCTCCTGAACAAACTAAGCAGTGCCTCTATTGGACCAGGCTGGACTAAAGCTGGTTGCCCTTGTTGTCTGTCGCAGCGGGTCGAGCCATTGGTTCTGGTGAAGCTTGGAGAGAAAGTTCGCCCTGAGACCAAAAGATGGCTCATCAAAGTGATCGGGGCTCCTCAGAAGGATGGAGGTGAGGACACGAATAGCAGTAATGAGTCCTGTAGAGCTCACTGCTTTATCTGCATTGATTGTAACCTTCATGCGCATCAACCCTTTCTCTCTCTCACAGTGGAAGTATATTATTGAACAGGAGGGTCATTGCCCAGAGGGTCTCTAGCATTTAAGCATTGGATTGCATTTGCATGCCAGTTGACAATTTAGAAAATAGAGTTAAATGATTCCTATGTGAATGTAAATGAGTTGAGTGGCATTTTGTTCCACATCATCGTTTTCATTATGGTCTCGGTGGAGGTCTGTAGGTCTGAGTAACCTAGATCACTCCTTGGGGAGAATCTCTCCCCAATTTCTCTCCAAAATGTCTTGCCTAATTTTCTTTTTTAATTTTACGCTAGTGGAGGAATATACATATAATAAAATAGATAAAATAATCCTCATAGATCTTTGCGATTTTTCCAAAGATCAAATACGTCTGCAGTAAATGAAACAATAATCATCTTTTAATATCATTTCTTTTACACTCAACTTTATTTTTCTTTTTATTTTACAAACAGATAAAGACATGAATTTCAATTTTTCATTTTCATCATCTTAGTTGAATGAATGAGTTTATTCCCATTGAAGGACTGTGACGAGTTTGATGTTTTAAACATACAGTGGATCTGTGGACATTTAGTGGTGAGTTTGCAGCCTCATGTATCAGTACTTGCGTGGATTCCATACTGAACATTGGTGTACACTGTTATCCAGAAATCAGCGTACACCATCAAAAATCTGGACATATGAATCGCCAGAATCCATGCAGCTTCCCTTGATACATCCCAATAATCAGCGTGGAATTGAGCGCACATGTTGGAGTCGCATACTCCTCCCTCGCCATGCCCAGAAATAAATATGCAAATTCGTTTAAATAGGTCCAACACACGATCACTTCCATTACTAAAAGCAAGAGGAGAAACTTCAGGACTTGGGCAATGGTTACCTGAATTAAAAGCACAGTATTAGACCTCACATGTGCTGCACTTGATGGATTGCAATAAAGTGAAATAGGAGTGCAATTCAGGAAAGATGCTGACGAAACTATTTTATGTACCTATGAAAATGATAAACGGGGATGCACATATGCAAACCATGAGTCAGGTAGAAGACTGATGACTGGTCAACATTTACTCCAGTCGTCCTGCATCATGCCCTCATGCAGCCTGTTCCCTCCCTGCTTTTCCTTAGAATGGACAAATCATGTTTTATTCCATGCCATCAATATTGGTCAGATGCAAATAATCTGCACATTGATGGAGTGAAAATGTTTACATGTAAACATATTTATCCTGAGATGGTGCTTTTATTGCAACAGTAGTGCAGTCCATTGCTCCAAATTACACATGTTCAACTGCATTTTATGGGAATTTTATGTGCCTGGCTGACACCCACACAGGTGGCATGGCCTGGCTCAGGGTCGACTGGCCAAGAAGCCCAGTGTGATCAGCACCTGCGTGGACACTGGCAGCGCTCAGCTCCTCACTGTGGTGCTCCAAGGCCGGTAACAGTGTCAGCTCCGTGCACACCTGTTTACCAACTAGTGACAGTTTCTCAGCATCCCCTCTAAATGTCCCCAACAGACCAAAACATCAGAACCTGGCGTACGCCAACTATGAAGTTGGCGTGGAGCGGTGCCAGTTTCCACACTCATTTCACTGTTGATACATCTCAACGGGAGCGGGGATGCTGGCGTATGCTACGTTTCCCACTGTACTCTACGCTGATACATCAGGGCCCAGCTCTCTTTAAGTACATAGGTTCAAATTTCGAATATTTGTCTTAAAACAATACTCCCTTGCTCATTTGCGCATTGAGATGTTTTTTTTTTGTTGCTGTAATTGTTCCTCCTCTCCATTCTGACCATGACAAGATCCCTAATTCCCTCCCATTTGAAAATAATTTACAAACTAAGAGTCTCACCCCAGGTGCTGCTTTACTGGCCCACCCGGGTGAGGATGCCAGTAGTGACATCATCGTGGTTTCCGCCCCGCGTTGTACATTACTGAGAGCCGCTGAAGAGCTGGGTCTATGCAAGACTTACCACAACGGGGACATGGAGGCCTTCTCCTACAACGACAGAGACAACTTTAAAAATTCAGGTATTTTATTTAATCCCTCAGCTCCAACAGAGGCTGTTTGTAAGTCTTCAAGCTAAAAGTGTCACCAGATAAAAAAGCACATTGTAACTGTCCAGGGAAAACCAAGTATGTCCAAATTTGGTGACATTGAATTTTTAAGATAAAAAAATGTATTTTCCCTTTCCTTAAATGTCCCATATTGTGCAAATTTTCATATTTGTATTTTGTGTTTCAACTAGAATATGTTTCTCTACATTCAAAAAATGTCTGCCTGTATTTTACCCTCAGTCTGAAATACTCGGTTTGGTGCATTTCCACGGAATTGCAACCGTGTTTCGTTGCTAATTTGGGTCCATGTCTACTTCCTGTCAGCTGATTTCATTCACACACATACACATCAGAAATAAACTGCCACACATTTAGAATGTTAATGTTTAAATCTTAACTCATTGAGTGCCAGCCGTTTTATAAAACAGAAAGTGCCTTGTGCCAGCGTTTTTTGCCCATTTTGAGTCATATTTCAAGACCCACAGAATATTTGCACTGTCTCTGAAAACACTGAACAGTTCAAATGAAAGAGGAGACTCTACTGCTACTACTACTACTACTTCATCATGAAAAAATGTTTGTTTTCACCTTGTTCCGTTCTTGTTTTATCAGAGGTAGAGTAGAGGCCAGTCCCAGCAAAATCACTGTTTTTTGTCCAGAATCTGTCCATTTCGCTCTCTAAACACGATCGTCTCCACTTCCGCTTTGATCTCTGTGGTGTATACTGTCTCTTTTTGCTCTGGCTACATCTCCCAGAAGCCCCAGCATTGCTCACAGGCTGTGGGAGAACGCGATCGGCGACCCGCTGTTGAAAAAACACTTTGACGTCAAAATACATGAATGGCACTCAGCGTCAGATTTTAAATGACATTGAGATACATCAGTGGCGCTCAAATTGTTAATTGGTCCAAATATTGTAGATTTGTGACATCACAAATATACATATATCCTGACGGCTTGTTTCAAATGCACAGTTTCTGAATAAATATAGTACATCTTCCTCCATGGACTGTTTCAGCTGTTGAAATTAACAAGTTAATGCAATTAATCTGCATTAATGTGTTAATTTGCATAAACGTAAAAGTGTATTCATGTATCACTGGCTCTATTTATGTATCTGTATGTCCCTGTGTCTCCAGACAACATGGAGGTGTTCTTAACCCTGGCGGAGCGGCAGTACATAGTGAAGTATGAACTGGACGGTCTGCGGGCACAGAGAGACCTGAGAATACCTGGCCTGTCTGATAGCTACACATTGCATCACCGTGACAACATCTGTGAGTACTCTCACCGTGTGCTGACATCAGTACTGGGGAGACATAGTACACGCACTGGAAAAACATCCATCCAGATGAATACTTTATTAGGTGGAATTTTTCAGTTTGTCACTTAATTTAATCACTTTAATGAGTGCCTCTGGACACAGATGGAAATGTATGCACTCAAATGACTAAACAGCCGAAGATCATATTTTTTTCTCCCACTGTGCAAAAGTGAAGCCAAAATGTCTTAAATGTCTTATCGCTATATCTAAATGATGATAAAACTGAAACATTCTCTTTGAATGCCATGTCTCATTTCTTGTATAATTCCAGAGCCTGTGGGACTGCTTCTCTCAAGGCAGCTGTCAATCATGACATCTCGCCCCCTTTTTTGGCATCAACTAACTTATTTCAACCAAAATTATCACAAAAAATAACTACTGAACATACATCAGTGTGACAGGAAATATCTGAAATGACAGAAACCATCTTTGGTTTTTGCCAGCTACTAGGGGGTAGCTATATACTGTCTAAGGTTTAGAACAATCTTTTCATTAATTAGGGTTATGTTTTTGTACATATTGACTGGTAAAGATTAGGTGTTGATTGCTGTCACATTTAGCCAGTATCCAGAACTACGACTTAGCTGTTCTTCTCTCCTCACATTCGATCACAAAATTGCCTTAGTCAGCATCAGCCTCAGTGTGTGTAACGTACTGTGTAAGTGTGCCTACGTAAGAGTATATAGTGTGGATTAGGTGCTGCCTCTGTCCCTCGATCACGAGTTTTCTCAGGTCATTCTGGGTTATAGTGAGTGTTGCATTGATGTCATGTGTTTATAATTGAATGCTGTTGCAGGGCAGAAACTTGGGTCAGCTGGTGTTATTGTGGACACTTTTCCCCTCCACAACCCGGACAAGCTGAAGGATCTCAGTGAAGCCTGGTACTCAGGGAATCAGCTGTCTCAGCCGCTGGGTGGGTGGAAATACAGCACACACACACTACCACATGACTGCTTGTACGTACACACACACACACACTACCACATGACTGCTGGTACGCACACAAAACTGGTGCAAAAATATATGAATATATTAGAATAGATGGCTTTGTGGGTGACAATTGAACCATGCATGCACTTACACTGGTCCTGTCTGCATCATCCAGATTCTGTCAATAGGTATTTTGGAAGCTCTGTGGCTTTCTACTTCAGCTTCCTGGATTTCTACACCTGGTCTCTACTCCCTCCAGCTGTACTGGGCCTGGCTATCACATACTGCTCAGGTAGGTGTACAGATTCACCATTTATTTTTGTCCAAAGACAGTTAATGGCATTCATGATTTAACCCTCAAGAACATAATTTTTCTATTAGAATGGAGGTTTGACAAGCTACTTACCACCTGTTCACACCTTTATAAGTGTCTTAAAGCTGCACAGCTTAACAGGAAATATTAAAGGTTAAAGCAGCTGCTGAGTGATGCTTCACACACAAAGGGACAAGAAAGAGTTACAATAATACTAAAAGTCTGCCAGGCTATGATGATGATAAGCCGTGCTAATCTTATCAATGGAAGCCAAGAATGATTGTTGCAGTACTTTCATTTAATCCTAATCTTAAAAAACAAATTACATGATAACATTTTTGGGAAAACCACATTTAAGAGAATTATTCCATAGCGCCAGAAAAATTTAAGAATGTTCTTACCATGATATAAGAAGGTAATTAACTCACAATTTTCTCATAAACTTGAGACTCTCACAAGTGTTTTTCTTCTTTTTTTACTTGTAAATTTTACTCAGAGAGTATCCAAGTTTTATTCTCATAGATTTACTTTTTTATTTTTGGAAATTATTATTATTATTATACCCATATACTCATGTATTATTATTATTTTGTTATTTTTGAAAAGCATGCATCCTTTAGCCTGAGGGCAGTAAAAGAGTAAAGACTATTTTGTTAAGTGGTAGCATGTTAAAACATGTTAACATGCCTGTAGTTATTTTCACAGGCAGTGAGGACCAGGACCCCAAATGCAGACAGAATGGAAGAGTTCAGGGCTTTATTGATAAAATTCAAGGACATGAGCATACTGGCATGGGTAGGAAAGCAACAAAGACTGTGAGAAAAATTCTAAAAAAATCTCATCTGCACGTAACCAGGTTTTAAGTAGAGCTTCAAAAGGCAAAAATAAGAAGGAGGTCCAAGAGAGAAAAATGAGAGAAGGTAATTTATGGAAAACTGGTTGACTGACCTAGTAAAAACTTTAAGACCATAGCCCAACAAGCACCAAAACAGATCTAAAAGTGTTGAAAAAGGAGTGAGTGAGTGAGTGAATGGGGGTGACTAGCTCCGCCGTTAATGTTGATCAATTTTGATCTCAAAATTTATTAAGTCATGCTTGATGTGAGTGTTTCCAGAAGGGTTGTGGGAATGTTGCTCCATGTGGTGGAGATGGTTTAATGAAGGGCACAGTGTGGAACTGATGTCTGTTGTTGTGAACTTCCCTTGCCATCCATCCCCAAATGTTCTCAGTGGGATTTAGATCAGCTCAGTGAATTTCGGTGACCTATTAAGTCGTTATCACGAGATAACAGTGCATAAAAAAAAATCAAAATCCACGAGAAAACAAACTTTGTTATATGGAGATAACAACATAATAAGTCATTATCACGAGAAAACAACCTTTGTTATATTGAGATAATGACTTATGAGATAACAGTGCATAAAAAATCTAAATCCATGGCCATTCTCGGCTTCCGTAGTTTAGTATATACTGTCCTTTATAATGTTTCTATTCCATTAGATATATCATTTTAGAGTAATAACAAGCTGGTATGCCTCTGCTGTTCCTGCTAATTGTGAGTATGTTAACATTTAACCTGTGTATGAACGAAAAGTCAGGGAATCATCAGGATATACCATCTGGTAATCAGTGTTGTGCCAGTTCATAGTTAAAAAGAACTAGCTCAAAGTTCAGTTCACACATATGAAAATGAACTAGTCCACGTTCATTGTTCACTTTTTTAAAAAAGGACTAAGTTCACAGTCCTAAAAATGAACTAGTTCACATTCATTTGTTACATTTTTTTTAAACAAATCAGACCCTGTCACTCAATAGAACCTCTTCTTAACCATTTATCAGCTGTAAATCATTCATTGAACGCGTTCATGCATAACAGTACTGGTAATCATGCATTGATCAGCCGTAGTGTTGCGACAGTTTTCCAATTATTGAAGGAGGGATGCTCAGCAGCTGATGTATTTTACTTGAGTGCAGCTGCAGAAGTTTGACATTAGGTTTTTTCTCACTTGTCATCACAGGTGAGGTTCAGAAGGAGATGGATGAGTCTGTCTCGCAATCACTGGTTGCAGGTGTTGAAGATGACCCAGAACAAGCTGTTGGTGGTCACATGATCCAGGCAGTCTTTAGCATGCTTTGGTCCACGGTGGTTATGGAGTTATGGAAGCGTCGCAGCTCTTCCCTGTCCTACCGCTGGGGGACCTTGCACCTCGCAGAGCGCTTTGCTGAACCCCGGCCTGGTTTCCAAGGCGACATTGGGGTCAACCCCGTGACCGGTCGCATGGAGCCGATCTTTCCTGAATGGCAGAGGGACCTACGCATGGCGCTGGTGTCAGTCCCAGTTGTGGGGCTTTTTCTAGGTAGGACTACCATGATATTCGATGCCCTGCTGTTTAAAATCATTCGCACTCTTTTCACCCTTTAGCTCCATCTTCATGTCTCATGTCTCCTTGTGCAGGGTTGGTGGTGCTGGGCATGATTTGTTTCTACTGGGGCGAGGCCCAGGTGCAACAGCTACATACAAACTGGGACTCCCTGTTGTCTCAGACTTTGCTCTACATGCCCTCAGTGCTTCACATCGTCTACACAAATATGCTCGCAACTGTCTACAGGAGGGTGGCACAGTCTTTGACTGAATATGGTGAGTGAGACGAATGTGGATGTCATGGGGAGAATGATGAAGCATGATGAATGTTATACTGGTGGTTAATAGGTAATGGAAAATAGTGATTCGGCAGATCAGGTTATGCAATAGTGTTGTTAGTGTTGTTAATAGTATTGTTGAAAAAGCATATGATTAGCTAATAATTTCCCTTACATTTCTCTTTAGAGAACCACAGGGAGGAGTCTGCATTTGAGAACCATCTGACAGCAAAAGTCTTGGTGGTTAGTTCCTCATCTCCTCTCCTCCACTCCTCGTCCTTTTTTCCTTTTCCCCTCCTCCTCTCCTTTCCTCTCGTCTCGTCTCTTCTCCTCCACTCCTCTTCCTTTTTTCCTTTTCCTCCTCTCCTCTGCTGTCCTGTCCTCTCTTGTATCTTCTCAACCCAGCAGGTTGTTTTACCATACACCTTGTCTCTCTTCCCCCAGTTCACATTCTTCAACTACTTTGCAGTGCTCTTCCACATCGCCTTCTTCAAACAGGATGTGCCTTTGCTTCGTAAGGTAACAGTTGACGTGTTACTTCCATAAACTTGGGGAATATGTATGCTCTGTATATAAAGTGATGTAGGAGATGTAGCTAAGATATCCTGACACTGATGCCTGATATTGGTCAATGTTGTCTTTTTCTGCTGCAATCTAATGTTGTTATCCTGTTATATGTTGGATGCCACTATTTGGCCCTGTCTTGGTTCGTTCTCATTTAACAGATGATTAGAGCTCACATAATAAAGATTGTAATTTAAGGTTATGAATGTTGCTAGCGAGCTATGTAGAAAGATGACTAAAGTCGTCAAACACTCAAATGAATTTATTGACTGACTAATGAGTTGATTTAATCAACATATCTGTAAAACTGAGTTTCTCTGCAAACAATACAAAAAGTTTCACTTTTTTGTGTTTATCGGAAATAAGGTCATTCATTGTGAGAAAAGCATAAAAAAGTACTAACTGACGAAAGAGTCTTAATCCAAAATGACAGTCGAGTGAGAGGGTGCGGCCTTATTCGGTACAGTGTGACCCAAATAGTCAGGGAGCAAAATAAAGCAAAACTTCCCTGAGACATTAAACACATCTTTGTTTTTGTCTGTGTTTAAAGCGTCTAGCATCTTTGCTGATTGTGACCCAGTTGGTGAACCAGGTGACAGAGGTGGTCATTCCTTTCCTAGTGGACCGGTTCATCAGCGCCCCCCATCGAACAGAGAGCGAAGATGATCCACCAGAGGACAAATTTAGAAACCAAAGCACCCTGCCTGCTTTCCCTGTGAGCGCACACTATTCAGATATCACAACAGGGATTAGACAACACTGGCAGGGTGTGTAGCAACTTTTTTGTTTGTCACAGGGCTTGTTTGCAGAGTACATCGAGCTCCTGGTGCAGTTTGGGTATTTGAGTCTTTTCTCCTGCGTGTATCCCCTGACGGCTGTGTTACTGCTCATCAACAACTTGACTGAGATCAGATCGGATGCCTACAAGATGTGCAAACTCTTTCGGAAACCCTTCTCCCCACCTGTGGCCAACATGGGTGTGTGGCAGGTCAGCAGGCAAACACAATGCGCGACAGAAATGAGAAGCACTCAGTATGTCACGAGTCAACAGCTCACACCATTGTCTTGTGTTTCAGATTGCATTCGAGGTCCTGAGTTTTGTCTCTGTCGTGTCCAATTGCTGGCTACTGTTGCTGTCGCCAATGTTACAACAGTTGTGTCAGACGCGTGGGATGAGCAGCACAAACATTCTGCTGTTGGCTGTTTTGGTAGAGGTAAGAGGCAGCGCTGAGAGGTTATTAGTAAGAGTCGCATTACAAATAATTACACTCTGATATTTTCACCTCTACATGTATTTGCAGCACGTGCTGATCTTGGTAAAGGTGATTTTGTCGGTGCTGATACCAGATGAACCGGACTGGATCCGTAAAAAGAGAGAGCATATTGAGTACTCTTCCATGCAAGCCTTGAGAGAGCAGGTTAACCCTCCACCATGCATTTAATTATTCATGTAGCATTTTGTTTTTCTCCTTCATCTGTGTAACAACTTTTCTTTATTCTCTTCCAGAAACTGCATTCTAAAGCATTGTGATTGTGTTTCAAAGTATTGAGCTACATCCAGAAGAACATAGTACCAACCTCAGTGTTGTGTGGACCCACAAAGGAGAAGTGTGTCCACAGTGCATACCGCCCTGCCACTGTCATTAACATGGTGCTTCTGCAATGTACGCTTTTGAAATGTACATTCATATCACATGTACACTGCAAGTGCAATTCAAACAGCTGCTAAACATGTTGTTTTTATTCGACAGCAAGTGCTATTTGTTCATGTGTATAGATGCCCTTTAAAGGAGACCAAATGATGATAACACACAGGGTTTGTTCAGATTTAATGAGGGAAAACTGAAGAGATTTTGTAAAATCACTGTAGTTATGTGGTTAATATTTAAAGGGACAAGTAGGACAGAGTATTAGAGGTTACAGGCAGGGTCAAAGGCAGACAGAATACTTGACAAAACTATCCTTTTTTGACTGGAGTAGGACGATTTCAGGAGGGATTTGGCACTGATTACTCAGTGATAAACTATAGTTAGTGTTTGGCATCCATAATTAGAGGACAGTATTAGTACTGGAGGGATTATAAGATAAAAATAAACTTTATTTCTCCTGAGGGAAATTGCTGTCAGTTGCAAATGAAAAGTCTGACTGCACTGGTGCATGTTTGTGCCCTGCTGGCTCGCTCACAGCCACCGCTCTGCACTGTACTCATAAAGCAGCTGATAATGTACTCGCAACCAACGACATCATCATGAAAGTTTAACACCCAACCTCACTGTTAGCTCGATCAGCACTGTTGCCGTGCTCTTGTTGACACAGTTGACATTTGATGTTTAGTACATTTAAAGGTTTTAAATTTTCTAAAATTTCCTCTCGGGTTAACACTGTTAGCTTTGTCAGCCATTTTGTTGTTGTTTGCACTGTTAGGATTGTTAGCACCAGCTGCCAGTGTTCGCGGTTGTCATGTTGAGAGCTGTTGAGTGGCAACGTACATTCTACTGGTCCCGCATTTTGCACCTTTAATCAATATTTTTTGAGTGGTTTGCTCTATAATAATTTTAATTACAAATAATTGGAGTTACCATCCAATAGTGCAACAGAGCATTTTAGCATCTTATATCTTACTGTTTTCTCTCTGTTTTCAGTATAGAAAATCTCTGATAAACCCACTCTCTGCTATCAAACAGCAGTGACAGTTAGTGACTAGCTGGTGAGCATAATGGAGCATTTAGTGGCTAAAGGGCCAGATATTTACAGAAACACAACTCCTAACTGCTGATGTTGATCCACAACTGCTGGATGGATAAATAAGCAACTGTTAAGTTAGCCATGTCAACTTTGTAAAGGTACTGTACTGTACATTCATGTGTATACATATATTAAAGGAACCATATGTAGGATTGTGGCCAAAACTGGTACTGCAATCACTTTGAAATTACTGTAGAGCAGTGTCTCCCCTCTCCCTCCTGCCGTAACTAGAGGTTGCCAGCTAGGGTGCAGGATCCAGAAGGAACAGTGTTACAGTGAATGAAAAGCAGTCACCTTGTGCATCACCATGGGCGCTTAGAAGGAGTGAAATGTGCCAGAGGAGAGCTGTGGAGGGTCAGGGATCCGTGGTGAGAGTGGCTGCCAGAGAGTGCTCCTGCCCGGCCAAGGCCGGCGGGTAGTACCTGGGTCTGCCTGGAGGTCCAAAATTTCAAAGTGTTACAGTGAATGAAAAGTAGCCACCTTGGGCATCACCATGGGCACTAAGAAGGAGTGAAATGGGCAGGAGGAGAGCTGTGGAGGGCCGGGGTAATTGTGACTGGGAGATAGGAGGAGGGAGGCGCATCAGGCCAAAACACAACATGACAAAATCAACATCAGTTGAGGGCTGCAACTTGGCTTTTTAAATGAGAATATCCTGGCTGGACTGCTGTTGTCAGTGATATAAGTATTTGAAATGAACATTATTTCTTAATGCCTGGTGATATGTCAGGACTATTTTATGATTAATTTAAATACATTTCTTACATACGGTTCCTTTAATGTTGTATTTATAGTTTCCTGTTGACAAAAAAAAAAAAAAACAGTTATTGCAGCTTTAAACTTGCAGTCTGTATTTTCAAATATGATACCAGGTGAGTTTAGTGCTCAGTCAGTATTGACAGTAGAAATAAGTCAAATAGAGGAGTAATTTTACTGTGGAGTGTTTTGAGCAATGTTTATGAATGCCCCACAGTAATAGGTTTATTATCTGTTATTGTGCTAAATGTACTTACTTGTCTTTAGGAACTTGTCAGGAATCATGAGAAACATTTGAAGTTTTGCCTCTGGTTGATTTTTAAGTAGAAAAGCCACAGCTTGATAGAAGGGCCATGGCACATCTGTAATACAAGATGAATAGGCTACAGTATATACCAAAGATTTGATTTGTATTGAAAGTGATGGGGAGATACCAAAGAACCGCTGTGTGCTATGCTATTAGAAGTATATTTTTTTACTGGTAGATGTTTGTCTTTACCCACTTGCCAATCTGTATGCCAAGACTGTGCTGCAAAACATATTTGCCTTAACACTTTGCATTCATACTATGAGTGTTATTTCACTGCTTGCTACTGGCAAATTTGACTTAATATAAGGTAGTCCACCATTTCTTCCATACTTGCACGACAGTGGTGTATTGTTAAGTATATAATTTATTGATTTTAGTTAGTGTTCTTTTCAGCCACCATGAGGCACTATACACTCCATATTGTTAATCCACATGCAGCTAATAACACACCCTGGTGGTTGTAGAAGGTCTGCCTCAGTAAGATGCAGATACAGAGGGGAGGTGAGACTTCCTTGGATGTTCACTTCTGACACTAATCATAAGCCAGTTTGTTTTTGTGAGTGTGTGTTCTGTTGTGATGGGTTGAGGTGAGTTAGTGAAGAAAAACCTTTAGATAATCTGGACCCTTCGTCAGGATTTCAAACAGATGTGGTTGTTTTCTGGTTGCCCTACAATAAACTCATTGAAGGAAAGTGGTTGTTGGCCATGTCTGCTCTTTATGAAAAGTTAGTCGATGAGAGGAACCAGCCTTCAGGGGAGGGGATGATAGTAACAGTTCAGCCTCAGGAACTCAGTGGTTGTTCATGCTGGTTGCTCAGACTTTGATATACAGTAGAATTTATCTGAATAAAACTCATTTGAACGTATATTTCACAGTCATGGGATATGTGAGTTAAAGAGTAAACCATTTTGACTAAAGTGAAAAATTGAAATTAACAAAACACACTTATTTCTTCAATTTTATAACTTAAGATTTTGCACAAAAACGATTGTGTGTATCTTAATTCCTGATTGTGCTTGTGTCACATACAGTAGGGTCATGCCTCTAGCAGCCATTACATAGCGAACTGCTCTAGCATGTGGGTTTCAAGTTAGCACGAATAGAAAGCATCAAATTAACACAGATAAAAAAAAATAATCACCAGATCACACCAGATGTCTTGGAAGCATTCTGCCGCGCATTCAAACCCATGCTCTGTATATGTTTCTGAATGGAAATGACTCTACATGACTTAGTTTAGTCTTAGTTTGACCTTGGTCTTAGTTTTAAAGTCCCTCTGTGTGAGAATGACTCCCATCTAGCGGTGAGGTGGTGTACTGCACATAGTGAATATTATTCTTTAGTCTGACCCTTCTCTCAGTGCTCATTTCCTTCTACGGCCGAGGGCGAACATTTGCGATATGAGATTCGAGATTTCATCGAGATGACATCCGCAAATAACTTCTACCAGCATTCCCTCAGATGATGGGGTCAGTGTTGTTAAAGTGTTATTACTGTCATCTAGCATTTTAGTGCCAGATAAAAAGTCGCGCTCTCAGGTAAAAGGTAAAAAACGGAAAAGGCAGAGTTGTTTTTACCTGTTTGTCCCCTCCCAGGGCCTGTGGTTTCAAGATGCAACATGGCGACCTGCATGTATACGCAATGTATACTGTATATAAAATAGCAAATATAAAAACTGTCAGAACACTGCTGTTTTTTTGTGGAGGTAATTACTCATGAATGACGTAATACTTTTAAATGATACAAACTAAAACTGCTAATAGTCAACTTGAAACATCACACGGGAGGCTTTAAGGTTATTACTTATTTACTTGCAAGTTTCCATTGGTATATTGTTTAGGAGCAACATTTAAAATGTATTTTGAGGGATACAGCCACATTAATTGGGTAATATCTTTTAATACAAGCAATTACAAACATCTGGCCATCTGTTTTTCCTCTTTATAAAATATTTTTACTTTCTTACCTGAATCTGTTTTTGCTTAACAGAGGTGTATAGCCTACTATCAATGACACAACAGTTCCCTTTTGATTTGTTAAAATGACAGTGTTTCAACCAACATTCTTTACTCCACTACGTTTATTTTACATTTATTTGAGAGCTGCAGAGCTGAAATTAATAATGGATGAAGCGCTTCAACACGAGCAACAGAAAAATGATCAGCAGTTTTAAATTTGATTGTTAAGTTTGGCTGTTTCAAGACAAGAATGCCAATGTCTGTGTGTGATAGTAAGTTGGTTGGCAAAAACATCATGAAGAGTGGAACAAAAAGACAGGAATGAGAGTTTATGATGATCTCACTGAAATCCCCTCCAAAAGGTGTCACTTCCTGAAATTGTCTCTTATTTTGGAGGGTGAGACATTACAGGGTGGTAAAATGACTTCAGGGACACAATGATAATAATCAAAATAATAAAAAAACATTGCTTTTCCTTATACTACTACTACTACTGATCATAATAATAATAATAATAATCATGTAGAATCAAAGTGAGGGTCAGTATTATTCTTTGTTTTATAAAAAAAAATACCTTTATCTGTATCAATAACCCAGGCCTGTTTCAAATGGAAACACTACTGTAGCCCCTCATTGACAAATAGGGATTTAAGTCGAGAAAACGTTTTTTTTTATTTGGGTCCATAACTGCATCATTGTCTTCAGCGTGAATTGAATAAAGACATTATCTCAGCACTGTCCGTGTCCATGTATGTTATGGTAGTCTATATGGCCCATTGTTCCCCTTGCTATTTAAAGAAAAGAACAAAAACAATGGTCAGTTATATAATTCCTTGGACTTCCGAAGCATTCATTCAGTCATTTTCCACTGCGAGTACTGTGAACCAGAGGCGCGCTCCCGCTGGCTGCTACGGGAGCGAGTTGCAATGTATTGACGTCAGAGGGAAGCTGGACACACAAACACAGACACACACGCACACACGTTCATATGCGTGCACGCGCTCGCACGAGATGTTCCGTCCGTCCGTCCCACACTGTATTCTTGTGTCTGTTTCTGCGGAGCTGGCGCGCGGTTACACACGGCGCGAGACTCTAGGATGAATTGAAGCACGCGACGCATGAGGAAAGTATGAACACACATGGACCGAGAGCATGGAGTGTTATGGGCTTAAGTGTTATGAACATGGAGTATTATTATGAGAGGGAACGCCGTCTGAATTAAGCCGCGACGCCGAAAATGCGAAGCCGTGTGGAGTGACGGAAAGAAGCGCTGGCTGAGCGGCTCGCAGCTACGGGATATTTCCACCACAATGGTAAGTTGGCACCGAGGATAACTGTGGCTTCGTTGCTGCTAGCGAGGTTTGTTGGCAGCGTTTAGTTTGGTTGTGTTGAGCAGGTAGCTATCATGCGTATGTGCCAACTCGGGACTGCAGTTGAGGCCAAGTAGAGAACAACTGGCCTCAACGCAAGTGTAGCAGCCCGGAGGCATCTCCATTGTAGGCTACGCAGTGTTTTGGATGTGATAAAACTGTACAGAAATGAGAGCGAGGCCTGCTTCTGTTCACTTGTTCCGGAAAAGCTGTGAAAGAGGGGCTTTAAACGTGTGTGTGCAGGGGAGGCTGCTGTGCTGTCATCTTGAAGGGGCTTATTGATAATATTTTTATATATGCGAATAGTCACAGCACCAATAGTAGCCTACCTCAGTAGCTCTTTAGAAAGGTGTTGATTAAAAGTTTTTCCCCCAAAATGTGTGCGAATAATTCATTTATAATCATCGTGGGGTTAAAAAAAAATAGTTTTTGTTGATCTCTGTTGAAGTTTGTCTCAATGTTATCAGTGGTATCAAAAACACATGTAAAGGTCTTATTGATCAATTTTTTTCGTTGATGAATATTTAAATAAATACACATAAATAACACTTTTTTTTTTCAAAAAATAAAAAAATATTCTGATTGTGAATTAGTAACTTCAAACAATTTTGGTGAGTCCAAAATTAATGTGTGTTTTTGTCTCTGATGTTTGGTTCCCTTTCCAACAAGGCATGACACCTAAGTAGCTTAATATTATCAGTAGCACCTGATGGGAATGGTGATGCTGCCATGTCGTGATGAATAAGTGACAGTGTTGTTTGACAGTGATGGTGATGATGATGATGAAGAGTAGGACAAAGAGACTGGCAATGAAGTTGACAGTGGTTAATTGTATTGATGATGACCTTGATAATGAAGATGATGATGGCGGATAAACTTGTTAACCTTTGAGGGAATGCTCTGATGATGACATCATCAGCAGGTCTAATGCTACCTTCTGACCCTCAAAGTAATGACACACACACACACACACACACACACGCACATGCACATACATACATTATGGTGTCCTGTTACAGTGTTATTGATTTGGCATGCCATTTGTGCTGGATGGGTGTTATTTGAGATGGAGCCAAACACAGCCCTTCAACACCACAGACAATAAAATAATATTTTTACCTTCTATGTTCTACCTTTCATTGTACTTATCTTCATATACATGTATTGCTTGATTTAAACGTGTTCCGTCTCCTCTGCCTATGTTGAATGATGTAAAACATTGGCCTGGTTCAGTGCTTGAAGGGATGAGGCATCAGCAGCAGCTGACGTCATCTAAGCCTTTTTCCCTTTGGGCCAAAATCACTCACCGCTCTCATTTTTGTCTCATTGTCTTGTGTCTGTTCTTTGTCCTGCCAGGCAAGTCCACATCAGTGAGGAACTTGGATGTCCCACAACCCCCCTCCTCACCCCTCTGCCCCGACACCTTGACACAATTATTTTCTGTCCTTTTTCCTTCTTGTCTCCCCTCTTCTCCATCTTCTTGAAGCCCTCCAGTTCAGTCTCTCCTCCCCCCTTTTGTTTCAAACATGGACTCTTCAGGGGAAATTACCACGGCACAGGACAGACAGCTCGATTCCAGGAGCAGCTCCGGTCGCTCCGATCTCAGCGGACTGTACCACGTGGGTCGGACTTTGGGCCGAGGACACTTTGCCGTGGTCAAGCTCGCTCGACATGTGAGCACCAGGCAACTGGTTGCTGTCAAGATGATTGACAAGACAAAACTCGATGTCATGGCAACAAGCCACCTCTTACAGGAAGTGAGGTAAAGATTACTAACAGACTAAGGTTGAGAAGAAAAGGTTAAAGCAATATCACCACTTATAACATCCTTATTTAAAACTCTATGAGGAGCTAATCATTACTAATCATTTTCAGGTGCATGAGGCTGGTGCAGCATCCCAACGTGGTTCGCCTCTACGAGGTCATCGACACTCCCACCACCCTCTACCTGGTCATGGAGCTGGCTGAAGGGGGCGACCTCTATGACTACATCCTCCGCCATGAGGGTGGTGTGGCCGAGAACACTGCCAAGTGCCATTTCGCCCAGATTGTGCGCGCTGTAGCGTACTGCCACAGGCTCCACGTGGTGCACCGGGACCTTAAGCCTGAGAACGTGGTGTTCTTTCCCCAGCAGGGGGCAGTGAAGCTGACAGACTTTGGTTTCAGCAACTTATTCCAACCTGGGACGATGTTGGCCACCAGCTGTGGGTCGCTGGCGTACTCCGCTCCAGAGATTCTACTGGGTGAAGAGTATGATGCCCCGGCTGTGGGTGAGAAATGTTATATATTCCTTATAAACATCTGGAAGTGTTGAACCTAGTCACCCTGTTCTTTCTGATCATTTGAAATGTCACCATCCAGGAAGTATGGATTAAAAATGTACTGAATAGAGCAATCTCAAGTCAAGGGGCCTTTTACTAGCTGCTCTGGAGGTTCCTATCATACAATCCTCATTAGATCCCACCATAAAAGTGTGTCCAGCTGGAATTATAAATGTTCCAATTTCCATCTACCACTTTAAAGACTTAGGGTGCATTGCATTTACCTCAGACCTGAGAGTGGTGTCACACCTTGACTGCATTCCCATGTAACAAGTCGGAAAACTTCATGGGGTTTGCTCCAGCTAGGTTAGCTACTGTTAGCAATACCATTTGATAACAGTTGATTTTTGTACATGCAAGATGCAGATGAGTTAAATTTGTTTTGTCATGTGCATTTTCCAAGAAACGCAACAAAGTGATTACATGATAAATGTTCCATATGACAAATTCAGCTCGAGGGCTGTGTTGTCTCTACAGTTTGTGTGAACCTGTGTTTATGGTGTGTGTGCATGTGTTTGTGTGTGTGTGAGAGAGAGAGTGAGGATTTGGGGTCACATTTGTCCCCTTGTGTGTGTTCTGAATTATTTTCTTCAATCTTAATATGTACGTGTGTGTTTCTGCAGTCTCCATACCCTTACGTTTATGTGCTTGTATTTGTTTGTGTCCGACTGTGTGTGCGTATGTATGAATCTGTGTGTGTCCAAGTGTGTAATGTCCATAAAGGATTAGTGTGTATATCTGGGTCAGTCAACGCAAGCCAGCCAGTCCTGAGCCAACGGGGCACGTTCTGCAGTGGAACCAAACACTGCGGCTCACCACCGGGCTCTCACACTGCATAGCATGCATTTGTGTGTGTGTGTGTGTGTGTGTGTGTGAGAGAGAGAGAGAGAGAGAGAGAGAGAGAATGCAGAGAAATAGAATGGTTGGGCTGCACTGTTGGGATCTGTGTGACATGAGAAGGGAGGCCAGTCTGTAGATTGTAAGATTTGACATTATAGGAACAGAAGGGAATGTGAGGGATTTGGTCTTATGTCTCCTGGGGTGGGACACACACACACACACACACACAGACATACACACAGTATGTTCTCCTCAGGGAGCTTGGTGGTCTTATCTGCTAGGCTGAACAGCTGGATGATGGATTTTTGACAAAGTTTGAATGCTGTTCGTTCTGGTGACTACAAAAGCATCTGTGATGAATACTATCCCTACTGCGATTAGGAGCTCACATGCATGCGTCCATAACTTCAACATGACTTGTTGCATTAGTTCCTCTTTTTCAAGGCAGTTCCTGTTTCTAAATGGGTCCACAAGAAGGGACCTTTCTTAGGAATCCATTTGTTTGTGTGTGTGTTATAATTACATCCTCACAAGACTCAGATGTTTTTTGCTTTACCTCAGCTCAGGTGCACTTTTCTGATCCAAGCTGCGGATACTGTGATTATACCATCACTTCTTTGGAAAATGTACACTTCCATCACCCACACACACCTACATGCACACATAAATATGTTTATGTGTGATAATCCAGAGCTGCACAGAGGAAGAGATGTCCCTTCATGTTCTCAGCTTAGTAAGGTGACTCATAAACCTCTCGCTACACACTCTCTCACTCTCTCTCTCTCTCTCACACACACACACACACACACACACAAAACACCTCACACACACACACACAAAACACCTCACACACAACCACGCAGACTGCTCTCTTTGTCTCTTTGATATTTCTATAAACAGACTGCTGGCTAATTCACTGCTCTGCAGTATGTGTGTGTGCTCTGATTGAGGATATGGTGTGTTTGATGATAGTCATATGATGTGGAGGAGAGACATTTGGGTGAATTTTGTCTCTTCTTTTCTTTGACAGTGATAAAGATGGCCTGCAGTTGCGTAATATCTTTCGTACTGGTGTGCTTGTGTGAGTTTGTGTTCGCAGCCAGTGGAAGGTCATCACCACTCATGTAGTGGCCGTTAGATAATGGGAAATGCTGTGTAATTTTTCTGAGCCAAATCATATTTTTTCTTGGCCAAATGTCAGCATCCCGCTGCTCACGGTTGCACCACCACACTGTGCCTCGGTGAAAAAAGTTCAGTCAGTTAGCTCTCCATTTGCAGATTACTTTATCAGGTGTAGTTACGAAACAACCAACACCAAATTCATGCTGTGTAACTCAGTTACAGCTTGCTGGCAAACCATAAAGTAACTTAGAAATGGGAGGAAGCATTATAGCTCTTGGTTAGTAATAATCATGTCTACCTTTGCTTTGTACCACTACATCATTTGTTGTTGACAAAAATCAACACAGTTTGTCATATAAACTGCCATATAACATATCCACTGATAAAGCTGAGGTTAGCCAGCTAGCTGCCACTGTGTTACAGCATAGAGCTAGCGATGATGAAAAGGTTTAAAAAGCACGCTGCATACACTGGCAATGCAAAGCGCTTAACATATCTAAATTGTTATAAATAGTGTTGGACCCAGATGGAACTGGGTCAGCATGGATTTTCACACACTAAGGAGGCCACATAATAGCTTGCATGTATATGAATGTGCTCTGCCTGAAACAATGCAATGTATCTCTGTTAAATATTTTTTTGGAGGGAGTTTTTTCCCTATGATGATGTCATACCATAAAGGACAGAGGATTTTGTGTCCTGTCCACATTGTAAAGCCCCCAGAGGCAAATGTGTAATTTATGATATTGTGTTATACAAATATATTTGACTTTTTGCCTTGACTCTACTGAACTGATGCAATATGTTCTGAGCACATAGAAGTTTTGCATGCTAGTAGATACTGTAGGCTTGTGTAGGCATCAGTTTGCACACTCATATTTATGTATAGTGTGTAAATAGCATTGAATGCCATTGTGACACGGTTCTGATGATTCACCTACTTTACTAAGCAAACCAGCGCATTTCTGGGCCTGCTTTGTTATGTGGCCCACTTGTCTCATAAACTTGGATAACTGAGCTGAGCAGTAATGGAGTTTGATGGTAGAAAAAGCTGTTTTTTAAAACAGTATATGGCCATTTTTGGTGTCAGTCCCATTGTGTTAAGATAATTCAAAAATAGGTCAGGCATAGCGATGAAGTCTGAGATTAGAGATCTATCTGGGATACTATACAGTGTCACAGCCACAGCAAAAAAAAAAAAGTTTCATTTAGAATAAAGCCTTTCCGTGCCTCCTCTTATTCCCATTTAGAGCCAGGAATATATTAGCTGCATAACCAGACAAAACCTTCTTTGTCAGTGTTTTCATATTAACCTGAAGACCGTTCATATCAGCAAGGACTTTCTTAAGCTTGTAAAGCTCAGAAGGCCACCCCCAACAGATGTGTTGGAAATATAAATCATCCCTTTTAGCGAAAAAAACAGTGATCAATTTGGGAAAAATTAGGAACAGCATGTGAGTGAATGTGTAAATGCTCTTAAGTAGAAAACATGCATCCACCTCATTGATTCATAAAGGCTGGGCAGTATGGTCAAAATCCCAGTATAGGTCATTTCATATCATGAGAGCAGTATCTATCACAATATAGTGTTTTCTTTTTCTTCAATAAGAAGGTAGTCTGCATGAAATCTAATTTCACGTAAGATATTAACAGTGTTTGGGAGAAACACAAGGAGAGACAGAAAAAGAGGGAAGGCAAGATTATTCTCAGAATAGCACAACGCCATAACAAGCCCTGTTTGTTCTGGCCTTCAGCCCTCAGCTCCCTGTCCTCCCATATGGGTATTAGTACAAACTGAACAGTCTGAAGTGAAAATATTAGCACACAATTAAGACAATAGTCTCATTGAAGCACACTAAGGTTGTCCCATAAATAGAATTCTTCACAATTAAGTTTTTTGGAGAAATCTCTGTTCGTAAACAGTTTAGACAACATACTGTACCTGTGTATCACAATATCTATATTTCATCACAATATGATTCCTTTGGAAAATTATAAATTACGTTATTGAATTATCACTCAGCTTGAACAACAAACTTTCATGAAATCTACTGATTTCTCTTAAAAACATTCAGTCAGTGGGTAACAACCAGGAGCACAGTTACATTATGTGGAATGTGGGATCCAGATTTTTGGAGCTAAACTCACACTAGAAACAAATTGTGAATCAGGTTCCTATCCATTTCTCAAGGTTACCCCTTTTTATGTAAATACAGTACTAAATTGCTAGTGTACTCTTTAAACTCAACTGTTACAGTGTTCAAATCTTACAAGATTATACTTGTTTTTTTAAGAGAGCACGCACATATTTTAAGAACATGCAATGCGTCTTACATTATCCACAAACTCATCTGATTCCCAAGAAATAATGCAATGCCGGACAGATCAGAGCAGGATTTCCAGCTGGTCTACTCTAGGTGACAACATAGAAGTCACACAATGATACCTGTATCACTTGAAGAAAATGACCATCTGTGTGCACAATAAATGCACATAATCAACAATTATGTCAGAATAATGAGTTTGTCGCAATTGTGATAAAAATGGCTACAATTAATCCAGTCTGTCTCATATAGCATTTTATCAGTAACCGATGACATGAAGGCATCATTTAATTTGGTTATGCCATGCAGTAACTGCTGCTACACTCAGTTTCTTCCAAAAATAGGGGCAGAAATAGGTCTGCATTTTCTTGTCTGAACTTGGAGGCCCCTTTGGGACGGGGCTGATTTTGTTGACCCCTTATGACGCATCTGGATATGGAATGAACACTTCAAAGGGCCCTAAACATTGGCCACACATCCAACCAGGGAACCGGGATCATTCACTCCGCTCCACTTTGCGATACTCCTGAACTCAAGCGTGTCTGTGTGTGTGTTTGTGAGAATGTGTGTTTGTGTGGAATAGATGTTTGTGTCGTCAGCAGGCTGCTAATGCATGGTGAGAATGTGCAATATTCCCCAGCGAGCAGGGAAAAGTACACTCCCAGCTCTCAGTGGCTTCTCCTCCCTGTTGCATAACACATCACTGTAGACTGAAATGAGCGTGCCCGTGGGCGTGCACATGTTAGGCTAGGACTGAGGGCCCTTGTTTGGACCGTCATGGAGTACAATAGGGGGCAATGGCTAAAGTCTTGCACACTGGTATGTGTGGTAATCTATGTATGAATAAGGATCTGAATGAGAGTTATTATAATGAAAAAGTTAATTTGCACGGCTCAGTGTTTGACAAATATTTTTTTGCTGATACATCGGTTTATTAATAATCATTAATCTCACTGCAAAGTGTTAATGACTCTGCACATTGTCTAGATCTCTGCAATGCAGTGATTATCTGTATTCTGAATCCTATGCATAGTGTACTATTACATGTGCTAAATTTAAATGCTGTAGTTTGAATTGGCAAGAGGATTGTGCAAGATATGATGCACACTGTTCTCAGCCAATGCTTTGAACATATATTCTTAGAAGAGGATGTTGATCAACTTTGAAAAAAAGAAGATCTCAGGTATTCTTTGTGGCAAAAATAGCAAGATTTCCACTTTTGTAAGCAGTCCAAGATAATAAATGTCAAAAATTATTAGTCACATACACTGTGAGGCTGTATTGAGAGAGGGAGAGAGAGAGGTGTGTTGAGATAAATTCTGACTCAGCATGCTAGCATGCTCGCAGTGACAATGCAAACATTGTGATTTTTAGTGTTTCACTTCACACTTCAGCATATTAGCATTCAGGCCTGATATGGATTTTTTTGAGGTGTATGTCAATATAGATATTAGTCGGCCGATAATAAATTTTTATGATTTTTTTTTCAGCCCTTTAGGACTTGCAACCACTATGTAAATTGGAAGCATAACACTTTTTGTACAACTTTTTTACAGCTTTACAGCTTTTACAGCTTTCAAGAACAAAGAAGTGAACTTTGTATACAAAATAATGTGCAAAACTGCAGTAAATCACTGAAATAAATAATACTGTAAATATAAAATTAGTTATGAAATAAATCTCTGATGTCAGCAGCCCTCTGATGCCCTTAAAAGTTAAATCACATTTTCTCTGCTCATCATTCTTGACCATCTTTTTTTCTTTTTGAATATAATGGTTACACAGTCTTACACCAGCATCAATTAATCCGAACATTACCAGTGAGCAACCAGTGTATTAACATTACTCACAAAGTCAAATTAGGAGTGACATGATGTCATGACAGTTACTGTAGAAGAGCAATCGACAGTGACGTGATGTTATTTAACTTTTCATGGCTGCGCTGAGCAAAGGTACATTCACACTGGATGTGATTGTATGAAACCAAAGTTGCATCAAAGTCGTACATCATATAAAATCCAAACGCTTGAGTGCCATAGACGTATATACACACATCGAAGTGTTTGTCTGATTGATATGTAGTTAGAACACAGAGAAGGTACAAGCTCTGCGATCGCGATCGGAGAGCAAAACAAATCTGGAGTCTGGACAAAAAGTGGTGAAACAAGAATGGAACAAAGTAAAAACAAACATTTTTTCATGATGAACTAAAGGGTCTCTTCTTTTATTTGAGCTGTGCTGTGTTTTCAGAGTCAAAGTACAAAATATTCTGTGGGTCATGAAAGATGACTCAAAATGGCCAAATATGCTGGCACAAGGCACTTTCAGTTTCATAAAAGGGATGGCACTCACTGAGTTAATCTGCAAAATTCTGTTGATTATTTTGAAAAGGGCTATAATTGGACAACTAAATCATCTGTCCAATTAATCGGTCGGGTCGTAGTTAATATGCTAACATTTGCTAATTATTTACAACCGCGGCTTACAGTTTGCTATTAGCTGCAGGTATTAATGTGAAAATTTGATCAGATGAAGGAAAGACAAAATGCCTGGTGATCACCAATTAGGATTCATCCTTTGGATATTGTGAATGTTTGTGCTAAGTTTGTCAACATATCGTTATATGTAGTTGTTTGAGATGTTAAATCTGGACCAGAGTGGTGGACTGACTGACTGGTCAACATTAGCATCCACGAAGCTACAGCATTAACATGGCTAAGAAGACAGTGTGTTTATTTTGGTCAGTCAAGCAATAAACATCATAAATGCATATTAAAAATGCAAACAGTGACTACATTTGATGTACAAAAATGACATTGTTCTTAATAAGCTGTTTAGGAAAATTAATATGACACTGATTTTCCCGTTTACATTCAGCCACACATACTCGATTGATCTTAATGCACACATAACAGCTACACCCTTATTAAATAACTGCAGTCATGTTGTGCATATGATACAATGAGAATCCAGCTGCCGTGCAAAGTTAGCAGACCAGCCGCCAGGGGACAAAGCCACCATGTGAAGAAGCCTTAAAATCTGTGTGACAGTCAAAATTGAAATGTAGTGATGAGTCAGTCCACCAACTTTGTTTTAAATGATGTGCTCTGTTTTTTCACTTTGTATATATGCCGTGCAGTGGTCCTTAAAACTCAGCAGTGACAATGAAAAATGAAAGACAGCAAAAACTGACTCAACAAACATGATGTTAGCACGTTCATAGTTACATAACACACAAAGTGTGAACAGTGTGTACAGTGTTCCTATTTCCAGTGTTGTGGGAGAAACACCATGAGAGACAGAAAAAGAGGGAATGCAAGATTATTCTCAGAATAGCACAGCACACACAACAAGCCCTCTGTTTGTTCTGGCCTTGAGGCCTCAGCTCCCTTACTCCTGTGTGTATGTTTCCTTGAACCGTTCGCCACAGATTTCCCTCCTGGTTCAGGCTGCTCTGAGTTTGTGTGGACCTCTTCTTACTGCATCAGCATGAGGACGAGAGAGAGAGAGAGAGAGAGAGAGAGGAGGGAAAGGAAGGAAAGGAAGGAAAGGGAGGAGACGGGGAAAAAGAACACTGTCAGCGCTGTCGTTCTGCACCAAGGGGTCAGGGGTCACTTCATACTCTTGACATAAAAACAGTCATTCAGCTGATACTTGTGCATTTTCCTCTCATATTTTAATAGCCTTGTGTGCCTCTCACCCTGACCTCTCACCTCTCTGTCGAGAGAGGATAGAGAATCGATAAATAATGACTGTGATCCAGAGCTGATCCTTTCATGTAGAATTGTAGGAGAAAACATGATTTTCACCTCATTTGTGTAGAAAATAACTGCAGTGGCATTTTCAAGTCAAATTCAAAAGGGACATTTATTTTTAAATAGCCCTTATGACCTACGAGGTTCACAGAATTCTAAATGTGATCTCATAGCAGAGGGATGGCAGGCTTTTTTAAGGTCTGACATGACTTACTATTTAAGGCTAATTTGTGTGCTTTTTTGTGTGTGTGTTCCAGATATCTGGTCTCTCGGGGTGATCCTGTACATGTTGGTGTGTGGAGTCCCTCCCTTCCAGGAAACCAACGACAGCGAGACACTGGTCATGATTCTGGACTGTCGCTACTGCGTTCCCGAACATGTTTCAGACGACTGCAGAGAGTGAGTACTGAATAATGACACTATGGTTTGACCATAGCAATGGTTTGTCTCTGATCAAAACTTGAGAAAAAATGGAATAATTATCTGTAAATTGATTCTGCATTGTTCGAGTCTTTCTGCTGCTGCTGGAATCAAATAGATAGGGTCACCTTGTGGTATGAAACTGCTGACGGCAAAATCATCCATTTTAGTGGGTAATGTTAGTAATGTTAGTGTCCGGGCGGCACGGTGGTGTAGTGGTTAGCACTGTCGCCTCACAGCAAGAAGGTACCGGGTTCGAATCCCGTGTCTGCATTTTCTCCCCGTGTCTGCTTGGGTTCTTTCCGGGTACTCCAGCTTCCTCTCACCATCCAAAAACATGCATGGGGATTAGGTTAATTGGCTAATTTAAAATTGACCTTAGGTGTGTATGTGAGTGTGAATGGTTGTCTGTCTCTATGTGCCCTGCGATGAGGTGGCGACTTGTCCAGGGTGTACCCTGCCTTCCGCCCTAAGACAGCTGGGATAGGCTCCAGCCCCCCCGCGACACTATGAGGATAAGCGGTAGATAATGGATGGATCTTAGTGTCCACTGCAAATACAATTCTTGCTAAAAAAAATTAGGGATGTAACAATGCATCGGAGGGCGTAATCTAATTTTGAGTTCACTTGATCGACTTCGTACGTTACTGTCAGGTATTCAGACGGAGTGTGAGATCATCACTTCTCACATGGTGATGGTCCCAAATGATTTTGAAATCAACGATGTGCTGACCAGTTTGGAGTTTTGGTTTTAAAAATCCAGTTGTTTATTTATTTTTGGTTGTTTAATATAAAATATAATTTCAGTTGCATTTTTAAGAAGAGGACATGCGTTGTTATTGCACAGTTTACCCTACCTCAGAGAAATTCTCTTTAATTTGTTTAAGATAAGAGAAAATATAATTTGTGTTTTTATACTTCTAAATATACATAAGTTACGTATGCATTGATTGCATGGATGTTTGTTTTGAAGTTACACCCTACTTCAGAAATGTGTTTTTGTCTGCAAGCTCATTCAGTTGAAAAAAAACATGAGAAAATTGTATCATCATCCCTAGAACAAAATACAGTTCACATTTTCTCATGTGTCTTCTGACTATGTTCAATCCTCACACCTCCAAACCAAAACAAAACACACACACACACACACACACACACACACAGTGATCAGCTCACAGGACTACAGGCAAAACATCATTAGTTTTCTCCTTTGCAGTCAAAAAGTATGGCCGACCCCGGCTAACAACTCAGAGATAAAAAAATACCCTCAAAAGACAGTCTTTAATAATTCATTTTATCGTTTTGCTAATTCACTGTCGACTTGACATATCAATGACACAGTAGATGAAGTGGATGGTTGGCAAGGCTTTATCAAATCAAAAGCACTGAGCCTTTTTTACATTTGTTATTAAAGTCACAAAGGTACAGGGTGTTGAAAGGTCTTGAAAGTATCCCCAAAAAGGCCTTAAAAAGTATGAAAAAGTCCTGAATGTGATATACAGAAGTCTTTACAGAAGAATTTTCTTGTCCCTTTGACAAGTGGGGATGCTTGTTACAGATTAACACTTAAACATCAGTGGGATAAGAACAACCTTAAAAAAATTACAGAACATTTGACAAATAATATTTAGTCCATGTCTCATCAAGCAGCATGAAGGGGGTGGGGTTTACGGTCTGTACTGCAGTATGCCAAATGCCGTAAATACCAGGATGTCCTGGTACATCCGGTTTTGCAGTATGCAAGAAGGCCTGCTTTCCTTCTGACCCACAATCCTCTGTGTAGTGGTTAGGTCCAACCATTTTCTGCTGCCTTTCTGGCATTATTTTATGAATCATGTTGAGTTATTATCATATGCTGCCAATTTCTTGATTTTCTGAAAAGAATAAGAATTCTAGGCCATATTGACTACTGGTTTTCCAACATACATGACATACAAAGAGTCAATTAATACCACAGGTAATTGTCATTGCCAAGCCTGATACATCTTGTTTATTTGGTCATAGAGCTCCAGTGTATGTGTCACCAAAAACACACACATACACGCACACGCACACACCTACACACACCATTATGGTGGTATAAATACCCATTAGAGTATTGTCTTAATCCGCAGGTAAAAATATTCCCTCAAAAAAAAAAAATAATGTGGTTAAACCAATAACGCCAACCTGTTCTGGGAGAATTTTAAAATATACAGTATATATACTTTTGGATTTATTTGACTGTGAGAATAATATAGAACCTTGTCCTTTATATATGAGCATATATGCTGTACAGCCATGGTGAAATATTCAGTTTCAAAATACTGAAACCTGACAGAAGTGGTTAGTATGGTAACATAAGTTTGTATGCATAAAACAATGGCTGCATCTGCATGCAATTCTTGTTCTATACGTTAATTTTCTGTTCTCTAGAAGGCAACAGGCATGAATATTTGTTAGATTTTCTGCTGCTGCAAACACATCCTAGAACATCTGAACCACCAGCACTTGTCATATGACTTAGCCACAGGTCACATGATCCTGTATTTGATTTGAGAGCAGGAGCAAAATAGAACAGAACAACCTTCTGGACATTTGAAACGCATACAGGTTTCAAGCTATTTTAACAGGATGTTAAGATGTGTGGAGATCTGATTGTGTTAATTCAATTGCTGTAATAGCTGATCGCAGAAATGTGATGCAAAAAATAAAGCAGCTTCTATGTTTTCCATGACACAACGAACTCTCTGTTTTTTCCCTATCAGCTTGATCTCCAGGATGCTCCAGAAGGACCCGTCTCGCCGTGCCTCGCTTGAGGAGATTGAGGCTCACCACTGGCTGCAGGGTCTGGATGACGCCCTGCTGAGCCCAGAGGCTCCACCATCCTGGCTCTCAGGGGCCCTCTGTCCTAGCTCTCCACACTCAGGGGCACCCGAGTGCGGGGACCTGCTCGCTGCAAGGCCCCCCCCTCAGCAGCCTTTCCCTGGCCCCTGGCAGCCCAGCCTCAGCTTCACCCTCCGTCCACCTCCAGCTGAAGAGCCTCCAGTCCCTAAGAACCTGCCTGCACTACAGCAAATCTGTGAGGAAGAAGAGGAAGAGGAAGAGGTCAGTTTGACAAAAGCGGGTGAGCATTTGTCATCTTTGTTAGTAGCAGAGCCAGAAAAAGAAGTTAAGGAGATGCTTGATGCTGCAGATAATCAGGAGCGTAGGGAGGAGGAAGAAAAAGAAGAATTAGGAGGCTTAGTTGAGATATTGGAGGAGGAGCAGGAAGAGATGGAGATGGTAATGGAGAAAGAGGACAGTGGATGTGTGGTTTCAGACCAGCCAGTCAGCCATGGAAGCAAACCAGTGAGTCAGACACCTGAAGTCCCACCATCGTCTCTGCCTGGTTTGGGGATACGGTGCTGTCGAGGGCAGCCGGACACCACAAGCCCAGAAGAAGGACAGGATGAGGAGACGGAGAATAACAACAACACCAACAAACCTCTGCCTCCTCTCCTCCCTGAGTCCTCCGAGCACCCTATCCCAGCATCCTCTTCTAGAGCCATCCAGAGCGAGAAGGAGGAGCAAAAAGGGGGAAGATTGGGAGAACGAGATGAGAAAACAGAGGAGGGCGGAAGAAGCGACCTCTCGACAGACAGACCGCAGCTCCACAATGTGCCGGGGAGCCGGGATGAGAGCACACTGAGGATGGAGCAGGGCAAACGGCACAGCCTGAAGCTGCGCGAGAGACTCTTTCAGTTCCCTCTGTGTGAGAAAGCCCTGGCATTCAACATACCGACGCACAACAAGCCCAAGATTCTGCCTCTGGCTCAGTACAACTGCTGCCATGTGCTATAAGTAAAAGCAGCCCATGGTGCGTTGCTCGCTCACTTGGAACATGCTACAGAGCTCGCACCAGAGCGGTTCTCCCTGCTGAGCCGTAAAGGCCTTCAGCATGCCACACTCAAGCAGACAGGACGTGTACATCACCTCAAGCGTTGCACTCATGCAATAAACATTGTGTTAAGCAAAGGTGGCGTGTACATCACAGTAGTCAGACTTAGTAGAACATTGTGCATTTTGCTGGTGTTAATAGGAGCACTGTCATTAATACAGTGACTAAACTGTGTCCAAGCTGTAAGTTTGAGACAATACTGGACCAACGAATGATGAGCTTGATGAAGGCCAGTGAAGCTACAATTAATTAGTTGTTCCATATACTACGGTAACTGTTGCTGGAGTCTTCAGACAGCACTGGACCTACAGGAAGGATGACAACAGCAAGAGATAGACAAGACAACGTTTTAATGAATAAGCTATAGTCTGTTTTGCTTGTTGAAAAGGTGCCTACAATGATATGATGAAATGGATTTCATACTGTACATGGCCACTGCGTCATTTGGGTTCTCGTCAGAATGGTCTCGTGTGGCACGCAGTTGATCCATGTTTTCATATTTTCTAACGTATGAATTAGAATAAACCTTGTACCAGCTTCTGCTACAGAGTAGCACTCGTTTCCGCTTCCCTTTGCACAACCTGCTTCTCTCGCTGGTTTAAAAACTGTTACTATAAGCTCTATTATAGAAAGACTGTTACGATATATGATATGATTCTGTGTAATGTATGCCTAAGACTGAGATGATGATATGATTTTCTGTTTTCTTAATCTCAAATTGATATAATGACTCGTCCTAACATACTGTATAATACTCTTGATAGAAACATTGATTGGGATGCAGGTCTTCCATCATATTTGTTCTTTTTATTCCTACGGAACAGTTTATTATCATTTGATCATGGTCGGTTTTATTTTTGGGATGTGCAGATTTGAAGCTGAGCTTTTTTTTTTTTTAATAACGTGACAAAGAAGAGAAGAGATAATGTGACTTTGTGCATGTTATTACTTGTTATTTATCAAGATATACCTCCACGTGTCTTGGATCTGACAGGTCATTGTACTTGTGTTAACTGTAAGTAGCTTGAGGTCACCCACTCAATGATAAATTGCACAACGTGCAACTACTGAAGCTGGTAACGCTCTACAAGCAGCATCCATTGACTGACGGATAAATCTGTAGGTTATTTAGCCCAAATGATGTGATATGTGCTTGCTTAGCTGAGGAGTCCCTCCTTATGGTGTTATTTGATCATAGAATACCTCTGTGCATTTATACATTTTCTCATACTCATTGCTTTTTTTTGCCCTTTTGAAGCTGAGACAAGAAGTAAAGCATTTTGTAAAGTAAAAGAAGGCCAAAGCTGTACAATAAGCTACATCTTTCTCCCATAGCTCACTATACAAAGTTTATTCTTGTTAGCTTCATGGTTCAACAGATTGTTTTAACGTGCAACCTGAAACTCCACCTTTATCAGGAGCAGGTGTTGTGAAATCTGTTTATCACACATATTTCATCAGCCATGGAAGCATAAAATCTGTGCAAACGACGATGGATAAAATCCCATTAGTTGTACTTCTGTGATTGCAGCCCGTCTCTCCTCAGTGTGTCTGTCTGCTGACCTGCATTGTAACTAGGACCGCATCTCCATGGAGCCATGAACTTATTTTTCTGTATTTATTTATTAAAATGAATTAAATCAACATGTGTGCCGTGCACTGATTGATGTAGAGAAAGAGTACTGTGTGATACTGTTCAGTGTTACTTCTCCCAAACACACTGGAAAATAAATACTTCCTACTTGACAAGGCATCTGGGTCCCTAGACCTCTGGCTGCCTTGAAGGTCACTGTATGTAAATAAATTGAACGTTTGAGAGAATGTGCATGGCTTAAGACCAATATCAAGTGAAATGGGAGGTAAATGAATAGCCAGAGGGAGGAATGGAAGGGGTCACACTTTCAAACAATGAAGTCAAACTGTATTACAAAGAATAGGAAGTGTAATGTACAGTGGATAACAATGACAGGTGATGAAGAGGGTATAAAAATGATTACATGGCTGAAATATACCATATATCAAACACCTGGAAACAATGTGCAAAAATCTGCAATCTGGCCAGATACAAATCACCAGTTACTAATCAACTTAATGGGGCACACTAAGAATATACATAGGGGCCATATTAAAAAAAAAAAAAACAGCCGTAGCTATTAATTTAAACTGAGTTCACATGACGCATCACCTCACACATTCTTGATTTTATTGTATTTAATGTGTTTTTTAAGGATTATTATGTTGCAGAGTGCACTAATCTGCAGGATGGTCTCATCCTAGTTGCCTTTGTTTCACCTATTTAGCCAATCTATAGGACAATGGGGCCATCTAGTGGCCTTTTCTTTCTGTCAATATTAACCTGTGAGACACGCTACAGTCAAAGGATAGGGTTTATGGTATTCAGGTTATGTCCCTCTCTCTCTCTAAGGGAACAGCGCAAGAACAAAACATTAAGTCCCACCTCACCTGTGTGCTGTTATTGGCCACACACCCACTGACATCCAGAAGTGAGCACAGCAAAATAAAAAGAAAGGAGAAAGTCCATGCAGAGAGCTGCAGGGTCTCTGTAGATACTGACAGCACCACACACTTCAAGGGATTACTTTAGTTTTTTTTAATCTTGTTTCTTTAGGAAAATGCAAAGTATATCAGAAACAATAATTAGAGAGGCTGGACTGTCAATAAATGTACTGCATCGCATTGTATTATTACCTCTGCCAAGAATGTTATGTTTTCACCAGGGTTTATTTATCTGTTGGTTTGTTGGTTTGCACAAGAACTCAAAAAGTTACGGATGGATTTTGATGAAATTTTTCAGGATTGGTCAGAAGTGGCCTAACTTGAAACTGATTAATATTTGGTGGTGATTAGATCCGATTCAAGGTCATCTAGGTCAGAATGAAAGGTCACGCCACAGCAACGTATATGGGAGATTTCTGAACACTCCAGGGTGTACAATTTTCAGCCAATTGTCACTTAACATGGTTTATAAATTATTATAGGAATCCAGAAGTCACTGATTCAGCTTGGTCTCTCAGAATGCTGCCTTGGCAGAGGTCTGCACTCTCTGAGTGCTTTTCTAGTTTTGATTTATACTGTTGTTGCATCATACCATCATTCCCAGTGGAACCACTACGAAAATCACCAGCAGGACTTATCCTGACTTTTTCGCTGAGCTGATGTTTGTCTTTCACAGAATAATAAATCAATCTACCGTTATTGGTCTAGTACAGTAATAGAAACAGACACAACAACTAGGAACAGCAGCAAAGTTGAGAGTCAATAAAGCTTGAATATATAACACAAGTCTTTGTCCACAAGATGGAGTAGACCTTTAGAGAGTTCTTCTTGTTTACTTGTACAGAGTATTTGTATGATGTGTTATTACTTAGTATTTACTGATTACTTCTTCCACACCTGAGTAAATCACATGTCTATTAACTTCTTCTTTCTCTGTCATATGACTAGTACATATATAACCTTTTCATGTCTTCATTCGTTTTATCAATCAGATGTACCTCCACATTAGAATTTATAACGCTTTGATGTTATTCAACTGGTATCAAACATCAAATCAGCAAGATAAGGAACGCTCAGTGCACATCAGGGATAGTTGCAGATCTTTCAAATTACATTTTATGTGACAAATGTTTGCTGTTGTTGTGTCTATTATTTTTTTTTTTTACTGACCATGGTTACATGTTATGGGGTACAAACAAAATGTGCACGGTGGTCATGACAAAATGATGAGAGGAATAACGGGCAAATAAAATGTTAACTTCCAAAACACAGATTGCACATTCTGTAAAAAATACCCATAATTTACACCAAACCATTGGCTTATCTGACTGTAAAAAAATAACCTCAAATCCCATTTACTCCTCTCAAGACAAAATACAATAAACAGAACCACAAACTGGAAACACAATTTACCACACACAAAAAAAAAAAAATCTCTGACAGATTATCAGTTAGAACATAATGAGTGTTGTATTGTAAACTGTAAACTGACAAATAACTAAACATGGTCTGAGAAAAATAATGATCACTTCAACAAATTTTCTCGATTGAAATATCAAAATATTAAAAGAACTTAAATAACAGTTAAATTATTGTCTATATATATATATATATATATATTGAAGTTTAGTTATGCTGCTACACCATAGTGCTAACAAGGACTGGCTGCAAATGCTGCTATTTGGTCACCGTTTTAAGGTACACTCTTTCAATGTTGAGTCATGTGCATTCAGTACAGTGATGTACAGACACAGTGCACAGTGGATCCACCATCACATTGAGAACCCTCTCTCTGTTATCAGGGCCTCCATCAGCCTGTTACGCATGACTTCCTTGGATGAGTATAATGGCAGGTATAGAATAGAGTGACATGTCAGAGCCTCTGGGAAGTGCTGATCGTTGTGCTGAACGCTCTGAACTTGCGGAACTTGAACCTTCATCTGAACCTGGTCCATACCAAGAATAGGTGCCCTCCTAAAACCAGTCAGGAACCCTGAAGAACACAGATGGAGAGTTGGGATTATAACTTTTTACCTGCCAAAATCTTTGTGCAGACGAAAACATGCCTGTGTGTTACTGGAGGATTCCACCAGAGAGCACACCACAGAACTTTGACCTAGGGGCATGTATTAGAGAGAGTACCGACTAGTGTTTAGAACGTTCAGGACAATTCTGTCATGGGATTGGATCAAAGGTAGTCACGTGTTTGATGGACACCATGTTTAACACATAACAGTAATCAAACCATCATTATCAACAAGTCAAGTGCAACAGTTACACACACACACACACACACATACTGTGTATGTATATATATATATATATATATATAAAACCTTTTATCATTCACAAACAGTTTAAGATGATAATGAACGATTTGTTGCAACATCCCATCTTAGTTCCATTGGCAGACATTGCCGAACGCTCTGAATTATGCTTAAAGATGGCGCCCATCATGATTTTAATTGTAGTAACTCTCTCTATATACGGCGCTACATACGGAGGACATTTTGTTGTATACTTTACAATGTGGCATTAAAGTCAGCCACCGGGGCATCTGTCCATCAACTCAAGTCCTGGTTCCCTCAACAAAAATCCACTAATGAACACCATGTTCATGATTTATGAAGTACGACCGCCAGAGGTAAAATGCTCATGTTAGGCTATAAATGAACCACACCATAGTTGCATCAACCACAATTAACAATAACGTTGGTTTACGTAATTTATGATTAAACAAAATGAAAAAATCCAACACTTACAAAGGAAGTCTTTCCTCTGGTCTTCAGTCAGTTCATCAAAAACCTCCCAAAACATGTTTATGGTGGAGTAGCCAAAGCAAACTTCCCACAATGCATTCTAATTTAAGACAGAAAAACATACAGTAAAATGAAGCTTTGAGGATGTGGTGAATTAGCTGCAGATTGTTTGGAACAGTACCTCTTTCAGTTTTGCCCAGTCATAGACGTCTTGGCCCACCAACACTCCCTGCAGCTCCTCTGGCCGAAACAACGCCACCAGATCCCGGTCACACACCTGGTAGAAGCCTCGTTTGAACTCCTGAAACACACCCTCCACTGATGTGTTGAAGACATGATCCACGTAGGCATCCACAAACTCTTTCCTGTTTGGCAGAATTTGAATTATTTCGTTTCTGAGACAGAGCTCACCTGGGTGCAAATCACAAAACAACATAGACTTAAATAAAGTCTTACTTATTTTGACCTGTCACCGGCTTTTCAGGATTTTGGGGGTCAAGGTCAACATCGGTCCCATCCCAGTTAATCTGTTAATCAATCACGAAAAAGGTTAGTGATATCACTGCAGAACTGTGATGAGATGCATTGCTGGCAATCCTAACACCAACCAAAAAACACATGTCCAGGCTTTCGAGGTCATCATCTTCATAGTCCAAGACGTACTGCAGACTCCTTGAAAACGAGTAAAACAAAAAACTGAGTTATATTAACTCTTTGACCAAGAATGTATATTTAAGTCCTGAGTGCCATATATATCCGTCCATCCATTTTCTACCACTTATCCTCATAGGGTCACAGGGGGGCTGGAGCCTATCCCAGCTGTCTTAGGGTGAAAGGCAGGGTACACCCTGGACAAGTCTCCAGTTCATCACAGGACACATAGAGACAGACAACCAGTCACACTCACATTCACACCTATGGACAATTTAAATTAGCCAAATAACCTAATCCCCATGCATGTTTTTGGATGGTGGGAGGAAGCCGGAGTACCCGGAGAGAACCCACGCAGACACGGGGAGAACATGCAAACTCCACACAGAAAGGCCCCGGGCCAGGATTTTGAACCCAGTACCTTCTTGCTGTGAGGCGACAGTGCTAACCACTACACCACCGTGCCACCCTATATATATATATATATATATACACACGTATATATATATGATCAAAGCAAAGTGATTTTGGTGAAAGTGGCCTCTGCGCTCCTCCAGATAAAATGGAACGAGGCAAAAACAATTTCTTAAAGTACAAATTGAGAGTCTCGAGCTATAGAACATACATAGACATAGAACAAAATACTCAGACATAAACTTAAAACAAGAGAACTGTATTACTCAATTTAGATTGAATACTGACTTTCCAACAGCTGGGCTGAACTCCATCATATCTGCCATTGTCGGCTTGACACCGAGCAGCTTTTTGAACAGAGCCAGTGGGAACGGCAGGTGTATGATACTCTTGTTGTACAAGGCCAAGCCGCACAAAAATCCAAACAGGAAGAAGTTTGTCTTGTCCTCTTCTGTTGTCTGTGTTGGTAAGGGTAGAAATCATGAGAATGAATGTTGACTGCATATTGTTCTATTATTGCTTATCATCATTGGGACGAGCTCACAGGGTCTGTGGTTTAACTTAGTGAGTGCCAGTCGTTTTATAAAAGTCAAAGTGCCTTGTGGGTTTTGGCCATTTTTAGTTATTTTTTAAGACCCACAGAATATTTGTACTATGACTCTGAAAAGAGAAAACTTCCTGCTTTGATCTCTGTGGCATATACCGTCTCTTTATGTTCCTACTACAAATCCCAGAAGCCCCAATATTACTCACAGGCTGTGTGAGAGCGCTCTTTTGTCCCTGCTACCGAAAAGAGGAAAAAACGTATATACAGTATACGTTTATGGCACTCAAGCATTCTATTATACGGCCTGGGCACTCGAAGAGTTAAGAAGGGACATTGTGATTCATTTTTCATCTCAACTGATTTGAACTGTCACACATTTGTACAACTTTTCACTGTGTCGTGATGCATCGTTACATCCCTTATGACGGAGGAATTAGAGGAATTTTCTTTTTCAGACTTCGAAAATAAAGTCATTATTTATGAGAATAAAGTCAATATTTACGAGAATAAAGTCATTATTTAGGAGAAAAAAAGCCGTAAATTTATGAGAATAAAGTCATTATTTACGAGAATAAAGTAATTATTTAGGAGAATAAAGTCGTAAATTTATGAGAATAAAGTCATTATTTACGAGAATAAAGTCTTTATTTACGAGAATTTAGTCATTATTTACGAGAATAAAGCCATTATTTAGGAGAAAAAAAAGTCGTAAATTTATGAGAATAAAGTCATTATTTACGAGAAAAAAAAGCGAAAATTTACGAGATTAAAGTCATTATTTATGAGAAAAAAGTCATTATTTACGAAATTAAAGTCGTAATATTCTAATGTTGTTGTGGAGGACACATTCCAATCAATACGTCAAATACAAATATAATCTAAAGATGTAAACGATGCATTTCTGCAGTGTTGGTTTTAGTTAGTTTCACCGGAACGATTATCCACAGAAAACATTACTCCTAATGAGCACTGGTTGTTGACGAGACAGAGCAGGGACCGTCTACAAAGTGCAACACCACAGATATTCAATAACTTCTACATATAACTATAACTAGCATCACCACATTCAGCTCAGACACATCTCACCATGCTGCTGATATTACAACACTAAACTGATTTTGACAAAAAGTGATTTTATGTCATTTTTATGGATTATTGTTTGTTTTTTATGGGAGTAACGTTCAATGACCAATACATTATTATTTTCAGTAAACACAAAATTTCTGTCTGAGCTTAATGTGGTGATGCTACAGTTTATCAAATATAAGTTATTGAATATTTTTCTTTGTGGTGTTGCACTTGGTACACTTTGACGGTCCCTCCACTGTCTCAGCAGAAGTAATGTTTTCCGTGGAGTTTTTCCGTTTTCGTTCCAGTAAAAATACGGTTGTAGCTCATCATGTGCATCACCAACACTGCAGAAATGCATCGTTTACATCTGTACATCATACTGTATTTGACTTATTGATCCAGGAAGTTGGAATTTGCCCATGTCATTCTAACTTTAGCAACTTTAACTCCTTCTCTACAAAAACACATTAGAATATTAATAATATTAATATAGAATAATGACTTTAATCCTGGAAATTTATGACTTTACTCTCATAAATAATAACTTTATTCTCGTAAATAATTACTTTTTTCTCGTAAGTAATGACTTTATTCTCAAAAATAATGACTTTAATCTCGTAATTAATGACTTTAATCTCGTAAATTTACGACTTTATTCTCTAAGTCTATAAAAACATTTGTTCTCAATGTGGCCCTGATCCTCCATCGTACATTCCTAGTCGTTAATGTTTGAATATTTTGCATTTGTTTGTTGCTTCCTCAGAGCGGTGCTGTCTTTACATTTGGCTCTGGTCAGTATGGACAGCTGAGGCACAACTCATTCAGTGATGAACTACGACCTCGGCTTGTTGCAGAGCTCTTGGGGGCAAAGGTCACCAAGATTGCATGTGGACGGTACAGTACACTTTTAAACTTTTATACTGTGAAAGTATCTAGTTCTGATCATTCACAGAATCATTCAGAGCCAGTCCAGCTCATTAATCTTGTGCCTTCTGCCGAAAAAACTACTCTGGCATATTTATACATCTATTGCACTCAAGCATTGTTTTTAAATGGCGTACAAACATGTCAATGGCACTCAAAGAGTTACTGGTCCTGCATGAGGAGTCTTACTGTGGAGGGGAACCATGCCAGCCTTTCAGACTCATCAAACATGAACATCCCAGATTTGGTGGACATCAATTCACGAAACACATGGTGAAAAAGGTCTCTTTTGTAGACATCTGTGACCTTTGGATCTTCATCAAAATAGACCTGGAAGACAAATAATTCTCATGTTATGTAGATGTGAGTAACAAAATGATTGTAAGATACAAATGTATGTAGAAAATAATTAGTCTCTGCTTTATTCATCAGGTCAAAACTAAACATTTACCACTAGTGGCTTCTTGAAGGCGCTGTGATGAGCAACAGCCAGTTGTTGGAAGGTGCCTTCCAAAAGTGACGCTCGCTTCAACTTCAGTTCAAAAAAGGGATTTGGTGGGGGAAGCCATGGAAAAGGCCAAACCATTTCTTCCTGGTATTCTGCCTTTAATACAAGTCAAAATGTTTATTATCTAAGGTGCAGAATTTTATTAGACTACTTGGGGGCAGTGCAATAAACTGTTCAAAACAACAGGGACCTCACCTGTAAAGTTAAGGTACCACATATTTAGCAGTTTGTCTATTTACACATTCAGCAGACAAAGTACAACATTGGCATTTATATGGTGTTGTGTTTCTGTACACCTGCTAAATACTATGGTACTTTTCATTCTCCCTTTAACTCTGTTTTGGTCTACACCAGGTCCTGAGAGACATAGTGATAATAGCTGCTAATAAGAGATAAAGGTATGGGATGTTAAACCTAAATTGCAGAAAGCTGGGAGATATTTGAAGCTTCTAGAGCTGATTCAGATACTCTGTGGGTTTGTGCCATCAAGTGAACCCTTGCCCATTATCAACTGTTATTATAGAAATATTGATTATGGGGTCACTCACATGTTGCATCTAAAAACAAAAACTCCAGCCGTGCCGCTTTAAGCCTTTTATCTAAGGCGCTTAGAAGGAAGTGCACCTTCCATTACTAAGCAACCAAAACCTGCTCACTGAAATGATGATAAAGTTCAGGTAATTCAGCAGTAAATGCCTTGTCAACTAAATTAAACCAAGTCAAAACATTGACAAAAGACTGTAAATCCCTCACAGTAACTGAACTGCTAGCTGTTAGTTTAGCTCACCTTTAAATCAGAATTGTGATGTTGTTGGATGGAAAGGGTGAAGCGAGTTAAATAGTAGTCTGTATTTTGGCAATATTAGTCGTATGGTTTAGACTTGTTACCTGAGTGCGTTTCGCATTGATGTCAAAAGCCATTTTCTTCGATTTCAGATCCATCACAAATGGGAAGTTACAAAGGATAAGTGGTCCATCATCCATATCCTGAAAAAAGAGCAAATCATTTGTTTATTTGCAAAAATGTAACTACAATAACCACATTTTTTGCTGTTTTATAGAATGAGAGAGAGAGAAGCTAGCATTTTGTTATTAACTTTCTCACCTTGACTTTCAACATTGAATGCCAAAGATGCAGATCCTCTTGAAGAAATGTTTGGCTGAAGCCCAAACAAAACGTCTTTTCTGGGATTCTCTGACGTCCTGCAGTCCTTTTGTTGGCCTTTAAAACGAGTATATTTAGGCAGAGTTAATTCAGTGAATGATTGTTCGGAAATAGAAAGAATTCCGAGTAGAAAAAAGTGTTGTTTGATACTAACATTATACATATACTGGAGGACTTGCAGCAGGTTTCTGACTCTAAAGTCACGAGGAACAGGCTCAAAGGACAGGATCACTGAGAGAGCCTGCTTCCACACCTTAACATGTCTCATCATAGTAGAGGACGGTAGTGAGGTCCACCAGTTCCCTGGAAAACACAACACAGAAACGTGAATTATTGTCAGTGGGTATTCAATGACTGAGCAGATTAGTGACAATTATCAGACTTTACTAGTCTTACAATCAGTCATTTAGTTGATTAAATAAATCACATAGTGATCTATGAATTGAAACATTACGACAAGTAACTACAGTATATGGATGATTATGTCTACCTGAGCAGAGAATGAAGTCGCTCTCCCTCTGTGTGTGTTGTAGTCTGAGCTTCTCTGTGTTTTGTTTACACAGACCTTTTAGCACAGCAGTAATACTTTAGAAATGGATTGTTTGTCGAATTACAGGAGAAGCTTTGACAGATTCAAAAAAGATGTTTAATTGATATTATCAGCACGTTTCATCGTTAGTTACAACTGTGTTGTTGGTTTCTTTGATTTTTTTGAAAGGACTTCTCTTTTATGACCTGCCAGCACGTCTCTGGCAATGCATTTCGGGCAGTTTGTCCAAGTCAATGTGTTAACGCTGATTAATCAATTTTGACAGCCCTAATTGATTATAATCCAACGAAACAATTATTATTATTACAGTAATATTATTAGAAAAAATTATTACCCATGCCCAAAGGGCTCAGTGTATTACAATGAAAGTAAAACAACTTTAAAATTTACTCTGGGTTGGGATGTCAAACATTTTTGTATTCTTACATTGCACCAAAATTGCACCCTTTCTTTCTTTTAATTTCTACTACCACCACCATCTACTTTGTCTGATGAGCACACCATCTCTTGATCCTATGATTAATATTAATAATATCTCTCACAGTACCTATGACCTGGAGGCTTTCAACAGAGAGTCTTTGTATGGCAGCAGCACCGGCCTCAGAGAGCTCTGTGCTTGGATGCAGCCTGTTGTGTCTCTGGATGACATGCAGGAGCTCACTGAGAAGCAGGAAGAACCTCAACCCCTCCACTCCCACTGGCGTCTCATCAAGAGAGGGAAGCAAGTGCAGGACAGCAGCCTCAACCTGTTGACAACATACACAGTTCTCAAAGTGAAACTCCCTGTGTTAATTACTCATCAGATACCAAACATACATAATTACATTTCAGTTTCAAACCTCAGCCAAAACAATGTCCTTCTTTGCCAGTTTGTCGAAAGCAGCTTGTGCAAGTGACAAGTTCAAGCCGGAGTACTTTAGCGAGGTCTGGAAATGTTTATCTTTGCTGTGAAGACAAAAAGTGAATGCAAATGTAAAGAAATTCAACAGATATGGAAATGGAAAACTTTTGCACAGATGGTGTCTACCTTTGGTTAAGGAAGATTTGATTCATCCTGGAAGCCGAGGAAAACGTCCTGCGGATTTCCCTGTGGGGTTTTCATGTGGTCCATCAATAACACTGAGAAATGTACTGCACTAGTCAACAAACCAGGTACATAGAACTTCTGCTTATACTTACTGTTTGATCTTTTTCCATGACTTTGAATCACATTTAGAGACCCATTTGTCAATCATACCATCGATGGAGTCCTGTGTTACATTGCTGATGCTGTCAGTGTTCGACTCCTCATGTGCTTCCTGTTAAAATAACAAGGAACAGTTCATGTATGGTTTAGAAAAACAATACTGCACTTTCCATAATTCTGACCTGTGCTGTATGTATGTACGTTTGTGTTAGTACCTGAACTGACATGCATGTTGCAAATGAACAGTTTCCTCCTGCGTAGATGTTTCTAATTATAGGACCTTCAGTGGTGTCTGGAATAAGAACAGAATAAAGGTTATGCCTATCCTAGGAATAAGTCACCCAGGAAAATATTACATGTAGTATTGAATTTTCTACTGTCACTCTCTTAAAGTTGGAGTTATCCCAAGTTTGCCCGCAGCTTAAAAAGGCAGCAGTGGAGCTCCTCACAGTACCAAGAATGGAGAACATGTCCTCCTTTCACTTTGTTACAGTTATTTGTATTGTAATTATTTCAATGCATTTATGGACACAGTTCTCTATGAATGCATCTGACTTTTTGTCACTGGATTGAGTACAGATATTTCATTATTTGATTGAACTACCCTGTGCCAGTTGGACAGGTAGCGGCACAGACGGATGACTCTCCTCTCCATGTCCCAGCTGGCCATGCTCTCCGCACCCAAAGGAGTAGACCCTCTTGGAGTCTGTCATCACTAATGTGTGATGTCTGATTGAAAGAAACAATGCAATACAGACAATATTTTAGTGTCAACAAAGATGTTTTGCAACCTTGATAAAGACATATCACCTGATATTCAATTAACATTGTCATGTCAATGTATAATTTGATTACTGTTGTCTATAACTCTGGCAAACTGATGAAAAGAATATATTTATCTGTGAATTTGTAAGCAAAAATCAGTCACATTTGGAAACTAAAAGATCAAACCATGCTGGAACTGCATTAGTAATGAGCTGGACTGGCTCTGAATGATTGTGTAAGAGGTCAAAGGGACATATTAAAATCATTTTCAGGTTTATACTTATATTTTGGGTTTCTAGCAAAACTAGATACTTTCACAGTATAAAAGTTTAAAAGTGTACTGTACCGCCCACATGCAATCTTGGTGACCTTTGCCCCCAGGAGCTCTGCAACAAGTCGAGGTCGTAGTTCATCGCTGAATGAGTTGTGCCCAAGCTGTCCATACTGACCAGAGCCAAATGTAAACACAGCACCGCTCTGAGGAAGCAACAAACAGATGCACACATCACAAAAGCCTTGCCTTTGCTCCTATCTCTCTCACTGTGACAAACGTGTGACAATTCAAATCAGCTGAAATGAAAAATGAATCTCGATGCCCTACATTACGATGCCTCCTGTAACAGTGTATTCACTGGTCTCTCTAAAAAATCAATTAGACAGCTGCAGCTGATCCAGAACACTGCTGCTCTTGTCCTCACCAAGACCAAGAAAATGGATCAGATCAGTCCAGGTCTTTACACTGGCTCCCTGTCAGGCAGAGAAGTGATTTCAAAGTGTTACTGTTGGTTTATAAAGCACAAAGTGGTTTGGGGCCAAAGTACCTGTCTGATCTTCTGCTATATTATGAGCCATCCAGACACCTCAGGTCATCTGATTCAGGTCTACTTACTGTCCCCAGAATCAGAACCAAACATGGAGAAGCAGCGTTCAATTTTTTATGCTTCTTATATCTGGAACAAACTCCCAGAAAACTGCAGGTCAGCAGCAACTCTTACTTCTTTTAAATCAAGGCTGAAGACCTTTCTGTTTGCTGCTGCTTTTTATTAATTTCTACTGCACTGAAACTTTTATTGTTGGATTGTATACCTGTCCTATTCTTTTTTAGATGTCTTGTTGCTTTTAATGTTTATTCTTGATGATTTATGTAAAGCACTTTAAATTGTCCTGTTGCTAAAATGTGCTTTGCCTTTTTAACTCTTTGAGTGCCAAGGACGTATATTTAATAGGACGCTTAAGTGCCATAAACGTATATATATATGTATATATATATATATATATATACATATATATATATATATATATATATATATATAAAGTCATCATTCTTAAAAATGACACAAAAAAGCTGGCACAAGTCACTGTTGATTTTAAGAAAAGGGCTGGCAGTCAATGAGTTAAACAGCAGAGGGTGTAATCTAGTACTTTTGAGTTCACTTGATCGACGTTGTGTTTGATGTCATACATCACTGTCAGGTATTCAGACAGGATGCACAGACTAGCACGTTGTCTTCCCTCTTTGAAGAGATGTTGTTTATCTGTAGTATTCATTTAGTTATTTTGATGTGGGATTTGTTTGTAAAAGTGCAGTTGTTTACTTATGTTTTGTTGTTTACCCCTATGATCACGCCAACGTGATCAGATTTTTTTTATTATAAATATTTGTATATAGTATTACTTTATTTCAATTTTACATTTACATATTCATATTAGCAACCTATATATTTTTATTTTTCAAGTTCCAAAACAGTGGATTGAGCATGTTTGTGGTTTTTATTGTAATAAATATTTTTTTTTATTTGATTTTTATGTTTTTTGTGAAGTTTTTGGCCCAATATGTTAATGAAGTAGGTTATATTGAAATAATAACAATCTCTTCATATAGATGAAGTTGTGCTGAAAAAAAGATACCAAGCATGGGCATGTGTCATGTTTATCAAGTTAAGTGTGTTTATTATTTCAGTCTTGTCTTTTGGTCTTGTCATTTCCTGTTTTATTTTGGAATTAATTGTCTTCCCTTGTGTTTCAGCTTCACTCTTCCTGCCCTGTGTTTCCAGCCCCTGATTGTTTCCAGCTGTTCCCCATTACCTAGTGTATATATGTCTGCATCTCCCCCCAGTTCTGTGCCAGTACGTCTTGTGTTCTCATGCCAAGCTACCAGCCTTTTTCTCGTCTTCGATCCACGTCAGGTTTCCCCCCATTAGTGTGTGTGTGTCTGTTGAGCTGTTTGTTTCTTTGTCACTTTGTTTGTTCACCCACGTGTAGTCTGTTAGTGTATTCAGTCCTTAATGTTTAGTGTGCACCTTTTGGTTTTTCCTCACCATTTGTGAGCACTTTATGTTTTGTAGGGTTTTTTTACCTCACCTTTTGTGAGCGCTTTATGTTTATATTCATTAGATAAGACCCAGGCAGAATTAAGGCATTTTGTGTTGTAAATTTTTGTAGCCATAGCGCCTGAGATTTTCTGTTCTTTAGATAACTTTTCATAGCCTTCTTTGGTAGCCTCGTTGTTCATGTTTCTCAGTAGTAAGGTTAGAGTGTAAATCCCTCCCTGTACTGTTATTATTATTTCTGTTAAGAAATCCTTGTTTGATACTTTGTTTTTTGAGTCGTGCTTTTGGGTTCATCCAGTCGTGTGCCAAGTTCTAACAACATGTTAAACATTTTTTTTGTGTGGTCAAAATCAAAAGTATTCAGAAACAGCCAAAATAGGCTCAGGACTCAGGACTTAAAGGGTTAAGATAATAATAATAATTCTAATTCTAAGAAGCGCATATATGCACACAGTTTACCCTACCTCAGAAAAATTATAGTTTGTAATTTGTAGTTTATATATATACAGTCATGGAAAAAATTATTAGACCACCCTTGTTTTCTTCAATTTCTTGTTCATTCTAATATCTGGTACCACTAAACGTATAATACAATGAACACAACAAAAAATGCAGCTGGTCACATAATACTTTATGTCCTATTTGACATTCTTAAGCTTAATTGATTCCCAGGGTATATAAGAGGCCATTTCATGTCACAAGCAGCACTGCACATGCAAAGGCCTAGAGTGGTTTCCTGCTTACATTCAAACCGTAGCACAACTCAGAAATTGTCAGCTCTCACATAATGCCTAAAACAAAAGAATTATGTGAAGCAACAAAGGCAGCCATCTTGGCACTGCTGGAAATTGGCATGAGTGAGAGACAGGTAGCGAAAAAACTGAAGATCTCCAAGACAGCCGTTCATTACAACAAAAAAAACAAGCTGAACATGGCACTACCAAATTGCTACCTGGCCGTGGCAGGAAACGCGTCTTTCTACCCCACGAGATGACCGTGCACTCATCCGTTCCTGTGTCAGGAATCGTCGTCAATGTGACTTGCTCGGCAAGGACAGTTCGAAACCGACTTGTTGAAGCTGGTTTGAAGTCACACAGAGCACGCAAGAAGCCCTTCATCAATGAAAGGCAGAGGAAGGCCCGGTTACTCTTTGCTCGAGACCACAAGGATTGGACTGTTGATGATTGGGCTAAGGTTCTCTTCAGTGATGAATCCAATTTTGAATTGATGCCCACTCCAGCCAACTTACTGGTTAGGAGGAAGCCTGGAGAAGCTTACAACCCAGACTGTCTTGCCCCTACAGTAAAACATGGGGGTGGATCAGTCATGATCTGGGGTTGTTTCAGTCTGAGTGGAACAGGGCAAATGCAATTGTGTGAAGGCCGAATGAACCAGGTCAAGTACAGGACTACCCTTGAAAACAGTCTTCTTCCATCAGCTGGAAAACTCTTTCCTGCCTCGAATGACTGGATTTTCCAACAAGACAATGCCCCTTGCCACACGGCAAGGTCAGTTAAAGCCTGGATGGAGAACCACAACATTCGCACCATGCCTTGGCCTGCTCAATCACCAGATCTTAATCCAATTGAAAACCTGTGGAAAATCATCAAACTCAAAATGGAGAACCACAAGCCCAAAAACAAAGAAAATTTGTTTGAATTTGTCCAACAGGAATGGGCTGCTGTGACAGCAGAACAATGTCAGAAGCTGGTGGAGAGCATGCCAAGACGCATGGCTGCAGTCATCAAAAACAATGGTTATGCAATCAAGTATTAACTCTTGTGTGTATCATGTGTTTAAAGCAAACAGAAAAGAAAACATGGAATGCTTAAAAGTAGTGTTTTTGGTCGGTACAATGCCATAGCTATTGATGTAAGAATTTAAGTAATTTTGGTTATTATCAAGAAAACCATGGAAAATGAATAATCCTTAGTTCTTAAATTAAACTCTCATGAGCTATTTTTGTTGTTATCATTATAATTGTCCAAACAAATGTACCTTTAGTTGAGCCAGGCATTAAAATTAACAAGAAATTGAAGAAAACAAGGGTGGTCTAATAATTTTTTCCATGACTGTATATATAGATATATATATATATATATATATATATATATATATATATATATATATATGTGTGTGTGTGTGTGTGTGTGTGTGTGTGTGTATATATATATATATACACACACACACACACACACACACACATATATATATATATGTGTGTGTGTGTGTGTGTGTGTGTGTGTGTGTGTGTATATATATATATATACACACACACACACACACATATATATATATATATGTGTATGTGTGTGTGTGTGTGTGTGTGTGTATATATATATATATGTGTGTATATGTGTGTGTATATATATATATACATATATATACATATATATATATATATATATATATATATATATATATATATATATATGTGTATATATATACACACACATTAAATCTGGATTTATTTTGTGTTACACTCTACCTCAGAAATGTTTTTGTCTGATAATTAAAGGAAACTTTTACAGTCATAATTTGTCTGTAATTCTGTTAAAAATCATTCTGTTAAAAAAAATTGTATCGTTTCACAGAGTATCAGAAATCAATGTGAGTTGAGTGTCTCGTGTACCAAGTGTATCATCCCTATTAACGGCTGATACCTGATTGGCTCATGATAATGAGGCATTTTTTACTGACATAGAATTGGATAACCCCTGTGTCTGCTGAATTTAATGGTCAGTGCTTTGAGTCCCTGAATGCATATTTTCTCTCATCAGTCTCTCATCAGCAGATAAATCCTGTGCTTAAGAAGTCAAATTCACCTCACAGTACTGTATGTTTTCCATCATATGCATTTAGTGATAAGTGTGACAGACAACAACATGAGAGTGTTTTCTTTGTCTGACCTTTGTCAAAATGGCGGTGTGGTCCTTTCCACAGGAAATGTGAATGGTTTTCTTCATGTTCAGGTAATGACTAGGAGTTGGTGTATATCTGTCTATAGAGAATAAATGAACATTCAGCTTTACACATAATAGAAATACAATATACTTAAACAACTGTGAGACACATTTTCTTTCTTTTTTTTTTTTACCTGTTGTGTCTCCCAACCCGAGCTGCCCACAGTGGTTTCTGCCCCAGCCGAACACCCCTCCTGAGACAGACAGGGCAAAGCTCTGCTCTCTCCCTGCAGCGATCTGGACCAGGGGCATCGCTGACAGAGACCGGAGGTGTTGGGGTGAATTAGCACCAGGCTTCCTCTTCCCCAGACCCAGCTGGCCTCTGGAGTCCTGGCCCCATGCATACACCTGACCATCTGTGGAGAAACTCCCATGACTTTCCTGACCCCTTTGTTTTCATGTTTTTTTCAAGTAATATATAAATAGATTTTTATTATTTAAATGATCATGGCTGTCATCTCATCCCACTATTGGACTTATTATTCTGTCTCAACACTGACTGAGGTTTTTTTTTTTTTCCGACCAGCAAACGAGACAACAAAACATACATGAGGTACAACTAGATAAAGTGTTATTTTAACATTTTCCTTGTTTGTGTCTGGTCACAGCTCTCTGAATTTTCTCTACCTTTGGTCAGAGCAACTGAATGCTGGCTCCCACAAGCGACCTGAGCCACTGGTATGTTACACAAAGCTTCCAGAGGTCTGAGAGAACAAGAAACACATGACTGGTGTGATTCCTTGTGATTATTTTGTGGCTTTAATGTGTTTTTAATATTCAGGAGAACTTAGTTTCTGCTTACCTTGGGATGTTAGTGTGACTCGTGTCCACACAGAGAACCTTTCCTGTCTCAGACAGCAGTGTGACCAAATCATCACCACAACTCACAGCTTGAATTTTCTCTTTCCACTGAACAAACTCTGAGGGAAACACAGCCAGTGGTCAGTGATGCAAATAATTCCACTTTGTACCATCTTTAACTGCAAAAAACACTTTGGAGTACAGGATGAGCTGACTTATTTTACACAAACAAATAAACAAATAGAAAGAGGACAGAAGAAAGATGCTCACTCTGTTTCCCTCTGACTCTTCTCCCATCTTTGCTCTCATTTGTGCGGATGATAAACGCATCTCCGGTGCTTTTGGTGAAGGCGAGCACTCTGTGACCCGCTGACAGGTCCGTGATGTGGAAATTGAGGTTTAAAAAATGAACTCCTTCACTTGTTGAGACATCTGAGCCATCTCTCAAACGAAAGCCCTGCTGACAGTCCTCTCCCCATGACAACATGATGGTGAAGAGTCTCTAGGAACCCGACGGCTGCTTTTCATGACCCAGCTGAGTCAGAAACGAAACTTAACTGTTTGATTTTGCTGACGTGAGGAACAAAAAACAAAACTTAGAGGAACCACGATGAAACGAAAATAACACGCCTACTGACACAGGAAGGAGGGGCTCTGACAGCTAGAGAGGTGAAAACGAAAACGAAAGTGAAACTAGAGTGGATGAGTACTGCTGTTTATGAAGCAGTTCAGTAATACTGAACAGCTGAAAAAACACAGGAAGTTGAATGAAAGGCTCACATATTCCAACTAAAAAAGTTCACTCACTGTACTGGACTGTACTTGTATACATGTAACATGATTTTCACTTGTTCTTTCATTTATAGCTGTATGTTTTCCTCTGTGAACTCAGTAGTGTCTTCAAGCTTTTAGAAAAGCACTTTATAAATAAAATAGTGTTTTTGTAGCAAAGCGCTTTAGACCACATATCACATGTCACACACCTGGAAGAAGTCTCAACTCCTTCCTGTTTAGTATATTAAAGTTTCATGTCAACAAAAAGGTCTATACAGTGATCCAGTGACTGAAATCTCATATCTCTGGCTCATATTTTGTGTGGAACGGTGGTAGTTTTCCTTGTCCACAGAACTTACTTGTTGTGTACCTCAAGCACTGATATTGAGAATTGTAAAATCACATGAAAATTAATCTTGCTAAGATGTATTTGTATCCTTTCCGCAGTGGCTAAGCGCCCCGTGCAGGTGTAGTTTGAGTGTTTTTTCACAAGATGGCTCATAAAGAAGTTAAGAATAGCAATATGCAACATGCAATTATATCATCTGCCAGAGATTTAGGAATAGTTTTTCATCAAAATTTGATACAAAAAAAAATAAAAATTGTCATTCAGTCTCGTTTATGTCAGTTCCCTCATGTTCTTTGCTTAAGAAGTTGTGATATTTTCATAGTAATAATGGATCGAAGGATTATGTGAATTGTGGAAGAAGTAGCTCGCAAAATAAAAACACAAACAGAGAATTTAACTCATTGTTTATAAGTGTGAATTTTAACAGCAGCAATCAGCTGTTTTGGTCAAAAAGCTCTGATAAACCCAATGTATGACAGGCAGTCAAACAGTCAATGACTAAATATTGTTTCTCAAATAGTTCTCTAGAGTATTAGCATTTTACTTTCGCTGGTGTCAGATAGCCTTAAAAATGTTTATGTATGCACTAAACTGTATTAATATAATATGCATATGTGTACTCATTTATTGATGCTGATATAGTTTATATTTGTTTTCTTTCAATTATTGTAGAATGACAAAATACACAAGAAGGGCACAAAAAATGCGTTCACAGTCCTTACTTATTTTGACCCGTCACTGGCTTTTTAGGATTTTCAGGATCAAGGTCAACCTCTGTCCCGTCCCAGCAGATCTGTTGATCAGTTTATAAGAAAGAAAGAGAAATGATAAATGACGATAGTTATCAGACAGAGGCTAAATGAGTTATGTTATTGATTATCTGTAAATACCCCCAAATCAATGTAGAGCTTTTCAATGTCATCATCTTTGTAGTCTTCTGGGATGCTCAGCAGACAGCCTAAAACACAATAAAAGGAATAACATGTAAGATAATCTAGTCAGTTTGGTCTGACAAAAATCAGTAAGTGTATGATGCACTGGTTGTACAAAGCCAGTCCACACAGAACTCCAAAGTGGATGTATCTCTGATCCTCCTGTTTTGCCTGGTGCTGATAGGAGATGCAAAGTTAAAACAGCCACTATATCCTGACAGTAGTGCATGAGACATAAAAAAGTAATGCTCCTTCGTATCCTCCTGTGCTCCTCATGGCAACTGCAAGATTTTAACGTGTCCAAACAGAAACATCCAGTCAGAGCTTGAGTGACAACCTTCCTCATTTTACAGCTAAACAGTAGCATATGTTTCTGAGGAGAGAAGTAAGCATTACAGTAAGAGAATTTTGATTCATGTTTGATCAGCACTGTCTAGTATGAAAGTGCGATCAGAGTTTGAAGGTTGCGCAAGCAATGATTGGCAGCTGCTTTAGAGACAGCTCGGATTTTCCTTTAGCGTGGCATGGAAATCTTGCAAATCCAATCAGAAGCACTTGAAGGATACAGATGAACATGATTATTTTTACAGATTAGCTGTCCCCTTGCACTAATAAATACCTTTATATGCAGTGATCTGATCTGAAAAAAAAAGTTTCCTGTATGAGAATCATAGCTCTTACCGTGGAAGGGAACCATGCCAGAAACACTCTCGTGAAACACTTCGTAAAAAAAGTCTTTTTTTTAGACTTGATCGATTGTGCAGTTTCCATCAAAATAAACCTGGAAAATAAAGGAGCACAAACAAGTTTCCCTCCTGGTACAGTAGGATATACAATACTAGCTATACAATAATTCAGTGTAACTAGATCAGATCAAAACTACATGTTTACCACAAGTGCAAACTTGTAATAACTGTGATGAGCAGCAGCTAGCTCTTCAAAGGTGTCTTCCAAAACTGATGCTCGTGTCAGGCACATTCCAAAGAGGCAGTCGGATTATGTTATCCAGAAGCAAATCTTGGTACATGCCATACATTACTTGCAACGAAAACAGTTAAAAGTTGAATTTCTCATCTTATTATACCTTTTTTCTTTAATATAACTTTAGATTATTCTATCAATCAATGACAAAAAAAATGGATTTCTTGCTCCTGGCTGAGTCTCATGAAGGAAAGGTTAAGGCTTCAGTGGTGACCTTAGTGTAGTTGGCATTTAGGTCCAACACAAATTTCTTTGAGTCAAGGTCCATCAGAAATGGAAAGCTACAAAATATGAGAGACTCTTTATGACCATTCTAAAAGGGAAAGTATATATTATTATATGATTAAAATACAAGTATATGCCAACAACTGAAGATCACACATTTATAATGTTTCTTTCAAATGAATGGAACATGTTTGAGAAGAGAGAAAAATGGAGATAGAAAGGGGAGTGGTATCATGGTTTTAGCTCAAAAGCAACTTAACCGTGTATTCTTTGTACCTTGTGTTGTGAACGTGAACGCCAAGTCGCAGATCCTCATCAAGAATATCTTTGTCAATCAGTGAACAGAAATCATTTTCTGGTATCCGTTTTAGTTCTGCTGTTGGCCTTTAAAGCAAGTGTTGCATTCATTAGGTGAAAAGTTCAACAAAGTAAAGGTCTTTATTTGAAGTAAGAGGATTATGATGTGACATTCATAACAGATATTAACGGTGTACATATACTGGAGGACTTGTAACAGCTTCAACTCTTCTGGGAAGGCTGTCCACAAGGTTTAGGAGTGTGTTTATGGGAATTTTTGACCATTCTTCCAGAAGCGCATTTGTGAGGTCACACACTGATGTTGGATGAGAAGGCCTGGCTCTCAGTCTCTGCTCTAATTCATCCCAAAGGTGTTCTATCGGGTTGAGGTCAGGACTCTGCGCAGGCCAGTCAAGTTCATCCACACCAGACTCTGTCATCCATGTCTTTATGGACCTTGCTTTGTGCACTGGTGCACAGTCATGTTGGAAGAGGAAGGGGCCAGCTCCAAACTGTTCCCACAAAGGTGGGAGCATGGAATTGTCCAAAATGTCTTGGTATGCTGAAACATTCAGAGTTCCTTTCACTGGAACTAAGGGACCAAGCCCAGCTCCTGAAAAACAACCCCACACCATAATCCCCACTCCACCAAACTTTACACTTGGCACAATGCAGTCCGACAAGTGTAGTTCTCCCGGCAACTCAGACTCAGTCATTCGTCAATCCAGAGAATGTGTCTCCACTGCTCTAGAGTCCAGTGGGGGCATGCTTTACACCAGTCTTCGCACCTCTTCGCACTATGCGCCTCAGTATCCGCTGACCCCGCTCGGTCAGTTTACGTGGCCCACCACTTTATGGCTGAGTTGCTGTCATTCCCAAACACTTCCACGTTCTACTAATACAGCTGACAGTTGACTGTGGAATATTTCGGAGTGAGGAAATTTCCAGACTGGATTTGTTGCATAGATGGCATCCTATCACAGTTCCACGCTGGCATTCACTGAGCTTCTGAGAGCGACCCATTCTTTCACAAATGTTTGTAAAAACAGTCTGCATGCCGAGGTGCTTGATTTTATACACCTGTGGCCATGGAAGTGATTGGAACACCTGATTCTGATTATTTGGATGGGTGAGCGAATACTTTTGGCAATATAGTGTATATATACATCCAGAGTACCTGAAGGGAACCCACGCAGGCACAAGGAGAACATGCAAACTCCACACAGAAAGGACCCAGGCCGGGAATCGAACCCGGTACCTTCTTGCTGTGAGTAAAAGACCATGCCACCCAACATTACAATCATTATTAAAAAAAACAATGCATTGGTTGGATTTAATGGAAACATAAAGACTTTAAAAAAAATGAGATGTCAGAGCACAACAAAGAAAATATAAATGTTTGAGCTCCTGCATGAGATCAACCACAAGGTGGAGGCAGAGAATTAATCTGCTTCCAGTTTTAGAAAACCACAAACTGATCTCATGACTGAATGGGGATACTTTGACATAAAAACAGCTTGGGTCCATGTTTGCTTTCTGTTGGCTGATACACTTCGCACACATTGCAACCAGAAATAACCTGGGAAATGTTTATGTTTCAAAATTTAACTATATGTGGTATCACAAAATTACAGAAATCCTTTACCAAAAACATAGTTTCTGAATACGGGCTGTGTGTATTTCTCCCTGGAGCATGTTGATACTTTCACAGTATTTGTACAGCACTCAAACTTATTTTATAAATCTCACTTTTTACAATATGGGACTTTTCATTTTGCTCTAATAATACCACAGGGAGATACTACCCGTTTTGTTGGAATTTGTTTACCAACATGTAAAAATCAGTTGATCATGACATTCACATTTAAGATCTGCTTTAAGAGGTCCCTTATTTTATCCAGAGTAGCCAATAACAATGATGAGGGAAAGAGGTAGGTGGGCGAGAGTGTAAAATTCATGACAACATCTCTGCTCATCATTCACTCCCACCTCGTCTCTTTGTGTCAGGTGATCACCTCTCTCTCCCTCTTCTGCTCTCTCGCACGGCAAAGAGACAAATCACAAGTGAGAGGAACTGGCAAAAGAAACTAAGAGCAGCTGCTGTTGTACGTACGGGGATTGTATGATTTTTTTTTTTTTTTTTTAAATGTCTTGGAAGTGTCTGAATCTGTCCTGAACTCTTTGACCCCAGCAGCGCATCACCTTCACTGATGTTGACAATCTCTCGTCTTCTTTCTCTATGTTTGCTTTCTTCTGTCAGAGCACACAAGGTCACAGGTGCTCGGATACTAGTATGCCACCTGTATAACAGTATATTTATATATGTATATTTATGGGTTGGACTGGACAGAATGTGTTCTGTTTCAAAGCGCTGCATTTGTGTCATGTCAATATAACTTGATCTTGCCTACTTTTGAATTGTATTAAATAAAAAAATGCACATTGGGGTTTTAATGATAGTATTTATTATTATTATTTTGTCATTAATCCTTATAAGACACCACAAGCACTGTACTGCAGGTTATAAAAATGTGATTATTTTCACCACATAAATGGGTGGACTACAAATTAATAACTTGTTCAAACTCAAAGATTTGATGTGGTTGTAATTTTAACAGCATAATTACTTACTATCTTTACTTAAATTGTATATATATTTTTTTCTCCAAATTTGCATGTCAGTCTTCATTTACAGGTATGCAAATTTATAAGATAAACTTTAATAATTAGAAATTAAATATAAAGTTATGACAAATAAACTTTGTGTTACGTTAAACATAAAATGTTCAAAATAGACCAACATATCAGAGATGTAGTTAAGGGCTCAATATACTATAATCAACTAAGAAAGTGAAAAATATTAGGTGTGCCTGGACTCTCTCCTCTCTAAACAAAGAGTCTCAGTTGTGGCTTCCTTACAATTGAGATAACAGTGAAAATATCAAAAATTGGGATATTCATCTTGTATCTTGATTGAGTGTATCATAACTTTAATGGATCAAAACACATCAGGTGTGGAATTAATATAAATTTTATTTCCAAAAATCAGAGGGGTCTAGTCGTTAGTAAGATTAGCTTGACAGACAGACGCATGATAACAACCTCAAGCACAATGTGATGATGTATGATAAGGTTTGTAATCAGTCTGGTCGGTGCACTTCTTTGTTATTTTTGTTTTTATATTCATATTCAATATTTATTGCTGGTTAAAACCTAGAACACATTTATAGTAATAATAGCCCTTCTCCATTTCTTAGAGTTCCCCCGTTGTTCTCTTGGCTTTACTGAAGAGGATAACCATGTTGGAAGCGATTCTTCCATCACTTCTAACTAGCGCCGCCAGAAGCTGTCAAAGCTTTTGCTCTGTCTGGGCTGAAGGAACATCATCTTCTTCCTGTTTTGTGCCATCAAGCAATAAAACAGATTTCCCACCTGGACGCACAAAATGAAAAACACAGAACAGGTGTTGGCAGAGATTATTGATGTATTGATAAGATTGTTAAAAGTGCAGAAATCATGGGACAAGTATCCAAAAAATGATAAATCACAGTATTTTCTTGCTATATTTTCTGTTTACTCAGCACTTTTTCGGCACTTTTTAATATCAGTTTCTCCTGTTGTGGTTTTGCTGTCAGATATTTTTTATCCTCTTGAAACAACTTGAGACAGTAAGTGAAGGAATGCAGCCTCTTGAGAGAGGGAGAGAGAGAGAGAGAGAGAGAGAGAGAGAGAGTGAGAGAGAGAGAGAGAGAGCGAGAGAGGGAGTGAGTTGTGCTGAGACGTACCAGGACCTAAACATCCACAGTATCATCTGCCCTTCTCCATTACCACAGTTCACAGAACAACATGACCGCAGAGAACGTCTCTTTTCCTGTCTTTTTCCTATTTCCCCCAGTTTCTCTTTCTCTCTCTTCAGTTCTGGTGCTGTTTTTATTTCACATTGTTCTACATTCTTCATTTTTTTTCTTTGCACTTTGCAAACGAATGACATTGCTAACACTTTGTCAGTTCCACTCAGATACTAAAACTGCTCTTATATTGTAGACTTCTGTCTAGTCTTTATGTGTACGCTCTGTCATTCATGTCATAGATGACAAAAACAATATCTTAATTAAGAAGAGTAGGAAGTGAGTTATATTTTAAAACAAAAACATTGCATTCGTGTTTGACTTCAAATAGAGAAAACACACACACCAGACAGACCCCTCCGAACATTCATTCATACATTCATGAAAACTTCTATGGTATATAGACCAAATAGGCTTTTTCCCACAGGTGTAATTAATGACAATAACAATGTACTTGAACCTTTCACCACAGAGATATGGACATGTCATTACAGGTAAAGCACAGGTGTGTTTAATAACATTAACGATTCCACCTAGAGGAGTTCCTAGTGTTGTGTGTGCAGTGCAGCAACTGACTCACTGGAATACCTTATTGGGACACTTGATGGAACAGAGCCATTATTAATGTTATTATTTCCACCTGTGCTTTCCCTGTTATGACAAGTCAAAATGTCTGATGTGGAAAAGGTTTATTTATCTTTTAACAGCTGTGAGCACAACAAGGACAGAATATACACTACATGATATACAATATACATACATAATATATTCTCAATATATTATAATATATTGTCATATATATATATATATATATATATATATATATATATACAGTATATGTATATGTATATATATATATACATATACATATACAATAGTATATATAATATATAGTATATATATATATATATATAATATATATATTCTCATATATTCAATATATTCTCAATATACATGAGAATATACACTGTATATTATCTGTTGTTATATTGAGTTGGACATTTTCATACAACTTTATATGTAGTGTTAATGTGTTTTCATTGTTGTTATTCTGTACACATGGCATCTATTGCACGTCTGTCCATCCTGGAAGAGGAATCCCTCCTCTGTTGCTCTTCCTGAGGTTTCTTTCGTTTCTTTTTCCCTGTTAAAAGTTTTTTTTGGGGGAGTTTTTCCTTAGTCGATGCGAGGGTCATTTGTAAAGGACAGAGGGTGTCATATCCTGTACAGATTGTAAAGCCCAATGGGGTAAATTCATAATTTGTGATATTGGGCTATACAAATAAACTTGACGTGACTCGACAGCCCTGTTGTTGTTTCTTTGAGTTTTTAATAGAGGCTTCCAGTTATTTTGGCTGATTAAACCTCTGCAGATGGCCGAAAAAAAAAGCTGAGTATAACATGAGGTCACCAAGGCCGTACCAAATAATATAACTAAGGTGTTAGTTATCCAATTTCAACAGGTGCAACAGGAGAGTGAAGAAGATATATAATCAGTATATAATCAGGCTGCCTTTAAATACTGTTGTTTCCAAAATGATTGTCTTCAGTGAGGAAGGTCTTGACAACACTGAAACAGAACTGTAAAAACCTGACCCAGCTGTGAAGCTGTTGACTTCATCTTCTTTTTAAAATTGTTTACTTATTTGCTCATGTGACAACCGTATTAAAACTACATAAGAAAGGATGTGATTTCACTTTTATTTCTTGTATATGCCCCTGGTTTCAGCTGAGGTGGAAAATACACCACAATCTCTGCCATTCATTGTACCAGGTACCAGGTACTAGTAGCCTGACAAGCCAGACTATGACATCAAATGTATGGTCTGGGGGCAGTCAATAGGCAGAGTTGAAGCCTGTGGGTGGGACCAAGTGTTGTCGTTTAAACTCCCTCTACACGTAATAGACCGGAACTATGACCAATCAGAGCAACGGACAATGTGACGTTTTCCTTCCTGCTACCGGCAGAGCCAGCTAGTATATTAGACTTTTGCCGTAACCGGTTGGCAAAACAGCAAATGCATCCTTCTTTAAAACTGATGACTTGAGTGCTTCTTTCTACTCAACTTTCAAAGAAAAGCCCAAGTCTAACTCTTCCAAAATCGGTGACAGAGCCGATTCAAACGACCGCTGTTCGTTAGCCACAGCCATCTTCCTTGTTGTGCTATCTCCAGCGTTGCTCAGCCCTGTCGTCATCGTGCTACGCCCACACCAACGACTTGCTACGCAGATAGAGCGTTGTGATTGGTCAGCCGGATTCTTGTCTGAGCCAGGATTATCTCCTATGGTGTGCCATTAGACCATCCTGCTAGGCAAAATTTTTTTCTGCTTCTAGCGTAAGTCTAGATTTGGCTAATGCTACGTTTGTGCTGTATCGGAAGTCGGGATTTGCAACTGGTAATGACATCACACCCGAGTTGACAGCGTTCAAGTAAACAAGTCGTAAAACCAAGATGGATGCCTCTAATGAAAAGTTTGTTGTGCGTGCTCTGTCGGAATGCAGAAAGCTAATGCAGCAGCATGAGGTCCTCAAACACAACTGATAGGCACAAAGAAGACACGGAGGGTGTGTGTTTGTTCTGCGTAATCATGCGTGAGAAAGACGTCTGAGTCTATTGTAGGCTGTAACGTATAACGCTACACGGTGAAAATCCAGGGCACTGCCATCTTGGATTATGACGTTGTGTTCAAGTCGGGGTAGGTGACGAAATTATGAGTTGACGAGTCATAAATCTGACTTCAAGGGGCGTTTCAGTTGATATTTACGATTTGGAGCTCGTAAATTAAGACTTACGAGTACAACTCAAATGCAGCATAAGTTACTAGTGGAAAAGCGCCACAACTGTGTAGCGCTGTGCCGTACTGTACGCGCCTGTGGAAAAGCGCCATAAATAGCCAAGACAGTGACCATCGAAGACGTGAAGTATGACATTTTGATTGGCATGAGTACACACAGTGTGCTGCATTTTGCCATATTTGTCAGTGTGAACGCACTTATATGCTCCAAATCGCAAGTGTATATACAGGAGTACACAAATTGAGACACATCAGAAGTTGACCTAGTTGCTTGCAGGTTGAAATAGACCAAAGTATAACGATAGGTTCTGATTGGGAGAGCACCAAATCGGAATTAACATACTGCTCAGGATTTGCTCATCTGTGATTTAGGAGTTTTCAAGAGGTCTAATCCATGTTTTCTGTGTCTGCTTTAAGGAGAACATTTAGCTACACCGTCTAATGTGACTACTGAAAGTAGACAAAAACTCCAGTTACACTGACCAGCTCTGCTTCAAAGGCCTTCAGCGGCATTGGGCTGGGATAGAGATGAAACACTCAAACACACACACACACACACACACACAGAGCAGAGGGAGATGAGAGATATAGGCCTTGTCCGACAGCTGAGATATAGCACAAGAGCCCTGGGGAGTTTCAGGGGATTTCCACCGAGGGAATTGGACACATTGTCTGATTTACACTAACACTTTGGCTAAACTTATGATAAAAGTTCACAAAAGAAACATTGCTGTATCTGTCTTTATCCATCTCTGCCTCTATCCGTCTCTGTCTGTTTTCTGCTCTGCTACCTTCCCCCTCTCCCCATAAATACTGCGGTGGCTCTTGCTCGAGAACATTTTAAAGTTGTGAGTGATTGTTTTTATGTACGCAAATGCTGTTGACTGTCATCTCACAGATGGAATTTCCTCCCTAAAGGAGCGCTGTCAGAAGTTATTGTGAAGCTGAAGGCCATAAGGATGAAAGAAATATCAAAACAAAGTACTTTAATCTATAAAAGAAGCAATGCATGAGAGTGAAAAGAGTAAAAGAGAGTTGAGAGAAGAAAAACACCAATTTTATCTGCTCCTTTTTTTTCCACTAAGAGGAGAGCCAAGGAATGCAATGAGGAATCTGTTGAGAGATAACGAGAGGAAAGTGGATGGTACTGTACTGTACTCAGTCTGTGTGTACTGATTGTGCAACTGTGTAACATGTACACCCGTAATCTCTCTACTAATGCTTGATAATTCTGATTTTAAAATGAAAAAGTGGGGTTTTAGTCACAAACAGGGAACAAATGTATTGCAAACCTTCTCTTGTGTGTTATGGGAGGGAACTCTGATGATCCAATGATGCATAGACTTCATATTTGCATATATTTCTATTGGATCCTCATACAAAATGAAGCCAACAGGATTTCATGGATATTACTTTGTGTGAAGATGAGTTGGCATTTTAATATTGAGGGCAGAATTTGTTATGTAACCACACTGCTATGTTATGGACTAATAAATAAATGTTGACTTAATATTAAATGACAACTTTTTAAAGGAATAAAGACAGCAGAGGCAAACCAGTACTGTATCAAAACAGTCACAATACATTTAAACAGAGAGAACCATCATTTTCAATCATGTCACACTTTTGAGTACAAAATGTTTCACAGACATTTTCCATTTTATGACTCAAATATTAATATACATGAAAGAAAGAAAAAAAGCAAAAGTATAAACACCTCCTGGATTCATCCAAAGACTAGTCTAAAATATATCAGTTAAGTTACATATTTTCCCCCATGGAAAGAGTTCAGTTCCCATGGTGAAGAGGTATTATTTACATCTTGACCATAATGTCCCAGCCACAGAGCCAGTGTGACCAAACAGACATATTTTAGAGCGTGCAGTGTCTGCAATCACTGCCAAAGTCCAGCAATATTTACACACCACAGAGACAAGAGAGAGCAAAGAAAAATCAATCCTCACATTACTCAGAAACCAAAAACATCCAGCTTTTTTTTTTTTTTTTTTTTAAATACAAGGCAATGTATGCTTTAATCTAACAGACACCAAAAGCTTACATTGCAAACGCCTCATAGGTTAGATGCAAATGATGTCTTTAAATAAAAGCAAGCGTTATCTTTAGTGGTAAAACTGAAAATGTTAAGAAAAGGCATCACAGGCTATTATGTGTACGAGTGCAGCAAAGTGACCGAATCCCTTTAAATCATTCCAGTGAAAGCAATGTTGTCCAGAAAAAAAGATAATAAATAACCGTTCCCAAAGTAGTTCAACTGACGAGATATTTACAATCTGAAAAGGCGCTAAGCTGTGGGGGCTACGTAGCTGGCCCTTGATGATAACTCGGGATGAATACCGTGAATTACATTAGAACTTGAGCTGCTGTGGTACATGAAACAAATAATCAGGTTCCACTGCCTCCTTTTAGCTCCTAATGGTGTTAGCCAGGTTCAACTAATCATATATTAATGAATGTTTGGCTTCATTTTCATGCTCGTTTTCAATTTCTGCTGCCTTTTCAAAACAAAGTTCAGTCTTGTTAGGTTTATGCAACATGACTACATATTTAAGCTTAGGAAAAGATGCTCTTTATACCTCCTTGTTCATAAAAACATGGATTACATACAAATCAATTTTGTTGGACATATTTACAAGTTACAGTGCATTTACTTGTTGTAGTTATAGCTATGAACAGTGTGAACAACCAGTGCTGATCAGCTGTTTTCAGCACAGAGGCTGGGTCATAAACATTCTCATTTTACAACTAAAGTGTACACAAAAATATGTTACTGCAAAGTTAAATTATTTCCTTCAGACCCGGTAAAATCTTCAAATGCCATTAAGAGCACTAGAAGGGCACAGAGGGACCAGATTTCTGTCTCATGTTCTACTGTCAGCATTGTAAAATGAAAAAACAACTCTTTATCATGTTTGCATGAAGTTACTGATTGCAACTTCAAGATGGAAATAATTTTGTCAGAAATACTGTAATTACTTTTACAGCTCCCTCACAAAGCATTTTGAGCATATGGAAAAATGAAACTCAAGTTAAATAATTTTCTTTTCAGTTGTTGTAATTAAAAAAAACAAGCATTTTCTAAAAGGGATAAATCTGGTGATAGTCTGTATTTTCACTCAGAATGAATTTTGGTATTTGAATGGGATTTATCTATCAAATTCCATGTCATGGACAAATAGGTACTGTTTCCAATCCACACATTTTTGAATGTGTCAAGACTCTTTTGTCCAACCGTGCGGTATGTAGTTCAAATCAAAATGATCTACAACGAATATTTTTTTCACAGGACCCATGAGGACATCACTGGCTCCCACACAGGCTAGTTTCCTGGGTGCGAAAGGGGTCACCAGATTTGGATTAACCAGAGACAGAAAATATAAGCAGATGTAACGCAGATGTTTTCAATTCAAACTATGTGATAAAAGCAGACAAAAGACTCAGATGGCCAGCTGGAGCTTGGTGAGGTTCCTTTGGTGCATGTTGTGGTGTCGCACCAACTCATCACTCCGGGCAAACTTCTTCTGACAGTTGGGCCATCTGCAGTTAAATGGCTTCTCACCTGAGGGACAGGGTGGGACGGAGACGCAAAGATGGATGTAGACAGAAGATGGATTGAAGGAGCAGATGGAGATGGTGGCAATGACGAGAGGTGGAGGAGATCAGAGTGGAAGGATTGAGAAAGGATGCAAGACCAATGAAATCAAGTGAGAAGAAAGGAGAAAATGAGAGAAACATTAGAATACTATACTGATCATAACCTGAATGGGAAGATTAAATGAACTTTCTGTTACTGCAACTCGTGCATTACTACACAACTCAAGTAAGAATAAATACATGTTGACATTACAAGTAAAATTGCTTTACACGTAATGTTTTGCAACGGTATAATTATCATATTGATATAATGGATGAGGAAGAAATGGAAAAATAAAAGTTTACGCACTTGTTTTACCTGTATGAGTCCGGGTGTGTGTCTTAAGGTGGTCAGACCGAGAGAATTTTCTCTGACACGTCTCGCATTGGAAGGGTTTAACTCCTAAACACATGTACAGTATGCACACACACACACACACAAACACACACACACACAGCACATAAGCAAGCCCAACACACACACGTACAGAAGACACATGTTGAACATCTCACACACAAACACACACACACACACACAGAGGGAGACAGAAAAATACAGTAGAGCAGAGGTTTGCAGGGAAGCCATTCCAAAGGTTGACCAGCCTTTAGCAACTTCATCTCAGAGGAGTTCAGTGCATCTCTGTACACAAACTGTGCCTTTTAAAAGTCTGCATTGTCCACAAAATGCCTGTCATGCAAATAGCAGAGGAGAACAAGGAGAAAAAATAAAGACAGCAAGACGGACTGAGCGAAAAATGATCAAACCTGTGTGTCTCCTCTGGTGTCTTTTGAGCTGGTCAGAGCGAGAAAACTTTCGGCCACAGTCTGTGTACTCACACTGGTAGGGTTTCTCCCCTGGAAAAGAGAGAGGACACTCACAGTTAAATACAGTTCAATTTAAAATCACAAAAAAAACCACATCCATAGGTGTAAATGTCTACTGGTTTAAAGTCACTGCAAGGAATTTTGTGTTGATTTTGGGGGTCTCTGTGTACAAAAGTGGTAGTGTTTGAGCACCTTCACTTCAAAACCTCTGATTTTACTGCACCGGGCTACAGTATGCCCCCTTCCCTCCAGAGGAGCCCAGTAATACAGCCTGGGTCTCCAGCTATGGTGTTGGTTTTGGCCCCCAGCAGAAAAGCGAGGCAAAGCACCGCTCATAGGCAATGGCAAAGCCAGATCTGAATTTGTCTGATTTTGCACAAAATCCAGTCGGTGGGATCTTCTCAATGACAGTTTTTTTGTTGTTTAACTTTTACTAGATCATGTAGAAGCACCACAGTAACTTTAATTTTGCTGAAAACATTGCTGCTGTTCACCTTGAAATCGAACATCATCATTCTACATAGAGCTGAAACAAATAATAAACCAATAATTACTTCTGTAAACACTATAAATACTAGTGAAAAGCTTTGAGGCGTGGCTATGTGTGAGTGACAAGCTAGCTTGCAAGCACTAGCATTAGTTAATAACATAGTGGTTGCTATGCTAAAGGTATTGGTATGTATCTCTGTCTACCTTCCTGTCTGTGAAGAACTGATTCTCCTCAAAGTACTGTTAAGCCTGGTTTATGCTTCTGCGTCGCGGCAACGGCGTAGCTACGGCGTAGACCCGACGCTGTCGTTGAGCATTCAAAGCTCTGCGTCGAGGGAACGCGTTGCTCTGCAATTCACCGCCAAGCTGCTAGGGGGTGTGGCGGTGTCTTTGTGTGGCTTCTGGGGGCTCAAATCGGATTCCTTGGTTTTCTTCCGACAGTAAACAATGACAACTGAGATGGAGCGGGTGTTTCTGGAGATGGAGCTCATAAAATTTAAAAAGAAATGCTGTTGCTACAAATATTGAAGCACAGAAGACGTCTGAGGAGGTGGTCTGTCCGACTATTCCGTACCGCTCGTGCCGCTCCTTAAATAGCGGTGTTGTTGAGCTGTTAACCGGAAAAGCAACCGTCGGAAATTACGTTCTGAGCGGCCCAATCACAGTCCTTGCCGTTCGCGTCTCAACGCGTTGACACGACGCGTAGTCAGGATTTTTTGGAGGTGCGCGTCAGGCTACGGCGTAGGGTCCGCGTAGGGGTCTGCGTCGACGCCGTAGCTACGCCGTCGCCGTGACGCAGAAGCATAAACCAGGCTTTACTGTATGTTGTGACTTTTGTTCCCATTTACTTTTTATCATGAGTGTGGAGCTAATGTTACCATCACATACAACACAGGTTAGCAGTTTGGTACCGGTACTGTTAACATAGTAACTACTATGCTAGCAGCTAACGCTAGTACTAGCAAGCTAGCTTGGTTAGAGATGAGCCTCTGTAATTCACATGAAATGTAATATTAACTGGAATGCTAATTAAGGCTCAACATAACGTTACTTGCCAGTAAACAGTGCCAGTGACTCCTCAGATGATGGACACATGAGTTCAGATCATTGGTGCTGCTCATCTTCAGACTGACAGCAGAGACCTGACCTGACACCCAAAGCCTCACTGTTTTTTTCATCATATATTTGACCTTAATTCAGTAAATGGACATCTGATGTATAATATCAGTTTTTTTTTTTTTTTACCATTCACACCATAAACATGTATTCATAGTGTTTACAGAGGTAATCCACCAGGGGAGAAAAGGGTCATTTTCCCATAGACTTCAATAAACAACCTTCTTCTTGAAACCACCAGTATCGCCCCCTGCTGGCTGTTTGAGAAAATGCAAGTTTAAATTACTTCCGTGGGGCTTCATTGAACAGACCCCAGTGTTGCCCACTGGTTTTCGACAAGTGGTCACTAACTCTTGTTAGCTAGAGGTAGGGGAAAATTACAACACTGAAGATACGCTGCCCTTCACAGTTTGTCTCAAACTGAGGAACATCTTTAGAATCACAGTACTTCTGATATAACACTGAATTACTGTAAGCAGTGTGACACTGGCTATTGATTTTGACTTTATCACATGCCAAGACGTATTTTTTAGCAATAACAGATAAACAAATAGGGAGCAGTGGAAATGTCATAAAAGTCAAGTGCAATAAGTGCAGTATTACAGCAACGTTTCTGTTGGTTTCACCTGTGTGTTTGCGGCTATGCATCTGCAGATGAGACAGCTTGAAGTAGCGTTTGTTGCATCCTGGATAAGCACACATGAACGGGCGCTTCTCACTGCTCTCTGACCGCACTATGGCTGGAGCGATGCTGGGCACCCGTCGCACATCCTGCACAAACACACACACACACACACACACACACACACACACACACAATTTTTAAAGCTAAACCGCTCAAGGCAAAATGAGCAAAAACTCTTCCTGGACATCAATAATAGAACCAGTAAAATGCAATTTAGAAAACAGGCAGTTAAATCTGTTCTGTGTGTAAATAAGTGTATGTGATGTGTTTGGCTCGTGGGGATCATTACAATAAAATGCTCATATATTCATTAGATGGGAATTAGTAGTAAAATGACCCCAGACTGACTGCAGCCCAAAGGGAGCGGTTAGTCACGCCTTTTAAACAGACCCTTCCAGAACGCCCCATTACAGCCCTGCTGCTCAGTACTCGGGAAGAATAACTGGAATAGCACATGGTTGTAGAAAATCCACATTTACTACATTTATTCATTTTAATTGTTGAATCCAAATACTTTTGTTTCTCATTTTTCACACTCGCACCTGCTGACCTATATTTCCTCTCTTTTGCAATTTGGCAAGCCAGTACATGACATTTTCAGCCATGGGCAATGTTATTTTTCAGAACTGAAATGACTAGTGACCCTTGGCTTCACTTTTAGTTCGTGCAAAAATATGCATGAATCTACTATATTTAGGCGGCACTGTCACCTCACAGCAAGAAGGTACAGGGTTGGACTCCTGGCCCGGGGCCTTTCTGTGTGGAGTTTGCATGTTCTCCCCGTGTCTGCGTGGGTTCTCTCCGGGTACTTTGGTTTCCTCCCACCATCCCAAAACATGCATGGGGATTAGGTATTAAATTGGCTAATATAAATTGACCATAGGTGTGAATGTGAGTGTGAGTGGTTGTCTGTCTATATGTGCCCTGTGATGAGGTGGTGACTTGTCCAGGGTGTACCCTGCCTTTCACCCTAAGACAGCTGAGATAGGCTCCAGCCCCCCCGCGACCCTATGTAAGGATAAGTGGTAGAAAATGGATGGATGGATGGATGGATGGATGGATGGATACTATATTTAGTTTTAGAAAAGATATGCATGGTTGGGTTTAACCCTGCTACCCTTGCACAGTGAAAATGATGCTGAGCATATGACACTAATGAACAGCTGGGTGTAATGTGGATGGATTAACATTATAGTTAATGGAACACAAGGTTTCTATCTGTCTGTTCATTACAATCGGCAAAAGGAACAAATGTTGACGGCCGTGACAAGGTCATGGTATTTGGTGGGAATGAGAACAGGCTGTTTCATCGCATCTTTGTTGGCTAGAGACCACAGAATAACACTCTGTCTTTTTGCTTCACGACTTTGTGTCTTTCTCCTTAAGACTGTTAATGCTTAAACTTCACTTTGATCCAAAGTAATAATCTATCTTCACAAGCTTAAGTGACTATAGTCAGCCAGTAAAGTAGTTAAGAAGCAAAGCAAAATAAAATAAAGCAGAGGCTTGCAACTGAGTTTTTTTTTTCAATTCTAACTAACAGCTGATAATTGGCTAAATTTGATAGCAGTTGTTGATTTTAATGGAAATTATATATTTTTAAAAAAAACACTGCCATGTTGGCATTAGATGTTTCTGCAAACCACAGATAAGTTTCAAAAAGCCTTGTATCACACTGACACATTTTGCAATTAAAATGTCTAAATTAAATAAAAACAATGAAAGTAACAATGATGGACTATGAGACATGTCATATTAATGTGTTGAGTTTTAGTGTTATTTTGAATTATTTAACAAATGGTGGATTTGTTTGTATACACATCATTACACAGTTCATTCATGTGATTATCTATTTTGTAATAACTTATTTATTTTTGAGTGCTCCAGCTCATCCAGAATGTGTTTCAGCAGTAATCATGCGTAACGTTAGATGATGAATTGGCTCATCATTTGTTCCAGGTTTCATAGCATTCAGAGAAATATTATTTTTACTAGGCATAAACCAATATCAATGAGGAATGAAGTTGGCTGTCACTTTTATTTCCTTTGGCGCTAGCCGGGAATTAGTATAATCCCTGTAATAAAAATTACAGAGCAAAGTATCACTTTGCTGCTTGAGCTATACTTTAAAGGATAGAAGAGTGAGTTTGTTTGTTCATTCTTTTACATTGAGCCAGACTCTTATATGTGTTTTATGCAATCCATTTCATGAACAGAAGAAAAAAACAAAAAAAAAAAACAGAAAAGGATCAGTGAATGATGAAACAGACCCCAAAAGGAAAGGAAGAAAGATCTCAAAAAGTCCTGCTGTAGACTAAGAGCAGGTCTGGAGAATCTCTGCTCTCTGTCCTTTAGAGCTGCTGACAGACAATAATTAAAATCTAATGATTTATTAACATGCTGATCCTCGTATGGAAACCGTATCTTTACCCAGTGTAACCCTATGTGTGTGTGTGTGTGTGGGGGTGTGTGTTTCAACTCTCCTAATGGATTTGTGGAAAAAGATCCCTCTTGGCCTTCAGAGCTGCCTTTTAAAAAAAGTGCATGTGTGTATGTAACGTGCTGTGTGTGTGTTTGTGTTAGGAAAACTCCTCTGCTACATATCAGTCGTTCCTCTTCACATATCCTGGTCATTGCATCAGGCTCTTCTTGATTCATTTTTCTTCCAGAGTTTGTTAGGTTCTTGGGAACATTTAGTCAGTCTTATGTGTGTGTAAAAGAGCAATAAACAGTGAGGAAGGTGGCAGACACAAGGTGAGTGTGACCTCATGATGACCTCTTGAAAAACAAGCAGCAGTAGAGGCGTTGTAGTAGCGTTACTGTGAGTCCTACCTGTCCTACCTGTAGGCCCCTGAAGACTCCATGTGTGTGTATGCGGTACTGTGTGCTGCAGCTGTACAGCATTGGGGTGCTGGGGTCACTGTCGTAGCCTGCTGCATGGCTGCCAACACAGAAAAAAAAAGTAGTCAATCTACGTAAAAGTGAGATAATCAAAACTGCAACACACTTGCAGTTTTGAACAGTTATCTTAAAAGCCAGCAGGAACTCATGTCCAAAAGTAGACAAGTGTACATGGGATAAATCATTTTACGATCACAAAAACTGCCAGCAGCTGGATGAATGTTCATCAGGGAGACATCGTACAACGCAGCAACATAAATCCATACAGTGTAACACTTTGGCAGATATATAGAGCATGAACTGCTGTTTGACTACAGGCAGCGTCATAAAGGTATCATTATTCAAACATGTTCACCTTGTCACAGAGGCCTACTGCACAGACCGTAATGCAAAACACAGACCATAATGCAAAACACAACCAGTTTTAGGACATCCAGTTAAACCCTGTGTGTGTGTGTGTGTGTGTGTGTGTATGTGTGAGTGTATGCCTCTGTTTATGTGTGTGTGTGTGTGTTTTACGTAAAACTTTTGTTTTCAAAGGTTAAACTTGAGAAAAGCATAAAAACTTGTCTATGAGAATGTTAAACCAGGGAATGTTTGCCATTTAGGCTTGAAAAATTTAAGAAAATAATCATCATTGAATAACATTTTCCTTTTAATAAAATCCTTTTTTAGGTAATTGATCATTTGGACCAATGATTTCATCATTAACTACCACAGAAAGACCTCCAGTAATGCTTGAGACAGCTTTTCATATTCACTCTGATGTAAAGAGCTGAACAAAACCTGCTCTGTGCGACACAGCTGCCCGTGTTGCCTCCTCTTTTATCTTCTTAAGATAACACACAGAGAAACAGAAAGCTCTTGTCTATGAAATGTGTCATAATTCAGTCTGTCTAACCAAACGAGGAGGACGGGAGTTTGCATCCTGTGCTGCTGCGGTGGGAATGTACAGTACAGCTGAGCGGTCATAAGTTGCTCTTTGTCTGCCTCGCTATTTCCACGGACAAGAGGCGAGACACTGAGACTAGGTCAGTGGTAGAGGTGGTGTTAATCATACTGAATGGCCCTTGACTTATGTCCACTCATTCATATTTGTTGGTATTTTAGTTTGTAGCAGGTGATGTACAAGTTGGGATACCTATCATCACTCCATCATTATGTTTGCTGAAGGGTCAACCCTCATCTAACCTGCCATACACAGCAAAAACCTAGGATCCCATTCATAAATAAGAATATAACAGCAGTGTAACATTGACAGCGTCAGCAAGGACTCAACAATCTTTATTAAAAGTCCCATACTGTGCTCATTTTCAGGTCCATATTTGTATTTATTGTCTCTACAAGAACATGTTTACATGCTTTAATTTAAAAAAAGAAACATAAACTTTAATTTCTCCATCATGTATGCCTGTATTTTTTGCAATTCTGGGTTGAATGAATTACAGCCTATTTGTAATTCATTCAACCCAGAATTGAAAAAAAAAAAAAAAATGGCAGCTCACACAACCACTGGGCACACCATGTACATTACACCGTAAGTGCCGTAAAAGTGCAGATCCTCTGTTTATGGCCATTTCATGCACCATCACTAACTATCTGCAGTGGAAACACAGCATAATAAAAAGGATTTGTTACCAAGAGGGAGTCAATTCAACGCCAGCCGAGCCGTACCATGCAGTGGAAACCAGTGTTTGACGCGAACATTGGGAACAAGCCTATCTGCTCTTCCTCTCGAAGCTCAACTCCCCTACACTTCCTCTTCCTCCTCATCCTTACTACTCCCTCGCACCTCCTCTCCCTTCCCTCACTCCCCCTCATTGATAGAGTGAGTACAAAGAGTCACAGAGAAAGAGAGAAAGAGAGAAACACCACCACAGTTAGAGCTGACCAAGGCCACTGAAAAACCATGATGGCAACCTTCTCTGAAGACCTTTTCAGCACGTATGAAAAAGAAAACATAATAATATGTGGACTTAGAACTATAAAATAGTAATTTTCTCCTGTGTCACTCATTTAAATATATTCACAAAACACACTCTCTATTTATTCACAATGCAGCAACACCACCCCACACAAATATTCCATCTCTGTACCACCCCCTTCACACACGTAGACACACACACACAAAACACATTCATCTGTTAACTATGATAAATGTCTGTTGGCTCAGGGTAGAGAGGTATTTGTGAGCCGACACTGATGCTGACCAGCGTGCAGCTTTACAGGTCACGATGACATATGTACAGTACTACTGAATGTTTTTAACTCTGTGTGAGCAGGAGATGCTGATACTACAGTGATCATTTCTAACTCGTTTCTGATGTATTTCTGTTTTAATCAATGAAATATTTGACTTTTTCCTCTCGATAGGTAGAATCTTGTCAATACATTACCATGGACTGTATATAAGATGTGGATATAGTCACCCTAGCTTGGCCTCTGATGACATGTTTAGTCGCATGTCATCCTTCCACTGCTGGCTGTCGAGGTGGTGTCCAGTTAATGATGTGGGCTTCATCGATAATTGGAGCAGTTTATGGGGAAAACCTGGTCTGATGAGGAGAGACTGCATCCATCCTACTTTGGAAGGAGCAGATCTCATTTCTAGAAACATGGCCAAGTTTATTAGTCGACCTAACCCATGACATCCCAGGGTTGAGACCAGGAGACAGAGTTGTAGTTTAACACACTTCTCTGTGCTTCCATTAGAGCAGTCACCCACCCAGAACCCCATAGAAACGGTGTCTGTCCCACGACCACTGAAATCAGTTAAATCCATAGTAAACAAAAGGGGAGTTGAACAAAATAATTTAATAAAAATGAAATCCACTGCTGAAATAGATAATCAGGACAGGAGAATTAAATGTGGACTGTTAAATATCAGGTCATTATCATCTAAAGCTCTACTAGTAAATGAATTAATATCTGATAACCAGGTTGATTTATTTTGTCTTACTGAAACCTGGTTGTGTCAAGATGATTATGTCAGCCTGAATGAATCCACTCCTCCTAGTCATATTAATACTCATATTCCTAGAGATACAGGCCGTGGAGGAGGAGTTGCAGCCATTTTTGATTCTAGTCTATCGATCAAACCTAAACCTAAATTAAACTATACGTCTTTTGAAAGCCTGGTTCTTAGTCTTTCTCATCTTAAATGGAAAACAGAGAAACCAGTTTTATTTGTTATAGTGTACCGTGCTCCAGGTCCATATTCTGAATTTCTATCTGAGTTCTCTGAGTTTTTATCAACTTTAGTCCTGAGAACTGATAAAGTAATTATTGTAGGTGACTTTAATATTCATGTGGACGTTGATAGTGACAGCCTTGGTACTGCTTTTATCTCGCTGTTAGATTCAATTGGCTTCTGTCAGAATGTTCAGGAACCAACTCACTGTTTTAACCATACCCTCGACCTGGTCCTGACCTACGGCATTGAAGTAGAACATTTATCAGTCCACCAACAGAATTCCTTCCTATCAGACCATTACTTGTTAACCTTTGAATTTTTTCTTCTGGACTACACTCCATCAGGTAAATCCATGTACACTAGATGTTTATCTGATAGTGCTGTAGCCAAGTTTAAGGATATAATTCCATTAGCTTTTAATTCAATACCTAATATCAATATACTTGAGGGCTCAGACTTCAGTCCTACTCAAATTGATAATTTGGTAGATTGTGCTGCAGACTCTCTGCGAGCATCTCTAGACTCTGTTGCTCCTCTAAAAAAGAAGATAGTAAAGCATAGAAAGCTGGCTCCATGGTATAACCCTCACACCCGCAGTTTAAAGCAAGCAGCAAGAAGATTTGAAAGGAAGTGGCGTTTAACCGGTCTGCAAGAGTCTCGCCTGGACTGGCATGATAGTTTGAAAGCTTATAGGAAGGCTCTCCGTAAGGCCAGAGCAGCTTATTATTCATCATTAATAGAGGAAAATAAAAACAACCCCAGGTTTCTTTTTCAGCACTGTAGCCAGGCTGACAGAGAGCCACAGCTCTATTGAACCATCTATTCCCATAACCCTCAGTAGTAGTGACTTCATGAGCTTCTTTAATGAGAAGATTATAACTATTAGGGAGAAAATCAGTCACACTGTGCCTTTGACTGAAACTGCTTTGTCTTTAAACACAGGAAGCATAGGACTCATTGAAGAACTTGATGTATACTTGGACTGCTTTTCTCCCATAGACCTCCACAAACTGACTTCATTGATTTCCTCATCTAAGCCTTCTACTTGTCTCTTAGATCCCATCCCAACTTCACTGCTTAAAGAAGCTTTACCGTTACTGAGCACCTCTTTACTGAACATGATCAACTTATCTTTGCTGTCAGGCTATGTACCTCAGTCATTTAAAGTAGCCGTAATCAAACCTCTTCTGAAGAAGCCCGGTCTTGATCCAGAGGTTTTAGCCAACTATAGACCAATATCCAACCTTCCTTTTCTCTCTAAGATCCTTGAGAAAGCAGTGTGCAGTCAGCTGTGTGACTTCCTCCAGAACAATAATCTATTTGAGGACTTTCAGTCAGGATTTAGAAAATATCATAGCACCGAGACCGCTCTGGTGAAACTTACTAATGACCTGCTAATTGCGTCAGACCATGGACTCGTCTCAGTACTTGTCTTGTTAGATCTTAGCGCTGCTTTTGATACTATTGACCATCATATCCTGTTGCAGAGATTAGAACATTTAACTGGCATCAGAGGAACTGCTTTAAGCTGGTTCAAATCCTACTTATCGGATCGATCACAGTTTGTTCACATTAATGATGAGTCCTCCATGCAGTCCATAGTCAGTTATGGAGTTCCTCAAGGTTCTGTGCTTGGGCCTATTCTATTTACTTTATATATGCTTCCTTTAGGCAATGTTATCAGGAAACACTCCATAAACTTTCACTGTTATGCAGATGATACTCAGCTATATTTGTCATTTAAGTCAGACGAATCCAGCCAGATAGCTAAACTCCAAACATGTCTTCAGGATATAAAAACTTGGATGGCGCACAATTTCTTGTTGTTAAATTCAGATAAAACTGAGGTTATTCTAATTGGCCCTGAAAATCTCAGAAATAACCTATCTAATGACTTATTTACTCTAGGTGGCTTTGTACCAGCCTCGAACACCACTGTAAGGAATCTAGGGGTAATTTTTGACCAAGATATGTCCTTCAACGTCCACATGAAACATACAGCTAGAACAGCTTTTTTCATCTGCGTAACATTGCAAAAATAAGGCATATTCTCTCCCAAAACGATGCAGAAAAAATTAATCCATGCATTTGTAACTTCCAGGCTGGACTATTGTAACTCGTTATTATCAGGCTGCCCTAATAAGTCTATCAGGACTCTCCAGCTGGTCCAGAACGCTGCAGCACGTGTTCTGACCAGAACCAGGAAGAGAGACCATATTTCTCCGGTGTTAGCCTCTCTGCACTGGCTCCCTGTAAAATCTAGAATAGAATTTAAAATCCTCCTCCTCACCTACAAGGCACTTAATGGTCAGGCACCATCTTATCTTAAAGAGCTAATAGTGCCTTATAATCCTGCTAGAACTCTACGCTCTCAGAATGCAGGACTACTAGCGGTTCCTAGGGTTTATAAAAGTAGAATGGGAGCTAGAGCTTTCAGTTATCAAGCTCCTCTTCTGTGGAACCAACTCCCTCTTTCAGTCCGGGAGGCAGACACCATCCCCTTATTCAAGAGTAGGCTTAAGACTTTCCTTTTTGATAGTGCTTATAGTTAGGACTGATCCAAGGTTGACTCAGGCTGCCTTGGATCAATCCTTAGTTATGCTGCTATAGGTCTAGACTGCCGGGGGACTTCCTCTGACACACTGAGCTTCTCTTCTTCTTCTTCATTTGGATGCCTCCATTAAGTCATTTTACTAACTCATCTTCTTCCCCGGAGCCCCTGTGCTCCCAGCTCCCAGGTGTCCGTGAGCTGAGGCTACTTGTTGAGAAGGAGGTGATGTCATCCAGGCTTCGTCTGTCCTGATGGTGGTGAGATGGAGAAGAGGCGATGCTGCTCAGGTTGTATCTTTTAGGGTAGTGGAGAAGAGGATGTGTTTCCTCTTCCTCCCTTTAACACATGCTGCAGATTAGTTTTGTGCCTCGTAGTCCCTGTGCGTTCTCATCTCACAGGTATCCATGGATCCAGTCTACCTGGTGGAGTAGTGGTTGTGCAGACCAGTCAGGCTTCATCTTCTGGTTCTGAGTGACGTGGTGGTGATGAGGTCATCCTGCGGAGGTTTCTCCTGTTTGGTGTGATGGAGAGGAGGACGTGCTGCCCAGGCTTCTTCTGGTTGGCATGGTGGAGAGGACGACATGCTTCTCATCCTTTGCTGATAGCTTGATGATGCTCTTCATCCCCTTGGACACTCTCATATAATTTTATATATACACACTGTATATTAGCTGTTGTTATATTGATTTGGACATTTCCATACAATTTTGTATGTTAGTGTTAATGTGTTTTCATTCTTGTTATTCTGCACACATGGCATCTATTGCACGTCTGTCCATCCTGGAAGAGGGATCCCTCCTCTGTTGCTCTTCCTGAGGTTTCTTCCGTTTCTTTTTCCCTGTTAAAAGGTTTTTTTTGGGGAGTTTTTCCTTAGTCGATGCGAGGGTCATTTGTAAAGGACAGAGGGTGTCATATCCTGTACAGATTGTAAAGCCCAATGAGGCAAATTCATAATTTGTGATATTGGGCTATACAAATAAAGTTGACCTGACTTGACTTGACTGTGACATCATCCATTGGTTTGTGGACTGATGTTTTGTAGCCTCAAGTGCAGCGTTTTGGCCGTCGCCATGTATTTTTTTGCAACCAGAAGTGACACAAGAGGGTGGAGCAAAATAAAACACAGAATAAGACATTTTCAGGAGCCCATAACATTATCATCAGCAACAAAGAGTTAAAGTTTCCAAATTTCCACACCGGTATGATAGCAACCTGTCAATCACAATTTGGCCCCACCCTGAAGCATTGATTGTCTATTTGTCTCTAAATGAACTTCATGCTGGATTGAAAAAGAAATTAGAGATTGAAGCCATAAACTCATGTTTCCAATGTTTACTGAGGTAATAAATTTCTCTTTTTCTCATAGATAACAGGAGATGTTTTTTTTTTAAAAAATTTTGCCTTTATTTTGATAGAGATAAAGTCATGTAAGGGGGAACAAGAGAGGGGTTCCGAAAAGGCTCAGCCTTGATACAGTATGTGGGACACCTGGTCTACCAGGGGAGCAAACTGGACCTACATGTCTGAAGGATGGCCATCCAAGTGATGCACAAACAAATTGGCTTGAAAAATGTGTTGAGATGGTGAAAATACAATCAAAAAAACTCAACTCCATGGACTTACGCCTATTCTATGGCTTTATTCATTCCTGAAACCAACAAAACCATATCCCTTAATGCAACTGTACTGAAATCTACAATGCACTTTGTTCAATTTAAGTTTGCTATTGTTTATTTTCTTTTTGCCATGTGTGTTAATTAGAATCATGTCGAAACCAGGTTGTGCATTCAATAACACACAATTTTGATTTTGCTGAATGACCTATTGTACCAAACCGATAAATACGGTTGTTCCAAAACAATCAGCCCGTTGAGACTCACATCATCGACTGCAGCTATTGAAAGAGAGCAATGTTCCTACCTCTTTATGGTGGATGCCAGTGTGTTGACAGGGTTCCATGCCACACACTCCAACTGAGAGGTCATTTGATATAAATTGTCTCCGCTGTGGAGGAACAAACGTAGAAGAGAAGCTTGTGAGCTGTGTAGTGGACTGTCATTTAGCAGGGCTGAGAGTGTGCATCCATTTGTTGCCTTTTGTTGTCCTCAATAAAAGCACTCTAATGAGAAATGCCAACGCACACACACACACACACACACACACACACACACACACACACACACACACACACACACACACACACACACACACACACGGCATGGCACTGAATCCTCCGAAAGTGAGGCAAAAAGCCACCTCTGGAAAACACTGGAGCTGAATTAAAACCTGATAATAATTAAAATAAATAAATAGATAAGTAAATAAATAAAATACATAAATAGATTGATTAATGAAATAAGTCATTTACAATACCTGATCAACAGGAGAAATATAAAATAAAAGAGATCAGTCAAAAGCCTGATTAAAAGGAGAGTCTTTTCTTAAAAACCTCAACCGTTTGTGCAGCCCTGAGGTTCTCCAGCAGCCTGTTCCACAATTTGGGGCGAAGCCGCCTCCCTGTGTGTTTTGGTTCAGCTATTGAAACATCCTCAGGTTGTTTTTATGAACTCTTCATATTGATCTAAAAGTCAAACACTCAAATAAAGAGCAGCTTTTTGGTTTGAGGGTCAAGTTGATGTCATTGGAAGAAATTTATATCATTACATTTTAATATTTTTTGTGTTTACAGTCCCAACAGTCACAGTTTAATGTTGCAAAATTAAACAACAACTACTGTACTTGATTAGCTTTATGAAAAGATAGCGTTTTTTTTATTTTTTGTCAGCACCTGTTCCCATCGTTCGACTTTTTTATGGGAGTGGTGCATGGGATTTTAATCTTGCAGAAAAGTATTAATATTTTTGTGCGTATGTGTGACCATCACCACTCCTCCCTGGAAAGTAAGCTGTCATTCTTTATTAGATTTTCTTATTATGAGCCACAGAGGAATGTGCTGCACATTTCATTAATTGAAGTTCACATAGGCTACGTTCAGACTGCAGGGCTTAATGCCCAATTCGGATTTCTTTGTGATATCCGATTTTTTTGTGAGGTTGTTCACATTTCCAGTTAAATGCGACTTGTATGTGATCTCCAGTGTGAACACAAATGCCTCACAAGTGTCCCGCATGCGCATTGGAGGACACAATGACATCGCATGCAGCTAGCATGCTCAGTGTTTAGAGAAGTAAACATGGACGCTAGCAATGGAGTGTAATCAGCCCGGTTCTGATAAGACCCCTCCAGTTTGGCCTGAATAGAGCTATCCCCTAAAATATGAATTAACTCAGAAACCTCGTTTTCCCTCTACTGACTACTCTCCACATTATCGTCCACCATGGTTGTTGTTTTGCTTCCCGCTGCTGCCTACTTCGACCGCAGAATAGTCATGTTTGTAGCTTGGTAGGTCGGATGAATGCGACCTGGCCGTTCAGACTATCCAAGTGGCCTGGGTCGCATTTGAAAAAATTGGATCTGTGTCATTCAGACTGTAATTAAAAGATCAGATACAGGTGGCATAGGGGCGAAAAAATCGGATTTGGGTCACTTAAGGCTGCAGTCTGAACGTAGCCTTAATATCACATTTTATAGATTTAACTTTATTTAAGTTGTTTTACAGTTTAAATATCACATTATATACTGTAATAACTAATTTCACATTAGTCTATATCAGCAGATTCTGACCCAGTCCAAGCACTCTCAGAAGACAAGGAAAAACTTCCCTAAATGTTAAGACTGGAATGGTAGAAACCTTGGGAGAGGCAATTCAAAGTGAGATCCCCTTTCTTCGGATGACTGGGGTTGCTACAGGATCTGCCACTGGACACCTTCACCCGTATCCCGTCACCGGATACCATCACCGGATCCCGTCACCGGATACCGTGTGTGTGTGCGCATTTATCTGAGCCATGGGTGAAGCTTGAGCTGATCCAGCATCGGGCTCTTGGGGTTTTCAGCCAAACACTTATGTAAGAAATCCCGGCAATCTTCAGACAAGTATTCGTTGATTTTCACAATTTTTTTGAGGAACAGCATGGTGTCAAACCATGTCGTTACTTGGAACAAATCAAACAGGACCTCTTCCATTCGCCACACTGTAGTGGGACCGGGCTTGTAGCTACCACCCCTCAAAAACTCCGGAGGAACGTGCTTTGGGGTCCAGCAGAAATTGTGGAAACAAGATTGTTTCTTGAAGAAGCAGCTCAGTCCAAAGTCAATGAGGTGGAGGTGCGGGACATCCAAGCTGGTCTCAATCAAGATTGAGACCAGCTTGGAAGTCCCGGTGGCTTGATGTCCCGGTGAAAGATGTTATTGTTATCAAGCTCGATTGCAGCATCAACCAGCTGTTTCATGAGGATATTAGCCTCCTTCTCTGAAAAGGGACCTTTTTTTCCATTGATGTAGTCCACTAGGTCCATGGAGGGGACTGGTCTGTCCAGAACCAGGATCAGTTCCTGTTTCCAAATCGTACCAGTCCAGCAGGGACACTGATGCCAACACCCCCACCTCTCCTTCTGTTGAGGCTGCGAGCTTTAACATGGCAGCGACCTCCACGGAGACAATCTTCCCGCTATTGATCTTGTGTTTGCTGGGCACAGCTTTCTTTGGTATGTGTTTGATGGCCACTGGTAAATTATCTGCTTTTTCAATAACCAGCGAACACAGATCCACATCCTCCTGCGCCGAGCAGACCCAGCTGCTGGTATGTGGACTCAAATTCAGGTCTTAGCTCAGATAAATCCAGTCTGGTCTCTTTCTTGGTTTCCTTCTTTGCCACCCATCCATTTGGAGCACAAGTTAAAAAATGTGCCCCAAACAGACACTGAGCTAAATTCTCCACTAACAGCCACTTTTCATTAAACACAGCAGACTTCACAATCATTTTTCATTGTGCCATGTGATTAAATCCACTGACACACACACACACACACACACACACACACACACTGGATTTATAGCTATAACCTCCTAACGTCACAGCCCCTCTATCACACCACCTGCTGGCTCACAGCAGTCTAGATGGGGTAGAGGTGGTGCCTGGTACCCTGCTCATTACACAGCTAGTATTTTACGGTACAGCAGGGGCACACAGCCAGCAGAACACACAAGGTATTTCTGCTGAAGAATTGTTGGAATGGAGTCTGAGCACAGCGTTATTTAAGTATGTGACATTTTTAAGGGTTCATGGTCCTTTACTTGTCATATGCACAACAATTAGTGACGCAGTTGTTGGCAATGAAATTCATAAATCTTAGGTTCTCTACATCAATTTTTACTATTTAAAAAGAAAAAAATTGCTTGAGGGGGACATGAGTAATTGCAACTAAGCACAGAGTGCATTAAATATGTAATAAAAGGAATATGTATGTAAGTAATGAATAATACTGATAACTACTGTAAATGAACAGTGCACCACCAGTGTGCAACCATGAATGAGTAAGTGTCCAGTGCAGGTGAATAAAGTGTCTGAAAGAGTGTAAAGTGACACAGTGGTGAGCCTGAAAGCTCAGGAGTTCAAAAGTTCAAAAGTCAGAAATCAACAAGTGTCTGCTTTTCTTTCGTTGTTGTTGATTCACATCAGCCTACATCCATTCACCTCTCTATTGAATTTTAGTTAAAATTAAAACTAAAATATTCCCACACTGATGATAACTATGATGTTTAACATAAATTAATATTGGTGATATTATGATAACATTGTGTAAAAAATCTTATCCCTCTTTTGGACAGTTATGAACTCTCTCCAAAAAAGAGACAAAATGCACAAAGTTATAAATAATTTGACTTTTGCAATTTTTTAAATACTTTTGATTTTGTCTCTATATACCACAAAAATTTTCACATGCCCATGCATGAAGAGATAGTTATTATTTCACTATAACCTACTTCATCAGCATATTGGGCCAAAAAAGAATCAAATTCAAATTGAATAAAAAAATTGCATTTATTAGAATAAAAACCACAAACATACTCAATCAACTGTTTTGGAACTTGAAAAACTAAATATAGATTGCTAACATGAATATGTAAATGGAAAATTGAAATAAAGTAAGACTATATACAAATATTTACAATAAAAAAATCTGATCACGCCGGCGTGATCATAGGCCCCACAGGGTTAATATATTGAATATATTGTTATTAGGAATTCTTTTCGGTGAAAATCTGACATCATGACAGCAATACATTTGGGTTATCAATCTTTGAATAAAATACTAATGAGGTCAATGAATTTGCTAACGTCAGCATGCTAATGATGGCAATGCTAACATGCGGTACGTACAATGTTTAAGATGGATTTAGTTTCGCAAACATGTGGTCATAAACTATTGGGCAAATTCATTTGACCCGATGATGGCATTAGTGGAAATATATGTAAGGTATCACGATTTATGCCGTGGACAAAATAAATGTCTCCACCAAATTTCACAGTAATGCAGTCTGTTTTGGACATATTACTTAAAACCACCCTCATCATGGTGCTAAAGTCATGGGTCATTAAGATTCATCATCTACATGAGCTCTTATGGCAATCCTTCCAATAGCTGTCATCAAACATCAAAAGCTACAGGAACAATGTCACCAATATTCCAGGTAATTCTTCTCATAAGTTTTTATATGAAACTCTTCTATGGTATTAACAAGTTCCAGTGAAAGCGGTTTCAGTTTAGCAGAACTGAGGCACAGGAAACATTCATTTACACCCAATGTTCTGTGTTGGAGGCAGAAGATACACATCTCAAACCCTGTGCAAATACAACCAAAACTCAGACGACTACTAGACAGACTTGTGTGTGATTTAGCTGAACTAATCCTTTACACTTTCACAAAGTTCTTGGTGACTGCAGTAGTCTTTCACATGTTGGTTGTAGAGTGGACAGCTGAGTGTGTGGATTAATAAGACCTCAGCATGTTTTCATTTCATGTTTTTCCAGCAGGCCAAGCTGACAGCCTGCAGAGTAAATACAGTCCTGTTGGTACCAGGCTGCAAGATTAGACAACTGACTCAACTCATATGAGTCTTCCCAGCCATGCGTGCGTGTGTGTGTGCATGGTGAATATATCTCATTTATGTTTATGACAAAGAGAACCCTCAGACTTTCAAGTCCAGCCCACATCTCTCGCTCTCTTCCTTTAGAAACCTCAGCACCCATCCCTGTTGTGGTATTAAAAGAGGATTCCTTCTGTTCTACAAATAAATTCACCATGTCAGTGGCATGTGAGGAATGTTTCATTTGGAAACATAACAGCAAGCAAACAGTTCGGAGAGCGTACAGTGAGGAGGTATACCTTTAGTTTATTACATCCTATTGAGATTTATGAATATGTTTCTGAAAAGCATGAACAGGTAGTAATAGCCTACCTTGCAGTGGCAGATATGGAAATATTGTTATTATATTTGCAGATCTTCCTGGTGAAGTTGTGAGTGAAGTGGTTTGTATTATTGTCAGTATGTGTATATACAAAGCTTGGCAATATAATTCTTGAAAATGATGTTGAAAACCTTGTTGTGTTTGTTTTTCTCATAATTCCAAATAGGCATTTTGATGAGAAGACATTTTGCCACATGTACAAAAAGGTGTATATATAACACACAACTGCTCAGTTTCAGGGCTTGGTATTGTTCATGCTGGTTCGCTGTCACATTGTCATAGTTTACTGGGACACTTGAACAGAACACTAATGTTACTAATGTTATAAGCACCAGCTGTGCTTTTCTTTCTATGAAAAAATGTGTGTATAAAAAATGTATAACATTTCAGTCATTCATCTACTGCAGCAAATCACAGACTATTAAAAACTTACTACTACTACTACTATTTTTTAAAACTACTATTTACTAAAACTATTATTTTTTTCTGGTTGAATTAAAACATAATTATAAAAGACTTACAGTCATGATTCAAACATTTAAAGTTTAATTTTCCTCACCCCATCAGTATACCTAATGTCAAAGAAAAGACCAGTGTTGAATAAAAAGAGTCAAATAATGACCTGCATACTTCTTTCACAAGCAATCAAAATAACTTGATTTATGATATTTTTTAATATTTTGTAATCAACCCACTTTCCTTCTGAACTTCCTGATACTGTTAGTTTACTTCCTTTAGAGGCAATGTGACTTTCGTAGATGAATTAGAGCTACTCATCTGCATAGAAACATCTAAATTTAGGATTTTAGGATCCACACTTCTCATGGCTGCTGAACGGCACCCAGAGGAAGAAGAAGAATTACAGAAAGGAAGCGGTTATGGCAGACAGACCTGTCCTGAAGGTGAACATCCTGTTCAAGACTGTATCCTGCTACCTTTCTCTGAATTACTGCTGGTTGACACGGAAACAATCAACAATGAAATGCTTCCAGTTTGCTTTTGTTGTGGTTTGTTTGTCATAAAAAAAGATTTTGTAAAGAATGTGTGTGTGCGGGCCTGCCTTACACATTGGGGTCACACACTTGACTTGAGACCAGTTGATTGGGGACGGCATGTGTAATTGGTGGAAAGTCCATGTCCTCAACTGTTCAAACCTTGATTTTGGGTCAGTGGTTAAGGATCGGTTTAGGCTTAGGTTTATCCATCCATCCATTATCTACCGCTTATCCTCATAGGGTCGCGGGGGGCTGGAGCCTATCCCAGCTGTCTTAGGGCGGAAGGCAGGGTACACCCGGGACAAGTCGCCACCTCATCGCAGGGCACATAGAGACAGACAACCATTCACACTCACATTCACACCTACAGTCAATTTAAATTAACCAATTAACCTAATCCCCATACATGTTTTTGGATGGTGGAAGGAAGCCGGAGTACCCAGAGAGAACCCACGCAGACACGGGGAGAACATGCAAACTCCACACAGAAAGGCCCCGGGCCCGGGATTCGAACCCGGTACCTTCTTGCTGTGAGGCGACAGTGCTAACCACTACACCACCGTGCCGCCTGGCTTAGGTTTAGGCTTAGGCAATTAGTTGTTGTAGTTAGGCTTAGGGTAATTTTTTAAGAAATAAATGTTTGTCCCCAAAGGGAGGGTAAAAATGCCTAAATACCCCAAAGATGACTTAAACAAATGTGTGTGTGTGTGTGTGTGAGCACTTTTGCTCCTAACTAACAGTGGACTTAGGCGTCGTTACACAGTCACCAACAGGGAACCAAGTTGTCCCCTGTTGGACATGCTTTCAATCATGTTAAAATCATGTCAAAAACTCTGTGTGTGTGTGTGTGTGTGTGTGTGTGTGTGTGTGTGTGTGTGTGTGTTACCTGTTGTAGGGGTTCCTCAGCAGCAGAGCCTGGCTGCCTGTACAGCTGTCTGAAGGTGTGTGGCATCCATAGACAGGAGGAGGTACAGGATACTGTTGTTCAGCTGTAGTGCATGGACACATACACAGTCATATATAATATGTGTAAAATAATGTATTTGTACACCCGTAAATGCTGAAGATAAAGGTAAACTCACTCAGAGGAGATGTTGTGCTTAAACTTCCACCCTATCTCATTTCCTTTTAAACTCTGCCCTCTCCTGTTTTCCTCCAATTTTTCAACAGTCTCGTCTACAAATTAAGACCCTCTCCTCTTCGTGTTTTTGTCTCCGACCTTTCCCGGCAGTGTAGCGAATGGCTCCCTTGACATTTCTCTACATTCCAAAATCCCTCCCAGCTCTGATTCTTATCTTTGCCATAAGGTTGGAAATTTACAGCAGTGGTCTCAGAAACCAAACACATTTAAATATTTACCAATAACATACGCAGAGGAAGGATTAAAAGGAAAGGTGGGGAGATGAAAGGAGACGAGGGAGGTTTTTTTTGCGAGTCAGGATGTGGCTGATTTATAAATCTGACAGGCGAGGTCATGATGGAGATGTCAGAATAAGGGACAAGACACTCCCTAGGTGAGGGCCATGGAGCTGCCATACAGACGCAGCTGTGCACTCGCACAGTGGCTTCAAATACACATTGAGGTCTTCTTTTGCTCTCATTGAACGAGACTCTGGAGTATTGTTGGGTTGTTGTTTTTTTTTTTAAAGAAAAAATATGCTTGAAAAATAAGAACACATATTCTTTTGCAGATCTGCGCAGGACAAGCTGGTACAATCAGGACCATTTGTAATAAAAAAAATAATATGTTGCTTTGAAACCCATTTTAATGTCAGTTTGGATTGGGGGGAGAAAAACAAAAAGCAGCAACACATGTCACCCTGTTTTTCTAGACCATGATAATTTTAGACCCTCCTGTCAAAACGGCAGCTAAAACATTGGACACTGACAACAATATCATGTTGTCATATGCAATATTACTGTCAATATCATGTGCAATATTAATCTGAATATCATGTGCAATATTTCCCTCAGTATCATGTGCAATATTAATGTAAATATATCCAATATTTTTTTCTATTCAAGTTCACTTATTTAAATGTATGTCAATATTATTTTCGATATTAAATTTCAATATCATGTTCATTATTAACTTTCAGTACCACGTGTAATATTACTGTCAATATCATGTGCAATATTAACATTCATTAGGTATATGTGTACACATGTATATTTGTATTGCTTTCTGATTACTTCTTATACTCTTTAATTAATACTGTGTTGTGTTATTTTACTATTATTCTTATGTTGTAATTTCTGAGCAATCAGTGGCACAAAAAAAAATCTTTTTTCATAGTCACTGCATTTGTGGGACAGGGCAACAAAAAGTACTTACCCATAGTGCTTTGCTGAGTCAGAGCATCCTCATGTTTAAAGGAATGGTTGGAGAACTGGGAGCTGTGGTGTGTCGGAGTGTGACCGTAATTACCAGCTCCATCGAACGCAACCGTACTGTAACCTGCAACACAATAACAATAAAAAGCAGAGTGACAACATATTCCTGTAAACACTGCAATATATAAAATTTTAATTAATGTAAAATCTGCATTTTGCAAAAGACAAAACATTTAATTCACAACATAATATTTAAAAAAAAAAATGTTAAAATTTTGAATTAAGTTTGGTGCTTGCAACTATTTCGAAAAAGATCCCCTGATGGTTAGAGGTTGCAGAGAAAATCATATCTCTGAAGTCAGATTAACGTGAAGAATTGCATGAAGAATTGTAAAATATAGATGTAATCTTTTGCCCCTCATGTGTCAGTTGTGAGCAACTTTGTACATGAACACTAAACCATTTAGGTTGTATTTTCTTTTGGAAGTGCAAAAGTAAAGCATCGGATACTCCAGAGAGAAGCCAGGACTGAGATCAGATTATTTCTTTTATTTGGTTATATTAAAAACCACGATACCAGGGCTTGTAAATATGTACCCGTAGAGCACCCACCCACACACACACACACACACACAGCTGTTCAGACAACACTAGATCTATGTCTGATGTCCCAGACCAGGCCTGACTCATGACTTCGACTGACCTAAAGGGCACAACACACTCCCATAAATCACCCACACATACTGACACACACACACGCACACACACAACTTCTCACTCTCACATACATGATACATTAATTAAAATGCAGCACTTTCACTCACTTTCCTCAGTGGATCATTGGGTGAGAGAGGACAGAGGGAGGGAAGAGAGGGGAAAAAAACTCATTAAACATCTCCATTTATCTTCCACTCACCCACATCTGACTCCTCTTGTGTGTGTGTGTGTGTGTGTGTGTGTGTTAAGACCAGCAATGAGGTGACAAGTGATGAGGTCAATTTGAACTCAACTGGAAAGTCTGGAAATACCCAAAGGCTTTGTCTCCAAAAAAATTTCAGTTTTGTTTTATTTAAATACCTGAAATTAGCCTAAATCCACTATGTATTTCCTCATATTTATGTTATTTTCATCCTGACCAAATTTATGTTCCTATTAGAGAATACACTACACACATGGAGCGAGGCAATTATCTTTTTAGGTCCATTTTATGCATTATCTTTAAACAACAGCATCATTGATGCTGGCAGGTTATCACGTCTTGCTACTGCAATGGTTCACTGGAACACTGCAGACCTGTTAAAGCTAATTAACATTTTTTTTGTTTGTTATTTTAAGGGGGCGTTTCACAATAGGCTTATAATGAAACGTGAACATTATCCATTTTAGAAATACGAGGGTCTGCTCTGGTAGGAAAATGAAATCCCTCCTGGGGGGAGTTTACAGTGATAGTCTGAGTGACCCTGCTCTGCTATCAGCTCCGCTGGGTGACCCAAGTCCTGCTGTGAGTTTGTTTGCCCGTGCTCGTCCAGCCACAGCGGTGAGCAGATAAAATGGGTGAGAGGTCGGCTCAGCTCTTTGATTATAATGTTATTCCTAAATTATCTGCTTGATAAGCATATTATTACTAATTAATCTGTTGGGAAACCACCACACAGTTGTTATCCGTCATAGAAAAGAGCAGGCATCAGGAGCGATCGACAACAAAAACCCCAGCAGGTTGGGAGCTCATTGTGATATGAATCCCATTACTGATATTTGACACATTTCCTCACTATTTCCCTGGACTCAGTATCACATAATATAAAAACATGAAATTTATTTCAGAACTTTATAAGGTGATGCTGCAGACACTAGTGATTGACTGAAAATTTAACTCAGTTATCTTAAATCTCTTCAACATGAAAAAAATAAACATATAAATGAATATCATTTTCACAGCAACACAAAGTTTACGGTTACTCACCTTAAATTGTAACATGCGGTCAGAAGGAGTTTTCACAAAAACAATATTTTTTTTGCAGGTATTTTTTATAATATGTATAATTTTTTTTGTCTAATGTTACTATCATTGAACAAGTTATGATAACATATTAGGATAACTCAGAAACTGTAGATTTTTTCCTTTTAAATACAGCTGGACAGAACAGGTGCTGATAATTTTCTTGTCCTCAGTCGTGCATTTTATTTATATATTTGTAGATATTTGAAGTATTTTCTTATTTATCAGTCATAGTAAAAATAATTAAGAAAGAGAATGAAACTTTATAACAAAACTTTATAATTCCAGCAGAGTAAGGAAATCATAGATCTTTTTATTTTGTCAGGTGGTTTGAGGTTTAGAGGTTTAGTCTTACATGTAGTGCTTCAATTAGCCGTTAAAGAACTTATTGTTTAGAGATCAGCAGCTTCATCACAGGCAATATTGATCAAAAATCAAACCATTTATCTCGCTGCTCATTTAAATGAAACTTTTTCCCTTTACACGATTACTATGCTGAGTGTCATATAAAGTCCTTACTCTCTAGAATTATTCAGATCTACGTGGCTGTGCACTTTTAGGAGAATAAAATATTTCTAATCTACCATATTTTCATTTGTGAAAAAAAAACAAAAATTATGAGCCTGATGAAACATCACATTGACAAAGTCAGTGTTAATTGCTGTTGTTAATTTACAGACTTTCTAACAATGGGCATGCAAGATGTATCTTATTGTTTATAACATACCCAACATGTCAAATGTTTCATACAGGTGCAGCACAGCTGTATTATCCTGCTTCAGACTTGCATCAGGTGATGGTTGTTAATGTAGTAGTTTACATGTTATATTAAATAATGCAGCTTGAGCATTTGATTTTATTCGTCTGTTATTGAAACGTGACCTTTTTTATGAGAGAAGCTTTCAGAAAGGAAGGTGGAGAAGAACTATTGGAAACCAGCGCAGCATCAGTCGGGCCTCATTCACTGACCAAGAGGAAATTTGTTCTCAAATCCCACTTAAACAGTTTTCACAAACCGTCTGACACACACTAAAAAAATTTGCAAAGCAATTCTAAAATGCTTTTGCAATTCTACAGTTATATTACAGGGTTAATAATACAATATGGTTTTTTTTTTATCTTTTATTAACTTATTTGTATAATTATTTGAAAAAACACTGGTCTTTTAAAGTGAATAAAGTGATATATAAATAACACACAGACATATATTCTGTTGATTGGGAACCACACCTTCCAATATGGGCGATTAATGTTAGATAATCCCATTTAAAGGCTTACTATATTGTAAATATGACAGGTATTCACTTCCTGCAGAATTACCTCCACTTGAGCTATTGATGTTTTTTTGGGAGGGAACATTTTTTACTTAATTCTTGTTGTGTAGGCACACAGCTCGGGCATATCTCCACGCTAAGTGGGATCAACTGGCTTTATAAGAGCAGTTGTTATGCAGTAAGAACACAGGTAGGAACAATTCTGTCCTTTAAGAAGACATCACAAGTCTTCTTAACACTTCTCAATGAACAATTTTAAGAACAAACTCAGGAAAATATGGGTCAGTGTCCCCTTTAAAACCTCAGAAGTGACTCTAAACTGTGTCATGATACTGACTCACTGATGTCCTTGACAGCATGCCAATGTCTGCACTGACCTCTGTCAAATAAAGGTGAAAATTAAAACAAATCAAAACACAAAACTCTAGTTGTTCTCCTCCAGCCCTACCTGTTTGGTTGCGGGCTGCCTGTTGTGTGTCCATGCAGTTGGTCAGGTACGGTGTGTTGCTGAACATCCTGCTCGGGGGCTGGTGGTGGTGTGGGGCGGTTACAGATGCTGGTTGACTTGGGGTTGGCGGTGGCGGTGCCCCAAATGCCCCATACCGACAGGCCCCGGTGCCAGTGAACTGCCCAGAGAAGTGGACGGTGAAGGCACTGAGGCCACAGTGGGGGTCTGTGTCGTGGTGGAGAGGGTCGCCCGTGGTCCCCCAGCTGGGCTCCTGCTTGATGAAGGAGTGCGGTCCAAGGGAGGTGTGGGGGGCGCCCAAGGAGGAGTATGGGGAGGCGGCAGCAGTGTGGAAGTCCAGGACTGGAGCCCACTGAGGGGCCGTGCTGACGGGCAGGGCCGGGCAGCCGGGGCTGGGGCCTGCTGGGAGCGAAGGCAGCAGGGAGTTCAGGTCACGCACGTCTGAACCCATTGTGGTCCAGGGGACAAAACTGGGACAAAGGTAGGCTATTTTTGAATCTGACCTGTCTCCCTGTACCTGTCTACCTGTCTTGTCTCCCTGTCTGGTGTGTTCCTTTGACCCAAACCCAAATCAGACACCACCTTCTAAATCCTTGAGAGCTACAGAAAGTCTTTCTCTTACTGTAAGTATGGCCTCTTTCAAGTCTCCTCTGGTGCAGTTTTTGCCCATCAGTTCATAACACCAACAGCCAATCAGGAAACTCCTTAAGTCCGATGGAAGTTCATGGCGACACAGCAAAGTTCCAGGAGTCAACTTTTCAGCAGCAGCAAATGAAACACGATGATCACCTGTGATCTTCACCTTTCCCTTCCACAGCGGCAGCAAAATATTGTTTGGTCCGGAGAGATGGAACCCATTCAAGGAGGAGAGAGGCTCCTGCTCAGAGCTTTCTCAGTGAATGGAGAAAGAGGAGTGGAGGAGTGAGGAGGAGTAGCTCTCAGCCTCTGTCTGAGGAGGGTAGGAGGTGGAGTCTGGAGGTGATGAGGGACAGGAACCCTTTGACTTCATTCATTTACTCTGCAGAACATTACACACACACACACACACACACACACACACGCACACGTTTGCAGGGAAATAAATTCCTAATTCCTAATTAGTGACAAAAAATGAAAATCCTTTGGATTTTTAGGAGTAACATGGGGGAAAAAAAAACATTTTGAAATATTCTCTCAACTTGTTGAGTAAAAAAACATCCCATGTTCCAGTCTTTGAGCTATTAAATTAATTGCTGAGAAAACGATGTAATGATGATTTTTGGATTCATCTAGGCCTACGCATCATATTGTAATCAAAGACTATGACTATGTGGGTATCTGTAACTGAAAAAACAGTCTTGATTTCACGCTGTGATAATAAACCTGCTGCATTAACACACTAATGTTCACCTGGACAGAAACAGAGCTGAGAAATGAGGCCCGGCTGTGCGCAGGAATACTGTGAAAGAGAAGAAATGAAACGAAATCATTTTAAATATTACTGCAGTTTTCTCAATATACTACAACACATCCCACGGATTAGACTGTAGACCTTTAATTATTATGTTTTTTTTTTTTTGTTTCGATGGAAAGGATAACGGCCTAATTTCACGTAAAATCATTTGTTGCGGATTTAGGCTTCAAGGCCCGTGCGGTTCTATCTTTTAATAATATTATATATTTTTTGGCTTACGTGATTTATTTTTTTCTAACCAAATGCAGACAGTAAAATTTCCATTACATCAAGATTTACCGATATTTGTTCGTTTACCAGTATGATTGATTGTTCCCTAAAAACTACCGTAAAGAAAACTGTGACGCATTATAAAGGAACCGGTGAAGCGGACATCATTTAGTAACAGTTAAATAAATATTTATTTTACCAACACGAAGAAAAAAACCATCTTTTTTTTTTAATATATAGATATTTACTTCAACACTATGTATCCTAGTATTGTTAACTAAATAATGAATAATTATCGGACTTAAACCTCGAGTCTCAAACGGATTTCAATTAATCCCGTTCTCCGTTTTATATATATACATACGTATATATATATATATATATATATATATATATATATATATATATATATATATATATATATATATATATATATATATATTTGTGTGTGTGTGTGTGTGTGTGTGTGTGTGTGCTGCACGTGTTGAAGCTTATTAAAATATCATGACCATGTGCTTCACTCGACCTCAAAAAACGGCAACCCATACCAATATTAAACAAAAGTTAAATAACGGCTGCTTTTTCAAATTTTCAAACACATTTGGTCATTTTGAAACATTCAATATGATCATTAGTTCATTCCGTCGTTACTTAATAAATGCATAATAAATTAATAATTAATTAATAATTAATAAATACATAATAACACAATTATGCTTCTGTTTGGACTTTTTTAACAGGTCATTTTCAGTCTCATCCTGTTACATTAGCAGTCTGAGGCGACAGTCAAAGCTTTTATGACCCTGCAGCCATAATTTCAGATGGCCTAAGGACACCTGGGGATGGGGAGAATATAAGAGGAGGACAACTATGATGAAGCATCTTCACACTGCTACACATAAATTCCCAAATACAGCTCTTCTTAGACTGGATCACTGTCAGATGTTTCTTGTACTAATTAATTCATAATGTGAAGTAAAATAAAAATATTTTTATAGGCCTAGAATTATGAATGCTGTCTTAACATCAGTCTGCAGGGCCATGAACCTGAAAATTCATCATTCACATCATATTGGCAGATGTTCACATGTATTCTCCTTGATCAACCCAAATGAACCATAAATAGAGCAGAGAACCAGCTTGCCTGGTGGACTGCTGTGAATGTGTACAGTTTGAAATGTTTTGAGCATAATTGCTTGATAAGCTTGATTTGTTTCTTAATTAAGGTTACTGTGACACAGCAGGAACTTGAGAACATTCAGATTCAGCTCGTCGGTTGGAAAAACAATGAGGTAATGTTTTGTGATATCAGAGGACATTTTGAAGCTGAGATTTTGGCAAACTGCTAATTGCCGTCTTTGTCACTTAAAACATCCAAATGTGGGCAAAGGATGTGCTGCTTGTACACCCTGGACAAGCCACCAGTTCATCACAGGGCACATAGAGACAGACAACCACTCACACTCACATTCACACCTACGGTCAATTTAAATTAACCAATTAACCTAATCCCCATACATGTTTTTGGATGGTGGGAGGAAGCCGGAGTACCCAAAGAGAACCCACGCAGACACGGGAAGAACATGCAAACTCCACACAGAAAGGCCCTGGGCCTGGGATTCGAACCCGGTACCATCTTGCTGAGAAGCGACAGTGCTAACCACTACACCACCGTGCCTCCCAAATACTACCATTATTGATAGTAATATGATTATTTATGCCTAGCTGAGGTGGAAGTCATCACCTAGTGACCATTGAATGAACTGCAGCTTATAAAGCACATCAAGGTATTTGTTTAACTGTCATTTAATGTTAATGCTGTTAATAATACCGTTATTAATGTTGATAATAATACTGTGTAATACTGTCGAAGTTAGCCTATTAGTTTTGGGGATATTTGGGGAGTCGAGTGATCCCTGAGTTTGTTTTTGTTGTTGTTGTTGTTGTTTTTGGTAATTAATTCCAGTGGAAGTTGATAGTGGACATAAGTTTTGCACTGAGAATCATCCATCTTTAAGGTTCTTTTGGATACTTGGTCAAGCAAGGTGTGTCTTCCACTAGGTAGCCTTAAAGGTGCTAATTTTGATTCTAGAGCATTGATATAGCAGCAAACAACCACTGCTATGTAAAGATATAGTGGAGTAATGTTTTCCCAAGCAGAGAATGAAGTCGCTCTCCTTCTGTGTGTGTTGTTGACATGCCAGGACAACCGTGCATGCTTTTAGTGCATGTTTGTGTGCCACACCGACTACGTTTACATGCAGTCAATAACCCTTTCTTAACCGGGATATTAGCAATATTCCGGTTGCGCACGGCCATGTAAACACCAATAACCCTAAAAAAAATGGAATATGCTCATATTCCGGTTTTTAAAAACCTGAATATGACCCCTGGGTTACTCCTTTTCTAACCCGAATATTTGGTCATGTATACGCCTATCGGGATACCCCCATTGAAAGGAACATTAATTTGTGTTCTGCGCATGTTCTATTCGCAAGGAATATTGGTCTTTTGAGTACAGGAACTACTTAAACATGGCAAAATGAAAGACAGCGCTAAACTTTTGGAGCGAGGAGGAAACAGACCAGCTCATAAGTGTGGTGAAAGAGATGAATATTATGTCTTTTGTAGATGGTAGAAAGTACTGGGATGCCATGTAAAAAGGTGTACTACAGGGCTGCTACACTGCTACGGGCCCCGGGCTGTTCATTATCCACCATGCTGCTGCTGTTGTTGTTGTTTTTAGATACAGGAAGAAGAAACAGAAATGACGTGCATTGCATCATGATGTTCTCTGTGCGTCGAGAGGTTATCCGTGCGTCACTGTTTTGATCGGGATATCTCAGTTGGTTACAGTTACCATGTATACAGGAATAACTCTGTTTGCTCACGCATGTAAACGTGTTATTCCGAATGTTTCAGAAACCGGGATATTGATCTTAACCCGAATGTTGACTGCATGTAAACATAGTCAGTGGCTAGGTCGCAGCTGCTGATGACAGCAGAGTCATTAGCATTTTCCATTCTGTGTTGTTTTTCCATCCATTCAAATCCATCTTCAATCCATCATTCCAAATGGTTTCCTCTATAGATTGAACGATATTGTAAACAAGCTCTTTAATTTTAATTCAAACCTAATTTACTTTTATAGTGTAGAGATTTAAATTTTGTTTTATATTTATTGTCATCAATATCTACCCAGGCGCTCCCTCACTGTCAGTGTGTTGGTTAATTTCGTAAAAAAGAACCTAATTAAATCTTGAATTAAAAATGTAAAAATGGTTTATAAAAGTACCTTCATGATTTCAAATGTCCACTTTAAAAACAGTGTGATCGCCCTCAGATACCATTGTCACTTTCACCATTTTTTGCACTGTTAGCTTGTTGCACCATGTTGAGAGCCATTGAGAGGCAACAGAAACACTCCTAATCCCTTTAGCACTTTTAAACATAAAGCCCACAATATCCAAACCTATTTACGATCTGCTGGCTGACATTTGGGTTTAATTGTAAAAAATTAAACTGCTCTGCCTGATGAGAACAGAGTGTTTTGCTCTTTTTGAAAACTCCATATGACCTGTGAAAGTTTGTAACCAAACTGAAAAGAATCACATTATTGTTTTCTGACCCTCCCTTCTCTCAGTTCCTGTGTCCATATCTGCCTCTCATACATGCTGTGTGTGTGTGCGTGCGTGTGTGTGTGTGTGTGTGTGTGTGTTGTCCTTGAGCAATGCTACTGCTTCTGATCTCTCCTATTTAAGCTTATCTTTCTCTTGACTGATGCTCATGCTTTTGCCAGCTGTGTTGTGCCCATGGCAACCAACAAACATGCACACACACACACACACACACACACACACACACACAGACGCGCATTGTGCCAGACACCATTCTCAGTGACTTTCACTTTGCTGGAAAATTATTTTAACAACCACAACCATAATTGTCTCGTTGCTATCTTATGAAACAGATCACATTTGGGAAAACAAACACAAAAGAGCTGGACAGAGATGAAAATGCAAACTACAAAGCCACCGAGACAGATGTTTCAAGATCAAAACAGCTGGACACATTAAGTCTTCAGCATTATTAACAGAAACTTTCCCTCTTTGACTTGAACACAATGTCTTGATTTGGGAAAACATTTGTATTTTCCTGAGCTTGTGGGTTTTCCCATTCTAGACAAATGGATGCTCAGCAGACCAAAAGCGATGGCAAACAGCCACTGGTGGACACATACACAGACTGCCTGAAGCATTCAAGTATCACAGTTACAGTGGGTTTCCACCCCCTCTTAACGGAAGTGTCCACTCAGCGCTTTTCTTCCCATCATGCTCGTCCCCTGGAACCAATTAAAGCACTGTCATGTCTCAATTTGTTTTACACCCGTCAAGAGGAAGAGGGGCAGGTAGATGGCGGTAATGTGTTGTTGTTGTTGTTTGTGTAATTTTGTACAGTAATTTTTATCAACATTTAGTCTGTGTGTGTGCACATACGTAAGTAGGGGTGTATCTAGAAGAGATAAATGGTGACTTCACCATCTGGAAATCTAGTCTGTTTCTCTCTCCACAAAAAAAAACCCAGCTGACCCATGATTCAACTCTTCAACTCTATAAGGAACAGAGACTGTGTGTGTGTTTGTGTGTGTGTGTGTGGGGGGGGGGGGGGGTGTTGGGAGGAGGGACAAGAGGAGGCAGGAGGCCCGTGGTGTTAAAAGTGCTTGTCATGAGAAGAATCAGTAAGTCAGACTACTTTGTTCAGCCATCAACAAGGCTCCTGGAATTAAAAAAGTACATGTGCACATTTGCATAAACACACAGACACACACACACACAGACACACACACACCCCAGACTGTGGCTGACATGCAGAGAATGAAATAGATATTGTTTTAATGACGTGTGAGCTCATCACGCACTCTTCTCTCTGCGCAATATACTACATAAAACATGCAAATAGACATCAAATGTGCACATGTAATGGGTAAATGCACCTCACAATTTAGTACAAGCAAATGTTTGTTCACATGTACGCAGGTACCCATAAACTATTTTATAAGGATAGGTTGAATGCAAATTTGATGTTTGGACCTCTATGTAGTGTATATGTCAAATCTAACACATTTCAAGCTTGACATTTGAAGTAGTTTGGTTGCCTCAGCTCAACAAATCATTTCACAACCAAACCATCCAATGCCGACATATTTTCTGGCGACCGGGCCGAGTTAGTCAGGTTATTAGACCACGTCTGTCATTCATGGATGTATTCATGTATTCTGTGAATTTCTCTGTGAGATGAATAAAGTATCTATCTATCTATCTATGCCATCATTGCACGTCACCTCATTAGTGATGCCTAAGAAAGGAGATGGCACACAATCTGACGTTACAAGTCTCTGTGTTTCTGAAAAACATCACCATGGAAACTTCATGGTACAATACAAAAATGATCAAAATGGCAAAAATGTGTAAGAGAACTATGGTGGCTGACGTGGAAACGCAACAGGCTATATCTAGAGTCAGCATTTGGTTTGTCCGTCCTGGGTTTGTCTTGTCATTTCATGTTTTATTTTGTAATAGCCATGTTTCCTCGTTTCAGTTTTGTTTCGTCCTGATTATTTCCATCCTTCCTTGCGTATAAATTGTCTTGTTGCTCGTGCCAGTGTCAGACAACCAGCCTTGTCCTTTTTTCCAAGCCGTGCTTTTAAGCATTTTTTAATAATTTTGTGTCCTCACTTTGCTGTTACTTTACCCTCTGAAAGTGTTTTATTGTTGTTGTTGTTGTTGTTGTGATGTAGTTAACCCTTTTTGCCTCATCAAATGAGATTTGTGTTGCTACTGTTGTTTCAAGCCTGTCCTCGGGAAGTGTGATTTTTTTTGTTGTTACTTTGCCCCAGAGAGTTGAGCATTTGGGTCCAAGCCTTGTTTGTTAAGTTCGTTACTCTGGCTAAGACATAAACAGCACATTCTAAGGTAACAAAAATATTGCAATGATTTCTTAGTTTCAGTGATTAAACACTACAGAAACCACACATGTTGTTGTCATTCCATTTCTGCCAGTAGATCCCTCTAAATGCTACACAATGGCCCTTTAAATGGAATGCACTATCCAAGTGCAAAGGCTGGACTTTTTCATATAAAACACACCATTGGTGTAACAAATAACGTCCCCACAATCTCTCTGTCCTCGATCCCCTCAGCAGAGTTGATTGTTGAACTCAAAGATGCGTTTGTGTCTTTTGTCCTGTGTTTTGCTGATAAATGTACACTGATCCATCATGATAAGCCTTGTGATCTCTGATAGGACTCAGGCTGAGAAATAAGCCAGCAGCACGTAGGCAGCCAGTCACAGGGACACGTTGAAGTCAGTCTGCCTTTCCTTTCCATTCCCCTCTTCTTTTTGTCTCTTTTCCTATTTCTTCCTCAGGAACACATGAACACAGATACATGCATATAAAAAGATAATCACACAATCTTCCACTCTCCATATTAACATGGCTGTCTTCCGCCCCAGGGGAGCACTAAGGCATCCGACCAGTCGACCAATCTGGCTGGAAGATTGATGGCACCCACGGCCAATGGAACACATTCCTGCTGAATGAACAACAAATTATCTTCAAATGAAAACTCCACTACCTTACCCCCAGTGCCTTCTCTAGAAACACAGAGATCCCAGTGACCGGGCAAATATTTTGTTTTCCCATATACGCAGTGGACTCACATTAGGGTGGAGCATCTTTAACTAGGCTTCCTCTTGTCTGTTCTTTCTCTTTCTCTGACATTTAAAATATAAAGCAACATGAGTGTTTTCTCATCTGTTGGACTGTCTTTTGTGTGGTAACTCGCTGTATCTTCTGATATCCAAATGCTTTGGTAATGGTACTTTGTGGGATTTTGTCTTTATTGTTCAGCCCAAGGTCTGCACAGAGGTAGAGAGAAACTTGAACAACCATAGATTGAAGAATCATAATTCCTTCTCTTTATAAATCTATACTTTTTTATTTCTATCTTGATAATTCCATGAGTTTCAGAGAGCTGTTGGCAAGATCAAAAAATGGCATTTATTTCAAGGACGTTTGGTTGAAAGAAATCGCTCATTCTTCCACTTTCATATCAGTAAATAGTTATGACGGGAGGGTCCAGGATGGACACACATTCATACACACAACGCAGTCTGTAAAGAGAGCAGGGAGGAATCGCCCTGGCCCCACTGATCCAGATTGAACCTGCTGAAATAAAAGGGTTTCACATATGAAGATATACCCAGGGTCACACTGACACAGGTACCCACACACAGGGATTTAGAGGGTACCATTGTTGTGATATTACAACACAGCAATACAATGAAGCATATTTTTGTGAATTATATGTGAAATTTAATGTCCCTTATACAATGGAAGACTTTTAAAAGCAACTTATGTTTCTGAAATTTTGCTCTTTCTGTATTTATGAAATCAGAGAGAGAAAGGGAGGGAAATTCTATTAACTGTCCAAAAACAGGGAGGCAGAATTATGAAGAAAGATAAGCTACCGGTGTTACAAAACTTAATCAGCAGCTCTTTTTTGGAGACGTCTGGACACTTTGCATATTAAAATTGGCTCACAGTAAGCTCATTTCTGCTGAAACACTCCCGAGGTGTGATTACTCACCGACATGAAGCGCAGAGATAAAATTGAAGAGAGGTTATGGAACGGTCACACCAGAAAACCACTGTTTATTTTGTGAACAAAAATTATTCATGTAAAAATGAAAAATGTTTAAAAAGACTGTTGTGCTGCTTATTAGGACTACACTGGCAACACACAATAACTACAGTCAAGAAGACTTGGACCAATTACTTAAGTTAACAACGGCAATAACAGAGCTTATGAAAAAGAAAAAAATATATTTACTAAAACCAAAATTTATGATTTTATAAATGACTGACTGAGAGAAAATGCCTAAAACTTTTAGTCTACCAAAACAGACTAAATATGATAAAACTAACAAAGGCATCTGATACAGGACTAAAGACTAAATCAAAAAAATGCTGACAAAGTTAACTATACAGGAAATGCATGTTGACGACAAATGAATCATGGCTATTTCAAGTGGTAGAAAATAAGAATTTCATGTTAAAAAAAAGAGGAGAAGCAACCCCCTCTAAACACGTTGAGTCAGAATCCAAAGTTGGTATTAACCTCACTGACAATGATAATTAATGGTTGTGAGTGAACTAAGTGCAGCTGCTGTAACCTCATAACCTCAGCATAATGTTTTCTTTGGTCAAAGGTGGTCTCAAATTCACTACGTGCAGAGGATGGAGACGCTCCCTGCAAACACAGGTGGTGAACCAGATTCTACTCATTATTTCTCTGAAGATGTTTGAGTAAACACCAGCCACCTTGCCAATAATAGAAAAGGCTTGCTTTTCATCAACGGATATGGGACTACATCCAAGAGAGAAATAGCTTGAGAGAGTGGTACTACCAGCTGCAGTGTCACTTATTAATGTACACTGTTATTCAGGCAATACTGAATCAACTACACACACAACATACAAAGGAAAGGAGAGATTTACGGCTTGAGATAATTCTCACTGCAATTGAGTGGAATGCAACATTAATATGTTTGCTCTCTACTTTCCAAGTTATACAAATTAATCCCAGCAGAAGCAACATGAAATCTACCATGCAACACGTGGTCATTTGCAAAAAGATAAAAAATATGGAATTGATAGACTTTATCCAGACTGTAAAAGTGTTATAACTTGCTCTTCATTTAAACCAGCAAGGACTGAATTTTTGGGGCCAAAAATCAGTTGCAGGAATGATATTGAGGTATCATCTTTTAAGTTGTTATGGCATAGCAAACTGTTGTTTATTTACACATCCAGCAGTTATAGAGCTGAGAGACACTGTAATTCATTTGGAGTCATGTTTTTGTCTATTTGATGAATTTAAGTCAAATATTCAGTGTCTTTTATCTCTGTTTTGGTCTCTACCAACTCCTTAAGGAAAAAAAAAATAATGTTCAACCTCTCCATAAATGCCCAGTGTCTACATCACTACTGTGCTCGATAGTTGCCAGGCCATATCCATATCGGCAGCAGGTCTCCCACCTCGTACTTTTACCTTTGTACTCTTCCCTGTTCAGATCCTCATGTGACTTGTCCTAGTGCTCACTCTGGATTCATCGCCCTCCTTCCTCCACCTTCCTCAGCAAGGATTACGCCGTGTCTCCATTCCTTTGCTTTCTCTACCTCCGTCTGCCTCCTCACTTTTTGTTTTATTAATAAATTCATAAACCTCCGGGGTCCAACCTTTGGAGAACCTCCAACCTTAGATCACAACCTGACATTATGTCTTGGAGCTATGTGTCTTGACATAGTCAGTGACCACATTAAATTTGTCTGTGCAAAGCCATTTCCACAACTACAACTCCCATAAATTGCTATTTTAACATTTTGGGTTAAACAAATTTAATCAGTACGTTTGAATCTGTTGGTAAGAGCCAACCTGTTTCACCTTTGTAGTCTATATGCTAAGCTGGGTTAACCACATCTTGATTACAACTTACAGGCAAATTCATACTCGGGTGGAATGGACGCCGAATGAACTCCACAGAGGTCTGTATGGACTCAAAGCGGACAACAACAAGGTTCGTGTGTGCAAAGCTCAAATTTTACAACAAAATTTTACACAAAACATTGCTCTGCATGTGTTTTTCATACCGACTCGCATCAAATGTGACACCGATTGTCCGATTCACTGCAATTTCACAGGAAACTACTGCGGCAGTATGCGCGACGATTAGCTTTGAGCGGATTCCGCACGGATTCCGCTCTACTCACAGTCTGCCCGACTGTGAACTGGCCTTAAGCATTATTTTTTTCAAATTGTCAACTTATCACAACATTGACATTTTATTGAATTTAAAATTTTCCTACCTACTGCAGCGTTAAAGCACAGACATGAGAATAATAAACCTTCTCACCTCACTTTTGGAAAAAAAGCAAATAAGCACATTCAAAAAAAAAGGAAATTTTTTTCCAAGCAACATCATTTGTCAAAAGTGCTATTAAAAAATATCTCAGTAAATGTTACGGAATAATAAACACCCTCCCAACAATAACTCCGTATTAATGTTCTGTTGTGTTCTTGTGGAAGTGTTGATTTCCAAGAGTGAAAATTAGACTTTACAGATGTTTTGTCAAAGGCAGAAAAGAGGACAGAGGATGTTGCTTGCTATCAGCTTGAGCCAATTATGTGAACTTACAGTATTAAGTTATGTTCATTCTGGCTGTGGTGAACAATTCTTCAAAGATACTATGTTTCTGCATGGGCGGCTGAAAATAGGAATAACTTATAAGTATGTATCAGTATGCATATAGCTATATATTCAGAGTTCAATACTGGAACAACAAATCACAACTCTCTTATTATTATTAAGCCAAATCTACTGACATACTCAGTTAATATACATTTTAAAATAGATCCACTTGAGATGCCTTTGATTTAACTCAAAGTCATGGCTAAAACAGCCTGATTTATTGGTCTCTTGTGAAATGTTTTGTTAACTGTGTTGGTCATCATCACACTATCCATCAATTACAACAAGAATGTAGCCTGCGGAGACCTCATCCTCATGTCACTGAGAGCAGTTTTTGTACCATGCATACTATGAGTCTACATGAGAACAAATATGTAGGTGGTGTCATGTTCAGAGCCAGGGCAGACACTGGGGTGGAAAAAATACAAAGAGAGCTCATGTAAACACACCAAACCATAACTGACTCTTCTCTGATAAGGATAGGCTACTGGTAAAACATCAGTTATAAATAGGAGAAATAAACAGAGTGAGATCACCCTCTTTGTACCTTCTGCCAACACTTGACCCTTCCCAAGCGGAATAACAGACACTGATAATTTATAATTTATGAAGCTAAAAGAACCAAACGAAATGCAGCTAAGTGTGGATAGTGAAAGTAAAAAAAGAGTCCTGCAGAGGTTGCCAAAACGTAAGTTTTTTTGGAGAAAAAGTCTTTGGGTATTTCCAGACTTTCCAGTTGAGTTCAAATTGACCTCATCGCTTGTCACCTCAATGCTGGTCTTAACACACACACACACACACACACATTGGAATCACAAGTTCCTGTTAATTGTTATTATGAGGACAACAATAAAAACAGAACCTAATTATCTTTAAGATAAAAAGCTAAAATGAAAATAGACTTATTAATAATATATACACTGACTATCTATATATGTCTATATTCCTTGAATACATTCTGACATTCTGGGAAATATATGCTTATTTACAGTATTTCTGCTGAGCGTTAAATTAGAAATAGTAAATATGTAATTGCAGTCAAATCACAGGACAATGTGTTTATTTTGGGTTCATAACACTGTAGCAACATAGGTTGCTAAAACACCACCAGTATGACAACATATGAAGTATAAAGCAGCAATGGAGTTATGTCAACAGTGGTTATAAAATATAAATGACCTGGGGGGGAAATGGAATAAGCTATTAAACTGACATTTTCACAAATTTTGCCAGCTGCTTTATTTTTTAGAGACATCACATCAGCCACTGACAAGCACTTGAAATGAATGTAGAAAGGCTCCAGTGATCTAATGTTGCCCTCCATCCTCATCTTGTCCTTGTCACCTGCTCATAATGAGCCGGAGTCAGTCAGCCAACCAGCACAATAAAGTAGCTAACAGGGAGTCAGAGCGGAGCAGATGACTCTGCTGGCAAGAAAACTGAGAAGAACACCAAAACAGATATCAGACAGAGGAAGGACTGCATATGTGCTTGTCTAAGGTTCAACAGCTGGTCAATTGAAAGTGTTTCACAAAAAGGAAAAAAAGCAACATTCTTGGCTTGCCCTCACATAAATGAGGAGTTTCTCCATATGAAAAGGTTTAATCTTGTAAACTAATGAAACTTTGTCCTTTCCTTTGCTCCCTACTTTTTCTTAACAAGCATGTTCCAGTTATTCCGGTTAAGTTAAACAACTGACAAGCTTTAAGCTTCTAACTCATTATTGTCTGGTGTAGATTTCAGTTTATGCTGCCCTGCTATAACCACCCCCAGCAAGGGTTTACTTCCATTTACAGCCAGATAAGACAAATTAATTTGGCTTTGTTCAGAATATGTTAATTGGATACCCAGGACATACCATTACATTTGAATGATATGTCAGAGAATGTCAAATCTGATGCTGGTCCTGAAGGTTGACTGTAAATTCCTGATCGTCTCTGAAAAGTTATCTCACTGATAATGTCACATCATTAGGTTATGTTATTGTCAAGTCTGAATTTCATCTCTTTGTCCACCATATATCAGCATCCAAAGAGTACCCATGAGCCTGAGCTGCTGTCGCTATGGAGTCGATAGACCAACTGTATGAACTGTTTTCAATGTATCTATTTCCAACACTCTAATTGATTTACACTGCAGTAGTAGAATAAATGTTTGATGTGCACATAAACATGAATGGCTTATGGTTTGACAGTATGCAACATCACTGCAGGCGGAATACCTACTGCCTTTAGATGGCTGTCACAACCGAGTATGTGACAAAAAAGGGAGACCACACATAGTCTGTAAATAATGCTAAATGTTTTAATGAAACAAATTAAAGAAGGCAATGAATGTGTGTATGACTGGAAAACACAAATGCCCAGAGAGTAGTGTCAGTCAGCTTTCCAGGGAAGAGAGTGAGACGATCTTGCAGGTCTGGTTTATAGCCTCCTGAGCCCAGTTCGCTCAGGTGTGTTGCATCTCTAACAAAGTCTCAGCTCCACCCATCAACTACCTGGAATAAAAGAAAGAACACCAACAGCTAACAACGACAGTCAAGATAGGGCCAAGTCTGAGGCTGTTATAAGAGTCACCATAGTAGAAAATAGGCCATCAGACAGTGTGACTTGTTTGTCACCAAATGATTGACCCAAATATTAAGGAATACAAGTGCAACTGAGCTGTTCTGAGAAAGTGGCAACTGACGAGGTGACAGATCACCCTCTCATTCTTGGCAATGCAGTGTTGCACTGCTGGATTGGTGTCACCACTTCCTCTACAGCACCTCTCCTCCCAATGGGAAATAATACAGTTTTCTGGTGCAATACTGCATTCTGTGGCAGATACCAACATAAAGTAGGGTCTTGTTTCTTTACAGTTCATTTAAACAAGGTGCAAGATAAGCAGTTGAGCAGCAAGAACAAGTTTCAAGGATTCTTTATTAACACCTGAAGATGGATTTGCAATGCAAATCTGACTTTGTACAAATGAAAACTGAAGAAAAACATGAGAATTCATTTAGATTTATGTGTAAAATAAAGTGGAATGAATTGGAAAAATAGGCTGATGGTGCCCTGCCAGACAAACATCTCTCTGCACTCAGATCATCCACCCGCTTTGTCACTCCACCGTCATCAGCTGTGCGTGTGTGTGTGTGTGTGTTACCACACAGTAAATATGTGTGGACTCAATGTACAGTATCTAATGTGTCCGTCTTTTGGAAGCAAGTGTGTACCTGTTTTTGTCTGTGATTTGAGATATAAAGACATAGGCCTCCTGCTGCAGAGTGACCGCTCAGTACTGCCCACCATGATGAAGTACCAGACACATTCCAGCACTTTAATAACAAATGGGCTGACAGGGAATGATGATGGTGGGGTATGGGCTCAGTCATCAAGTGTAACAATAGATTAGTTTAACAGTGTGGTTTGGTGCTGTCGTCTCATGTGTCTCATGCTGTGACAAAACTGTGAAGATGGGAAGTTATAACACATTTTGACACTTTAAACATTCATGCAGAATCTTTAAAGAGTACAGTTGCTGATAGACTTTGACTGAGCCCAGGAATATTAACAAGCCCAGCAGGACATTTCTCTACTTTCTTTCGTTTTTTTTTCCCCTCTATCTTTTGTTTTCTTTCCATCAGGACTCCCTTGCAAACCTCAATCTTCTATTTCTAGTTCCACATGTTGGTCTTGGAGGACAGCCTAACTCCACTTCCGACATGAAGAACCACACGAAAAAACAAACATTGTTCGTCTTTATCAGAGACACAGAGGGAGAGATGACCACAGTGGCAGTGGGCAAGAGCTCCGCTGATCTGAATCCGATGACTTTTGACCTCATTTTTCCCATCATCTGACAGGCCATTAAGGGCTGCACTGAATGCCATCAATCAGCAGCTAACAGATTACCATCAAGTCACATTATTGCCTCCCTCCAAATAGCTATTTGAAAGCAAAAACACTTTATCCATCATTTAATTGATTAGTTATCAAAACATTATTTTCAGAAAATAATGTCTGCCTGTGATTCTCAAATCATTCATAATGTTACACAAATTAATAGCTATGAATTAGCCAAAAGAGGAAAACAACATTTCCACAAGGGAACTATTTACCAATTATGAGGAAAAAAACATGAGAACAAGGCAAAACAGGCAAAACAGGAAATGAGTAAATCAAAGCGCTGACCTCCGTGTATCAGTAAATCAGCAACTGGAGCCATTTCTAAAAATTACTGGTCAACAGAACATGAACATTAAGCCTCAGAATATACTTCACAACTGCAGAAATAGGTCTGAGGACAAATTGTGAATTTAAACAGAGAGGGCCAGTGGTGAGTGAAACCAATGGTTTCCAAACCAAACAACTCAAAGTCTGTTAGGGTGAGGAAGTTGGTATTATTTGGTTCAGTTACTATAAATATGCGCAGTGCTGTGGTGGGCAATATGCAACCATAACAACTCACTCTATAAGTCAGAGGTCTAAAGATAATAATGAGATGAAAAGCACCTTCAGTAAGTGTCCACATCAACTTTTAAAAGCTTTCAGGATTCCTGTTATGCTGTGGTGGTAAAGTTCATTAAGGGTGCATAGAGACATGTTGGTCTTAACTAGAACCCTGACTTGGGACCTGTTGGTCTTGACTTAACCCTTGTTGGTCCTGACAAGGGGGTAGGACTCATAGGTCTTGTCTCGGTTTTCACTTTGGACTTCTTGATACTGACCTGCGGTCTTTAAAAGTGAGCTCTTGGTCTTGACTTGGGCCTTAGTGGTTTAGTTTGACTTGGGGCCTTGGACTTGGACAATAAATAAACAAATAAAATAAAAATTAAAATCACATACTACTTCAATGCAATTTTGAATCCTAGTTACTATCACTTGCTAAAGACTACTTTACTTAAAAACAAAATTGCAATCATTAAACCAGTAGTTGGTCAGTTTTAGAGGTACATGTACACAGAGAGAACTCTCATCAGACCTACTTCTTCCTTCACTTTGTTCAAAAAATATTACCCTTTGTGAGACTGTAAACTTCCCACTTTGGTTGTACTTGTTGTGTCCTGTTAATTGCTCTTTATCTCCTGGGTCTGAGGCATCTATGTGTGTCCCCCAGCTGGGAAAGCCCTTTCTCCACTACCACTACATGGAAAAGGCCATGGACTGAAGAGAGTGGGAAAATGACGCTAGGTGCTCTAATGGAACCATAATAAAGAAAGATATTCATCTATGTTCCCACTGCTTTACTATCAAAACAAACAGACCTGTATCTGAGTGGTTAATGGGCCAGTCAGTGGGATTACTTGTCCATTTTTAATCATGGTCACTTTCTACTCTCCTGCCTCCACATGCAGCACTGAAATGGAACCTTCTGTGCACAGCATCAATGAGCGGATGTGCACTTGGCATGAGCATCACATGAGCGGTCAGATAGTAAGAGTAAAAACACATAAAAATCAGGTGTCAGAGACACACTGACCAGATCGAAAATTTTAAGAAGTGCTGCAAGCTCAATCACAGTTAAGTGTTTTATTCACAGAAATTAAACTTATGGTTTGCTGAATCCAACAACAGGCAACTCACCAGATTTAAAAGTGGCTGAAAAAGGTAGTAACGGATTTACAGCACTAAACAACCCAAATAATTAAAGAGTAAGCCCACCCTTCTGTCTCCAACACTTAATTCTAGTCAATAAAAAAATGCAGAGATGTTGGATTAAACATCTTAATAATGTAAAAGACATCCAAATCTTACTTTTTTCTCCTCTGTGGGACCTTTAAAGTTTTAACCTCTATGCTCGAAGTGCACTTTTCAAAATGAATAAACACTCTTCAGAGAAGTGGAGACATGGAAACCTCTGCTTATTTTTTGAGGTAACATCTATTTGAAACAAAAGTAAGAAAACAAGGTCAAACATAGTAGAGTTCAAGCCATGGTTCAACATCAAAACAGGAAGAACAAATCAGTCCTGTTACAGACAGAAATGCCTCCAATCTCTGACATTTCAAGGCCTGTAACTAAATACATTTGTGGCGTAATGGAGCTTGGCAGGTCGTTCTGGGCCTGTGATTTAGGGTGACACTGAGAAAAGGACTCCTGATCTTTATGTGAGATTTCTCACTGTTAAAAACATCTGAAAAGTACCATCTACTCACAAACGCAAAAATGGCATATTGAGACAAGAGAAAGAAAAGCAGAGAGAGGGAGAGAAAGAAAGAGACAGTGGTGGCAGATTTATTGGATCACCTGGAGTGAAAAAGAGTTCTAGATGATAAAGACTGAAATCTACACACCAGGGGCTCACACACCTCCCATAGTCTCTGTGTGTGTGTGTGTCTGTGTGACCCAGGCTTTAGGCCTCCTACTCCATCAATAACAAAATGGCTTCATGTTCAGGAGCAGAGTGCATGTTCAACCACACACACACACATTCCTGTAGATATATAGGCATCAGTGACAGTGTTGGTCTGTGGGAGGACCATGTACCCATAAGAAGTTAAAGCCTTCTCAGGAAATCAGAAACGTATGTCTGCCGCCACGGTGGTCCTCCGTGGAGGATAATTCAGTCACAGCCACAGCTCACAGAGTATCACAGGGCCGAGCGGCTCCTCTATCTCTCATTTCATCCTATCTTTACCTCTCTTTAGCTTATCCTTTCTCTACCTGACACATTTCTAAGGGTTCACAAAGCTTTTTAATAGCACTGATCCCGACCATATATTAGGTCACAGATCCCTTTAGGGAAACATTTTCCACTCAAGGACTGGACTTGCAAAAAAAAAAAAAACACTTCCACACCATCTACTCATCCGTGCAAGAACTTTTATGTTTAAATTATTTTAAATGGTACAATTTTAGAGAAGAAGGGGATGAATATTACATATATGAAACAATTTTCAGGGATAAAAACATGCATCTATGTATGTATTTTATTGCATAAAGTCCTCATCAAGGTTTCTTACATGTAAGTCTGTAATGACTAGATAGAGATATTATTTCAGACTGATCAAAACTTTTATAATTAAGACCTTATTTATTATATTTTATTTTACTTATTGAGACCATTAGTGTAAAGTTAATGAAGACATACCATAATGTATGGTCATTGTTTTTTTTTTAATTTATTTGAAATGAATTCTTATTCAACAAAAATATACAAGCCTATTTCTGTTTTGTTTTGTTTTGTTTTTTTTGTCTTATCCTGTCCATGTATTGGTTTTCAACTAAATCATTTTTAAAAATGAACCATGCCAAAAATAATTCAGCTTCATTCAAATCATATGAATCAACTGAATCACCTCAACATCTACAAATGTGAAGATAATTAATTAATTCTTTTGTTTATTAAGCCCTTAAATATCTATGTATTTTAAACATATAATTAAAAAATGTGATTAATTATGATTAACTATTGAGTATCAGATTTATTTTTATTTTTTAAAAAAAGTTTGACAGCCCTAATTATTTCTAGTGTTTTTAGTTTGCTTGATATTTTCATTCATGTACGCTAAATCAAATGGAAACTACATGGTAAAATGGCAAAGCATTTAGAACCACTAGCCTGTATCTATACCATCTTTGTCTATGTTTTCCTTCCGTCTCTCTCTTTCTCTTTCCACTATTCTCTATCTCTCAATACGCAGACATGAAGATAATTCATAACTTGCAGAGTCTGATAACTGACCTGAAAAGGGAGAGTTGGCTGGAATGAGGCATTGGCTTATTTAAGAGCCTATAAATGATGTGGAGGGCGACCTTTCAACTCTGCTGACCTCTGACAGCAAGGTGACGTTTCAGAGATTATCTTCTCCTCTCTGCTCTCTCCTCATGGGTGAAAGACGAGTGTGTGTGTTGAACGCAAGTGATTCACAGCTGAGGACACACTCTCAGAGAGACTAGGAGCGCAGTCAGTCATGCCGAGCCCCGCTAAGAAAAGGTGAAGCCTGTTATTTATCAGCGTCGTGAGGTTTTACCGCAGTAAAAATGTGCAGAGATAGAGACCGCAGAAGACAAACGGCACAACTATATTTCAAACTTGAGAATAAGAAACACCGTGAGGAAAACAGTAAAACACTGAGTGGTTTCAGTTTAGATGTCTGCTGTTGTCTTTTCTCTTAACTCTACAAATATCCTCAGCTGTCAAAGATAACTGATTTACTGTGTAGTGTTGGGGGTTATACTTTTTGTAACGCAATGCTAAAAAAAAAAAGTAAAAAGCAGTTATTTTGTTGCAAATGAGCAATCTGTCACAGTTAAAATATTACTATACTTACCACAAACAAAATATAAAAAATAAAATCCTGATGCACTGGCTCTTTCTTTTCTTTCTCTGCGTCAGTGTTGTCAGTCCGTTTGTGTAGCTCAGCTATAGGGTAAAATTTGTGGATAATAAGGATGATATCAGAAGGACATCAGAGGAAAATGCTATGACAACAGTCCAGGTTGTTGCCATATCGTTGGCTGTCGAAAGGTCACACAGGTGTCACCTGTCAGCTACCACTGAGGTCCTCTATTTACTTTTTCTATTGCTGTTAAAGTGCAAAAATTGTACAAGTGTGTTGGGTTAGATGCATTGAGCCCTGTTAATTTTACGTTTACTTGTAAGCAAACGTCACTCAGACTTGCTAATAAAAAGCTCTAAAGGGAATATCGCCATCTAACATTTCTGTTATTAGCCTGTACAAATGCTGAACAAAAGGCTATGTATGCCAGTTCAAGTCCAGGTCGGACCAAGTTTGGAGAGTGGACTGGTGGCCTTGATCAAGGCACCAAACCCCCGGCTCCCTGGGCACCTTACATGGCAGCCCACTACTCCCTGAGGGGATGGGTTAAATGCAGAGGACAAATTTCATGTATGTAGTGATACATATGTGACAAATAAAGTATATTCTATTCTATTAAAATACAGGGAATTATTTACAGTAAAGAACAGTTCTCAATAAATACAGCCAAATACATTAAATGATGAGGACTTCGACGTAAAAAATTGTAACGCAAAGTCGAATTTTATAGTAAACTACAGTATTTTGTCAGACTGAGTCAACCCATAACTCATTGCATCACGTTCGTACCTCATTTAGTACACCGTTCAACTCAACAAAATTTAAAAATAAGCTCAAAATATTATAGATTGGTGAATCTTTATTCAAGATTGAAGGATGAATATAGCCTGGCCATTGCAACTACAAAGCTCTGTGAGCGTCGTCTGGCCAAGCTGCCTTGTAAACCGAGTTCTCAGAGGGCAGGCTTAACCTGCGTCTATCAAATGCCTCTGTGTGCTACTGGATGAAGCTTCAAACAATCAGATCACTCTTTCCTCTGACGTATGCGTAGCAATGAAAACTGCTTGATCCAAAGAACTAGTGCGTCATTGCCTTAAACACGCCAGACTGGGCTTTGGCCAGACTGACTTGGTTGCGAAATTTTGTGCAGCATCACAGGAAGTATGGCCCAGGCTAGGATGAATAATAAGAAGAGGAACAACTGAGGAAGTCAAATTTCACTTGACTCTGTCACAAGTGAACATGGATCCTGTTCCTCAGAGTCACTTAACACAAGCTTATTATGATCAGAACAAAGTCAGTTTTACCTGGTTATGTCATTTTATGTTGGATTCATTTTATATGAACTGATTTTTGCAGGCACTTGGTGTTAACCTGTGTTAGCATGATGCATGACATGCTGCTGAGAGGACAGTATTGATAATGTCATCTTTCTGGTGAACTACGTTCCATAATGCATAATAAATTTAAATTTTCACAGTCGTGGGATTGAATTTCTTAACAATACAAGCATACATACTATGACTGTACAGATAATTTAATTTTTAATTTTTATACCACGTTCAACAGATGTCACTCCTGGGTGAGTAGCACATAAACATGACATGAAGTATAGATTATAAGTCATTCTGTCTGTAAGTCTAACTTTTCTCTTTCTGTTAACTATAGTTAGTTATATCTAAATTAACTATGCTATTTATTTGTTGACTGTAATTGGGTTATGTATTAAGTTTGAATAAGCTTACCCACTTCCCACACCTAATATTTTATATGATTTCTTTGTTATTACTATACATTTGTCATTGGTCTCAACTCTGAGAGGGAAACAAAAACCAAACCAGAGGAAAGATGACAGGGAAGCAGGGTCCAGAAAAAGGAAGCAAGTGTAAATCCCCATGTGGCCCTCATCAAAGATGTCATGGATTTTGTGAGCTCATAACACATCTCCACACAGGACCTCACATAGGAGGAAGGAATAGAAATGTAAAAAGTCTCAGCATTGTGCTTTCTATTGCACATAATTATATTTCATGAAAGATGGACACTGAAGACAGGGTAAATTCTGGTGTGTTAATTGCAGGTGTCAGGTTAGGTCCTGTTTGACATGATGATGTATGAGGCATAAGTATTATACTTCATAACTGCTGATTACTCACTATCAGTGTGACCAGCAATTATAAATTATTGAGGTGCTTTACCTCATAAGTCAAAATAAAATGCTTTATGATCTATTATGGTTATTGTTTTGAAGCAGTTGTGTTTTGTTTTAATTGTTAATTGTGTTTATAACTTAATACAGTTATTACTCTTAACTTTTATACAGTGCCATGATGAATAGTAAATGCAGTATATTGATGATACATTATTAACATGGCTGTCATAGAAAATTTTACCAAGAAAGTAAACTGAATTCAGGGAACAAGAACTAACATATGTTCAGCAAGAGGGAGATTTTTTTATGAATTGTACAGTAGAATGGCCACATGCAAATGTATCTGACTTTACTTTAAAATTAAAGTCAGATACATTTGCATGTGGCCGGCATTGCATTTGCTTTCATAAAACCCTAATTTTGTAATGACATCTCTTATCCCTTATCTCTTATTACTGTGCTTTAGTGTATTTTATTTTGAAATTATGCTGTAACTACCAGATTTTACTGTAAATGGGCCTCCTGTAGGAACACTGAAAAAACAGTATATTGCAATCAAACAATGAACAGTATCATACTGTAAAGGTGTTCTATACAGCACAATACTGTAACATGTTTTAAATTAATAAACTGTTGATGTGCATTACAGAATGTGGGTTGTAAAATAATAGTTGAATGCTGGAGACTGTAGCTGCTAGTAATTTACTGCAATTTAACAGGGAAATTTGTTACATTATAAATGTTGAATTGATACATAGAGAGAAATAAACAAAAAGGATCTCTATTCTACAGTGCAAGGTACTGTAAAGAGGAGCAGAATCCACTCTCTCCATAATAATCTGCTAATTTAAGTGTTTTACAGGGCCAACAGAGCAGCTGCACTTCTTCACTTTAGGACTGCAGAGTACACTCAGAGTGCCAGGATTGCACTCAGCCTCTGTCTCAGAAGACGTCCACTGCGCTGTTTAATACGACTTCCCGGCCAGATTTACTGTGATGCCTTTTGAGGCAAAGAGGTATAATGTGACAAAACATGGCCCTATAACCCCGGGGATATTCAACAATGTTTAGTGGTGAGACCCATTTAGCTGGAGGATTGGCAAATATATTGCTTTCCTCCCTTCTCATGTACAGAATTTCAATAAAACGGGGCAGTAAATCAGGCTTGAATTCAAACTTGTGACTGCACTTGTACTGTATAGGGCCTCTGGATTTGAGCTGAACTCAGTGCAAAAGTTAAACCTCTGCTGAAATTTGCATGAAATGAAATGCTGTACATGTTTCATTAGACTGAAATACAGCAAATGATAAAGACATAGGGAATAATATATCTAATATAAGTCCTGTCTCCAAGTTTTTTCCCCATGGTGCTCACTGCTGAAGGAGTTATTTTAACATCAAATAACACACACAAGCACAATACAGTGAGTGCTGAGGGACACACTGATGGAATGTGAATGTCAGCGGTCTCTTTATTTACTCTCCATATAAAACACTGAGCAGTAATTAACAGCAGGTATCCTCCCCAGCTGGAGGGTAATTGACTGTTTCAAAGCGCCAACTCTTCATAACCCAAGCTGTGTGTGTGTGTGTAAGACAGAAACTGTGTGTGAGGGTGTTTGTGTGTGAGCGTATTAAAATCAACTCCTTTATATCCCGCACCTCCCCCACCTCTCCTCCCTTCCTCCCAATAAGGATAGGGGTCAGCAGTGGTGGGCAGAGCCAGTCGAAACGCTCCAGATTTCTTTATGAGCACATTAACATTCAGGCGTATTCATTATCAGTAAGTGTAGTAAGATGGACCAAGCGGAGACCTTGTGCCACCATCAAAATATGCGCTGTTAATTTTAAGTACGTGACCAGAATGTTTGCGAGAGCTTGAGGGAGCAGAGGTCTCTTTTCTTCATCAAGTCCATGAGGACAGCTTTGGATCTTGACATCTTGGATAAGCAAGTGACAGGAAATTCTCTCTCTGCGTATCTGAATTGACTTTTATTTTTTCCATTTTTTTGCTATTCACCTCATCATTTAACTGAAATCCCAAGAAAGAAAAGCCAGATCTAGTCCCTCACAAATAAAAAAAAACAAACAGTTCTGGCCTTAAAGGTATAGTTGGTAATCCTATCCAGAAGCATTTTTTGTTATACTGGGTGAAATGGTCCTTCCATCCTGAGAGCAATCAATACATTATGCATTCAGAAAACTTAACTTAAATAATCAGTCAGTCCTACAGACAGCTGGTCCAAATGGAAAGAGCCAATCAGATGCCTTCATGTCTCATTCTGCTCACACCCCTCCTCTGTCTCACATCATGTTTCACCATTGCCGGAAATATTCGTCACTCTGCAGAAATAGTTAGCATGAGAGGAGGCGTGGCGTTAGATAGAACTTTCAAATTTTACAACCTATTTTCTGCCAGAACACAAGCAGCTCGATCCTGAACCTAAACTCGAAGAGCTTTGTGAGTGCAGTGAATAGGGGGCTGTGGTCAACCTGCACAGTCTTGTGACGATCAAACTAACGAAAGCAAAATACACTTTATCTTTGCTCTTCACTCAGTCAATATGTAACTGCAGCTCTGATATAACTGATGCTCTATGCCAACCTCTTCAGGAGCTGCCATTGTTGTTTAGAACTAACAGTTGCCTCTTGTATCAACTGACGGGGCATCCTCTGGAAACTCCCACTTTTTCAACTAACCATTGTTGATCTAAAATGAAGATATAGTCTTAAATTGTTTCAAAAATACAATTCAGTGAATCATTTTCAGTAAGATATAAGTAAATTAATCTTAACAAGCTGCCAAGTTTTTCCCAAGTAGCTCTGGGCAATGCTGATTGTTACTATTTGGTGAGCCAAACGCAAACAGCAATGACATAAATTTAAACCGAAAAATAAAAAGCTATTACAATACCATCAGTTACGGTAAAGTCATAAATGGAAAAAAACGAATATGTGATGAAACGTATTTTAATACACCCACATTCATCCTATACCTTCTATGCTATCCTGAAAGTTGATCTATATTATGTTATGCTACAGTATGTTAGTCCTTTTAAGTCAGACTGCAGCACATACAGTATGTAGCAGTCTGTGGTCAGATGCATCTGCTCATATAAGGACCATATGTTTTTCTCCAGGGAGCATAAAGTTAACGAGAGGCTTGTTAGGATGTGCTAATTAGACTGTATGTTTCCTAATTGATTTTTGTTAATTAGGGCAAGGGGGGTAGAGGTAGCTAATTGTTATCTCTTAATTTATGTTAATAGGTGTAAACAGATTCTGACCAGTTGTGTCCTAAGTTGTAATTTTCCCAACAACAACAGCAGCAGATACAACATGGTGTAAAACCAAAGGTGCCTCCACAATTAGAGCTCCTCTGAGACATGCAACCCTGACTGGCCATGATGCTAATTAATGTTAATTAGCATGTTAACTGTTATGGACTATTTTTTTCCAAGCAGTGCTTGGCCTTTACCATTTATTTACCTGGTTGTTTGCTGTGATGTGCATGACATGCTGCGAACAGACGATTCCAATAAACCAAATGTAACACGTTCAGACACGTTGTGTTGTTTCATTAAATTTGCCTATAAATGGACGGTTTGCTTTGCCAAGTTAGATTGCTCTGGTCAGTGAGGCAGTAGAAGGCTGACTGGGATGTACAGTACATGTTGATCAAATTGACTATAACCATATCCACTGTTGACTGACAACACAGTATAGACTTTTATTTGAAAACAGATCGACTGATAGATGAATACAATTCAGCACTGCTTTGCGCACACACACAAACCAGTACATTTAAATAACATCTTTAAAACACAGCAACATAAGATATAAACATCCAGTGAAATAATTAATCCCCTCATCTCCTGCTTACCTACACAGACTCTTATCAGTGCAATGACCCCAAATGAGCAGTTTTCCATTCAAATTAAATCTAGAATTTTTTTTTATAAAGTTGAATGCTAACAGGCAATGCTTTAAGCCAAACACTAGACAACTTTGCAGCTCTTATTACTTTACTAAATAAGTGCTACAAAAGACTTTTGTTAACTAGATACAGAAATTATTTATGGTTTCGGTGGTTTAGTTGTCAGTTGTTCGTCTTTTGGACAGACTGAGCCTCCCTGCGTTGAGGAACTGTTCAATTTTGGACATTTGGGCTCTGAATGATGACTGCTGGTCTTCTCTTTCCTGAGAGCAAGAGGTTTGCCAGTCTGACTGAGAAGCTGCAGATGAGGTAGGAGCTCTGCTACACCTGGTGTACGGAGAAGCAAGCATTACAGTATGACTCTCAATGATGGAGCTCTTGGAGAGGCACAAATGACCTAAAACATTATTAAATTGAATTCCATTTTGTTTAAATGTTTGGCAATAAAACTGTTCATGGTAGTTAGTAGCTGGCTAACTATTTAGCTGACAATACAAATAAACTGTAATACTACACTAGTGCAAAATTGATTATCCAGTGTTCATTTAATATTAAATTTCATCACTTTAATGAATTATCAACGCCAGTCGAGGATATTATCATGCAGTTAGCTAGATACCTGTATTCACAATAAAATGACACATCACAAGAGTGATTTTGGATAATCTGCAGCCTCTCTGTCATTCAAACATCATTTTCTTCTTCTCAACAATGTGAAAAATTATGTATTATAGCTCTAAGAAGCTTTAAGAAGGTCTTCCCTGCAAATGTAAAAATATGTTGAACATCTACTCTGGTTCAAAGGGTGAGGGTTCTGTTTATGTAGGGTAAATTGCCTTACCCTGGGGTAGTTTGCCATGACGATCTGTTGACTGTGATGGATGTGGAGACAGGACAAGAAGCTTTGCTGTCCTATGTAAAGATGACACCAACAAACATGAATAGTAGCGCTCAAACGTGCGCCGTAACTTCTATTTAGACAGGAAAGAAAATGCAGTTTTTAAGTATGTGTTTTTTCTCAAAACCTCAGTGCCTCCTGAGGAAGCAAAATTTTTGGAGTACAAGGAACATTAAGCGATAAACAAATGCGGGGAAGACAATAACCAGCAGCAACTGATATGTAACAGTATCCAGCCCAGAGAAAGTAGCCAGACTCGGACTGAACTCTGGGTGACGTTCCCAGTGTTCAGAGTCTGCAGAAAGGCCCTCACTACAATTTGTTAAACTATCAGACCAGTATTTTTTTTTGTTATGCTCTCGGCACTCTATCTCCCTCAATTGCCAACACCTGGATCTTATAAAACGCACAGTGACAGTTTGCGGTGATGGTGACAAAAGAGAGAAAGTGAAAATACGAGCAAGAGGACGGGGAGAGTGAGTGAGAGATGGATGATGAAGTGAGAGAGGAAGAGAGAGAGTGAGGAGACGGATAAAGACTGAGTAAGTGAGAGAGGAGGGGTACCCAAAGCATCATTAGGTCGATTTTCTTCCACAGGTCATTCATTCTCTGTCTGTCTGGCTGTCTGCGGGACGAGTTCAGCTTTGTCCTTTCACTCAACGCCTGACTTAACATTAGTCAAGCTTTTATACATCTAAAATCTCTCTCTGATTTTGTGTGCAGAATGTTAAATGTGTTGGCCTTAGCTAACATTTGCTTGTTCTCACATTCGGAGCTTTTTGGACCACAAAAATATTTTAAAAAAAACACACATTGTAATGTCTAGTACGTACGAGGACATGTCAGGTTGATGCAACTGGCATATTTATTCAGCTCTAGTGCAATTTCCCCCGGGGTCCACTCAGACATAGTTTATAATATGATGGAGCTTACAATGTGTGGAACAGAAATGACCTCAAACCAATTTATTTGATAGAGAAACTATTTTACTGGGGTCGTTGTAACGTCCTCTGAGGTGGCTTGTTTCTATGTGAACATCATGCTGTGGCCATTTCCTGCTGTTCAGCATCAAGCCCTAATGAAGAACTATGCTGTGGCTTTACTGTGATGAAATAAACATGGACATGGCCTTCGACAAATTTTCTACATATCTGAAAGTTGAGATCATATTCAGAGATCATTCCTACATCATATGAGACGTAGGACATGTTCAGTGGGATCAGTTTAGTATATGGTGTAGTTTGGTGGTTGATGGTTATGTGTGTGTCATTTTATGAGTGTGTCTCAAGAGCACAAAATAGCAGCTTCTGTAACTGACCTTGTATGCTGCTCCTGTCTCCATGTAGGCCTCTCCCTGCTGGTGTATCCTTGTAGAAGCTGCTGTCCCAGAAGCGCTTGAGGTATTCAACAGGTCTGACACTCTGGTAATCACCAAAGGGACTAGGAAGAACGAGGTGAGATAGCAAAAACAGTGAGAGGGTAAGAATGACTGATTATTGGTGATGGTATGAAATGCAGATGTGCAAAGACTGCACTGTGTAAGGGGGTCCCAGAGGAGCAATACTGTTGTGCTCCACAGTGGCATCATGTTCATTTTATGGAGTGGACCGTACAAATGCAAGCATCACCTTTGTTGAGGAACACAGGTAGTGTGCCTGGAGGATGTCTGACGAGTCCACCAAGGCCGCTTGCATTTTGCTCAAACAAAGAGGATCCCTGGATTAAAGAGATTAATAACAATAATATTCATTCATTGTTTTGTGAAACACATTTGCAATGATAGCTGTAGACACAGGTTTAGACTCTAGTCCAGTAGGATGAGCAACATGAGCAACTGATGGTCAGATTGGTTTTCAGATTGGTTTGACTTCAACTGATGAACTGTACAAACACAGTACAAGTATTGCATGGGCAAAGTCGTGGACGTTTCAAACTTCAGCCTTTGTGTTAAGGTATAGTTTGTCATTCTGTTCAGAAACACTTTTTGTTATACTGGGTGAAATGGCCCTTCCATCCTGAGAGTAGTCAATATATTATGTGTTCAGAAAAAGGAAGGAAAAGAATCAGACCTCTGTGGCTGCAGGACTGTAAAAACTCTGACCAATCAACTGCCATTCGGTCTGAATGGAAAGAACCAATCAGATGCCTTTATAGCTCGTCCTGCTCATGCCCCCCTCTGTCACTCCCTTCTCCCCACTGTTGCAGGAAATATCCAGCACACTCCTCTGCAGAAATACAGAGTTAGCAGGAGAATCTGTTCTGTAGGGAACGATGGTAGAGAAAATGCAGCCGAAAATACCACTTCCAGAGTTACTTCTGATGGCTCACCCTGCTAAACAGACAAAGAGAAGAAAGAGGGAGGCAGCTGGATAAAGCTAAAGGACAAAAAAGAGTCAACATCGGTGCAGCCTTTGAACGGGGGAGGAGGGGGTGGAGCTTAGAGGAGGCTTAGACGAGGCGCCACTTTCAAATCTTGCTAGCTCTCCAACATTACCAACTATAAATTAAAGTTTTATTTGTGCTCTAAAATATATGTATAGTTTTCACTGTATACATTATAATAAAGCTGTGAAAAGTATCTCCATTGATCAACAGCACTATGGGAAAGATATTTTTTTAAGGTGGACTTTCCCTTTAAGGCTTTTTTGAAAATGCTAATGATGGCATGTTTTAATTGTAATACCTGAACAAACGTATGTAGGATGGAGACATCTGACTTGCACCTGGCGCTTACTGTTGTTCTCTGAGCACCACTCCAGTTAAATGAGGACACGTGCTTCTTACTGCTGAGCAGAGACGACTCATGACACTCATCAAGCAATGTCTCTTTTGCTGGTGACCACTCGCAGCTTTTTGTGCTCTGGTGCTTTTTTTGTGCCTCTGGCAATGCATCGCTGTCTTGACTTGGATTGACAGACTGCTTCAAATCAGTTTCGCTTTTAGTCATCCTTGTATCTCTTGCTTCCTCCACTTTGTCATTTTTCATGAGCTCCTGACTGCTTCCCATCTCAACCCGACATTCAAGGTCTGCACTATCCATCGTGATGTCAGTACAGGTATCCTTCAAAATACATTTTTTCATAGGTTGCTGGGCAGTCTCACAAACATAGTTCTCACATGTCTCTACATTTGACTGACTGTCCCTGTTCTTAAATGCACTGGAATCACCATCATCGTCATCAGTTATCTTCAGCTGTCCTCGCTGCTCTGAGACATCCAGACTTTGAGGTATTGCTTGTTGCTCTACCGTTGTTCGCACTAACACACATTCTTCACTCATATCTATGTCACGCATTTCATCTGTTTGCTTCCTGTCGTTGGTAATGTCAGAAGTATTGCCAGGTTGTGTTGTAATTGTTTCTAAATCTCTCACTTCAGTACTGGCAATACCATCTGACTGAGCAGCTAATGGTGCAGTATTAGCAAAGGTTTGGACCTCTTGACTGACAGAGTTTGGCTCATGATTGACACTTTGGTACTCATCAGGACAGAACGGAAGCACCTCTCTCTGGATCTCATAGCTTTTGGTTTCATCGCTGGTGTCCTTCTCGCTGATTTTCTGAGAGAGACTTTGCAAGCAATCTGGGGGCTCACAGGCAGCCGGTGGTGACTCAGCATCCATGGAGTCAATGACCTGCTGTGCGTCGATCCTCTCGGTAGTCGTATCAGTGGTTGTCTGGGCCAGTATCTGGAATTCTGCTGTGTGTAGCTCTATCTTTCCTCTCTCCTCTGTTCCATGTGGTCCTTGTCCCTCTGCTCTATCTTTTGTTTCTGTTTCAGTATGTTTGGGGTCCTCTGTGTCCTCCATTGACCCCTGGCTATCTGGTTGTCTGTCTGTTGTTTGGGCAATGAGTGTTCCTCTTGTTTCTCCAGTGTTTTTTCCCTCCTTCACATCTTCTCTCTGGACGTCTTCTCGATTCCACTCCTGCTCCATGTTTCTTTCCCCCCCTTCTCTGTAGTTTTTAATTTGTTTCACATCATCTTTGTATCCCTGTTCTTTCTCACTCATTCCTTCATTCCCTTCATCGCTCTTTACGTTGCTAATAAAGTCTACAGATCCATTGTTAGACCCGTGACCAGTGCTTGATACAGTTGACACTGTTGAAAAAAAGACAGCTTGTCAAATTGTAAGATTACTTGTTATAAAGATGCCACAAAAGTGTGTCGCTTGTAAATTGCTGTGCTGAATTCGCTGTATGGAAGTAATGGTATTTGTTTATCTACTATATGTTTATACTTAGCTGGCTGACCTCTAGTGGTTCCCATGGCAACCAGCTTGGTCACAGCTCCTGTGTCCTTCAGACAGTCTGGGATTTTGGTCTGAGTGGATGACAAGTGCTGCAGACTGCCAGAGCTAGGGAGCTCAGAGCTAGAGATGGGTTCATTAAGAGTTTCCTGTCCTCTGATGTCCCCAACTAATGTGGGGAAGACCTCTGCTGAAACCCAAACGCTCTGACTGCTGGCTCTCATCTGTGTGGAGAAAAACCAGAAAGTTGCACACTTAGGATGGACAGTTACGTCTGTTTCAACAACACCACCAGCTGCGGCCAATCTCATCCCCCCCGTGTTACAGGGATGAAGAAGTTTTCTCTGCCATTGCAGCCTTTAACTTTGTTACTATGCAGTTATTTTGTTAGTTTCTTGTATTAACAACAAATGCCAATCTGTTCAGTTAAGGCCCAAACCAACATAGTGACAAAGACTGTCCACTGTGTTGCCCTCCCATTGCATGTGCTTTGCCCTAAAAGTTGCACTCAGACACACCACAAAGATTAGAGCCAGCTAGCATGTACATTATGTGGCTGTGTGAGATGTGGTAGCTCTCTATGCCAGTAGGTAGTGTCTATATATGTCATTCAGAAAGCTTGTAGATATGCCACTACAGGTTGTTGTTATGACACAACATGGATGTAATAAAGCAGCGTTTGTCTGCCATTTTCACACCAATAACTTTAATTCCAGATGGCCATGTTGTTGTGAAAAACACTGTTGGACTTCAGTGATTAAATGAGATGAAATGTTTTTTTTCCACTTCTGTTTCTCTTCTTCTGCACTGGCAAGCTGAACAGTCAATCACAGTGATTCAACATCAACACAACAAACTGCATTTAATTTTAGGCTGTACTAACAAGGAAACAAATGTAGTCATATGGACTTATAACTACCCTAACCCTGAACTTTCAATGGTTCATTATGGACTGCTTTTCAAATAGTTTCATGTTGAGTTTGTGTATCTGGCCCTTTAGACTACCACATTTCACTAGTAGAAGTGCTTAAGGCTCAGAGGACAGATGGGATCATGGCTCTCCAGTTTCCAGTTATTTCTACAACTTTAATTTTTCTGTGATAGAGTGGTTGGAACCGATACTTCTTTGTCACAAAAAAACATTGATGAAGTTTGGTTCTTTTATGACTTTATTATGGGTCAACTGAAAATGTGACCAAATCTGCTGGGTCAAAATATACATACAGCAACATGAATTAGCAATTTTGGTGACTTAGAAATTTGTGTCAATGAAATGAGCTTCATAGCATGGCCACTTAACTTCTTGTGAGTGATCATGAGTGACTACAGCTGGTGACTTCTCTGAGGCCATTTAGGGCTCATTGGATACAAAAGCCCACAAACGCTACAATAGGAAAGTCAAAGGAGATCAGCATGGATCTGAAAAAGCGAATCATTGACTTGAACAAGTCAGGAAAGTCACTTGGAGCCATTTCAAAGCAGCTGCAGGTCCCAAAAGCAACAGTGCAAATAATTGTTTGTAAGTATAAAATGCATGGCACTGTTTTATCACTGCCACGATCAGGAAGAAAATACAAGCTATTACCTGCTGCTGAGAGAAAATTGGTCAGGAGAGTGAAGAGTCAATTGAGAACCACCAACAAACAGATCTGCCGAGAATTAGAAGCTGCTGGAACACAGGTGTCAGTGTTCACAGTCAAATGTGTTTTGATCGCCATGGACTGAGAGGCTGCCGTGCAGGAAAGGAAGCCCTCGCTCCAACAGCGGCACCCTAAGGCTCGACTGAAGTTTGCTGCTGATCACATGGACAAAGATAAGACCTTCTGGAGGAAAGTTCTGTGGTCAGACAAAACAAAATTCGAGCTGTTTGGCCACAATACCCAGCAATATGTTTGGAGGAGAAAAGGTGAGGCCTTTAACACCATGCCTACCGTCAAGCATGGTGGTGGTAGTATTATGCTGTGGGGCTATTTTGCTGCCAATTGAACTGGTGCTTTACAGAGAGTAAATGAAGAAGGAGGATTACCTTCAAATTCTTCAAGATAACCTAAAACCATCAGCCTGAAGGTTTGGGTCTTAGGCGCAGTTGGGTGTTCTAACAGGACAGTGACCCCAAACACACATCAAAAGTGGTAATGGTATGGATAAATCAGGCTAGAATTAAGGTTATAGAATGGCCTTCCCAAAGTCCTGACTTAAACCCCATTAAGAACATGTGGACAACGCTGGAGAAACAAGTCAATGTCAGAAAGCCAACAAATTTCACTGAACTGCAAAGATTGGTCAAAGATTCAACCAGTAGCTTGTGGATGGCTACCAAAAGCGCCTAATTGAAGTGAAAATGGCCAAGGGACATGTAACCAAATATTAGCATTGCTGTATGTATATTTTGACCCAGCAGATTTGGTCACTTTTTCTGTTAATCCATAATAAAGTCATACAAGAACCAAACTTCAGGAAGAAAAATCAGAGTTGTAGAAATAACTGGAAGCTCAAGAGAGCCATGACATTATGTTCTTTACAAGTATATGTAAACCTTGACCACGACTGTATATCAAGGTTCAGTAGGTCACATTTGGGGATGAGCATCAATAATAAATTTTAATCTGGAGAGCACTGCAGTAGCTTTATCTCTGTAGGAATTAATCTATTTGTGGTAACATTACCAACTGATGTCTAATTTGGTTACCCATAGGCCACTATGCATGTCTCTGTACCTCCAAGTCACATACATGCTGAGCCTGCACTTTTGCCTGTGAGGACAGTTCAGTGTGCTCCTGATGAAGTCTGTCGTAAGCCTCTTTCACTGCTTCAAGGGCCTGCTGTTCACTCTTGATGCAATCCAGAAGCCTTGCCTTCTGTTTAATACAAAAGCAGAGACGAATGATCCTTTCAGATGTTTCAGTATGACAAACAACAATTCATCACTGAATTTTTCCCTTTTTCAACATTACAGTCTAATCTAGTAATGCTTTTGTTCTGTAAAAATATCACCATCATGCTGCCTTCTCTCACACAACAGTTTTTCTTCTACCTCTTTGTCCCAGCTGTTCTTGGAAGCAGCATAGCTCTCCATCAGATGGGCCACCTTGTCTTCCATCGCTTTTCTTTCCTCTCGCATGACTCCATGTTCCTGCTTAAGGGCCTGCAGTAAAATTAATCACCCATAGGATTTTTAATGCAATACTAAATTTTTATGTGTTTATTTAACATGAACAGAAGGTCTTAATCTAGGCAGGGAGCGAGAGAAAGGAGACTGCTTTCTAATACAAATCAGTTGGCTTGTGTCATTTTAATAATGATTTTAATAAATGAATGAATAGGTGAATTAAAATAAGACGGGGGTACAGACAGAAGAAAAGCGAATAATAAACCCTAAAGCCATAAATGGGGAATAAACACACTAATTATCATTCAGTTGCGGAGGGGACCATATTCACTAATGTATATGTTGTGATTTTCAACACCACATTCATCACATTTATGAGAAGAAACGGGGGCAGTTATTTATTTCCGTCCTTGTGTAAATTCACTCCATAATCATTTAAATAGACCCTGAAAAATCCCTGAGCCACATGGACCAAATGGTGGTGTAGTGGTTTTACCTGAAAAAATACACCACATTCTCTGTCATTCATCTATTTTGACACATATTTGCTGCCATCACTTAATTATTTTGACTAAATTAATTGTTAAAACAAAATTGATGGATATGTGCACCCAATTCATTCAAAAAACAAGGGGGTGAGTCAAGAAGGATCACAAAAGTGACAAGATTAGTAAGAATTCTTTCCATGTTTTCTTGCTTTTGAGCAATATGAGAAATATCATTTCATTTAAGAAATATCATTTAATTTAAATGAATGAAATCTAAACTGGGGGAGCAGACAACATTGTGTAAATTCAGACTCACATCAGAGATATAATGTGCAGATATGTGCAGGTAAACTGGTCTCTGACCTGGTACTGCTCTCTTTGAGTCTGTAGCTCCAGCTCTACTCTGCTTACTGTCTGTGTCTGACTCAACAGCAGCTGCTGGGTATGCTGCAGAGACCTCATCACTTCCTGTGCAAACACACACAATATTGGTATCCTCAAATCATATAATATTACATGGCCAGCTTGGTTTTAGCTTATTTGCCCCTTAAAGTCCTACTGTAACACTCACAACATACACTATATTGCCGAAAGTATTCACTCACCTGCCTTGACTCGCATATGAGTTTAAGTGACATCCCATTCCTAATCCATAGGGTTCAATATGACGTCGGTCCACCCTTTGCAGCTATAACAGCTTCAACTCTTCTGGAAAGGCTGTCCACAAGGTTTAGGAGTGTGTTTATGTGAATTTTTGACCATTCTTCCAGAAGCGTATTTGTGAGGTCACATACTAATGTTGGACGAGAAGGCCTGGCTCTCAGTCTCTGCTCTAATTCATCCCAAAGGTGTTCTATCAGGTTGAGGTCAGGACTCTGTGCAGGCCAGTCAAGTTCATCCACACCAGACTCTGTCATCCATGTCTTTATGGACCTTGCTTTGTGCACTGGTGCACAGTCATGTTGGAAGAGGAAGGGGTCAGCTCCAAACTGTTCCCACAAAGTTGGGAGCATGGAATAGTCCAAAATGTCTTGATATGCTGAAACATTCAGAGTTCCTTTCACTGGAACTAAGGGGCCAAGCCCAGCTCCTGAAAAACAACCCACACCATAATCCCCCCTCCACCAAACTTTACACTTGGCACAATGCAGTCTGACAAGTATCGCTCTCCTGGCAACCGCCAAACCCAGACTCGTCCATCAGATTGCCAAATGGAAAAGCATGATTCGTCACTCCAGAGAACACGTCTCCACTGCTCTAGAGTCCAGTGGTGGCGTGCTTTACACCACTGCATCCAATGCTTTGCATTGCACTTGGTGATGTATGGCTTGGATGCAGCTGCTTGGCCATGGAAACCCATTCCATAAGCTCTCTGCGCACTGTTCTTGAGCTAATCTGAAGGCCACATGAAGTTTGGAGGTCTGTAGCGATTGACTGTGCAGAAAGTTGGCGACCTCTTCGCACTATGCGCCTCAGCCACTTTGTGGCTGAGTTGCTGTGGTTCCCAAACACTTCCACTTATAAATTCTTATATATTCTTATAATACAGATGACAGTTGACTGTGGAATATTTAGGAGCGAGGAAATTTCATGACTGGATTTGTTGCACAGGTGGCATCCTATCACAGTTCCATGCTGGAATTCACTGAGCTCCTGAGAGCGACCCATTCACAAATGTTTGTAAAAGCAGTCTGCATGTCTTAGGTGCTTGATTTTATACACCTGTGGCCATGGAAGTGATTGGAACACCTGATTCTGATTATTTGGATGGGTGAGCAAATACTTTTGGTAATATAGTGAATCAGTGGAGAAAGAACAACATATTTTTAATCTAGTTACTTACTTGCTTTTCTGCTCTTACTGCTTCATTTTCCTCTCTGAGGTTTTTATTCATTTCAGTTTCCTAAACATGCAAAAGAAATAACAAAAATAATTAACCATTATTAACCTTATGGCTGATTTGTCTTGGTAAGAATTGAAATCTGATTCTGATGTGACAGATATTATCCAATATCTTCCTATTATTATCATTTCCTGTTGGCTGATAGACACCCACCATGTTCAGTATCTGGTGCAGCTGCTGACAATGCTGCTCTCTGCCTGTAGGACTCTGGGCCTTGTCCTGGGTAACTGATGACATCTTGTACTTGATCAGCTTGTTCCTGACCTCCTCCAGCTCCTAAGAAATCACCATACAGTGAAATACAGAATTATCTGAGTTGATTACGTTGTTTGTATCATTTCCTGAATAGTAATTCATGGATTTGTGGATGATCCAGAATGACATGTTGACCATGGATGAAAACATAACAGAACCAGATCATAACCATTTTGTTTGAGCCACAGTTTTTTAAAACTCTTTTCCACTTACCTTCTTCAGTGACATGATGGTTGCTTCTTGTTTTTCATTTTCAGCAGTCAGTTTCTTTTTGATTTTCATGGCCTCATCAACTGTCACAATTACACACAGCAAGACACCATCACACATAGTGCTATGACATAACCACAATACTATTACATTACTGTTAATGAGTGACACACATGAGGGCAGACAGGTAGGCATCCAGATCAACAGTAACTTACTACGACTAATAACATTTTCACTGTGGTTGTTCTGTCCTTTATAGTAAATGATAAGTTTGAAATCAATCAACAACAAAAGCAACAATCTAATATTACAGTGCTTACCTGGTAATGTAAATTTCTAACTTTAACAGGAAATACTTCATACTTTACTTAACATTTGTCCTAAGTGTTGCTCCTCTAAACAATGGATTACACATTCACTTAAAAACAGAGTGCAGCGTTTTATTTAGTCTTTGATGGAACAACATAATGGCCAAGACACTTGATTCAAGTTGCTGGAAGCTTGGATTTGACATTTTCATTGAAAAGCATATTAAAATTATTATGATGGGATTTTTGTGAGGATTTTACCAAACAACTTGTTTTTAAGTCTGTAAAATATGATGAGTAGGCCAAGGGCAGCTCTGCAACACAACAACGGTTGTCTCAGAACACAAGGCTTATTGAACACAGTGAGTTGTAAGCTACATTGGACATGTGGTTCATCTATTGATTATGGATATTTGTTGTGGAAATATTTCATTAGCTCACATAAAGCCCCATGGTAGCAGCTGAGCACCATCTAACAACAAACCTTGTTTCTAATCTGGGAGATCTCTCCATAGCCACAATTTGCTCTTTACCAAAAATCCTGGAGGAACATTTAAAGAAACATGACAGTGACCATTATTCATTGTACAGACCTCAACCCCTAAATAATATATTAAGGATGTGCTGGTAAAGATTCTGCAGAAGCTGAGTCATATTACTCTGTCAAGTCAGCACGGACCAGGATCTCTGTGAATTGTTTCCAGCACCTTGTTAGATTTATACCCTAAAGAATTCATGCTCTTCCAGGAGTAACAGACAGCCTGTTCTAGTAAAATCTAATAAAGTGAACACCCTCGTTTAGACATGCTACCTCAGTAACTTTAAATAGCACATATTGATGTACTGCACAATTCTGTCTGTTTGGCAAATTGTGCCTTTGCAGCATAGTATAATGTGTAAATCCATATCCATCACCACAGTGAGAACATCTACATATCTGCCTCTCTGTGTATATATACAATATATCTATCCATATATAAGTCCATTAATTACCATTTTGCTCTAGTTTCTCGTGGGCCTGCTTGACCATGGCACACTGCCTGGACAGAGCACTGAAACGCTTCTCAACCTCCCCCAACTGGTTCAAGTGGCTGTCCTTAGACCGGCTCTGCAAAGATAATTTCTGTTCCTGTGGAAAGGGAATAGTTTATCAGACAAACAAAAATGTGCCCTCTACAGAGAAAAAAACAACAATAAACACAGAAATGTTGCAAAAGAGACACAATGTATGAGAGGAATGAGGATGAAAAGTGAAACATTATTTAACTGTCAGCTGTGCTTTTTTAACAGCAACAGATCAATACATGGGCGAATACACTTGTTCACATCTTTGCTGATAGTTTGATGACAATACTGACATCACACTCATGACTGTCTTTTAAATGTGATGCTGCAGTTAGAAACAACTATCCTGACTGTGCAAACACACTCCGCCTCCTAAAGCGATATGGCTCCAGGAAGTCCCCAAAACCATCAAAAACCTGTCTCACACATAACCCATTTAAAATCCAAACACTGTGAATTTTATGTGAATTGAAAAAAAAAAACACATAACATGTAAATTAATGATCTTTAGAGGTTCTGGTGGGTTGAACTGTTTAAACTTTGGACAGAGTCATTCTAGCTGTTTCCCCAGCCTTTGGTATTTGGGTAACTGTCATTTCTAGTTTCAGACTGATGCCGTTACCATTTTAACAACCAGTGTCCATACTGCAGGTGTGTTGGTCTTAAAATGAAGTGTGGTTAGGCATTGTTGGTGTATTAGTATCTTGAGCCAGCAGAAAGTGATTGCACCATTGACTAACAAAAACACAGTCTGGCAAATTCTGGCGCAGATAGTAAGATGCTCCTACATGAGGGGTTCACAACGTGCATACACTCCTCAGTTCAACAGGTTATCAGTGTATTTGCTGATGGGACAGAGGACTGGGAAACAGCAGAGGCAGAGGGTTACATAGCACCACATACATGTCCTTTTATTCCTTTCACAATATGCTGTAGAAATGTTAAATCTGCACACTCTGTCAATGGACAGCAACAAATATGAAACTCATCAACATTAAAAGCTTCTGAGCTTAAACCCGGTATTCCTACATAGTTGTAGATAGATGCCTCATTCAAGAAGAGATGCGTCATGTGCGTCTGACATTTAAAAGGAATGAGGCCTGACACTCTGGTTACCTCCACCAAGGAGGTTATGTTTTCACTAGGGTTTGTTTAATTTTTGTTGGTTTGTTGGTTTGCAAAATAACTCAAAAAGTTGTGGACGGATTTTGACAAAATTTTCAAGGTTGATCAGAAGTGGCCTAACTTAAAACTGATTCATTTTTGGTGATGATCGGATCTGATTCAATGGCACCACCAAAAATTAATCAGTTTTAAGTTTGGCCAATTCTGACTAACCCTGAAAATTTTGTCAAAATCTGTCCACAACTTTTTGAGTTACTTTGCACACCGACAAACCAACAAACAAACAAGCCCCAGTGAAAACATAACCTCCTTGGTGGGGGGCTAACTTTAAATAAAAAGTAACCGCCGTCGCCTTGGTGGAGGTCTGCGCTCTCTGAGTGCTTTTCTATTTTGATTCATGTTTTGCCCAAAACATGCCATTTATCTACCAAATAGGAGTTGGACACGCCCTAAATGCACTTGCGCCATGCACTGTAGATCATTTAAATAGGCCTATGATCTTCCCAAATTGTCAAACATATCCTTCAAGGGAAGGAGTTAACCTTTTAAAAAGGGAGCATCTTCCATGTGGGTTGCTCAGTATGAAGACAGGCACAAAACAGAGGCACATTTTGTTTGATACAGTATGTTACAACAGGGGAAACAGCTGTCAAGTGATTAAGGTGATCATGGTGAAACGCAGCTTGTGCCTGTTTCTGTCTTTAGGCTGAAGGAATCAACTCGGGGCATGCCTCAGAGCGCTTTATCGCTCTTCAAACTGCCATTATAGTTTGATTGTCTGTATCAAGCTGAGCGGATTCTTTTCTTCACTTTTGTTTTCCCGCTCACTCCCTTCATTCTTATTCACACTCCCTCGTATCCCTCTCTCCAATACACCAGCTCATTCGACTCCCTCTCACTCTGCTGAGCCACTGTTATGTGAGGAAGGTTAAACCGAGCGAGGCCCAGTTATAAAACATTATAATAGAGATATTTTCTCTGCTATGCTGGTAGTTCAAAGTGCCGCATACTCCCTATCCGTTACTCCTGATGAGCTCTTCTCTAAACCCATCCCTCCGTAGCACCATTCCCTCATCCGCTTCTTTTCATTTTTGTTACTCCCATCCATCCTCTGTCAACAATTTGTACAGTAGAAAAAACCTTCCTTACCAGCTCAGTTGACTTCTTCTCCAAGTTGTACTTCCGTAACTGCGAAACAGAAGAAAAAGAAAATCAGCAATGTTTCCACTACAAGCAGTTGTGAGTAAATGAGGTTTTCTAACCCTCTTCACAGAATCCAAAAATCATCAGTGATAAGATTTTCAGCAAATCAACCCAATGTACCACATTTGTATATACACATTAAATCAACACGCCACATGTTCAGTGGGCAAACTGCTAACACTGAGCTGCGATAGTTCTGTCAACTATGCATTATTCATAAACAAATATTATATCTATTATTATATAATCATTATGCTCACTGCTGATCGATCTCTTGGTCTTATATTTATCACTTTGTCTTTAAAAAACAAAGTCCACAGTCTCTGCTCCCAAGGTGACATCTTCAGTTGTCATGTTTTGTCCAATCAATCACAAAAGTGAAGAAGCCGTATAGGAGAAATTTGGCAGCTATAAACATTGTTGCTGATTAAATTTCAGAAATAGAACCATGTCTTTTAGTAAGAGCTCTATGATTGTATGTTTGTCTCAAAGTTAGCTGCCAACTGTATGCATTGAATCTTTTAAATGATAGGTCTCCCTGGATGTTATCAGGTTTTGGGGATCATTTATCAAACAACCAGCACTTCATTAACCAGAACCAGTAGGGTTCCAGGTGGGGGGGCACCGTATGAGGGTTGATTAATGGATTTGGGGGGGACAAAATATTTAGCCTTTTTGTTTATTTTGCTTTTTTTCCCTTCCTGAAATGTTTAATCATCTCTTCTAATGATTCATCAAATAAAGCAACATAGCCAATTATTAGTAACCAGGTGACAATTCAGCAGCAATTTATGTCAAATGTTTCGAAACACATTTCCTTAATCCATGATGATTAAATGATGACCATCCAAAAATACAGTCTTAATTATGAATAAATGTTGAAATATGGAAAATGAAATGGGTGATTACGTGTATTCTATTTTGAGACTTATACTGCAATAGATATCCATCATCTTCTTTGTTTATGGGGATTAAATTGCACTCATATGATAAATTATTTAGATTAGATTAAGAATTAATGTTGATCCAATGGAGCTCAAATGTGTAATTTAGCCAAGGTATGGCAATTAAATCACTTCAATGCCAAGTGCCACTGATGTGAAAATGTGTTAAATTAAAGGAATCCACCAGACCATGACACAAGAATTAACACTACTGGGCCTCAGTTTAGCCAAACACCACGGTCCATGTCTCCCAGATAGAATATCAAAAACAGTCTCTATTGTCTGTGTAACACGGCTGGGCTGTTAAAGTGCAGTGGACCATGGGGATGGCTGTAGATCACTTCTGGGCTGTCAGGCCTGAAGACTGCCTATCTGGGAGCCAGACTGTGTCAGGCCTTCGCTCTAACATCCTATGCCCATGACTGTTGTTGGGAATGAGCATTCTTTATTTATATAGTATGAATGGTTTAAATCTTTGTTTTAAATTTTAAAGAATGAATAAGAGACAGAGAGGAAAGAAAGAGAGAAAATGGGGTGAGTGGAGTGCTGCTGTGACAGCGACAGAGAATGACTATCTCAGTACCTGTAGTGACTTCAGCTCTTCTTTCAGGCTGTTAATCTCCTTGTCTTTTAACTCAGCACTGACTTGGTATTTCCCCTGAAATGTTATATTGTTATTGTGAGTGTCAAAAAAGCAATAAATGCCAAAGCGCAGCTAGAAAGAATCCATTCCATGGGCCAAGATTCTGCAACTGAGATGAGTGAATTTACTACTCCACTAAAAACATTAATTGAATAAAATGCTCAGAGTGTCTTGTTGACATTTTTGGAAAGAAGCCCTTCATACCTTCTCCTCCTCAATGTTTCTTATTTTGGCCTGGAACTTAAGAAAAGAAGGGAAATTGTTTAGAGGGTTTTCATGAATTAATAAAGCATTTAAGATAAAAATAAAACTAACTAAACAGTAAAAGCTTACCTGTTTCTTAACACTGATGAGTGAATCTGTGTGCTGGTTTGCTGCTGTTTCAATTTGATGTTGTAGAGATTCCTGTAATCCAGAGAAGGCAAAAATAGAATTATATGTTTGAGAAGAATAATGATAATTGTTTGTGAATGTCTACTTAAGTATTAAAATAAAGATATTAAAGATGTTAATGTAAAGTCAGCTAGGCCAACCAACCTTCTCCCACTCCAACTCCTGTTTCTCCAACACCAGTTTACTGATCTGATCCTCAAAGCGTGTCTCTGCATCCTGAAACATGACGAAGAAGAATTATTTACATAGCTAACACTGATACTCAACCATCCATGGACCAATCACACATACAGGGTTAAGAGTCTGGAGACACCTGCTAAATGAAATGAGACAGACGTTGACATATGATGTGATCTTAGCAGGCATGGTGCAAAATCGGTTAACTCTGGAGTTGAGCCAGAACTGCAAACTGTAGTTAAGTTTCCCTGGTTCATTCCTGCGTATCTTTTGTAAAAGCACACAGAGAAAGAGGAACATTAGAGGGGAGGTGATATTTGTGGAAAGCCATCCCTATCCTCCCTCTTCTCTGGGAGAAGGCAGGTAAAAGTCAATTGCTCTCTATATCCATGGGACTTTTTTATGTGCATGTGGGAGCCGGTTAACTCACTGAGTTTATTTTATAAGTTCCAATTAAACTATGCTACCAGCGTGGCACTGCACTTAAAAAAAAGGAGTGCACAGGAGATAAAGCTGTTATTTTTCCACTGAGGAATCATTATTGTGTGTGTGTGTGTGTGTGTGTGTGTGTGTGTGTCTGTGTGTGAGAGAGAGAGAGAGAGAGAGAGAGAGAGAGAAAGAGAGAGAGAGAGAGTTTAAAAAGACTCTAGAAAGCTTTATTAAGCCTGGTAATGCATGTAAATTAAAACAGGCAACTGCAGATCAACTTCGTGGTACCTTTTAAAATTCACATTTTACAAAACATTGCCTCATAAGATATGATTTTACTTATGTGAAAATTCATGACTGTTAACATCATATATTTGTCATGGATTTTCATCGACAGTATTTACCATTTTACTGCTGTTCTGAATGGATGCTTTTTACTGGCCATTAAAAACAAAAGAAAAAAAACTGGGCATGGGCATGAAAAAGTGATGGTTTATTAAATAATCTAGTTGGAAGAAGTTATGCATAGCTCAGCCTAAAGTTTGCCATTATAAGTGTTATTGTAATGAGTCACAATGTCTTTTTATTTACATCTCACTCAGAATAATTTGTGTCTATTAGAATATTGTAAAAAGCTCTTCTCCTACATGCTTTCCTATTTAGGGTTAAGTCAACCAGAATACCACAAACTCACCAGCTAAAGCAGTGGGTTGTACTGTATTGAAAAAAAGAAAACAAAACCCATTGGAATTTGACCTGCTGAGGAATGTCCAGCACCATCATGACATCCTCTCGCTTCTTAACCTCTCCACCCTGTGAACGCAACAACTGCAAAGTGCTACTTTGATAACAGCAGTGCCTGAGGATCAGGCTGATACACCATCTTATGCTTGTGTCCCAGTTAACATGACTATAACAATAAAAACTAAACGGCAACAAACAACCAACATCCTATTTTTGCTCGCTTAACCTTTAAGCACACTCGCAATATGATGTCAGGTTGAAAGTACTTGCTGGAGGGTAAAAAAAAAAGATTAGTAATTATTTTGGGTCAGGAGTTACATGTCTTATTTGACCCCCCCCCCCATGCTACATCTCAAACCGTGCTCTTATCCAGGGGCCCTAGCCTCTTACCCAGACGGCCAAAAGAGGCAGCTGGCTTCCTCAAGGACACTTTAATGCAAACTCCCATGCGACTTTTATGAAATTACACTTTATACAGAGATCTACCTCTTCTCAGTAAATAGTGATGTGAGATACATCAGAGAGAGTAAAAACCATTTCACACATTTAAGGCCCAGAATTTGTAACTGACCTTCACTATGTTTGGCATTATTATGTAAAAGAAACAACGATGCTTTCATCTCACAACTGGCAAGTTTTCACATGCATTCTTCACACTATAAAAACATAGATCATGTGCTGGCCTTGTTCCATTTAGAAACTTCTTTCAATGAGTTGGGGGAACACTAAAGTACATTCATTCAACTCATCACTTTAAGGCAACATTTTAAGTTGGATTAACCTGAAATGACTAAAACCCATGATTATGTTTCACAATGTACTTTTGGTATAGCTCAGTTTCAGTAAAGTGCATAAATAGATACACAGTTTGTACATTTAATTACATTTTAGTTGCAGTTGTTTTCTAATGTTTTCTTTCCCTTCCCTTCCCATTAATCATCTTGCTACCCCTAAAATATTTTTTGTGACCCCATGTCAGCATCAGGTTATAGGATCCATTGATCTATAGAATTAAATGCACTATCGTGTCACACACTGATATAAAATGTTACAACTGTTACTATACCCTCCGAATATGGAGCTCTTCGACAGCCTCAAGTAGATGGGTTTTAAACTCCAACAGCTGCAGCAAGATCTTGCCTCCACTTTCTGTTTGACTATGACAGCTGAACAGAGACAGCTCCTGCTCCAAGACAGGTCCTCCTACCTGCATTAGAAAACAAAAAATGCTTCTAATTTAGGAATTCAAATAATAAGTTTGTAGTGAGTTTTGCAGTTCTAAGATACAAAATGAGGCTCGGCTGTATGATGATGCTGTTGGACCTGCAAACAAAAGGAAAGAGTAAAGTCAAGTTCATTTGTATAGCTCAATATCACAAATTACAAATTTGTTGAGGGCTGAGGGCTTTACAATCTATACAGTATGTGACACCCTCTGCCCTTTACAAACGAATGACCCTCAGAGAGTGAAAGAGTTGTTTTACAAAGAGATCAATGTTTTGATGCTATAACTACTGCGGACGTCTTGAAAATAATGCCAAAAATGCCAAGAAACATTAATATTCCTTGCTGTATTTCTGAGGAGGAAAACACAAAACACAGAGTCAAAGACAATACCCAGAAATATTTTATATCTGAAGGTTTTAGTTTAAATCTAATGTTAAAATAAATAAACAAATCCGCTGATGAATGTTCTTTGCTTTGTCCTCTACTGTCTGAGTTACTAACTTACAGCGGTGTGTGTGGGGAGAGTCCCGGAGTCAGTGCTGAGATCCATCGAGTTGTTTCAAGGCAAGCCAAGGTCCCACTGAGCCTCTGCTGCCTGTTAATTAAAAAAAATAGTTAAAAAAGGTTAATAGAATTGGCTGTTTAATAAGCAGTAACACTCTGCCTTTCTATTCGCATGCTTATAATCACTTCCTCATCTGCAATTTTTACTGCTAAATGATTTTATTAGAAATAATAGACTCACACATTAAAGCCTCGTAATGTTCCCCAATCACCACAATCCAACCTAATGGCTTTGAAAGGACTATTAGGTTTTTTTTTCTATCTTTGTTTTACACCACTTCCATTGCAGTGAGAAGATAACACCTTAATAAGCCATTGAGGTTCAAATGAACTAGCCCATTGACACTAATAGGGGTCAGAGCAATAACATTGAATGGACAAATTGCACTGTCAATGCTTTTTAAATTATCTAGGTTATTCAATTTGACCCATGGATGGTCCTCTGCAACTGTCCCCTCAACATTACCAAGACACTGAGTGACACACACACTGCATACATGAAAAAAAAAAAACACACTCACGGGGAAATATGACTATTTAAGTGGGAGGTCTCCACTAGCCACTGATCTCTTAATAGAACAGGCTTTTTTTCTCCCATTTAACCTGTGATGGTATCAATCACATTGGGGAATTAAATGATCCCTGCTAGAATTGGCTACTATCATAAAATGACAGTGTGACCCCCAGGCTGAGGAGGGAGGGGATCGTCAAACGTGTGTTAGTGTGTCAAAGTGATGGTGTACGTGTGTCTTGCGTGCAGGCTGTGAATGTGTATGTGACTGGGAATGAGGGAGTGTATGGCAACATCTTTATTTGCTTCTGATTCAGTTGAGCAGGTATTAACCACCGTCTCCAAGCCATGAAAAGACAAATTAAAAGAACTGCCATCCATTACATGTGAACATTTCTATCAAGCAGCATGTCTACATTACCTTTGGTTGAGTTATGTTACTTACTGTTCTGTAATGCACTGAGGGAGACAAAGTTAAACCACAGCCCTGATACAAGTATTCACATTACAGCCAACAGCAATACAATAACTGAACTACTGCCATTACTAGTGGAAAAGTATAACAGGCCTTAAAAATGTCTGTGGCTGTGAAAGACATTATAAAGCTCATTGGAATCTTAATGATCGAAGGTTTTTCCTGACCATAATAGCAAGCTATTTTTTTTTTTATTTTTTTAAATGAACTGTAATCTCTACTCTCATTTTAACTTTGCTTGAGTAATGCATTGTTTATTGTAATTCATAAAACTACATCTTTGACTCTTCATTCCAAGTGCCAATTAACAACTTTAGCTGATGTCAATCCCTCAGCAAACCCCTCTTTTATAATTAATTATATTCTATTAAAACAATCTAGTAGAGTTCGCTGTTCAGTTTGATTTAAATCAGCTAAATTATGACTGAAATTAAATAAAAATTCATTACCTTTAAGGTTCCTGTTGGAATTACCATCAGACTTAAACATTAGCCAAAAATTTAGCCTACATCAAAAGCTAACTCAATGCTAGCTAACGTTAGCAACAACTAAATCTAGCACAAGCCTCCAACGTGCAAATATAAACCTGTAAATAATTTATTTTTGCAATATTACTGTTTGAGAGGAACTTAATTTAAATGTATATTGTTTTTAAGTGAATTAGTATAGTAAAATTGTCGTTTATTGATATTGCTACGTTTGGTACGTTACCTTTGTTAGTTAATGTTAGCCAGAAGAAAGGATGCCCAAACAATGAAAAAACAGCATGCTATCAGAAGCTCAGTAGCACTGAGTATGGTTAGCTGTTGGCAGAGAGGACAATAAAACACGTTCAAACACAAAGTAAGTGATTAAAATACTATTTTCAAAACATACAGAAACTTACACATTCATTATATCCATTTGTAAATAATGTACCATGTGTCTAAATGTATAGACACTTGTTCATATTAATAGGCCATTTTTTTAAATTCTATTTTTACTTATCTGTGGTAACTTTTGAATGTTGGCGGTGGTTTCAGTATGTCTCTAACATGAACACAAGCCAACACATCGGACATAGCTGACAGTATATTTTTTCAAATATATCAGACAGCACCATAGACTGTGGCAGCGAGATAAACTCCTGTGACTCCTGCGTTTAGTGAAGAACTGGCCATTGCTGCCATCTAGCGGTTGGATGTTAAATTGAATACAGGCCGGCAGAAGGAGCCTGTGGTTGGACGTGCTGTGTCACACTGGTTGTTTAATTTCTCTTCACCTGATATCAACTACGGACGCGTTTATTTTCCATCCTTTGGATACTCATGGCTTCTATAAAAGAAAGAGCCGCGGCGTTAAACCTCGCAGAAAAGCTGTGTGTGCGCCCTCAAGGTGAGTTAATCAAACACGCTTTTCACCGAGGTGTTAAGGCTTCTGCAGGTCACGGAGGCCTTCACCATATCTGGGTTTAAACATGGTACTGAAATTCAACGCTGCTGGTTTTAGTTAGACTGCCTTTTTTCTCTCCATACTTTGTTATCGTTCATTGTCTTGCACTCCCTCCTATTTATTTGTAAAGTTACTTCTAAAGTGCACATATCTGTATCTGGAATGTCCTCTGTGCTTCTGCCCTAGGTCATGCAGTGACCAGTAAACCATACCAGTCTTCCTCCATGTGGAGTGGCATCATCGCCCACCTCAGGTCCTCTGTGACGGTGAAGCGTCGACGAGTAAACCTCAAGTCTCACAGTGACTGTTTCCTTGGCTCAGAGGCTGCTGATGCAGTGGCAGAACACATCCGCCGTGTCAAACTCTTTGAGGGTATGTCTGTGTGTTTGTGTTGTGCAGTGGGTGTTATATATGGAGGCAGTCTTCACTCTTCACCCTTATTAGGAAACACCTGGTTGGACAGAGTTTCCTTAATTCTTCATGGCACAGATTCAACAAGGTGCTGGAAACACAGATTTTAATTTTCCTGACATTATCAGGCAGTTGTTGTAAATTGGTCGGCCGCACTTCCATGATGCAAATCTCCCGTTCCCCCACATCCCAAAGGTTTGAGATGATATGAGCTTTGTGATATGGTGCATTATCCTGCTGGAAGTAGCCATCAAAATATGGTCCACTGTGGTCATAAAGGGATGGACATGGTCAGCAACTCAAACCAAATGACCCTACCATCTGAATGTCACAGCACAAATGAAGACTTATCAGACCAGACAACACTTTTACAATCGTCTGTCCATATTTATGAGCCTCAGTTTCTTGTTCTTAGCTAACAGGAGTAGCATCTGATGTGGCCTTCTGCTGCTGTAGCCCATCTGCTCCAAGGTTTGATGCGTTTTGCATTCAGAGATTCTTACTTTAATTGTAACAAGTGGTCATTTGAGTTACTGTTACCTTTCTATCATCATGGTTCAGTCTGGGTATTCTCCTCTTACCTCGGGCATCGATAAGATATTTTCACCACGAAAACTGGCGCTCACTGAATAGTATCTCTTTTTCAGACAATTCTTTGTAAACTTTAGAGATAGTAAAACTCACATTCTGATGCTTGGTTTAACTACAGCAGGTCATATTGGCCATGTTTACATGGCTAAATGCATTGAGTTGCTTCCATATCATGATTGGCTGATTAGGTATTTGATTTAAAGAGCAGTTGAACAGCCAAACCTAAGGATTTTTGACATCAAATAAATGAGTGGTCACCATTTTTTTTTCTTTTTATTCAGGAACCAAAAGTACAAATAAATTTTCATTCCTTCTTCCCCTCTCTGTTTACAATCGCAGATGCAGAAGTGTCACGGGACAAAGTGGTGTGTGTGTGCCAGGCTTTGTTGGACTGTAATGTGTTTGAGGCAGTGGGTACCAAAAAAGTGTTTGGCAAAGACAAGAAGAAGCAGGATGTGTTTCAGGACAGCAAGAGCGCTCTTTACAGGTTATATCCACACATACACATACTCAGCAACAGTTCAAATGTCTACTCACAATAGCTGTGACGTGTGCCTTTTTTCCACACAGGTTTGTAGGTGGATGCTCTTTGTCCCTTGATGAGTTGGAAAGAGGTGCGCTTGTGAGGGGGATTCAAGGGCTGTTCTGCAGTGCTCCTTCAGATGGGTACTAAGTCTAAATCATTTACTTTTCATAGCTTACATTAAATACACAGAGTTACCAGTTTATTAATCACATTTCAATAAAAATACACAATGCAGTCTAATTCAACTCAAAAATAACTGTTGAACACCTCCCATACATTTCTCACAAAGACTGACTAAACTGTGAGTCTATAACATTGTTAAACTCATGATCAGGGATGTCAGCGTTAATCACAGTTAGACCCTAACTTGCAGCAACTACTGTCATTCCAGTTTTGTTTTTTTTTTGTTTAAGGAATAAAAAAGTCCCAAACGGCTCAGTTGAGTCATCAAATATAATTTGCACCATATGTAAAATTACATTCAGATATAACACAAAATTAATCATGATTAACTCTGGAAATTCTTTGACTGACTATTCTGTCAAAATGGGCAGGTTGGTTTTTTTATGGGGTTTTTTTTGTTTTTTTTGTAAAAAGGAACAACATCGATGCAGCAGAGCCAAAGACATTATCTTTTTTATTCGATGCATTCTTCATCCTTGTCAAAACCTGGCACCCTTATTATCCACAATACAAGTCAGCGACTAACAGTTCAAGTCAACATCAAGTCAAGGTTGATTTCGAAAGCACTTTTCTAACAACCTTGGTTGACCAAAGTGCTGTACAGGGTACATTATAATCATACATACACTTCAAATAAAAAACAGTAATGGAATAAAACAAACACAATATTAAAAGGCAAAGGATACAATATTTTACATGTATAAAAAAACACTAAAAGAAGAGTAAAAGGGAAGATAGGGAATAAAAGATAGAGGATGAAAAACCAAGATTACTAGCTGGGACTAAACGCCAAAGAAAAGAGATGGGTTTTCAAGAGTATTTTAAAGTGCCTAGTGGACTGTGCAGCTCTGACCTGGAAAGGTAGGCTGTGGTGGGTGGCTTCAACAGCAAACAAATTATAAATAAAACGGTGCCAGACCATTTAAACATTTAAAAACAATGCAGCCCTGTCCTGTAGTTGTGTCAAGAATGTGACCCACAAATTTTAATTGGGGTTTTCACTGATTTTTCTCTCTCCAAGACCTGCACAATTTCCCCTTTTTATACTAGTTTCACTTTTTTAAAGATAACGTCATCAGGATAATAATGTTCACTTATATTGACTGTTTAACAGTACTTCATCACATTGATGGAAATGTCCTGTAAATTCTACGTTCTGGTTATTAATTTGTCATTATATCACCTAGCTTTCTGGTGCTAGAATCCACAGAATGCTTTTCGACATGACTTGAGTTCTCAGTCATTTCTGTTCATCACATTTCAGGCAGGAGAAGCAGATGTGTCGCACTGGCTCACATGTTCAGATGTCCACCCCTGTCAAATTGACCCCCACAGCTGTCCCACTGGGCACTCCTGCCTCTGCCAGGCTGTCCCTAGAGCCTCTGGCAGACAGTGTGAGTCCCAGCAGAGTGCAGACTGACACCGTTTTACCACAATCATGTAAGACTATTTTATTTTTATTTTCTGTGTTATTTTCATTGAGATCTCAGTTTAACAGGCAGATCTGAGTCGAAGAAGAAGAAGAAGAATTCCTTTATTGATCCCTCAGTGAGGGAAATTACATTTTTTCACTCTGTTAGTATATATTTTTTTAAGTTAAGAAGTTATGAACAAGCACATGCATTGGAGGAGAGGTGTCAGAGTGAGGGGGCTGCCCCTTATCCAGGCGCCCCAAGCAGTTGGGGGTTCGGTGCCTTGCACAAGGGCACCTCGGCAGTGCCCAGGAGGAGGAACTGGCACCTCTCCAGCTACCAGTCCACGCTCCACATTTGGTCCAACCTGGACTTGAACTGGCGACCCACCGATTCCCAGCCCAAGTCACTACAGACTGAGCTACTGCCGCCCCCCCCCTTTTTTTTTTTTTTTTTTTTTTTTTTTTATTTTAAGGAAATGATTTTTTTTAGAAAATGATGATCATTATGTTTTAGTTTTGGTCGTGGTTGCCAGTTCCCTTTTAAAATAGAGCCAGATTGTCAGTCAGCTTAATGCCTACAAAGAGCTTTCAGAGGATTTTATTACTGTATTTCATGTTTTATTTTTCCTTTCACTAGATCAAATTCAGTCAAGCAATATATTGACCGCACGATGAGTAATTCTCATCCCTTCCCAGGCATTACTCCTTTTGTCATTGACATTTTTATATATATATATATATATATATATATATATATATACACACATATATATATGAAAATATACATGTATATATGTATATATACATGTATATGAATATATGTATGTGTGTATATATATATATATATATATATATATATATTTGTTATTTTTAGAAAACCATACAATGGTCCAGTAGGATTATTACTATTATTATTGTTATTATTATTTCTTGCTCCACTCCTCAGTGGTAGACGAGGTATGGCAGGAGCAGACTCTGCTGCGGCTGTTGAATCTGGTGGAGCTCCCCCTGCTGGAAGGGGTGCTTCAGTGCAGCCAAGCTCCATCCCCTTCCTCTCCATTAAAACTGCTGGCTCACAGCAACCCAGACCTGATCTACAGCAGCAACCATCTGGATAGGCAGATCCTCAAGGCCTTCAGGGACTCTCAGTAAGTTTGGGTTTGAAAGTGAATCCAGAGTATTGCAGTTCCTGCATTCTGTTTTATCAGTTCTTTAAAGCTCTTGTACTGTCAAAAGTGGGATTTCTTCATTTTATCATAAATGCTGCTTAACTATTTGAGTGCCATTGACGTAATACAAAGTCATTCAAAAAAACGACGCTTGAGTGGCATTGAGGTAATACGACATCAGAGTGTTTTATCTGCAGCTGGTCGCTGATCACGGTCTGCCGCAGCCTGTGAGTAATGTTGGGGCTTCTGTGATTTGTAGCCGGGACAAAGGGTTAATATGAGCCACAGCGATCGAAGCAGGAGGTGGAAACAATCGTGTTTAGAGATCAAAACAATTGGATTCTGTACAAAAAGTGGCGATTTTGGTGAAAGTGGCCTGTACTCTCATCCAGACAAAATAAGAACAGAACAAGGTAAAAACAAACATTTTTTTTCATGATGAAATAGCAGGACTCTTCTTTCATTTGAGCTACTCAGTGTTTTCAGAGACATAGTACAAAATATTATGTGGGTCTTGATTATCACTGAAAAATGGGCAAAAATGCTGGCACAAGGCACTTTAGATTTTAAAAATACGGCTGGCACTCAAAGAGTTAACCAAATGCTGTATGAATACGGAGAAAGTATCAAAACAATTTATCCACAGAGAAATAAGCTAGGATGCCTGTCCATTTGTGATGTCACAAATCAATGATATGCATGATAAAATTTGCATGATATGGGACCTGTAAATAGTTACCTGTAGAACTGGACTGAACCAAGGTTCAACCAAAGGTTCCCTGTTTTAAGTCTTTACGCTATGGTACGATAACTGTCTGGCTAACGGGGTGGTGGCTTCATATTTAGAGTATAAACATGAGAGTTCTATCTCTCTGTGTTAAATTTCTCAAATATTACCCATATATTGTCTTTATCCCTGGCTTTGTTTATTGTCTTGCATTCTCCCTATCCCTTAAGGGAAGACGAGTGGCTCGGTGCAGCACTGGACTGCCTGGACTACCTCCCTGATCAGCCAGTGGTGGAGCTGAGCAGGGAGCTGCCTCATTGTTTCCCACAAGATCAGGAACGCTGTGAGCAACTTTCACCTGTTTGCAGTTCACAAGATGGAGGTAAATCCTTGGATCAGTACCCTCACTTCTAAAAATACATATGTCTTATTTAAATTCTACTCATGTCCACTCGAAAGAAGCTTTCTTATGGTCTTATGTGTTTTGTGTTGAAAACATGCACCATTCACTGCCATAATATTCTGTTGTAAATGTCTGTTGTGGCTTCAGTTCAGCCGCTGAGGTCTGTGTCCATCCCAGTCAGCAGCAGCAGTGATGAGCAACTTCGTCTCTCCCAGAGAGGTTTGGCCCAGTGTAAGCTGCTGCTTTATGGGACCCTGGTGAAACATTACAGCCACACAGACAGACCCCCACTGCTGCCCCAGCACATGACCGACATCTACACAGCCATCACTGACCTGCTGGGTAAGAGCTGGCTTTGTGACTCTAAAAACTGTGAGTTTTTTTTCCTCACAAGTCACTCATTTAGATTCATACCTAGGGCCCAGAAATCATTATTAACTCTTTTGGTGCCACTGATGTATTAAGTCAAAGCTTGAGTGCCAGTGACGTATATACTGTATATATGTCAAAGGGATTTTTCAGCAGCTGGCACCCTTTGAGTAATTTTGGGGCTACTGTGATATGTAGTCGTAATATGGAAGAGATGGAGGCACAGACACAAGCCACTTTCTGTGGGCTGGCACTCAATGAGATAAATAGCCATGTTGCCCAACTCTACTTAAATTTTAATGATTTCAGTATCACCTACGTTTGTGTCTCTTGCCTCCCCAGTGAATGCTAAATTGAGCACAGCGCTTGAAGCTATGCAGTTGTGTCTGAAGCTGTTGCCTCCAGGCTGCAGAGATGAACTGCGCACCCTCCTTACATTCATGGCTCTAGCAGCAGACCCACAAGGGATCAAACTGGACAAGGAGGTGGGAGCTCGTGACTAAATCCTATTTTAAAATGTTCATAGAGAATTTCTGAATTTTTCCTGTAATTTGACATTAAAGCTTTGCCGTGTACATGTAGATGGAGAACAGACAGGTGGTAAAGAGGTCTTTCTCCAGGGCAGTTCTCCATAGCAAGGCTCTGTCAAAGGAGAAGGAGGACCTGATGGTGGTTTTCATGCTCAGCAACATAAAGGAAATTTTTAAGGTAAGGGAATATCTAAAATATAAGCCACGGCTTCTTTAAAGGCGAAGATGATGCGTTATATAGTATGAAATTCACACAGTGGAATAAAAAGGTGGTGTCCATGCATGGCATGTCCCCTATTTTCTGCCAGCAATCCCACAATACAATGCATCTTTATTAAATTTAGATTTGATTTCAATTTAATATGAATTAGTTTAGTTACAGTTTATGTAGACATATTTTAGGTTTTCATTTAACACTAAATTGTTGCAGAAACTTTGATTTACTGGTTCCTCTAAATCACCTAAGCTGAGGTAACTCTGGAGTCTTAGGGCGGGCATACACTGTGCGATTTTCGGCCCATTTTGAGCCGATTTTTCACTTACCAATAAAAGAGTCCGACTTGCCGTGTATGGGCGTACAGTGGTAGCAGTCAGGTCTCATCAGAGCATCGGGCCGTATAGTGTGAGCATGTGAATTGTAAGCTGCTAACTATTGAACTCTGAGATTTAGTCGTACAGTTTGAGGTGGGGCTGAGTATGATTGAAAATATAGCACATTGTGTCTGCCCAGCCTTAGCGGAGCTCCTTCACAGCCACAGAAGGCATTATAAATCTGTTTAAACAGGTTGGATAGTATTCCCATTCTTTCAAAATTATGTTATGACTGAGTCAGTTATGTCTAATATAAACCTAATCCCTTGAACTCCTCAAATCTGACCCTGCACTGCAGATAATTTGGTTCTTTCCAAGATTAAAAAAAGAATTGTTTTGATGTGTAAGATATTTTATTGTTTTAAGAATTAATTTCTAATTTTAAGTGTTCAACGTTACGCTGTCATCTTAAATAAAGAAATCCTGTTAAGTGAAATTATTGAGACTTTAATGCATTTTTTTGAGCTTTGACACTCGATGCTGTAACTAAATGTTTAAAGTGTGTCTTCAAACCATGTTTTTTCATGAATCTGAATTTGCCACCAATAATTTGTGTGCTTTACTCCAGATACCAGGGACTCTGCACAAAGGAGTGAGTGACAAACTGGCCACACTCATCCAGGGGAAGCAGCCTGACGTGACTGGTAGGTGTCTGTTCATAAGATAGTGTTTCTAAATGTCTGCAATCACTGAAACACATTTTTTTCTGTATATAACATCTTTTTGTTGTTATATATCACACATACTTTCAGAAGTCACATGCAATTGCATATTGCATATTGAGTGCATAGAAGGAGTCAAGAAATTGTAATGCATTTTCATACATTGGGCAAGATTTCATAATTGACGTCCGTCTGATGGCACATATGAAATATCTTCACTGTTGCTCTTTTAGTAAATTACAAAAAGAAGTGAAGTGTTTTTATTGGGGTTTGCCTGGCACCACATTATGCCAGCTGGCATCTAGTTGATTTACAGAGTGGAGAATTTGGAATAGAGCATCGAATATATCAACCTGCATCTAAAATCTCAGCAGCATCACAAAACACAGCATGAGGATTTTCAGGGTCTTCTAATTTATTAATATTAACCTGAGTTGCTCCATTTCTGTTTGATTTGTAAGTGGCCGTTTGCTTGCTTTGCATTTCTCTCATGTCAATGTTGTGTTGTCCCCGAGGGGCCATTTAACGCCATGTTCTTGATTGTGGTAAAATCACCCTCCCTGTTAACACCATGTTTTTTGTCTTTGTCCTTTAGACTTTGCATTCTGTCAGCAGGTCTCCAGCAGGACTCATGCTGACTCTACAAAGATGACCACCAACCAGGAACTGTGGGCTTTGCTCGGTAGCATCCACCAGGACACCAAGATCTCTGCCAAGGAGAGAAAGCGCCTACTCGGACAGTTTTACCGAGCCCACCCTGAGATATTCAACCAGTACTTTGGTGAATCTGCAGTTAATGTGCTGTAGACAATGACACAGTCATATAGTGGGATCTCTCTGTCTTCTACAGTTAGGTTCACCAGTAGTAATGCCTTTGACATTTTTGGTGAATTGTCAGTGTGTCCAACACGAGCCAATTGACTTGAAAGACATATTTGTGACTCATATTGGAAATTGTAAAGATACCTCCAGCACAAGATTGTTCTTGTATGTGTGTATTTTCTTTATCGTTGAACAAAATAAATAAAGTGTTGATGTATATTTGGCCATGTTTCTCTGGAATAACATGAATAGTACAATCCTACGATTGTGTGTGTATTTATGGATATGTATATTGTATATTAGGACTGTCGAAAAAAAATGAACACAATTAACCTATCTGCAGTGCAGAATGACTGATATATACTGTGTGTGTGTGTGTGTGCGTGTGTATATATATATATACAGTGTATATATGTACATGTATTTAAAAAAAAAAATCAAAAAACTTATTTTTTCTTATGAACTTTTTAATCAAACTTTAATTAAATTTTAAAAAAATGCGGATTGCTTTACTTAACTCACAAAAAACAAGCAACGTGAAATTAATTTTCAAACGCCGGTAAATTATCTTCATGCCTTGCGGGAGTGGGCTTGACCGTGACGTCATAGACCCTCCCAATACAGGAAGAGTCGCTTGGTGGCGACATGGATGGTTAATGGCGGCGAACCGTCACAGGAAGGACCAGACACAGTGAGAGCGAGTACCTTAGGATGAAAGTACGCCTTTCTTCTGCTGAAGAAGGTGCCTGACAGTGGCAGACTTGTGAATAAATGTGGCAGTGATAATATCGCTAGGGTCGTGTTCTGAATGTAGTATGCTAGCTGTGTTATAAGGTTTTGTTGTTAACAGCTGACCAAAGCTAACGGCAGATAAGTTGAGCTTCGCTGCTAACTCGTCTCTTTCCTCGGAGCTGTCTTCTACAAGGTCAGTAACGTCAGACAGGACTGTAATGACAGCCGCAGGACTACGAGGCATTGTTCTGTTTACCTCTGTTGTGTTCAGTCAGCTTAGCATCGCACACAGACCCCTCTCCTCCTCCCTCCTCCCCTTCCTCACACTAGTCTGGGTGATGTCATTATCTACGTACATCAAAACAACAAACCTACATCTCTCCTCCTCTTCTGTTCCTGTTTTTACTGTAATAGAAAAATCACTAACAAGAATGTTGCAGTTGCTTATACATGTAACACAGTCATTTACTGCATTTGAAATCATTGCAACTTTAATAATTGCAGATCCCAGCATGCCAAGGGAAGCAGACCACCTCGAGGATGGGAGAGACAAGGAGTCAAAGGAGGCAGAGAGGACGCAGGGTGGTCCCGAGGAGACAGTGAGAAAGAGAGTCGGGGCGAATACCCCCAGCCCACACAGGGGTGACACTCCTCAAGGTGAGAAGGCAGGTTGATTTCAGAGCTACACAGAAGCAACACATGTGACCAAGTGTGGCTAATCCTACATCAGATCATTTGAGTAGGGGTAGAAACACTCCCAAGAGAACGCTGGATTAAATATATCATTGTATACACATACACATACTCGCAAAGATAAGGCGACCAGTCTTTTTGATAAACAGAATAGACCACTGTGGTCCAGGGGCATCCAAACTACTAATACAAGTGGTCTTATCATCTTCAGACATGGACTTGAGGTGCAGATATCCCTTATTCCTGACTTCAGCTGGGTTCCTTCAGTTGATTCCCACAAACATAGGTGGCTTTTTGTAGTAAACAGTCAAGTGATTATTAGTTTTTAAAAGCTGCTTGGCTGCAGTTGTTAAAGTGCTTGCTTGGTTGTTATACCTAGACACACCCTGTGAAAAGTAATTCCTGTAGTTGTTGTGTGCTTGCTTTCGCCATGATCACACTAAATCCACTTGGAGGTAAGAGCTAATGCACTCTGTTTCCAAATTTGCTCATCTGCAGCTCTTGTTTTTTCATAACAAAATTAAACTTCTGCATTCTAGCTTTTGGAGGAAAGTACATTGATGGTGTAATTTTGTTGAAATAAATTATTTAAATACGGATTTCCCCCACAGCCAGCCCCCCTAGGTTTGTCTCTGTGGAGGAGCTGATGGAGACGGCTAAAGGAGTCACCAACATGGCTTTGGCCCATGAAATAATGGTCAACCGCGGTTTTCAAGTCAAGCCTGTAGAGCTTCCTGAAGGGAGGTGAGCATTTTTTCAGATAGAATAATTCTTCTTTGCAATCGTTGTTTCTTGATGGAGAAGTAACAATCACTCCGTTGCCCCTGTACAGTTTGGAGCGCAAAGTGAAGGAGATTATGCACAAAGCATTCTGGGATTCTTTGGAAGCTCAGTTGAAGGAGGACCCGCCGTCATATGGACATTCCATCAAACTGCTGGCTGAGATCAAGGAGGTAAACAGGTTTTTATTTGTTTCATCCAGGAAATAAACTAGTCCAGAGGACTCCAGAGCACATCAGTTGTTTGGTCATATTTTGTCTGACACTTTAGCTATTCAGATATGATCTCTCAGGTGTCTGTATTTTAACAAACATACCAAACTTCAATATTTTTCGCATACTCTTTACTCTCCTTTACTGCCTGCCTTCAATTATCATCTGTTTCCTCACTCATCCAGACACTGCTGTCTTTCTTGCTGCCGGGCCATGGCCGTCTGCGTTGCCGCATCGACGAGGTTCTGGACCTGCCTCTAATCCAGCAGCAGGCTGAGAATGGAGCACTTGACATCGGTCAACTGTCCCAGTTCATAGTTGGGATGATGGGTTCGCTGTGCGCCCCCTGCAGAGATGAGGACATCAGTAAGCTAAAGGAGATCACCGACATTGTGCCTCTGCTCAAGTAAGCCAAGAGACTATTATTAGATCTGCAAGTCCCAGGCCTTTGTTTATTTTTAGGTTGTGTAATTTCACTCCAGTGCTGTGGTGATTTGTCAACCAGACCACTCTAACTAGCTTTGTTTGAGGGTGTGCTAAACATGCCTCTTGGCAGGTATTAAGCAAATGTGTTACTTTTGTTGTTTTCAGGCCAGACAGAACGGTGCCGGTTCCTGCACCAGGTGTTTACCAGTGAACGACCCGTGTTCACACCATTTAAGTGAATCCATGATGCGTCATCAACAGAGGGTGTTGAGTTGCCTCCAAATAAAAACAAGGCCATACGAAAGCGGATGTCACAGCAAGGAAAATAACGATCATAGGTCGCATCATCATTTACACTCATACAAATCATTATTTATCTGCGCCAAGCTATGCTACAATATCTGCTGCCGCCATATTCCACACACACATTTTCTTTGTTTATGTTACCGCATGTAACTCGGATGAACCTGCTGACTGTTTACTTTGTCGTCACGTTTCGCTTGAACGCTCTGATTTTCGGAGTGAACATGTCAGCAAGTTCAAGATTAGGTGTTTAATTGATTTCTTGTTTTCCAATTTTAAAAAAAAAAAATAAAAATAAAAAAAAATACTTCAAATGGTGACTAGGATACTTGTTGAGACTAGGGCTTGGTAAGGCTATGACGGTATGGATTTTTTATTACCTTGTGATGTCACCGCGGTGTTGAGCTCATTACTGTCATCACCACAATAAGAGAAAAAGAAAAAAAAAAAAAAAGGGTGCGGGAACCGGCACAGTTCTCAGTCGGCCTGAAAATGCCATATATGATATCATCAAGTTACAGAGGAAAAGGCAGTTTAGGAGCAGTGTAACTATATAACACACTAAAGCAGTGGTTCTCAATTATTTTCTGTCATATTCCCGTATTTGTGAAAAGAACAAATTAGTAGAGGAAGCACTGAATGAATATATCAAGAGTTTTCGTCAGAAATATGAGCTATTATAAGGAGAAAACTGAGCTTGACCCATTTATGATTAAAATTATGATCGTTAGTCAAGACCCCTAGCCTTACAAGCCAGACTGTGACATCAAATGTATAGTCAATAGGCAGAGTTGAAGCCTGTGGATGGGACCAACCGTTGTTGTTCAGACTGCCTCTGCACGTAATAGGCCAGCGCTACGATCAGTCAGAGCAACAGAAAATGTGACATTGCCAGCGGAGCCAGCTGGTATCATAGACTTTTGCCGTAGCCGGTCGGCAAAACAGCAAATACATCCTTCTTTAAAACAAATGACTTGAGTGCTTCTTTCTGCTTAACTTTCAAAGAAAAGCCCAAATCTAACTCTTCCAAAATCGATGACAGAGCCGATTCAAATGACAGCTGTTCATTAGCCACAGCCATCTTGGTTGTTTTGCTGTCTCCAGTGTAGCCCTGTCATCATCGCTCTTACGGCTCCCAAACAGCTCCTCATTTAGTTTCATTCAGGGTTTTCATTAAAGCCTCTATTTATCCATTTTGTTTGTTTTACAACAAAAACTATACAGTTGCTATTGTTGCTCATTTTAATCAAACTTTTAAACAGACTACTCACAACAAGTTCAATTCCAGGTCAGATTGACATTTGAGGCAATCGAATTTCACCACATATAACTCTCTGTTCTGTCCCTCTCAGGGCAATCTTCTCTGTGCTGGACCTGATGAAGATGGACATGGCTAACTTTGCCCTGACCAGCATCAGGCCTCATCTGATGCAACAGTCGGTTGAATATGAGAGGAGCAAGTTCCAGGAGTTTCTGGAGAAACACCCCAGTAAGGACTCGCTCTTCCATTAAATGAGTGATATTATATATTGTTCATGCTTTAAAAAAACCTGAATGGCCTGTTCTGTAGATGCCTTAGACTACACTGAGAAGTGGCTCGAAGACACTGTGAGATACCTTAGAGAGTCTGCAGCGGGCACTTCTAATGCCGCCTCATCCAACCCTCCTTCACTCCTCGCCGTTAATGTCCATAATCATGCCTATTTACGCCTCCTGGGATGGGACCATGCGTCAGACCCCTTCCCAGAGGTAAACACACTCACTCCTGAAACCTGTCAATGTCTCCCAGTGTTGGTTGATTGTATGTATTTTTAATGCATTTATTGTATTTCTGGCACCATAAATCTCTTGCTGCTTGTGCCCTCTGTAGACGTTGTTGATGGATCAGGTTCGGTTCCAGGAGATGCACCAGGAGGCTGAGCAATTAGTTCTGCTCTCCTCCATGCTCCTTGTCATCTACACCACCACAGGGGAGGCCATCTCAGGCCTGCCAGGACTGATGGAAACCCTTAAAAACACAATCATGGTCATTCTCGCAGACATGCACACACCGTGAGTACCAGCTCTTTTAATCGTCGTACAGTTATATAAGCAACACCGGTGCTTTGTCTTTATGTTTTAGACCACTCTCAGTTTGTCTGCTCCTCAGATCCCATTCTTCTTTACCCATGATTTATTTATGAGGTTGTCAGGTTTACACAGTGAGATGCTTAACAGAGTATCATACCTTGCCAGATTACATATATACATGCTGTTAGGGGTGTCCCGATATATGCGATATATATGTTCCGATATAATACCGATATTGCAGCCTTGAGTTTTGGCCAATACCAATATCGATCCTACACAGTATCAGCATAAATCTTACTTTATTTTACTTTTATTACTTATTTTGTAGTATAGAATTTTCGAAAAAAGTTTGATCAAGTGGTATTACTCAAACAGAGAACAATGTACTCTAGGTATGAGAAAAATGGTCCCATTTATTATTAACCAATGGGTTACATCAATTTTAACATTAAACATAAGAATATTCTACAATTGAATAAAATAAATACAAAATAAATTACAACACCCTGAAAAATAACTGTCGCCTCACAGCAAGAAGGTACCGGGTTCGAATCCCGGGCCCGGGGCCTTACTGTGTGGAGTTTGCATGTTCTCCCCGGGTACTCCGGCTTCCTCCCACCATCCCCAAACATGCATGGGGATTAGGTTAATTGGCTAATTTAAATTGACCGTAGGTGTGAATGTGAGTGTGAGTGGTTGTCTGTCTCTATGTGTGCTCAGCGATGAGGTGGCGACTTGTCCAGGGTGTACCGCCTTCCGCCCTAAGACAGCTGGGATAGGCTCCAGCCCCCCCGCGACCCTATGTGAGGATAAGCGGTAGATAATGGATGGATGGATGAAAAATAACCTCATTAAATCCAATAAAAACAAAAGATAGTTTTAAAGTGCAAAATAACCACTAGTTTTACTTAAATATAAGCATATTCTACAATTAAATTAGAAGAGCCTGAAAATCCTCATGCCTTTTTTTGTGTGATGCCGCTTCAAATGCGCGATGAGGTTGGTCATATTAATCTTACTGGTTCTGTGTCACCACGGGAAATTTTGCACGTTTTACACACAGCTGCAACATCTTTTTTGGACTTGAAGGAAAAATCCTGCCACACAGCTGTCATCACTCCTACTCCTTGCTACTTTGTTAGCACCTTAACACAGCTGTTGTTATGATCACTGGGCTCTGCTGCTGGATAGAAGAGCTGGAGCGGATTCTGGACTGGACTGCTGGTATCAGTGTTTATGTCAGAGATTTTGGATGCAGGCTGATATAACCATATACTTTTTTTAATACTGATATTGGACTGATATCGGATCAAAACACCCCTACATACTGTCTGCACATGCTTACGTACACACACACACATCTACCAGGGGTGTCTCTGACCAAAGAAACCCCCAATTGACTAATTGACTCTCTTGTGTTTACCTATGAGTCTCCTGAAAACAAATCAGCATTCAGCATGGGAAAAGAATGCTCAAAAAGAACAACTACACATATTTACTCTGGGATGAGTAAAGTTTTATCTTACTCTATCATATCATGTTTTATCTTTTTTTTAATCTTCGACCAAAAAAAATTCAAGTTGACCACAAACGACCCAGAAGGAGCAGCCCTAATATCTATATACATACATCAGCCTTTCCAAAATATAAATAAAACAAAAGAATTAATTTAAAAAATCAATAACTATATACATAATTATAAAGAAATGGTAGCAATAATGGGGACGGCATGGTGGTGTAGTGGTTAGCACTGTTGCCTCACAGCAAGAAGGTACCGGTTTCAATTCCCGGCCCGGGGCCTTTCTGTGTGGAGTTTGAATGTTCTCCTCGTGTCTGTGTGGGTTCTCTCGGGGTACTCCGGCTTCCTCTAACCATCCAAAATCATGCATGGGAATGAGGTTAATAGGCTAATTTCAATTGACCATAGGTGTGAACGTGACTGTGAGTGGTTGTATGTCTCTATGTGCCCTGTGATGAACTAGCGACTTGTCCAGGGTGTACCCTGCCTTTCACCCTAAGACAGCTGGGATAGGCTCCAGGCCCCCATGACCCTATGAGGATAAGCGGTAAAAAATGGTTGGATGGATGATGGTAGTAATAATGACGAAAAATATAACTTGTCAAATAACAGGCAAAGGAAGAATTGTCATAGAGGAGAAGACGGACAGGCATTTACATGCCTGTTGATGAGTTGAATGCTGTCTGTGTATTCTACAGGGCTGCCTTATGAAATAGGATTTACATTTAGTCTTGCATAAAATAAAACACAGATAATTGTAACTGGTAATAATTGATTTGCATTAAATAAATCAAATTAATATAAATAAAATTAAATGTGATCTTAAATGCTTATGAAATGCAAAATAAGATGTACAATAAATATGTGATTTATCGCATTGTTTTTTTTTAATTATAATATAACAGCCCTAATTAGTAGTAGCACAAATGACTGCATGCAGTGCTCATACAATTCACAGTGAATGATGATCTGACAGTTCCCCGCAACTCTATGGAGTTTTTTATTCCCCACTTTATTTATTGGCTTTCACAATTGAAAATACTACAGCAAAGGATGAAATGAATAGACATTGTATCATCGACAAAAATAGACAAAACAAGTCAAAACAAAACAGTCACATCCTGCTGAAAATTATCATGACATTGTACAGTCAGTCTGATCTTTTCTAAATTCAGAGGAGTTGTAGTGTTTCTCTAACCCAGTGTTTTTAGAAGGGTGAGGTAGCTTGTTTCCAATTTAGTAAAATTATTCTTCTTGCTAAGAGTGTGACAAAAGCTCCAGGAAGATGATCATCCTCACATTGAATTCCAAATATGGCTGTGAGAGTGGTTTATTGGTCTTTTAAATGTCTTGGATAGGGCATTGAATATACACTATATTACCAAAAGTATTCGCTCATCCAAATAATCAGAATCAGGTGTTCCAATCACTTCCATGGCCACAGGTGTATAAAATCAAGCACGCATGCAGAACGCTTTTACAAACATTTGTGAAAGAATGGGTCGCTCTCAGGAGCTCAGTGAATTCCAGCGTGGAACTGTGATAGGATGCCACCTGTGCAACAAATCCTTTCGTGAAATTTCTTCACTCCTAAATATTTCACAGTCATCTGTCAGCTGTATTATAAGAACGTGGAAATGTTTGGGAACGACAGCAACTCAGTCACGAAGTGGTAGACCACGTAAACTGACGGAGCGGGGTCAGTGGATGCTGAGGCGCATAGTGCGAAGAGGTCGTCAACTTTCTGCAGTGTCAATCACTACAGACCTCCAAACTTCATGTGGCCTTCAGATTAGCTCAAGAACAGTGTGCAGAGAGCTTCATGGAATGGGTTTCCATGGCCGAGCAGCTGCATCCAAGCCATACATCACCAAGTGCAATGCAAAGCATTGGATGCAGTGGTGTAAAGCACGCTGCCACTGGACTCTAGAGCAGTGGAGACGCATTCTCTGGAGTAACGAATCACGCTTCTCCATCTGGCAATCTGATGGATGAGTCTGGGTTTGGTGGTTGCCAGTAGAACAATACTTGTCGGACTGCATTGCACCAAGTGTAAAGTTTGGTGGACGGGGGATTATGGTGTGGGGTTGTTTTTCAGGAGCTGGGCTTGGCCCCTTAGTTCCAGTGAAAGGAACTCTGAAAGCTTCAGCATACCAAGACATTTTGGACAATTCCATGCAGTTTGGAGCTGGCCCCTTCCTCTTCCAACATGACTGTGCACCAGTGCACAAAGCAAGGTCCATAAAGACATGGATGACAGAGTCTGGTGTGGATGAACTTGACTGGCCTGCACAGAGTCCTGACCTCAACCCGATAGAACACCTTTGGGATGAATTAGAGCAGAGCCTGAGAGCCAGGCCTTCTCATCCAACATCAGTGTGTGACCTCACAAAAACACTTCTGGAAGAATGGTCAAAAATTCCCATAAACACACTCCTAAACCTTGTGGACAGCCTTTCCAGAAGAGTTTAAGCTGTTATAGCTGCAAAGGGTGGACCGACGTCATATTGAACCCTATGGACCAGGAATGGGATGTCACTTAAGTTCATATGCGAGTCAAGGCAGGTGAGCAAATACCTTTTGCAATATAGTGTAGCTGACCAGTAACCCGAGAGTCTCGGACAAAACCAGAATTCATTAATGTGTCTATCACACAAACCGTCAGTTACTGGACATCTTTGTGATTCTTGCTTTAGACAAGTGCAGTGTGTGCTACTTTGAATTGAAGTAGGCCATGTCTTGCACAAATCCATAACTCTATGGAGGTTTTGAGGTCTGCAGCATCTGTGCCTGTGACAAACAAAGTTGATCTTTCTTTCTAATTTTCTTTCTTTCTAATTTTCTGTCTTTTTCTTTCATTTTTTGTCCTTTTTAGCAGCTGACTTTAGAAAAGACAGGTCAATATTCTCAGAAAAGAAGACAAAAAGACACAATAAAATTAGCTACTGCCATTTAATTTCCGATAAGGCACCAGTTCATTTAGTAAATTATAAACCTCAACCACAATAAATCATTAAATACATTTATATAAAATATACTGACATGTACTGCATGCACTCATATAAACTTAATCAGACCAAATATAACCATAATTATAGTGTGCACTGCCATCATTAAGCATCATTAAACAATAAATGTCTCTGCGTTACTGCCGCCATACCATCTCTGATGCCTTCCACACATCGATGCCACCCTATTTTTATGCTGTGTTCACCCCACACCCCAGCCTGAATATACACTGACAGCGTTTTTCCAACTGTTGACCCAGAAGCAAGAGCCACTGCCTTTACTTGAGCCTTCGTGTCACGTGACCTCTCAGGTCAGCGCTGCCATTCACTGAAAAATATATTGATTTCAACATTGTTTTCGCAGTTTCTGACAGATGTGTAAATAGACGTCACATTTTCTGACACATTCCCAAAATCAATAAATGCAGTTTTCAATTTTACAATTCTTTTTGCCTACTTCCCTACTGTCTGTCTCCAGCTCTTTTAGTGCACAGGAGGCCTTAGCGACCATCGGGGAGAAACTGTGTGTGGAACTGAGTCAGTGTCTAAGCCAACATGGCTACTCTCCATTCTCAGCTGACCGAAAGAGCACTCTGAAGGGTCAAATCTCTGCTACCATCCAGCCGGACAACACAGTCCGCAAACTGATGGGTAAGAAGAGTTAGCTGTGTGTTTTTAAGCAACATTTATCTATTTGGCAGTGACAGAGATCTTTTCTCCTCTCTTATTCCTGGCTCCCCCAGAGTCTCGGATTCAGAACTACCTCCTTGCTTCTTTGGAGTTCAGTCAACACAAGACCCCGCCTCCTCTCCCAGGAGGTCTGGCTCCAGTCAGCAGGGAGCTGAAGGAGCTCGCCGTTCGCTTCAGTCGACTCGTAAACTTCAACAAGCTGGTTTTCTCCCCGTTCTACCAAAAGATCCTCCATAAAATACTGACAGTAGGCGAGAGTCAGGCGTAAACATGAAGTGGAGAGCTGTAGTTTTGCAGTTTCCTTTCACTAGTTACGGTTAAGATGTAGAGAAACGAAGTTGGGGATGCTGATCTGTATTCAGCGGGTAAAGCCAGCTCCCCCGAGCAGCGTGCATTTCAGTCCACCATAATCATAAAAGCGCTGCCTACCATATTGTTTGCACTCACTCACAGTGTTGCTTATTCAATTTAATCTCAGGCCTCATAACGTCCAGCCATCTTGCATTAAATTGTGTTCAGTATTACTAGCATGGTTGGGTAGTATTCAATACAGTTTTAAGTCCAAGCCAATCCAATATTTGTGTTTTAGAACCAATGCTAAAACAATAATTAGTTGCAGTGAAACTCTTTCTCCACAGAAACATGTTACTGTGTAAAAATCTGATTTTAGTTCTAAAAAATTAATTAAAGCCTTTGTTCAACAGGTGTCTCAGAGCAGGAAATCAGTCCTCACTCGCTAGTAGTTCTCATGACACATTTGTTCCTGCATTTAAGCCAGGAAGAATTTGATCAATATGTCTCAACCTGTAGGAGTGGCAAGGAGATGGCATTCAGGCAGAGACATGTGGGCACATTCCACAGAAGGAAAATATCCTAACAAATGATGGTCTAAGATTTATCACTGGAATGGTTCCACATTTTGGAAATATGAGGCTACACAGCCAGCAGTCATTTAGTTTGAAATGGAAATAGTGTATGAAAATTAATTTATGGGCAGGATAATTGATCATGAAGTTTGTCAGAGACGACACATACAGTTGTGGTCAAAAGTTTACATACACTTGTAAACATAATGTCATGGCTCTCTCGAGTTTCCAACTATTGCTACAACTCTGATTTTTCTCTGATAGAGTGATTGGAACAGATACTTCTTTGTCACAAAAAACATTCATGAAGTTTGGTTCTTTTATGACTTTATTATGGGTCAACTGAAAAAGTGACCAAATCTGCTGAGTCAAAAAATATACATACAGCAACATGAATTAGCAAATTTGTGTCAATGAAATGAGCTTCATAGCATGGCCTCTTAACTTCTTGTGAGTGATCGTGAGTGACTACAGCTGGTAACTTCTCTGAGGCCATTTAAATAGGGCTCATTGGATACTAACGCCTACAAACGCTACAATAGGAAAGTCAACGGAGCTCAGTATGGATCTGAAAAAGCAAATCATTGACTTGAACAAGTTAGGAAAGTCACTTTGAGCCATTTCAAAGCAGCTGTAGGTCCCAAAAGCAACAGTGCAAACAAGTATAAAGTGCATGGCACTGTTTTGTCACTGCCACAATCAGGAAGAAAATGCAAGCTATCACCTGCTGCTGAGAGAAAATTGGTCAAGAGGGTGAAGAGTCAACCGAGAACCACCAAAAAGCAGATCTGCCAAGAATTAGAAGCTGCTGGAACACAGGTCTCAGTGTCCACAGTCAAACGTGTTTTGATCGCTATGGACTGAGAGGTTGCCGTGCAAGAAGGAAGCCCTCACTCCAAAATCGGCACCTTAAGGCTCGACTGAAGTTTGCTGCTGATCACATGGACAAAGATAAGACCTTCTGGAGGAAAGGGTTAGGGTTCTGTTGTCAGACAAAACAAAAATTGACTTGTTTGACCACAATGCCCAGCAATATATTTGGAGGAGAAAAGGTGAGGCCTTTAACACCATTCCTACCGTCAAGCATGGTGATGGTAGTATTATGCTGTGGGGCTGTTTTGCTGCTAATGGAACTTGTGCTTTACAGAGGGGAAATGTGATAATGAAGAAGGATTACCTTCAAATTCTTCAAGATAACCTGAAATCAACCTGAAGGTTGGGTCTTGGACACAGTTGGGTGTTCCACCAGGACGTTGACCCCAAACACACATCAAAAGTGGTAATGGAATGGCTAAATCAGGCTAGAATTAAGGTTTCAGAAAAGTCTTGACTTAAACCCCATTGAGAACATGTGGACAATGTTGAAGAAACAAGTTCATGTCAGAAAGCCAACAAATTTAACTGAACTGCACCAATTCTGTCAAGAGGAAGCTTGTGGATGGCTCCCAAAAGGGCCTAATTGAAGTGAAAATGGCCAAGGGACATGTAACCAAATATTAGTAGTAGTATTAGTATTAGTAGTAATAATGACAAAAAATATAACTTGTCAAATAACAGGCAAAGGAAGAATTGTCATAGAGGAGAAGACGGACAGGCATTTACACGCCTGTTGATGAGTTGAATGCTGTCTGTGTATTCTACAGGGCTGCCTTATGAAATAGGATTTACATTTAGTCTTGCATAAAATAAAACACAGATAATTGTAACTGGTAATAATTGATTTGCATTAAATAAATCAAATTAATATAAATCAAATTAAATGTGATCTTAAATACTTATGAAATGCAAAATAAGATGTACAATAAATATGTGATTTATCGCATTTTTTTTTTTAATTATAATATAACAGCCCTAATTAGTAGTAGCACAAATGACTGCATGCAGTGCTCATACAATTCACAGTGAATGATGATCTGACAGTTCCCCACAACTCTATGGAGTTTTTTATTCCCCACTTTATTTATTGGCTTTCACAATTGAAAATACTACAGCAAAGGATGAAATGAATAGACATTGTATCATCGACAAAAATAGACAAAACAAGTCAAAACAAAACAGTCACATCCTGCTGAAAATTATCATGACATCATACAGTCTGATCTTTTACATGGAGTTTAGGTAATGACATGATACAGACTTCTGAGTGGATGGCATCATTAATCACACACACAGACAGGAAGCTCAAACTCAGTCTGTTTCTTTCAAAATAAAATCCCCAAACTCTCATTTAATTTTCACAGGAAACTAGGGAAGCTTCTGTTTATTTGATTGCAACATGAATCTGTGACTGTTTCCGTGTGTGTGTGTGTGTGTGTGTGTGTGTGTGTGTGTGTGTGTGTGTGTGTGAGAAGGAGTGTGTTTGTTTAAGCCTTATATAATATTCTACATCCTTTATTTATCTCATATTTTTCCACTTTGTTCATACATTTTAAACCCTGCATTATTGGAGTAACTTCATCTTTTATAACATCCTTAAAATATTCCACATTCAGTATACATTATGATTGAATAATGCTCTAAGTGTATAATGGTCAATGGTCACTTCCATCCATTATCTACCGCTTATCCTCATAGGGTCGCGGGCCAATGGTCACTTATGTCTCATAATTTCTGCAGCAATTTTTGGATTACCGGCATTTAACTTTAAATTTCTCCACATACATACTTCAAGACATCAAGAGCCTGACCAGCTCATCTGTAGAATCTTCTCAGAAACTGCTTTAGTGCCAAACAGTAAACCCTCAGAATATTCCAGATCTCTAGTCTGTGGATGCAACGTTTAAAGACCCTGGGATTATCCCCGAGGTTACAACAGACCAGTTTAAAAACGGGTCTCACAATAGGAAATACCCAAAAATGCTAAAATTAGGAACTTCATACAACATCATTATTATGTTTCCAAGAAGTTTTTCGACTTTGATATGATAGCAGAATCTTTACCAGCCTGATACAGCCTGATAAAGACAGTAATGATGGCTGTGATCAATGACGTCTCAGTTTCCCACTGTCCTTGAACGCCTCAACTGTATTTCTACTGCATCACGTCAGAATCACGCCACTTCTGCTCCGAGTCTCTGAGGTGAGTGCTTGTCTCTCTGAACAGCTAACTCTTAACACTAATTAACTTATAAAAATGGATTGAAAACACACAGGATTGGTGGTTTAAATTGATATGGAAATGTTGTGGTAACTGGTGTATTTCACACAATATATGATAGAGCCTCAAAGCAGCTTTTCTGTTCCTACTTTGTGAGCTAATGTTAGCAATGCTTCTACGGTCACCAATGCTAACGTTAGCTAGCTTAGTCAGCAAAAAGAGTCTTAGCATTTTTTCTCACACTACGTAAGAACTGTTGTCTTGTTCACTCTTTCACTCAGTGACTAGAACATCAGTGTGAAGCTGGAAAATAAAAAGCAAATCTATCATCTTATTAAGAGCAAATAACTTTTAGCTAAAAACCAGCTAATCCTCGTAGTTAGCTAGCTAGCAACCTCATAGCTTAACTCCATTAGCACTTTTATCGGCAGCCATTTTGTCATTTTATCTCAAGGTCTACACTGATGTAGCCTCATTATTAAAAAAAAACAACAACATTAATTATTGAACCATTTTATTTAGTTTTTTTTTTCATGCATGTTATAAATTATAAGTGTCTCCTCCCTGCAATGATTTGTCGAAATGGCTGCTAGTAAAAGGTCATCGTGCTTCAATGCTTGCTTGTCTCACTTTTTCACTAGCAGCTTTAGCTGTTAGCTAGAAGCTAAGCTGCACTAGCACAGGTAAATATTACCATATTTCCGCTTTTAAGTGATCTCACAAATGTGTATACAGCTTATTAATTATGAATCAATCTATATTTTAAATTTATACTACTAGTAACAGTAAAACATTCCACTTTAAGTCACACATTTTGTAAAAAAAAAAAAAAAAGATATTGAATGATATAGAGATTATGAACTATTTTGCTCTTGTGAGTCCATTTTACATTTAGCAAAATTTTGCCAGCTATCTAACACACATAGAGAGAGATAAAAGACTAACATCTTGTTGTTTTCCCTTCAGACAAAGAGAAGAAGATCTGCGCTTGATTGGTAAGTAAAATAAAATCTCAAGTGAAACTGAATGAATCTGTTGAATGTGGAAAACTGCTTAGCTGTGTTTTTATTAATAAAAGATGTCAGTGTGATTTCTGTGTATAAAATGAGGGTCATTAGCTGCTGCTGTTGGATCTGAGTCAACTTTTTTAAAACATTTTATTTGAAGAGAAAAAATCATTCACGTTATGTGAATTTTAATATTTGAGAAAACAAAAGGAGTCACTAACCTTTTCAATTCTGAACTGCAATGTCCTATGACATAATATGGAAAAAATTAAAGGCTAAAATTATGTATTTTATACAGATAAGGATATTTATATTCATCATGAGGTATTTTATTGTTAACGTTACATGTACAGGTTCTCACTCAATATTAGATGAATTGCCTAGTGTCATTACTGCTTTTTTGTTAAACAATGTCATTAAAAGAAAAGCGCTTAGTACTTTAAACAAAGGGACATTTACAGTGCTATACAAAGTTATGTTTAAAATTCTTTGTGAGCCTTTCCCTCTTTTCTGTCTGCACAATGTTGAGGTGCTGATTAGTTCTCTCGCTGCTGCTGCTGTGGTTTATTGGTGGTTTTTGCATGTTGTGACATTTTTCAGTGTTATTGTAGAGATTATTGATCAGGCTTCAGAGCCACATTTGGTAACTTTGGTGATTTAAATGGAGAGTTTTGTCTCCTTACTGTGATTTTGTGTGGTTTTGTGATGTATGTGGAGAGGTAACACGTTTGAAGCTGATTCAGCTTCACTTGTAACATGCTCAAAGTCATTTATTTATTGTTCATCCTTAACAGTTGTTGATATGCCTTTTTGAGGAGCATTTTGTCTCCTTATTGTGATTTTTCTGTGGTCTCAGAATGTTTGTAGCTAATGTGGGTAATCTAAATGGAGCTAATATCGCTAAATTGCTCTGTGACTAAACACCATGACAAAATACATGTATAGGGTTTGACTGGCCAGCTGATTCATCAGTGGTAAGGATGCTGGAAGCAGCACCATAAGAAGTAAACCTAAACTGATTTTTTTATTAAACTTGGGCCTGCCATGAATGCTTGTAGTAGGTCCAAAACACACATATATGATGTAAAATGATAAAAAAATACCAAAAAATACCAAAAAAATCAATCCCAAAATCATAAAAACACTGTGTTTTAGCCAGCAACGCGTATATTAGTATTCAGGACGAGGGTTTCTTTTTTTATTATTATGTGCCTGCCGTCGAGCAAGGCTGGCGAAGCAAGGCACATATTACTATTGCTTTTGGGGGGGTTCCCCAAGTGTCTTAGCATTCGCCTGCCATGAATGCTTGAAGTAGGTCCAAAAACAGGTCCAAAAACATACATAATTGAGGAAAAATGATAAAAAAAAATCCCCAAAAATCCATCCCAAAAACATACAGTGAGTGTGTATTGGCCAGCAACGCGCTTATTACTATTCAGGATGTGGGTTTTTTTTTTTTTTTTTTTTTTTTTTTTTTTAATTATTATTATAGACGCATTTTCGGCAATTAATGCGGCTCGTACCGTAAGGTGCACCCAGGCATGACATATATCAAAACGTGCGGCTCGATCGTGTGAGGGGTGCTACAATTACTTTTCTCCATCAAAGCCGTTACCATGGCGACGCTAGACCCCAAAAACCGCCGAAAAAAGGCCCCATAGGAATGAATGGGAAAACGGTCAGAAACTCATCGGTCATCATGTCAGAAACTGTATGGTTTATTCAGCATTTCAACTTATTTCAGACCATGGAAACCTTCAAAAAGCAGAGTTTAACATGGGTGTGTATTGCATGGAATGTTCGGGGCTAGAGTGGGGAGCAGTTTCAGAAATGTCAGAAAAAAATATTTTAAAATCGTGATTGTGAGGGCTACGTTCACTCCACCGACATAATTTTTACAGCAAAACGTTGGAAATTTCGTCCCGGTCGTAGCGATGTGTCTCTTATGTCTCTGAGATTTATAGTTTTGGCTCCAGACCCTTAATTAGGGCAGCACCTCCCAAAATTCTCTCCATTGGGCCCAATGTTAATTTTCAGAGGAAAAGGCGTGAGAAAGCAGGAAAACCTCTTGTGTTTAACCTGCCGCTGACGGGCTTCAGTGTGGGCTAGAGACATGAAATTTACACCGCTGCGATCCTCGCGACTTCCTGCCACCTCCAGTCCAAACCCCAAAGCCGTACTCCTTACGGTTCTTGAGTTATTCAGAGGAGTTCGACAGGGTCCGACTCAGCTTGAAATCAATGGCAGTCAGTGGGAGCCAGTGTGGGAGACAGACCAGGGGCGCACCTAGACTTTTCCATAGGGGTGCCCCATGGGATGTCTAAGCCATGCAGGGGTGGCCAGCAGAGGTAGGTGATATAAATGAACCTAAATGAACCTCTTTTCTAAATTCAGAGGAGTTGTAGTGTTTCTCTAACCCAGTGTTTGTAGAAGGGTGCGATAGCTTGTTTCCAATTTAGTAAAATTATTCTTCTTGCTAAGAGTGTGACAAAAGCTCCAGGAAGATGATCATCCTCACATTGAATTCCAAATATGGCCGTGAGAGTGGTTTATTGGTCTTTTAAATGTCTTGGATAGAGCATTGAATATACACTATATTACCAAAAGTATTCGCTCATCCAAATAATCAGAATCAGGTGTTCCAATCACTTCCATGGCCACAGGTGTATAAAATCAAGCACGCATGCAAAACGCATTTACATTTACATACATACATTGCATTTTGTGAAAGAATGGGTCGCTCTCAGGAGCTCAGTGAATTCCAGCGTGGAACTGTGATAGGATGCCACCTGTGCAACAAATCCTTTCGTGAAATTTCTTCACTCCTAAATATTTCACAGTCATCTGTCAGCTGTATTATAAGAACGTGGAAATGTTTGGGAACGACAGCTACTCAGTCACGAAGTGGTAGACCACGTAAACTGACGGAGCGGGGTCAGTGGATATAACCATAATTATTATGTGTGCACTGCCATCATTAAACATCATTAAACAATAAATGTCTCTGCGTTACTGCCGCCATACCATCTCTGATGCCTTCCACACATCGATGCCACCCTATTTTTATGCTGTGTTCACCCCACACCCCAGCCTGAATATACACTGACAGCGTTTTTCCAACTGTTGACCCAGAAGCAAGAGCCACTGCCTTTACTTGAGCCTTCGTGTCACGTGACCTCTCAGGTCAGCGCTGCCATTCACTGAAAAATATATTGATTTCAACATTGTTTTCGCAGTTTCTGACAGATGTGTAAATAGACGTCACATTTTCTGACACATTCCCAAAATCAATAAATGCAGTTTTCAATTTTACAATTCTTTTTGCCTACTTCCCTACTGTCTGTCTCCAGCTCTTTTAGTGCACAGGAGGCCTTAGCGACCATCGGGGAGAAACTGTGTGTGGAACTGAGTCAGTGTCTAAGCCAACATGGCTACTCTCCATTCTCAGCTGACCGAAAGAGCACTCTGAAGGGTCAAATCTCTGCTACCATCCAGCCGGACAACACAATCCGCAAACTGATGGGTAAGAAGAGTTAGCTGTGTGTTTTTAAGCAACATTTATCTATTTGGCAGTGACAGAGATCTTTTCTCCTCTCTTATTCCTGGCTCCCCCAGAGTCTCGGATTCAGAACTACCTCCTTGCTTCTTTGGAGTTCAGTCAACACAAGACCCCGCCTCCTCTCCCAGGAGGTCTGGCTCCAGTCAGCAGGGAGCTGAAGGAGCTCGCCGTTCACTTCAGTCGACTCGTGAACTTCAACAAGCTGGTTTTCTCCCCGTTCTACCAAAAGATCCTCCATAAAATACTGACAGTAGGCGAGAGTCAGACGTAAATATGAAGTGGAGAGCTGTAGTTTTGCAGTTTCCTTTCACTAGTTACGGTTAAGATGTAGAGAAACGAAGTTGGGGATGCTGATCTGTATTCAGCGGGTAAAGCCAGCTCCCCCGAGCAGCGTGCATTTCAGACCACCATAATCATAAAAGCGCTGCCTACCATATTGTTTGCACTCACTCACAGTGTTGCTTATTCAATTTAATCTCAGGCCTCATAACGTTCAGCCATCTTGCATTAAATTGTGTTCAGTATTACTAGCATGGTTGGGTAGTATTCAATACAGTTTTAAGTCCAAGCCAATCCAATATTTGTGTTTTAGAACCAATGCTAAAACAATAATTAGTTGCAGTGAAACTCTTTCTCCACAGAAACATGTTACTGTGTAAAAATCTGATTTTAGTTCTAAAAAATTAATTAAAGCCTTTGTTCAACAGGTGTCTCAGAGCAGGAAATCAGTCCTCACTCGCTAGTAGTTCTCATGACACATTTGTTCCTGCATTTAAGCCAGGAAGAATTTGATCAATATGTCTCAACCTGTAGGAGTGGCAAGATGGCATTCAGGCAGAGACATGTGGGCACATTCCACAGAAGGAAAATATCCTGACAAATGATGGTCTAAGATTTATCACTTGAATGGTTCCACATTTTGGAAATATGAGGCTACACAGCCAGCAGTCATTTAGTTTGAAACAGTGGCGTATCCAGGAATTTTTTACTGGGGTGGACAAGAGGGGACACACAGCTAGTGTGGGGTGGCCCAGGGCAAAACTCCGACGGGGAGCGGGGGGGTTCCATGATAACGTCCAACCTCTCTCCCATGATTTCCTGTCTCATGTCAAATAAAGGTGTCTATTCTCATAAAAAAGTCTCTTTTTAAAAGTCATTTTAAAAATTTTATTTTTTCCTATCACAGTCCTCAAGTATGTCTGCTTATTTGAAGTATGTTTAGTCTGTAATAAATGTTCAGGGTTAGGGTACAAATTGTCTAAGAGCCATTTCCTTGTAGTAGATTAGAGTCCTTATCTCTTCAAAAATTGGATTAGAGTAGCAAAATTTAACTTAACTTAAATTGTTGTTTAACTCTTAACTCATTTTTAGAATCCCATAGAATAATCTGTCACCTGTATTTTAACCTGTTTGCTCCACCAATTGAGGTGCATGAAAACATAGCATTCAGGCAACAGAACAGAAAATAAATAGCTTATTCATGTTCCTGATAAAGGTATAAATTATTACATTATCGTTTTTAATCCAGTTGCTGAAATCAAGTGTGTCTGTCAGTGTGTCCTCCGGTTTCACAGACCCGCAGTAGCTAAGTGGTTCATGTGGTGGTGGCACAGGGGGCGTGGCTCTGCGCTCTGCCTTTCTCAGTGGCTTGGCATTGTGTGCGCGCTGTGCAGAGCAGGCGGCACACGGCAGGCTGGCAGCAGCAGCGGCGGTAAATTCATCATCCAGGATTTTTGGGTTATATTGAACAGATAATCTTTGTTTTTTTATTGTGAAAGAAGTTGTAAATTGTGACTATGATGACTCTTTTGCATTCAAAGCTGGCACCGTTTGGGTCTGCTTCCTGTGTTGACAAACTTGACCAACTTCCTGTCAGAGCTGGGGTGGCCACAGGGGTGGCCAATGAGATTTAAGGCCACCCCCTAAAATCGCCAGTGGTTTGAAATGGAAATAGTGTATGAAAATTAATTTATGGGCAGGATAATTGATCATGAAGTTTGTCAGAAACGACACATGCAGTTGTGGTCAAAAGTTTACATACACTTGTAAACATAATGTCATGGCTCTCTCGAGTTTCCAGCTATTGCTACAACTCTGATTTTTCTCTGATAGAGTGATTGGATCAGATACTTCTTTGTCACAAAAAACATTCATGAAGTTTGGTTCTTTTATGACTTTATCATGGGTCAACTGAAAAAGTGCCCAAATCTGCTGAGTCAAAAATATACATACAGCAACATGAATTAGCAATATTGGTGACTTAGAAATTTGTGTCAATGAAATGAGCTTCATAGCATGGCCTCTTAACTTCTTGTGAGTGATCGTGAGTGACTACAGCTGGTGACTTCTCTGAGGCCATTTAAATAGGGCTCATTGGATACAAACGCCCACAAACGCTACAATAGGAAAGTCAAAGGAGCTCAGTATGGATCTGAAAAAGCAAATCATTGACTTGAACAAGTTAGGAAAGTCACTTGGATCCATTTCAAAGCAGCTGTAGGTCCCAAGAGCAACAGTGCAAACAAGTATAAAGTGCATAGCACTGTTTTGTCACTGCCACAATCAGGAAGAAAATGCAAGCTATCACCTGCTGCTGAGAGAAAATTGGTCAAGAGGGTGAAGAGTCAACCGAGAACCACCAAAAAGCAGATCTGCCAAGAATTAGAAGCTGCTGGAACACAGGTGTCAGTGTCCACAGTCAAGCGTGTTTTGATTGCTATGGACTGAGAGGCTGCCGTGCAAGAAGGAAGCCCTCGCTCCAAAATCGGCACCTTGAGGCTCGACTGAAGTTTGCTGCTGATCACATGGACAAAGATAAGACCTTCTGGAGGAAAGGGTTAGGGTTCTGTTGTCAGACAAAACAAAAATCGACTTGTTTGACCACAATGCCCAGCAATATATTTGGAGGAGAAAAGGTGAGGCCTTTAACACCATGCCTACCGTCAAGCATGGTGATGGTAGTATTATGCTGTGGGGCTGTTTTGCTGCCAATGGAACTTGTGCTTTACAGAGAGGAAATGTGACAATAAAGAAGGATTACCTTCAAATTCTTCAAGATAACCTGAAATCAACCTGCAGGTTGGGTCTTGGGCACAGTTGGGTGTTCCACCAGGACGTTGACCCCAAACACACATCAAAAATGGTAATGGAATGGCTAAATCAGGCTAGAATTAAGGTTTCAGAAAAGTCCTGACTTAAACCCCATTGAGAACATGTGGACAATGTTGAAGAAACAAGTCCATGTCAGAAAGCCAACAAATTTAACTGAACTGCACCAATTCTGTCAAGAGGAAGCTTGTGGATGGCTCCCAAAAGGGCCTAATTGAAGTGAAAATGGCCAAGGGACATGTAACCAAATATTAGTATTGCTGTATGTATATTTTGACCCAGCAGATTTGGTCACATTTTCAGTTGACTCATAATAAAGTCATAAAAGAACCAAACTAAATTAATGTTTTTTGTGACAAAGAAGTATCTGTTCCAATAACTCTATCAGAGAAAAATCAGAGTTGTAAAAATAACTGGAAACTCAAGAGAGCCGTGACATTATGTTCTTTACAAGTGTATGTAAACTTTTGACCTGTACACTGTACATAGTGCAAAAACAAAACTTACAATATAAATCTAAAGATATGTTCAGTATATACTGTATTGTTCTCTGTGGTTCATAGTGCCATACATTACCTACTGTGTGGAATTAAAGATGTGAAGTTCACATTGGAAATTCAAAAGAATGTTTAAAAATAAGGTTGTTAAACATATTCAACTTTGGTGTGATTTTTATTTAGTATGTTTCCTTTTGTTTACCACCCAATCGGGTTAAGCCGTACTCTGTGGCATTTATTTATTTTTATGTGCATTCTTTTTGTAAAATTGGTAATAAGGACTGACATAATGACAGGTACTACCACAAAGTAGTAGTAGTATTTTTTATTTATTTAGATAACCACAAGACTTTGTAAAATAATTATTACAAATTATTGTACCGAAGAACAAATTCCAAATAAGAAAATATTGGTGAAAACTGTAAGTACATTTCCTTATGAATGCCTCCTCTGGTTGTGTGGCAACCTAGCTGTAAAGAAAAAACTGCAGAAAGCTACTGGACCTGATCTTTTAGTCAAAATTGTGAATTAAACCTGTATCTCAAAAATGTTGAATTTTTCCTTCAGAAGAGACCATTTTGATAGAAACTGAATTTCTATTCAATTTTTAGAATGCATGCTGCCCATTGAAATCAGAATCCACAACTTAAATAAATAATTTGATTTCAGTTTTCCACTACGTGTATATCATGGCCAAAAGAATTCACAATATTATTGCAATAATGATTGAAAATTTGAGCAAAAATTCAACTTACTTATCGTGCATTCTGTGTAAATCAAACTGAAAATAGTAATAAGTAATAGTAATAAGTTGGAATTAACACAATATCAAAATTTCATTTTTATAATTCTCCTACACTGGCAGAGGTGGGAGTCCCAGTTTAGGAATGTTAATAAAATGTCCCAAAATATGCATCACTCATACAATTTCCAGTCAGGACTGATTTCTTCCACTGAGACATTTAGTGACAGCTGTTCGGACTCCAGGCAGTTATCTAACTATACTGACCACGGTTTTAATAGTTTACAATTTCTTTTTTTCCAGTTTTGACTTTTGATGTTTCTTTTATATATATTTTGACTTAGTTTATCTCCTTCTGGCCCTGGAAATGCAGTGGGATCTAATAAAAGTTTTAATGACCAGGATGAATTGAATCAAGGGAAACCAGACTGGTGTTTTGGATCAACTTGCCTGTTGCTCTCTTCATGTGTTACTTAGTTTTTCAAATTATGTTCGCCTATTTATAATGTTTTTGTTGGTTCCTAAGATGTTAAGAATATTTACACTGGGCTTTGCATAATATTTTACATGCTCAACTTGCCACAGAATACATAACAGTGGTTGTGATGATTCTTCACTCCTCCAGGGAAAATGACATTGTATATTTCCCAAATTAATGACGCATGTCCATTAACTGGTCACACCAACTCACTGGAACACTAATATTTGTCTTTTAATGTCCAACATGCCAATAAAGCACTATTTGTCCCACAGAGCTGAGTCATTTTTCTTTAATTCTCTAACATGTTGTTTCACCATGTTGATGTTAGTCTCTTAGTTTTGTTTGTGCTTATGTATTAGATGTTGAGGGATCTTTGGCCTGATTGGCACCAGCTGAAACTGGGTGATTCAGTTCTTCATCAGGACATGGTCAATACAGTTCCATGTCGTGCTTATTTTCAGGTTCATGCTTTTTTAATGATTTTACTAGAATATGTTTACATGCTGTAATGTTAAAAAAAATATATATATATATTTTCTCATATTTTCCTGAATATGAATTTACTTATGCTCTATTTTGGCACATTTTGATATAATATATGAATGTTTATTTTGAATATTATTTTGTTTATTTTCTGTCAGCTGATGTTATTCACGTACACTGCAACTTATGACTGTATACAAGCTGTATTTCTTTGTGGTTTGAACATTTTGATACCTTCATCGTATTTGTATAGTACTTGAACTGGCTTTACAATAACAAAAGACAGGAAAACCTGTTGTTTAACAATATGGGGCCTTTATGTTAGTAATGTCATTTTAGATTTATGAGGTGACTGCCACTTATTTCAGCAGGCATTTACTGGCAAATAACCATCAGTCTGATATTGAACTCCAGCTTTCACTCGTCTTGTGCCCAAAGACCCAATTGAATGTTGTGTGGAAACTGGGAAGACCCATCATTATCCTAACTGAACCGTTGCATGTAGTTTACATATGTGACACTAGATGGAGCCAGAATTCCAATGAATCTGATATAACAAACTTATCATTAACATATGGGAAATGTTACTGTTTATTTCCAGTTGCAGTGTTTGGAAAGCTGACAGGAAGCAAATGTGTACCCAAGCTGTTGCGTAGTGATGTAATTGTGCTAAAATTATATATATTCTAATATAGAATAGTATAGAATATACAATAAGAAAAAAGTAAATTACTTCTACTCCACAATGGCACATTTTTAAACTACTCTCTAGATCAGTGGTTATCAAAGTGGGGTCTGGGAGCCCCCCATTGAGGGGGCTCCAGGGTGTCCAGCGAAAAAGGGGACTATTTTTTTTTTTTTTTTTTTACTATAAATACATCCAGAAGTAACATAATAACAGAATATCATGCACAACTTTTCTGTTAGTTTACATATTTTTTATTAAATGTGACAAGTATACTCTGGAATTAATATTACTTCTTCTAGTACCCTTTATACCAAAAATTTATCTGATGGATAAAGTTATCTCTTATCTCATCACTTATGACTATTTTGGTCTTGGATTTCATATGCTTTCTGTAAACAAAAAGCTCAAAATCCTCTGATGGACCCTGCAAAATCTGAGTTTATTGACCCTGAGACAAAAACATATCGAACAGTTATATTTACCTCCGCCAAGGAGGTTATATTTACATCAGGGTTTGTTTATTTAGTACCTCCGCCAAGGAGGTTATGTTTACACCAGGGTTTGTTTATTTGTATGTTGGTTTGTTGGTTTGCAAAATAACTCAAAAAGTTATGGACGGATTTTGGTAATAATTTTCAGGATTGGTCAGTGGCCTAACTTAAAACTGATTCATTTTTGGTGGTGATCCGAGTCAAGGTCATCAAGGTCAAATGAAATGTCACTCCATAGTAATGTATGGGAGATTTTGCATATTTCTGAATGCTCCAGGGTGTACAATTTTCAGCCATTCATCACCTAATTTGGTTTATAAACTAATATGGGAATCCAGAAGTCACCAATTCAGTTGGGTCAAGATCGGTGAAAGGTCAAGGTCACCAAGATCAAACATGCATTTTTAACCATAACTTCATGTAGGAAGGAGCTAGAGCAATGCAACTGGTCTCAAAATATCTGGAATTCTCAAATTGTATTTGCAAAGTTTTACAGGTATTTTGGTCTTTTTTAAAATTCAAATTCAAATGTGACAAAATATGAAAGAGAGAAAAAAATAACCGCATAATTTGGTTGCTTCGTGGTAAGATCCAGGTACCAACTGCAGTTTTATGGCCAGTGCCTACTTCAAGGGTGATGGCAGGACTATCCTTTCTGCCTTATAGGTGTGTCTTCCTAGAAATGCTCATGGGCTCCTATTGACTTAATATTATATTGTACATCCTTTGGCACCAGGTGTTATTTGTTCCATTTGCTTTGTAATTTAATTAAATGCCACTTTTTAAACTAAAATAAATAGACACAGCCAGGGGGCGGCACGGTGGTGTAGTGGTTAGCACTGTCACCTCACAGCAAGAAGGTACCAGGTTCTAATCCCGTGCCCGGGGCCTTTCTGTGTGGAGTTTGCATGTTCTCCCCGTGTCTGCGTGGGTTCTATCTGGGTCCTCTGGCTTCCTCCCACCATCCAATCCAATCCTGACCATAGGTGTGAGTGGTTGTCTGTCTCTATGTGCCCTGAGATGAGGTGGTGACTTGTCCAGGGTGTACCCTGCCTTTCACCCTAAGACAGCTGGGATAGGCTCCAGCCCCTCGAGACCCTATGTGAGGATGAGCAGTAGATAATGGATGAATGGCTGGACACAGCCACGACATGAGGTGAAAATTTAGAACCCTCTTCTGCTGATATTGTAGGCTATTTTATGCAAATTCCATTAAGAGTTTTAGAGATCACAACAAACAACCAAGTAGAGTTGAAAATACAGTCATGTGTGTTAGAAGATATAGAAGGTAGATTCTGGGTGAATTAATATGATGTAAATACATTAGGGAAGTATAAAATGCTTTTACACAGTAGTCACAGTGTGACATTTATAGACTCTCTCTCTATCTCTCTCTCTCTCTCTCCCTCCCTCTCTCTCTCCCCTCCCCTACATTCCACACATGCGGAGAAGCAACAAGCTACCGAGCCAGCAGCAGCAACAGCTAGCAGCCCAACAGCTAGCAAGCTGCTATCTTGGTCGGGGACGCGGCGTATTCATGCAAAAGTTTAGAAACACAGCTTCCTTGTCCTGAATAAAGACAAGAGCGACGCTCAGCGAATCCCGGGAACACTGTCGAAAACATGGGTCGTCGCTGGCTTTCGTAACAGTCCGTCGTTTGCGTTATTTGACGCTTCAAATGTGTGAAAAGTCTCTCGGGTCTCTCCTCGTCGTTGAACAAGATGGCAGCATCAGCCACAGCAGCTTCGTTGCAGGATTCGACTGTGGTCCGGGACCTCGTTGCTAGCCTGTTTGTTGACGCCCCGGGTGATGAGATTTATAGGTCTTACTGAAGGTATGTCAAATTATCTGGCTAAACTGGCTGTCAAATACATATTCAGTATTGAGGTTATGCCCGTCTAATTTATCATTTTGACGTTGAAATGACTTAGCTCATATAAGCTTGTTTGCTAACTGGAATGCTAACCAACTTTAGTGTGTATATTAGCAACGAACGCTAATTAGTTTGAGCTAACGATAAATAGAAGTTATAAAAAGGGTTATTTTGAGCATTCACTTGTTTGTGTTGATTTCTTAACTTAAGCTATGCATTTTGCGTGGCGTTAACGTCACCCAGGAAAGATAGGGACACAAATAAAATGCTCTTAATGTAATGCTAAAAGAAACACCCACCTATAATAAGTATAACGTGTCCCAGTGGTTTGTCAAAGCTCATTTTGAGCTAGTTATAGCCTATCACACATTGTGTAACACCTGTCACTTGTAACATAAGTTTCAACAGGTGTCTAGGCTGGTGTTGCCCTTCCCCCCAAACACTCCCCCCATCCCCCTTCCCCTCCCATATGTCAACTGCTTCCTAGATTGATCTGCAACAAATTGCATATACAGTTGACATTCTTTTACAGCTGAAACAAACACACACACACACACACACACATTCATACATACACACATACACAGATACGTCTCCATTTCAGGCTTGGATCTTGTCACCCTGTGGGATCAGGCTACCTCGGTATCGTGGCTGTGTCTATGTCCCTCAGTGACTGATGGGTATGGCACCTTGCACATGTATGCACTGGGTGAAATATTTACCAAGCCAGAAATAGGAAGTGATCTGTTTCTTTATTACCCACAGCTTTTTTTAGTCCGTTGCATCAGTGAGTTATTATCAATAATTGCCAGACTAAAAAAAGTTGTTTTCAACCATGCAGGTATTAATTGATGATCTGTCTGTGAAGTAACGTCATTGCTATTGTCTAGAAATCTTATGGGAATTTTAATTGCAACCCCCAATTTCCTGGTAAAGTCATGTTTATTCACCAGTTAGTACAATAGTAGCAGTTGGCACCTCACTTTGGCACTTTGAGTAGGCAATATTCTTCCCCTTCTGCTAACCAGATCCTTTTGTTTTCTTCAAGCTTTTCGGGGGTTTGAAAGAACTTTAGTCATAACAGTGGTTGCTAATCTGTCGGCAGTATGACGGGTAAAGCGCACCAGCCGTACAAGTCATGAGAAATGGAGTGTGCTGTGTTGTCATGTTGACGTTGAGGCACACCCCTCGGCCTGTCTGAGCCTGTGTGTGTGTGACAGCCTTTCTTGGTAGGAAGGCCACTGGCTCTCAGGAGCCATTCTTGTAGAACAAAATGCTGTGCTTTAAGAAAACCAGCTTCACAAGTGTTTGTCTACCAGCATGTATGATGTAGCCTTAAAACTGGAATCACCTGAGGCTTGAGTGCAAAGCTCAGTCTTAGGTACAATCTGTGGTTGTTTTGTTTGGAAATATTCAGGAAGTGTGGCTGACAGGCTTGGCAGAAAGCTCTGCCTTCTTTCTGCATATTATCATGTTGTCACGACTTGCTGTAAGGAGAAGAATGTTCCTTTTGAAATAAAACTTGAAGATAATCTTTAAAATGGGGATTGAAATCAGAAAGTGTAATATGTATGCATTGTTGAAAGTTTAATATACTTGTGTCACGTGTTACACCCTATCTATGACATACTGCCTTTAGTGTAAAATGTCACAGAGTTACAGAACACCCTATCATGCTTCTTGATGTATCATTTCCCCCTTGGGTCCTGCTTGCTTTGCTGTTTTACTTTGTGTGAAACTGACCCTCCAGTCACACTCCACTGTAGCATGTGGGGACAGGCTAGAGATGCAACGGGCTTCCCCCATCTCCCATTACAGTTGGACACTTCCCCTTTCCAGTTAAGGATGACATGATGGCTTAGATGTGAATGTGCTTTGGCAGCTTTCAAAGATTGCTTTATTTAGACTTCACTCTTGCTTAGGAGTTTGGTGAAAGGGAAAAGGTGTCTCTTTGCCCTTAACTGGTTCACTCTGCACAAAATTTGTGGAGTGAATTTGAACAGTGTCTCATTTTAATATTATTTAGGTCCTGCATAGGCCATCTTATCACATTGTAGTCATGTAATCTTGTGTTAATTTTGCTTCACCCTTGGTGGTGGGAAAAATTGATACAGCATCGTATCACAAGATTTTGCACTGCAATATTGCATTGATTGACAGATGGCCTGTTTGGATCTTTTATTATAGAAAGTATTATTCTGTCTTTCAGAGATTGTGGCCAGCTAGAATGAAGAAACTGGTGTCATAAATGTATAAAGCTAGAAAACCTAAGGATTAGGTTGGTGCCAACCATTTCATGTCAGCATGTTGGGGAAAAACAAACAAAAATAATACTCAAAAGCTATTTACCTCTAACCTCAAGATATGTGAATGAAAGCTTTTTCAATGAACTCAATGAAACCTGAATCTTATCAGGTAAAACAGATGTTGAGAAAAGGAAATAAATACCAATATATCCTAATAGCTTATTGCAATACTCACCATATCACAAAATGTTTAAATCAGAAGAAGATATTGTGATAATATTGTATTGCAGGTTCTCTCAGTCCCAGCCCTACTAAATGATACATGTGGCTTGTGTTTTTTCTCTGTTCTTCAGGTATGGCCTCACAAGTCTTGGTCTACCCATCACACCTGCACTCAGCTCAAATAAGTGCCTTAGGAACCAGCAGCAGTGGTACCAGCAGACATAAAGACAGAGCTCGCCACAGTAATAACACCAGCAGAGCCTTTCAGCACCGACCTGTGTCCAAGACCTATGTAATTGGAGTTAACTACGGCATTGCCTATCCCAACAACGTCAACCCGTCCTCAAGTGGTGCTGATTCTGAAAGACTGCACACGGGACTACAGCCTGGAGAGAGGGAGGAGTGTGCATTGCAGACTGCAAGATCACAGAGAGAACACAGCTGGGAGAGACAAGGAGAAGGTCCAGCTGGGAACCAGGAGTCTCTTTGCCAGAGCAGAGGACCACAGGAAGTGAAGCTTCATAGAGACAGTGGTGGAACGCCATCAGGAGGAGACTTGAACTGTGGGCTACCGAGGGGGATCTGTGTCAGAGCAGAGGAGGACGAGGGCAGAATCAGAGGAGTACAAGCGACAGGAGGATACGTCACCCTGCTAGATACAAGCGCCACCTTGAGATGTGAACAGAAAGCAGGTGAAGGTGGAGAACGTCCGCAGGAGAAGGACTGCGTTGGAACCATGCAGATAGTGGAGGAGGTATCTGCTCTACCTTCACTTCCTCCCCCTGTGGCAATGTTGCAAACCAGCACCAGGAACAATGCAGACACTCTTAGAGTCAGGGGTGGAGGGACGCTGCCCGCTCAACACAACAGGGGTGAGGCACCAGCTGGCATGGGAATTAAGGTGGATGGGACTGAAATCAGGCCTAATGGCAGCACTGAGACAGTGGCGGGAGCTACAGTGACCAGGACCGGATCGGGAGACGGCGACTATCAGTTAGTTCAGCATGAGGTTCTGTGCTCCTTGAAGAATAGCTATGAGGTGTTGGAGTTTCTCGGCCGTGGCACCTTTGGGCAGGTGGTGAAGTGCTGGAAGAGGGGAACGAATGAAGTGGTGGCTGTCAAAATACTGAAGAACCACCCGTCCTATGCACGCCAGGGACAGATTGAGGTGAGAAGATGTGTCTTTTCATTGGGGTGGCGCAAATATGTGGTTCTCAGTGGTGAATTTGTGTAGAGCTGAAAAAAAAAAAATGCCAGTATCATGACGTCATTGCTTGCAATAGCAATTTTATTGGGGCATCTCATCAGCACATGACAAATGAAACACAATGCAATCAATTAGCACTTTTGATCTTTCCAGATACTAATGAACAGTTTTGTTTTGCCTTGATGGTCTGAAATGAATGCTATTTTGTCCTGTCTTTGTTCCTGTACACCCCTTAACCCCTCCCAGGTGGAGATCCTGGCCCGGTTGAGCAGCGAAAATGCAGATGAGCACAATGTAGTGCGTGCTCTGGAGTGCTTTCAGCACCGCAGCCACACCTGCTTGGTGTTTGAGATGCTGGAGCAAAACCTCTACGACTTCCTAAAACAGAACAAGTTCAGTCCCCTGCCGCTCAAAATCATCAGGCCTATTCTGCAGCAGGTAAAGTGGCTTGTTGCAGACATCCACAGATAGAACTCGCACACATTGAGTACACACTACTCTATGGATTTGAGGCTTGACATGTCCTCATCCAATTTTGAACCCAGAGTCAGTTCAGCACCTTTACTCACACGGATTTCATCTTTGCAGGTGGCAACAGCCTTAAAAAAGCTCAAGTGTCTGGGTTTGATCCACGCTGACCTGAAGCCAGAGAACATCATGCTAGTGGACCCCTCCAGGCAGCCCTACAGAGTCAAGGTCATTGACTTTGGCTCAGCCAGCCATGTCTCCAAGGCCGTCTGCTCCACTTACCTGCAGTCCAGATACTACAGGTGCACATTTCAGCTTTCGGTTAAATGTCTTGATATAACCCATCAAGTCCAAGAACCAACCTTTTTTTTGTTGTTTTTTAATCTCACACATTGAAACTTGATAGCACTGTAAAAAAGTCACCCTACAGTGGGTGAGACTTGAGCTGTCTGACATACCTGTTCATACTTATTAAGCAGTTTTTTTTTGTTAGGGTTCCTATTCAAAGTTGCTTTTAAACCTGCTAAAATAATAATTAATTTGACTGGCTTTCGGCCGCGTAGAAATTACTACAGATCCGGTGCCATGTTTCTCATGAGGAATTGCATGTAATGGTTAGCACTGTTGCCTCACAGCAAAATGGTTGCAGGTCTGAATCTGGCCTGGGGCCCTTCTCTTTGGCGTTTGAATGTTCTCACTGTGGTAGCGTGGATTCTTTCAGGGTAACAAAGACTTACAGGTAACAAAGACTTGCAGGTTAGGTCGATTGGTGACTGTGATGATGTGGCAATCTGTCAAGGTGATAAGTTGAATTAGTTGAGTTATCTATATTTTGTTAAGAAGCCCAAAAAAATGCCACAAGAAAGAAAATTTTGTACCTCTCTGAATGTTTCAAATAGTACAAAATGTTCACAAACTGGTTGTCATGCAGTGACATTTCATTTATCATGAGATGCCATCACAGTTAGTCTGACTTAGTCCTAGGGTAATGGTTGTTTATGTGTGTTTCCCACAGGATTTAGTAACATCTTAACCCCCGGCTTTGTGTGTTTAGGCGTTCTCTGTTCTTATGTAACGTGAAGTGCTCTGCACACTCTCACTGGGAGCTCCACAACACGAACAGCCCGTCACACCCCCCTCCACTTTCTCAGTTTTTGTCTTTTACTGTTCGTCCTGCCTCACTCTTTCCTGTACTTGTTCATTTTTGGACCCAGGCATACACGCCTCATCCGCATTCAGCGTGTCACACCCTAAACTTCTGCTCTTGCGTAACACGTGGAGGAACTGAGACATTCGCATGAAGAATGGCGTCGTGAAATGGCTGGCATGTCTCATAGGTCAGGGTGAGAGGGAGAGCTGGTTTAAGAAACCTAAACAGGATTGTGAACGTCAAGATACAAAATTACAGCTTAACTGTGGAACATCTTCAACATCAAACCCCGTTCGCTCGTTTGAAATGTACTGTAAGTTGTCAGTGACTCACTGTGGACTTGAACGTGGAAGTTAGTGGCAGGTGACGTTTCCTTTTCATTAACCACTGGACAACAAGCTGGCACTTTCATTCCCCTACACCCTTACCAGCAAGTTTCAGCAAGAAATGTTGTGCACTTTATGACAAATACTGTTGAGATACTGAGTATTTCTGCAGAACACACCCATCATCACACTCCAGTCCTGATTTTATCGCCCTGTAAGGAGCACAACTGTTTTCTCAGTTATTTAATTGTGATTTTTTTTTTTTTTTAAGCTAGTGGCGAAAATCAGGACTCAGATGTGTGGGGGATTCTTTTCCTGAAGCAAGACAAAATACCAGCAGTAACCCTGTTAGTGTAACCTACATGAAACACTATTGTTAGTGCTGGTATTTTCTTCTTGTTTTTTTTTTTGTTTTTTTTTTTTTGCAAAAGCACTCCACTTTCTTGGCCCTCCTCACAGAGACAAGGAGTAGTAGCTGTTACATAACATAAAGGCTCTGCAGTTGACCTGGTTGAGTGTGTATGGAAGTGCGTTCATGTGTTTGTATTTCGTCTTTGAGCAGTCTTTGCAACGCTGACATCATAGTGCCGTTAAATGGGCAGGCACTGGACACGGAAGGTCATGCAAGAATGTGGTATGTGAAATCCCACATTTAGATCCAGGAAAAAAAAAACATTCAGACATTCCTGTGTGTGTCTGTATGTGCTTTTGTCTGTGCTATAACAGCTGCCAAGGGTGGATATTTCATGTAGGTTACACAATGTACCCTAACATGCTACACGATAACAAAACTGACATGAGATTTTTAAAAAAAGGCTTCTCTGAGTTTGGAAAATTGGTGTGTCGAGATAATAACTTTTAACATTACCTGCTGGGGCCATAAGGCTGGATTGTTCTGGAACTTTTGTAGTATAACATCTGGCAGTATTTTTCTGTAGCCACCAGCAGTTTCACGCTATTCTTTTGGTTAAATTTTACAAAGCAAAACATCTGTTTTTGTGCCTTTTGCCAAAGGGCAGGCGGTTTGAAAGGTTATTCAAAGAGTAGAGACACAGTAACTTTGTGGTTCATGATGGGACACCAGCGCTTCCACCAACTTTTTTTATTTGCTTCCCATTCTACTTCCCTTACAGTCAGCTTAGTCTTGACAAGAGCTGGTAGTATATACATTCATAGAGTACTTTGCACAGGGTTAGGTAAATGTATTCCTAAGTCATATCTTCATGTCAACACACTGTTTTTACTGTAACTGCGCTGCACTGGTATTCCTATCTATACAATTATGTAATTTGAGTTCCAGAGCACCGTGTGTGTAATTTTGTTTGTGCATCAGGTTATCAGGAGAGTGGTTTGCAGGACACTGTCTCCTCATCTCCAGTGCTGATATTGCATAATGGCTGCACTGTATTGTTACCACGTGAAGCTGTTGAAATGCTGGCCTCGCCATAGTGGATAGAAGGAAGATATTTTTCTGTTCTTTTTGTAGCACTGGGGTTTTCCCTGGGTTTTCCAGAATCTTAAGTAACAGCATTGCCAGCAGAGTCAGTTTTAAGATGCAAAGTAAATCCAAAGGGGCCAAAAACTGAGGTCATCTTTACCCTCGATTTAAATAAATATAGGGTTTAAATACAGGTTTATGTGCATCAGTCCCACAAAAATGGTAAATGGACTTGAAATGAAATCTACCAGTATTTCAAATGAAGATCACATGAGAGAAGCTCAATGAAATTAGCAAAGTGAGCCTTTTTAAACTAGCAATCTGTAAGATTTCAACGCTAGTTTATTTTTACTTTCTATTTGAGTTAAAACAATGGAGAGAGTACTGCAAAGCACTATTTTGGAGTGTGCATGTCGCCACGGACCTGTGGAAGAAGTTAAATATAGTGCTTGCCAAATGGGGAGCAGCTGACTGCAGTCAACATTATGGAAGACTTCAGATATGTTATCTGGTAACGAAATTTAAGGAAAACTAGTATTCTATTAAAGTACGAAGAACATAACGCCGTATGCGTAAAATTTGAGTTTAGAAATTTTTTATGTGTGTGTGTGTGCATATATATATATATATATATATATATATATATATATATATATATATATTTCCTTAGTCCTTGCCAGTGTGCTATGCTGCCAGTGCTACATCCAACTATCCATCCATTTTCTACCGCTTTCCTCATAGGGTCGCGGAGGGGCTGGAGCGTATCCCAGCTGTCTTAGGGTGGAAGGCAGGGTACACCCTGGACAAGTCGCCACCTCATCACAGGGCACATAGAAACAGACAACCACTCACACTCTCATTCACACGCTACATTCCCAACCATTTTTTTCCGCAGCATGCATCTTAAAAGAGTAGCTTGGTGGGTGTCTGGTATATTTTGCTATAATGATTCATGTTTTTATATACTGCACTTTTCCTCCCAAGATGTCAGTCTGCTGTTCAATGAAAAGATGACTTACTGGCATAACACTGCATCACCTTTCACACAGAATTTGGCTTGGATTTGTGGTTGGGCATGGATGAGGCCATATCTCTGACTAGGTGTCCAGTAATTATGTGTGTCTTTCATTTGAAGCGTCCTTGAGTCATTGCCGAGTCATACAGATTCCACACAGTTTGTAATGAAATGGTGTCCATTGACCTTATTAAACTACAGCAATGCAATCATAATCTAGACTTCTAATGGTTATAATGGATGTCTTGGAGTCTTAAGTCACCTACAGCAAACGGGTGCAACCATTTAGCCAAAATCTTGTGTAGTCATCGGGATAATGCTCTGTAATGGATACGCTCTTGATCTTTGTTGATTTTATAAGCAGAACTCTGTGGACAGAAGTCTCTGGCAGAAGCTGCTCAATGCTTGTCATGCTCTAATGTGCCGTTGCCATGGTAGCATGACACAGCAGGGCCTGGTGAGGTGACTGTGCTGTGCTGCGGGGGCTGGTGACGTAAAAACCAGCTCCCACAATGAAAACGGAGCACTGGGCTGTGTGAATAATTCAGCTGAGCAGATCAGGTGGAGGGAAGGAAGGCTATCACCTTAGCATGCTTACAGATTTAGGCAGGCTGTGTTAGTCTTCCTTCACCAAGGTGTGATTTCTGTGTCACTGAAGTGTTGTTTTACACTAGCGCCTATTCACATTGCAACTGAACATCAAGATTTGTTGGACATGGATATTCAGATGAAACGCAAACAGGGCCTTCAGGACTCATTGTTGCTCGAAAGAACTTCATTAATTATTATTTCCCACACATTATACTAAGTAGAACATCTGTTCAATATCAAAACCTGTTTGCTTGGTTGAAAAGAGCTGTAAATTGTCAGTGACTCACTGTGAACTTGTTGGCATGTGAAAATAAGGGGCAGGTGATATGTTTGATTGCTTTTCCAAAGCAAGGCTTTTATTTTTCAGTTTTTGCTGTACATGCTGCCCAATTAATTCCTTTATCCTCTCACTAGCCTGGTGAGGCAGGTATTCTAATGTGTGTTTTTAAAAAGAACAGGAAATTCATACCCTGATAAGGCCCTGACACGTAACCCTGGATATTCCCTCCAAAAAAGTCTTGAGTTTTGAGTTGACTGGTTCTCACTATGACTTTCAGTCTGCAGTTTATTAAAAACTGCTACAATAAGTGTTGTTTTGACAACCTTTTGCTGGTTTGGAGAAGTAAAACAGTAAAAAAAGATTTTTTTTTTTTAGATGGATTTTTTTTGTTTGTTTTTTGTGATGGTCAGTACAGTAGGTAAGCCATGTGTGATGGTGGACCTCATACTTGGTGCTAGGACTCGTACACAGTGCTTTCTGAATAAAACATGATCACTCACAGTAAGTGGTGTATTCATGTTGCTGAATTCCCCATTCCTGACCTGCAGGCTCTTTCTTTATGCATTGACATTGTGCCAAATGTGTTTTTGTATGTGTCGATAATGTTGATGTGTCCTGGTTTATTTTTTTTCTTCCTTTTGTGAACACTTCCTTTTCTGCTTTGTACACGTATCAAGTCATATTCTTGATACGGGCCCCAGAAAGAGTAGTTGTTACTGTGGTATAAATAAAAGTGAAATTGATGTTGCCCACAAGCCACGATTTAACAATAGAAGACTGTAATCCAAACCATAGTTTTGTTTTAACTGAATTCTAAGAGGAGAAACTTTAAAATTGTGTTGCCGCCCTTTACAGGGATAAAAGGACTTTGTCCAGGAAATCACATTCCACTTGTGTTATTGTATTCTAGTGACGTCTTTCTGCTTTCAGGCTGTATTGCTGCATGTTTGCTGCGCATGCGTGTTCATTCTCTTGAAACTTGATCTGCTGTCCCACACCTTAAGTAATGGATGTGTGTATTATGTGATCATCATGGATCAGCTGTGTGCACAGGTGACGGGAGCGCTGAGTTCACATCTGCCATAACGATTCCTGTCTCATGTCGAACAAACACTTTCATGCGTACAGTACCGGGCCGAAGCGTGTGCTGTCGCAGTCATCTGCGCGCAGCAGGTGTCGTGTTGCCATACAGTCCGTGGTGTTTGCGCTTGTCCTAACTGCTGCACTCTAGTGTGAACAGTTAGTTCTGGAAACCTGGTCTGGCTGCCAAACACCTGTGTGTGTTATGTGGTTATGTGATGAGCTGTTACAGCTCTGGAAAGCTCCCCTCCCCGTACACACAATATCAACGTGAAGTCAAAATCCTTGATTTCTTATTATGATCAGAGATAATGTTTTAAAACTCTCCAGACCATTTTGCAACAAAAAAACATTTTTGACAGATTATTGTAGGTGGCAAAGTTGATTTAAAAGTAACTCAACACATGTCACTGTGAAACATCCTGTTCCTTTCTCTGTTTTCATCTATCTCAAACATTATGCAACACCAGAGGCCGTGGATGTTCAACCAAAGTACAGTTAAAACCAGAACCCCTGCATCTTTGTTTGCTCTTCAGAAGTCTGCATAACAATATGCACATTTGTTAAATATGCAGTTGTGGTCAAGAGTTTACATACACTTGTAAAGAACATAATGTCATGGCTCTCTTGAGTTTCCAGTTATTTCTACAACTCTGATTTTTCGCTGATAGAGTGATTGAAACGGATACTTATGTGTCACACAAAACATTCATGAAGTTTAGTTCTTTTATGACTTTATTATGGGTCAACTGAAAATGTGACCAAATTTGCTGGATGAAAATATACATACAGCAATGCTAGTATTTGGTTACATGTCCCTTGGCCATTTTCACTTCAGTTAGGCCCTTTTGGTAGCCATCCACAAGCTTCTGGCAAGCTTCTGGTTGAATCTTTGACCACTCCTCTTGACAGAATTGGTGCAGGTCAGTTAAATTTATTGACTTTCTGACATGGACTTGTTTCTCCAGCGTTGTCCACATGTTCTCACTGAGGTTTAAGTCAGGACTTTGGGAAGGCCATTCTAAAATCTTAATTCTAGCCTGATTTAGCCATTCCATTACCACTTTTGATGTGTGTTTGGGGTCACTGTCCTGTTGGAACACCCAACTGCACCCAAGACCCAAACCTTCAGGCTGATGATTTTAGGTTATCTTGAAGAATTTGAAGGTAATCCTCCTTCTTCATTATCACACTTCCTCTCTGTAGAGCACCAGTTCCATTGGCAGCAAAATAGCCCCACAGCATAATACTACCACCACTGTGCTGGACGGTAGGCATGGTGTTAAAGGCCAATTTATAGCACTCCGTAAAGTGCCGTACGTAGAGACGGCGAGCCCACTGCGTCGCCGGAGTGACTGACGGAGAGCCTCTCCGTCCTCTCCGGACACAGGAATTTTTTTTTAACTGTCCGTCAATCCGGCAAGGGAAGACGGAGATGACAAGGGCTGTGATTGGTCCTCTAGTTACACCCCTGCCGTGAAATGCAGCCCCTGTCCCTACACAGAAACAGACAGACAGGTCGCCTCCGCAGCAGCGCAGACAGGACAGGAACTGAAGTATCAATTATCCTTGTGAAAGGCAAATCAAACACATTCAACTTGCTCAAAAATCAATTTAATTAATTTAGTAATTATGGCTGGGGTATATTTACACAGAACATAATGAAAGGTGTTGGTTTGCGTTCGCTATTATCCGATTTTATGTCGAGAAGAAAGAGGAAGATGAGTTTTAAAAACTGCAAGCAACCGATGTTCTTCTCTTCCATCTCCCTCACAAATAATTAAATCATAAAATAGTAGTTTCCCCTGGTTTTATCTGCGATATTAAGGTGAATTGCTTCACTTTCCGAGGCGGTGCATTTCAGCGCAGGGCTGCACAATACACATCACGACGGAGAAGTGTGAGGGCTCGAGGGGTCTCCGTAGCTACGGAGTCGGATAACGTATTACGTAGTTGGAGAAGTATATTCCAGCCTTTAAAGGCCTCACCTTTTCCCCTCCAAACATATTGCTAGGCTTTGTGGCCAAACAGCTCGATTTTTGTTTCGTCTGACCACAGAACATTCCTCCAGAAGGTCTTATCTTTGTCCATGTGATCAGCAGCAAACTTCAGTCGAGCCTTCAGGTGCCGCTTTTGGAGTGAGGGCTTCCTTCTTGCACGGCAGCCTCTCAGTCCATGGCGTTGCAAAACACGCTTGACTGTGGACACTGACACCTGTGTTCCAGCAGCTTCTAATTCTTGGCAGATCTGTTTTTTGGTGGTTCTCGATTGACTCTTCACCCTTCTGACCAATTTTCTCTCAGCAGCAGGTAATAGCTTGTATTTTCTTCCTGATCATGGCAGTGACAAAACAGTGCCATGCACTTTATATACAAACAGTTGTTTGCACTGTTGCTTTTGGGACCTACAGCTGCTTTGAAATGGCTCAAAGTGACTTTCCTGACTTGTTCAAGTCAATGATTCGCTTTTTCAGATCCATGCTGAGCTCCTTTGACTTTCCTATTGTAGCGTTTGTGGGCGTATCTAATGAGCCCTATTTAAATGGCCTCAGAGAAGTCACCAGCTGTAGTCACTCATGATCACTCACAAGAAGTTATGAGGCCATGCTATGAAGATTTCATTGACACAACTTTCTAAGTCACCAAAATTGCTAATTCATGTTGCTGTATGTATATTTTTGACCCAGCAGATTTGGTCACATTTTCTGTCATAAAAGAACCAAACTTCATGAATGTTTTTGTGACAAAGAAGTATCTGTTCCAATCACTCTATCGGAGAAAAATCAGAGTTGTAGCAATAACTGGAAACTGGAGAGCCATGACATTATGTTCTTTACAGGTGTATGTGAACTTTTGAACATGACTGTGAAAGAACGGGAAAAAAATGAAATGTATAAAATAAGAATATATTTAACATACAAAGAGACATAAATATATATTTAAAATGTTTAAAAACAAAGGACAGTTAAATATGAATTTAGAAAGGTTAAACAGAGTCATAAACCAGGAAATAAAACGTTTTAAAATGTTGACAGACTGGGCCTGCCTCCTGGTGTCTGATAAGCTGTTGCTGCGGTGACGTTTTGAACTCTAATGTGGAGGTGGTAGCTTTTGAGATGCTAAAGTAGAGAGAGTTGCAGTAAATGTAATAGAACAAAGTACAACTTTAAGCAAAATAGAAGGTGACAATGTTACAGAAGTGCAGTTGATCTTTGGTTTGTGAAGCAGAGTGTGAGACTGTGTGGGAACCCCAAGTCTATCGGAGTTTGTCCAACTGTGCTATTGTTTTTTTTCTTTCTTTGATTGAGTGCAACTTCATAATATCATCTTATATTACTGATAATAATTGAAATGTATTTCAAATGTTCTTTGTTCTTGCTCAAGGCTCTTTATGCACAAACAAACTTTTGGTCTGTTGTAGTACTTAAACTTACTTAAAACTAAAAACACCATGATCCGTGTTCTGTTCTGTAAATGTTTGAGAAGCTGTTTGGTGTTGTGTAACTTGACTTCTTCCTTTTGAAGTAGCAATAGGAAATGGCAAAGTGTAATTTCCTCCTTCTGGCTGAGGAGGGCAGAAAACATTGGCTTTGACATCTATAGTTTTGTGTGTACACACAACCATTCATGCACACTCACAGTCGTACATACACACAGAACATTGGGCTATGGCCCCATTTATCACCAGTAATGCTGTTACATTATGGTCTCGCGTCCGATTGTTGCTTGGCAACAGTCATTTCCCCTGTGGTCGTCACAGCAGTGGTTACTATTTGCAGCACTGTTGCTCAGCTGCTGTGTCCAGGCTTAATGGACCATTGTTTTCATACGCAGCCTTGCTCTGCTGCTGCAAGAATACTAGTCTCATTTGAATTGCACAAGTGGCAAAGTCCATTTAGAGATTTAGCTTCATTGTTGCACTAACACTGCGCACGTCATACGGGTGTAATGTTCAGTTTGTTATCCCGTAACAACCTGTTGTTGATGAGTTTGTAATTGTCTGCACAAAGGCCTTTAAGTGCTGTGCTTGGAGTACAGCTTATTTTAAGAACACCACAGTTTCCTTCTAAATTAAATGTAATTCAAGAGGTGGGATATAAAAATATAAAAACACCCTAGAATGATGAGATCAGTTGAAGGTTGTGGCATCTATTCAGAGTTTTCAAAAGTAGGTGGTACTGTAATCATGACCTAATTAAGCATGTCTGTTCCAGAGTAAATGCATGAGGCCCCATTCGCCTTCTTTGCTAATAGAAAGCACCATCTATGATCGAAACCAGTGGTACACAAACCGTTCCCCATCAAGGATTCCTAAACTGACACAAATTTAACTAAGGACCACCATTTGATAAAATTTCATTCCAGAGTCCCACATCCCCCATCTCATTTCAGTTTTTATATTTTTGTTTTTATTATGTAAAGTGTATGAAAGCCAAGCCATGAGAAAGATAAAACTTGGAAGGAAATTATTTTTCCATAATCCTCTGCTGTCATATTACTGAATTTTACTGTGAAAAGAAATTGTTCCCCTTTTTCAGGGATCCTACTTTGAAAACCACTGACCCAGGCAATCTAAGTCTTGATAGATGAGGGTGAGAATGATGGTTGTTTGTTGATTGAACATTTCAGCTGAAATTCCAAAAGGTCTAAATGTTTCAAGTCAGTTATATAAGGATTAAAGAGTGTTTACAAATCCTAAAATCTGTTGCATGAATGCCAATCAAAAGTAGATCTTTTGTCAGTATGGAGCTTAAAATGTAATACCTGATAAGTAGGAACACCAATCTAGTGCAATTTACAAGCACTGCCATACATTTGTGTTTGTACTCTCAGAGAGAGAATTAAGTGTTATAAAGTATCGAACCCAGGGCAGCACGGTGGTGTAGTGGTTAGTACTGTCGACCTCACAGCAAGGAGGTACTGCGTTCGATTCCTAGCCCGGGGCCTTTCTGTGTGGAGTTTGCATGTTCTCCCCATGTCTGCGTGGGTTCTCTCCAGGTACTCCGGCTTCCTCCCACCATCCAAAAACATGCACGGGAATTAGGTTAATTGGCTAATTTAAATTGACCGTAGATGTGAATGTGAGTATGAGTGGTTGTCTGTCTCTATGTGTCCTGTGATAAACTGGTGACTTGTCAAGGGTGTACCCTGCCTTTCGCCCTAAGACAGCTGGGATAGGCTCCCGCCCCCCCGTGACCGGGTCACGGTCGAACATGGATGGATGGATGGAAGTATCGAACCCAAGTGTAGTACCCAACTCCCATAAGTAACCAGTTCTTCCTCTCTTTTATCTCTCTCTAGGGCTCCAGAGATTATTTTGGGGCTGCCATTTTGTGAGGCCATAGACATGTGGTCACTGGGGTGTGTAATAGCTGAGCTCTTTTTGGGCTGGCCCCTCTACCCTGGAGCGCTTGAGTACGACCAGGTAAGCGCACACACGCACACGCACACACTCTAAATATTTTAAATAAATTCATTAATGAATGCATAAGTAAAAGTTGGTCAGTCTAATGCAGGACTTCATATCTCATTAGTATACCACCAGAAATGCATCAATAAATGTAGATGAACAGAAATGTCATAAAATGTAAAAATTAAATTATTATTAGTGTTTATACATTTATTCCTCTTTTTCTTCATGCTTTTATTTAAGCAATTATTTACTTATTTATTTATTTGTTCTTTAATTGGTTAATCCATCGATTTATTGCTGCAATTATTTCTTCCTGCAATTATTTATGCTTCATTCGTGTATTTAATCATATTTTTTTTGTTGAATTCACTTACAAAAACTAGAAAATACTGTACATATTTAAAGTGTGTGTTTATTTCTTTGGTCTCTGCTGTGCCAGAAGCTAGAATGTTCACATGGTCATTATCTAGTTAAACCTTTGAGTGAAGTCCCACAAATCCAGCATGAAATCCACCTAAAAACTAATGTGAGCGGAGTGAATCAGGAAATTGTTTTTGGCTATGTGTGATGATCTTCCCACGGGGTTGTGTGCTCTAAACTACACAACTGGGACTTTAAATGGACTTCCCTGGCTAAGGAGAGGGAGCATGGGAAAAGGCCACAACACATTCACAGACCAGTATGAGATTACCCTGTGTTTGACTGTAAGCAACTCTGTGAAGTCTAGAATTAAGCCCATCATGTTTACAGATAAAATTCAGAAAAACAAAAACTTGGACATCCGGGTGTTGGTGTGTTTTGGTATTTATTATGTTGGGAGAAAATGAAATTTAACCTTGACATCTACAGTTTTCAAACTTATTCTGGCTTCTTTGCCATGTTTGAAATTGGCTGTACTTGGATGGTACATGCCAGCACCAAACATTCTTCCAGTTTTTGTTAATGATAGCTTGACTGGTGAGACCCTGTTGAATGCGTGTGCATGTATCTGTTTCTTAGGGTTCTTTAGTGGAGTTTAGTTGTCACTTGTTTTGACAGCAGCAGTTAGTGGTTTAGACAGTCATCAGCCAGAGAAAGTGGCTAGAGCTTCACTGAGCAAATGACAGCACTGTTGTACCACTGGGTTGTGCCAGGATGCACACTCGTGCGTGCGTATTGAGCCCCTCACCCCCCAAAAGTATGCTGTGCTATGCCAAGGCTCACTGCATTTCCACTCTACACAGCAAAATGTATTTATAAGCATAAGCCTGATGGTAGACATGCGTGCACGCGCATGCACACACAGTGTGAGTGTGCAGTGCACCATCAGCAGGTTCTGGTCAGTCAGTGTGTTTGTTCTGGGCCGCAGACATGTGAACTCATGTGCACATGCATACAGCCTGGAAAACGTACCACTGTAGGATTTTCATGGGGCGATATCTCTGGAATGACTGGAGGGAATTTCTTCAGATGTGGCACGAACGTCCACTTGGACTTAAGGATGAACTGATTAGAATTTGGTGATCAAATGCCAATGTGACCTCACAAAACCTGGTTTGGGCCCTAACTCAAGAATTCATATGCTAATTATGAGAATTTCACACGAATGTCTCATAAGATAAAATGATGAAGCACTAACTGCAGCTTACATTTGACAAATTAATGTGCCCAAGGTTGCTGAAGTGCTAGTTTTCATTGCCAGTCCCTTTGCTTAATGTTGTTAGGTATCATTCACTGGTTAACTCCAGTGAAATGAGCCACATTTTTTTAAATTTTGCTAAGTATAATTTATCACAAGCAAATCAAACAGGGTGCTGGAAACCACAATTTTTAGGAGTTGTAATTGTTCTTGAACCAAAAAACGAGCACAATGGCAAAAGATTTAATAAATCGGCAGAAATACCTTTTTTATAGTCAGTGAGGCAATCCAACTTTGTACCGTACAGGTCATGTAGGTTTACATCTGAGCCATTTTTGGAGCCCCCAGTGAAACATGTCAAGTCAAGGGAAATAAAGTGTGAGGTTTGGACTGAGTGTACCCATAGAATCAACCCTGGGCCTGCGAGGTGCTCCACAATGTTCTTTTGGCAGTGCAGTAAAGGTTGAAGTGCAAAAAAACAAGTTGTCCCAAGTTGCAGGGTGTAGCATAAGTAAGTACACATGCTGGAGATGTTGTCTTTTTCTGATGTTCTCATAGTATTACTCCACTGGCCAGGTCACGTTTTTTAACTTTGTGCTTTAATGATTTTTCTTCCTATTCACAATGACCATCTTTATTTCCTTCTACCTTCACACTGATAAGCATTGAAACATCAGCTGAAGGCTATATGCTAAGTATCTCTCTCTCTCGCTCTCTCTCTCTCTCAGATCCGATACATCTCTCAGACTCAGGGCCTGCCCAGCGAGCAACTGCTCAACAAGGGGACCAAGACTTCTCGTTTCTTCTCCAGAGATTCCAACTCTCCCTACGCCTCCTGGAAACTAAAGGTACCTGCTCACAAATCCCACAAATACACACTCACTGGACACTTCTGTAGGTAAACCTGGCCTACTGCTCATTAACACCAGTATATAATCAGCCAATCAAATGGCAGCAACCACCTGCTGAAGTTCAAACTGAGTATCAAAATGGGGGAAGTAATGTGATTTAAATGACTTTGAACATTGCATCATTGTTATGTGATATTATTATGATAATATGGTCCGAAATCTGTGAGGAATGTTTTTTGTTGAATCTATGGCAGTTCTGAAGGTGAGAGTCCAATCCTGTTTTAGCGAAGTTTAATGAAGTGGCTAGTGCGTTTATATAACAATATGTTTAGACTTGGAGACATAAATTACAAATCTTCCAGTCAACCACACATCATCAACTATTACAGATTCCTGTGGTGGTGCACTGGAGACACAGCCACACACACAGATTTACTCGGAGGGTGAAAGGATGAAGTGGCAGCACATTACTAATAGGAATCAGATGCATAAGGTTTTCAAAACACGACAAAGCCAGCACGCCCTGAGGAAATCTCTAGGAAATGTGAAACTGTTGAGACTGCCTGCTGAGCTGACTCTGAATAAATGTTAAATTAATTTGACCTCACAGATTAACTTGAAAGCACATGGTGGATTTTTTTTTTTTTTTACCTACTAATGTCATTCCTTATCATACAAACCTGATAAATCCAGGATTCCTTGATGGAAGCGTGTTCATGCAAACATCTCTGTACTGCACCTACATACTGGAGATTCTTAATGTTTCTGTTCCTCCTCCAGACAACAGAAGAGCACGAGAAAGAGACAGGACTTAAATCCAAAGAGGCCAGAAAGTACATCTTCAGCTGTCTGGATGACATAGCACACGTAAGTCCAACCATCACACTTAAACAGAGGGTGTCAAAATTTCATTTCTGAAATCAGAAAACTGACCATAAGTGTCTTCTGATTTTGACCATTGAAATTAGAAGCAGGAATTAACAGTTTTGACAAAACTTTATTGTCCGACTCTGTGAGAAGAATACAGCTTGACTGAAGAAATATAACATGGTAATAAATAACATGGCACATAACCCATGGTCAAAATTATAAGCCAGCACAACAATCACTTAACACCATAAGCCACTATTTTCTGAACAGAAACATTACATTACAAACAAAATTTAATATTTTATTTTTGGAACATAAAATAGCAAATTTGAGCTACACCAGCACCAGGCAGGCATGATGGGAAATGTAGGCCGTCCCTCATAATACTCAATCAGCTGACTTAAAGTTTGTTACTTTTCTGTACTTATTGCTCTTCTACTCTTACTAAGTCATTGCACAGAACAGATCAGAGCAGTATTTCCATTAATTACGACAAATTGTTATGCATTGCTGAAGGATTTATGTTTGTTTTTTGTAATGATTACGTACTATGATCATACTGTCTATGCTTCATACAATGAATATGTTTTGAACTCTCATGATACATTTGGATTATCCAATGGATGTTGAGTTGTGCTTTATACAGTGTATCTAAATCACAACCAGAGTATCTTTAACGGTAGAGTAGCAACAGAGCAAACCAAGGAGCCTACACATTAAAATTATGATATGAACAAGGGTTATATCCTACGGCATCCATTTTTATATTTCACTACAATATATGTTGTAATATGGCACAGCTCTCATAAGAGGGACAAAAACGAGGTAACAGATAATTCCCAAGTTCATGTTTTAAAATAAAACTTAACGAACTTTACAACCATGTCTCATATCTTAGTGTCTTCTCTCTGTGCACCTCACTGCTCCCACTCATCAGGTGAACTTGGTGCTAAGTCCTGATAACAGCGACATGCAAGCAGAGAAGGCCGACCGGTGTGAGTTTGTGTCCCTGCTGAAGAGCATGCTGCTGATTGATGCCGAGGACAGGACTGTTCCCTCCAGCGTCCTCAACCACCCCTTCCTCACCATGACTCATCTGCTGGACTACCCGCACAGTAACCAGTAAGGCACCTACAGCAATGCATGGACTTGGCTTTTCACGCTTGTTTTCTGTCCTGTGGCAACTATCAATGTACGAAGGGATGGCTTGAATACATTGTTTTTAACATCTAACTGCATCTCCTCTTGTCCTCTCCAGCGTGCAGTCATCTTTCCGCATCATGGACATGTGCCACAGTCGGCCCACCAATTCAGTTTTTGACGCCCTGAATCAAAACACCATTCATTTCTCAAGGCCCCCTGTAGCCCCCACTGCCTCCTCCACCCTCCCTCTGGGCTACAGCAACATACCAGTCCACACTCAGGTTAGATACTGTGGCTGTGTGTGTGTGTGTGTGTTTTTGCTGCTAATACAGTTTCTAGATCATTGGACCATGACCATGTTCTGTATTGTATTTGTCATTTTGAGTGAGTACTAGGCCTGTCACGATAATCAATAAATCAATTAATTGCAAGATAAATGAATACAAAGTCAATCATTTTGCCAGCCTCGATATCGCCATGCGTGTTTGTTTCTTTGTCTGTCTCTCTCTGCCAAACAGGCTGGATGGCAAGAGGGTTCACTCTGTGCATCTTTCTCAACCCCTGGCGCCTTGGTTCCATAGAGAATGAACAGAGTGAATCCTCCTGTCAGTCATCCAGTCTCTTTATCTCAGTGGGAGGAGGAGACACACACAGTGCAGCTGTAGCAGGTGAGCGTGGTGAGAAGTAGAGAGCAAGGTAACAAGGAGAAATCAGTAGTGATGAATTCAAAGCCCAATGCCACAGCCCCAGAGTGAGCAACGAAAAAAACGCCAATACAACCAACTTACACGTTCACCTGAAACAAAATCCAGTCCAGTTTTCCCAGCTGGGGATAAAAAAAAAGTGCAGCTCAAGATGCAGAGGAGCCTTCCACGAACTGACGACCAAATGCCTCAGTGAGTTTTGACTTAGTAAATACAAACCAAACAGTGCAAAATAGTGAGCGCATACAGTGTAGTTCGCTGTATTGCAAAAGATTTGCAGCCCTTTAATACAGTTGAAAAGCCAGCATTACAATGTTAAATAGTCTTGAAAAATTAAAGTGTTTTTGCTTTTGAAAGAGTGTACTTGGAATATTATGCCTTGTTATCACTACATTAGTGAATTAGTGATTCCTTAATAATAAAATTGTTTATCGGCAATAAGTTGTGGGACAATATATATCGTCCAGCAAAATTTGTTATCGTGACAGGTCTAATGAGTACCATTATTAATACAGTGTGACTAAGATCTTGATTTAAAGACACCACAGTTGGTTGTTTTAATGCCTTTCAATTTCCAAAAACATGAAACTGCTTTCATTCAGATCATTTCAGTTGAAAGTGATGCCACCACTGTCGGTGACGCCCTCTATTTTTTCTTTTTTTTTGTCAGGAGAGAGAGTGTAAATAAATATGTCAAATCTTAAATGTCACTATGCACAGTTTGTATACTAATGATCTAATGTTGCCCTCTTCAGGGGAGAAGATGCTGTAACATTATCTCAGAATATTGGTCTTTGTATTTCCGTCATGTGATGCAGCGAGCACTAATCTTTCTGTCATTTCCCTTGTCTTTGTCATTCACTTCATTTTCTAATTATTTTCCCTTTCTTCACTATATTTTCTGCCTGCTGCTGCCTCCTTGTACTATTTTCTATTGCAGGCTTTAAACCAATCTGCTGCCTCAGTGTTGCATCCTGGGATAGCTCTAACGACTGGGAATGGTCAGTTTGGATGCACTGACTCATTCCCACCTGCCCTTCTTCTTTGTCCTCCACCCATTCAAGGTGTGCAGACTACACTTTTTGTATTGTATTTCACAGGTTGCATATTGAAAATGTTTTACGTTGAATGTAACAGTATCTTGGTGAAGTTCATTCATAATAGTCTGTGAATAACAAATATTTTTTTTTAATTTTTTTAAAGGCAACCTTAACCAACCAGCAGGATATTCTGTCCCCATGGTAACTCAGGCCCCTTCCATACAGCCCTTACCAGTGAGACCTGGTGTAATTGCTCAGGTAAGACATTGACCCAATTATGGATTCTAAATACGTATGTAACTTCTGTATCCTAGTCCAGATGGTTTTCAAAGTGGACTCCACTTGATGGGGTTCTAGAGGGTCCCCCAGCAAAAAGGGAATAATTTATTTATAAATACCATCCATAAGTGACATAATAACATGAAATCATGCACACCATTGCTTTTCTATTTTCTATATTTTTCTGATTTTACACAATCTGTCTTACTTTATTGCTATTTTAGGCACTGGCACTCTTAGACACTGAAAATAATTTCCTTTGACATTATTGAAATTAAAAAAAATCTCAAAAAATTTCAGGCAACCCCAAGCAAGTCCAGTTGACTTGATTTACCTTGATCTGGATGGCTTAGAACCTACACAGTCATGAAAAAAAATTTTCATCTTTCTCATGATTAGTGTTTCGGCCAGGAGTTTCTTGTACTTTCTCTGGTCGTAGTCTAAATTGTGTCAGTTTAGGGTTCTTTGATGAGAAAAAGTTTGGAAATCACTGTCCTAGTCTACCTTTGCATTAGCACGGATCTCAGCTACAGGGTACAGAACGTTGATTTTCCTGCTCTGACTCTGCAGCAGGCATGGTCCAGCCGGGGGCAGCAGCTCCTCGTTCCAGCAGCCTGGCAGCAGATGACTCCAGTGGGTCCTCCTCCCTCTCACCCCCCTCCACCACCCCCATCCTCCCTTACTAACGACACCACAGCTGGCCCACAGAGAATCAGCGAATGGGGGTGAGTCACCATAATATGAGTCACCCAAACTTCCAAACGTCTGGGAAAAGTCACCATTTTTACTTCCACTCAAAATTCCTTGTGTTGCATTCAGGCACTAAAGTAATTGGGTTACTACTGACTTTCTATCATAATGTGTCTTTAATGTTATATAGACCAAAAAAAAAAAACAGCTACACCCACAAAAGAAGCCCAATCTGTATCCTTTACCAGCATCATATTTTTTTATTTGCAAATATGAATGACAAAGCTTTAGCGAATCTCACATAAAGTTATAAACATAATATTATATTAGAATTATTATGTAAAATAATTAGCACAGTCGTGTGCTTTCATCAGATCATCACATCAGAATGAAAAATGTCTAAGTGTTAATTACTTTGACAAAAATTGCAATTGTGATATTATTGCCTATATTGAATAATAATAATAATCTGTGTTTTCTTAAGTCTGTATAATATTAATTTAAGGCAAGTTCAGACTGCAGGGCTTAATGCTGAATTCTGATTTTTTTTTTTGTGAAATCTGATTTTATGTAAGGTTATTGACAATTCCAATTCAATGCAACTTGTATGTGATCTCCAGTGTGAACTTTAAATGCCCCACAAATGTCCCGCATGCGCATTGGAGGACACGATGCCGTCACACAGAGCGAGCATGCTCAGTGTTTAGGGAAGTAAGCATGGTCGCTAGGGCCTACTTCAGCGTAGAACAGTGACGTTTGTCGCTTGTCGATGACATGTAGGTTGGATGGCCGTTCAGACTGAAGTCGCATGTCAAAAGATCAGATATGTATCAATTTTAGGACCACATATCCAAGTGGCCTGGGTCGCATTTGAAATAATCGGATCTGTGTTGTTTAGACTGTAATTAAAAGATCAGATACAGGTCACATGGGGCGAAAAAACTGGATTTGGATCAGTCTGCAGCGTAGCCTAGGAAAGTGCATATTTTTTGTACAAGGTTGCCTTATGTTTTCTCTTTTTAGTGTTTCTTTTGATACATTTTAACAGGAAATTGTATCCCCACAACAGTCATTACACCTCAGTGATGCAACAGCCTCTCCTGACCAATCAGATGTCAGCCCTCTCTGCCCATCAACCAATCAACATTGGCATAGCTCATGTTGTGTGGCCCCAGCCAGCCAATAAAAGGAACAGACACAGTCACAACAGGTGAGAATCTGTTCCTTTTGCGAAGTTAAACTGTTCTGCTTTGTTACTGATGTGGTGTATCAACTCATCTGTCAAAAGGAACCTGTCCCACCCTAGCAACATGTACATATCAGCATGTCGGACCCCCAAGATGGCCAATGTTGTTGGACAGGCCGTGGCACGAAGAGAGCCTCCTCGGAGGGAGGCGCCTCTGGTAGGAACCAGTCAACCGGGAGTTCAAAACACAGATGAAGAGGAACACAATGCAGAGGAGGAAGTGAGCTGCTTCAAAGAGGTGATGCCGAATGGCAAGTGCCAGCTCGACCTGTCCGGTCAAAAGCAGCGAGAGGTAGCGGTTCTGATGGGCGACACACCAAGCCCCGCTCCCAGCGTGATCAGCATCCATAGTGAACTGACCGATGAGGAGGACGAAGACCCTCAGAGGTGTCGTCTGAGCGAGTGAGTTACATGGCAGATGGTGGAAAATGGGAGTCACAATCAATCTGCTCAACATTTAACAGTTAATTGAGTGAGTTAATTCAGCTATCATGAGCCTAACCTTAATGTTGATCTCTGTAGGTGTAAAGAGGAGTGTGTGTGTGAGGCATGCAGAAACACCAGCGTGTCGATGGAGAGAGTGTGTTCTCTCAGCAGCCCTGAAAGTAGCCTCAGCACCAGCTCTTTTGCCTCTAACTCACTTCAGTCCAGCCCCTCTGTGTCACCCTGCAAGGGACCCAATAGGTAGTGGTTGGTGGAATGTTCTGTACAAGAGAAACACAGTCCTGACACACAGTCATCTTAATGTTCTTTCTTCTCCATGTTCAGCATGTCAGAGGACGACGGCCACGAGAGTGGCTGTGACACAGTGGAAGGCTCCCCTGCATCCGACACATCGACCTCCCCGCGTGGCAATGGTCCCTACCGTTACCTCAACAACAGTAACCACAACCGCCCACCCTTGGCTGCCATGGTGGCACCGCTGCCTTCCCCTGCAGTGCAGGGCAGGAGTCCCCGTGGCATCAGGACAATGGTGGTTCCACCAATGAGAGTGCAGAACAGCAACAGTCAAGGGCAGGAGGAGCGCATTCAGAGGACAGGTCAGGAGTGTTTACCTTTCAAAAAGAATTTCATTTTTTTACGTACTGTGACATCTTTTGATCATATATCAATGAATATTAACTCATTGAGTGCCAGTCCTTTTTTAATTAAAACCCAAAGTGCCAGCATTTTTGGCCATTTTGAATCATTTTTCATGATGCACAAAATATTTTGTATTATGACTCTGAAAACAGAATAGCTCAAGTAAAAGAAGAGACTCTCTATTTCATCATGAAAAAAAGGTTTGTTTATAACTTGTTCCATTATTGTTTTACATGGAGGAGAGTAGAGGCCAGTTTCACAAATATCATTTTCCATTTGTTTTGCTCTTTTATCACGATCGTCTCCACTTCCTGCTTTGATGTCTGTGGCATATACCATCTCTGTTCCGACTACAAATCCCACAAGCCCCAAAATTAATCACAGGCTGCGGGAGATGACGATTGACCTGCTGCCGAAAAAAGGAAAAACATGTATGGCACTCAAATGTCTTTGACACTCAAAGAGTTAAAGGGTAGAAGAAACTTTTTTTTTTTTTTTTTTTTTTTTTACATTACATATACATTACAGTAAGAGATATTGATGTTGTCATTAAAATGTTGCACATGTACTAACAGAGAAAGTTTTCTCCCCCCCATAAATGTGTCCTCATCTTGCCACCTGTCATGTGGTCTTTCACCTGTGTTTTGGCGGTGTCTGCTTGGCAGGTCATATGGAAGGAGTAGGGGCTTACCGCCCCCTAGTGGGTCATAGAGGCTTTAACAGGTGATCAAGAAGTGCAGCAGAGATCTGGCCATGTTATACCAACACCTCAAAGATGCATCCATAGCAGGCAGTGCTAATATTGCCTCAGAGTTGTCTTTTAATGGCTTTCTCTCCATCACAGTAGTATTTTTTTCCAGGGAGTGGTTGTGAGGAATAAAGAGCAAAATCTTTGGCGGAATGCAGAGCTTGGGCCTCATTTATCATTGTGGCTACACGCTTTTTTTAAACACTTTTTTTCCGAATTTTGTGTGTACATGCTTTTCTCTGCCATATTTGGAATCTATCAAACCAAAACCTGTTCGGAAAAAGCGTCAACCAATCTGACCATGGCGTACCATTAACACTAGTTGTCCAGATTGTAAGTTTCAGTGAACCTGGTATCCTAAAGTAAGTAGAGTAACACGATGAAAGCTCTCCTCATCTGGCCTCACCTTGGCCGATGGTGGATTGTGAGCCTGGAGGGAAATCAAGTTTTCTTTACTGTTAATCCCTTAAATAATTCTCACCAACCCTTCAAACGCATATCTTAATTGGAGTTTAAGTATCTTAAATAAAGAGTGGAGGGAAAGGTGGATGCATTTAATTTGGTGTTGAGACCAAGCCTACATCTTTTCTGCTGGTTCTTGCCATGTAGCAGAAGTTGCCCTGAGACACTGATCTGAGTTCAGTTTTACCTCACAGATCAGAGTCTTAGGAGCAACTTTGCTCAACAGGTGCCTTTTTTTCCTGAGTGCCAACAATCTGTTTCTTTCTCTTCCCCCCAATGTAATGGACTTTATTGTCTAGTTTGATGATGATGCTGCGTTCCCAACTGTTAAAAAGTGAAAGACGCTCTTGATGATTCGACAACCGCTCAGAACTGTTCAATATAGCTCGTAGAGTGGGGCTACCACATTGACTGTCTTTCATCAGCACCATTTGATATTTTTTCTAGATTTTATTTGTTTTCCCTCCATAATCATATTTACGTTTCGAGAGCATGTACAGATATTAAGTTTGTGGTTGTGTGGTTCTGGCTCGGACCAATCACGTCACATGCTGCTCTTAAATCTGTTTAACATTTGTCCATTTTAAGGCACGCAATCTTTACTCCCCACTAAGATGAGATATTTTTCTTTTAGAGGTCAGCGGTGATCTGTAAAATACTTGACAGTGTTAAACACCTTTACATGCCAACTAAGCTCAAGCTGAAAATGTATGTCTTGACAGAACATTGTCTTTAGAGAACTAGGGTATCTGGATCTATTTTATTATTTATTTATTGCATGGTGTGCATGTTTGCTTGTTGTTTGAAGTCTCCTTCACTATCTTTAGTCTTGCAGGCCATGTGGACTAAACCTGGCATCTATTTTTGCAATATATAAGTATTTATTGTGTGTCTGACTCACTTCTGTCTCCTACTTGTCCCAGTCTCAGAGTCCTGGTCCCGGTCCAAAGGGCGTTGCAGCCTCGTAGGACAACAGAGCACTCCCTCGTCCTTCCCCCTCATCCAATCCGCCACCCTCCTGTCCCGGCAGCACAAAGTGACAGGGCAGCAGCACCCTCTGGGCTTTGGACAGGTCAGTTCTTTTACTTTTCTCTTTGTGATTTATGCAGGATTATGTGGAAAATGACTACTTAAATCCTAATGGTGAATATTAATTCAATTAATTGTGCTTACAGCAGAGCTCTATGATACTTTGTCATGTTGCTAATTTTTGTACAAAATAAATGGCACTTGGGTATCTTGTAGGTTTGTTCCATGGTTATCTGCACCCTAAAACCTCACTAACATAAACTGAAAGCACGTATAAAGCTGATTTAAAAACAGTGTAAAAATAGCAGGTTCTATTTTAACAGCAGGGTACTTACCAGGAATACTGCACAAGGTATCAGACCCCCACTAAAATCCCATGAAACACTGGGATAAATTAGTGAGATGAAGAGGTGCTTGTAGGTGTATTTTGTTACTTTAAGACAGATGCTAAAGGCTGTTTCCAGTCTGTGTGCTAAGTTAACAAGCTACTGGCTGGTATCATTCTTCTCATCTAACTCTGTAAGAAAGCCACTGAGCTTTTCCCAACATTTTGCACAGTTCCTCTGACAGACTTCGTCATCATCGCTGAGCTTGTCTGTTCTCGTTCACAGGTGCAGCCGTACGGCTCAAACCACAGCAACAAAGAGTGGAACGGCAACTATGGGCCGCTTCGACCGCACGCTTACATCCCCCCTACTGTCCACACACATACCTTCCCGCACCTGCCGCACGGCAGCCCCACGCACACTTCGGCAGCAGCGCACGCCCACACCCAAGGCCTGCCCACCCACGCCCTTCTGTCCTACCCTCCCAGTGGCCCCCTCACAGCCGCTCACCACCCACACCCCATCCTGCCCTCTCGCCCCCCACCTCCCCCTCTCCTCCAGCACAGCTACGGCCTCTCCCATCCCCAAGGAGGCGCCATAGTTCACCAGGTGACCCTGGGCATCAGTGCCCACCCCGGGCACCCCGCTCCCCACCCGCACCGGCTGCTCCCCTCCCCAACCATCCTCCCGCACCACCAGCCGGGTTATGCCCACCACCCCCACCAGTTCAAGCCTCCCTTCCCACCTCCTCACCCTTACATGGCCTCGCCGGCCGCCTACACAGGCTTCCCCCTGAGCCCCACCAAGCTCAGCCACCACCCCCAGTTCTCTTATATCTGAGGAGTCGGACTGGGCCGCAGCAGTACCTTCTACTGAGGAAGGGCAATGGAAAATGGGCTGGGGCTGCAACCTGGTCAGGTAGAGCTGGCAGCAGAGCACAAACTGGACACTTGTGATGGTGGAGAGGAAGATCAGGGTATGGTTAATAAGATGAAGATGGATAATAATATATCATATGGGGAGATTTGAGAAAGGAAACAAAAGTAACAATGTTGAAGATGTATTATGGCATTTGGAGGACAAATTACAGCCTCCATAATCTGGAGGTTCATATCAAATAGTGATTGCTAATTAGAGGTGGGAAATGATTATTTGTTGTTGCTGTTGTTGCTGTCAGGGTGTTCAGCCCCCACCCCACCCTTTATCTCTGTTGCCTTGTAGCATGTGCTAGTCGGTCAGATCTATTTCGTCAAGCCATCCCAGTCTGTATTAACCAGGCTCGAACGCTCCTGTCTTTGTTTGAGGCAGACTTTACTGCTGCCGTCGCCTAGTGCCTTAAAAAAAAAAACAGTCTACGACATTACTTCAGGAGCTTATAGATTGTACATTTTAAATGGGCTTGCAGCACTTAACCTTCAGACTCTGAATATGATGGGCTTATTGGATAAATAATGCTTGTGGTTATGTTTTTAATATTGGCAAATGTTGGACTTTCTAACTCGGAGTATGGATTTACTTTAGCTAGAGGCTGCACATTTAGGGCTTTGACTGAATGAGCTTTTTATGTACATAAAGAGTGATTTGATATTTTGATAATCAATTTCTATTCACTATAGTACTTAATTCACAACAGTATTGTCACTGTTTACTGTAACTGCAATACAATCTAGATAGCCTCTGGGTTGCTGTGTTATTATTTTCGCATTTAGGCTGGACTTACATTAATGCATTTTATGTTTATAGTTTTTGGGAGTGGCATAGACAAAATATATGATTGTTTTAACTTTTAAATGCTTGTCAGTGTTTGAAATAACCTATCAACCTACAGTATCATTGCTGGGCTATTGAGTGTTAGAGGTGTATCGGTAATTGTTTCAATTGTGAGACAAACCTTTTTTGTCCATGTATTGAAGCCTCTTAGTTTTGATACATTCCTTCAGGGTGGATGCATAGCCTTGTTTTTTGGGGTTTGTGTTTTTGATTCGTAGTATGTAATAGAGCTGCGTCTTTACCCGTCATATCAGCTGGTATTTTCCTCCCAATCAGCACCAAAGACTGTTCATTAATCATTTCTGAAGCTCGGTCGATACTATTTCTCCTTTTGCCTCCAGCATACTGTTGCAGTTATCGACATTGGAATATATATATTGTGAGATCTCTATTTTAAAAAATGAGGTTGAGGTTTTTATTTTTCTGAGCTATGTTTGGCAAATTGTATTTGGAATGTATAGATAATAAGCTGCTATGTACTGATTATCTGCCACTTCGTAGCTGTGAATTTCGAGGAATAGTCTCATTCTAGCCTGAGTTCTCTTTTGTATTGTAGTTCTGATGACTAGATACAATAGAAGTGGTTTTTTTTTTTCTTATGTAGTATACGGAATACTATTCCTATATGCTAGTGCCTCTGTATATTGGCGTTGTTGTTTTGAAGTGATTGTAAACTGCTGTAATGGAAGTGATTTTTTTTTTTATTATTATTCTGTTGCTTTCTGATGTGTGTTTGTGTTTGTTTGTGTGTGTGTGCGCGCGCATTTAGCATCAGTATTTCAATTGTAGGCTGGGTTTCACTGTTGGATTCTGTAACTGGTGTGTCATCAACGTATTATCGCATTTCTCATTTTACTTCTCAAGATGTGGCTTTTATTTCCGTTATTGGACTGTATTTGCAACTCTTTGTACTGTACAACTAGTGCCTTTCTTCCACCGTGTGGCTGAGTGATGACGATATCAAAGCAGTCAGAAATTTGTAGACTAGTTCCTTCTGAGGGGATCAGCTTCTATTTCCACATCACAGATACCCCAAAGTTGTTTGTTTGTTAGACTAAGATGAGGTCTTTTTTTTTTCTTTTTTTAAACAGAATCCTAAGAAAGTCAGGGAATGTTATCTTGCACTCACCAAGAACACCGTGCAGTACTAAAAAAAAAAAAACAAAAAAAAAAACAAAACAACACAGGGCCTGAATATTCACAAATGCAAAGCTTTATTCTCACAAGATAAATTTATTTGTGGAGCTCTACATCCGGGTTTGGCTCGCAAATGAGTTATTTGTTGCATTTCTGATGACTAGACTAAACAGCGTTCTCTCTCATCTCGTGGTTGAGATGTTGATGGGTCTTGTGTGCAGCTATTACCATAGATAGATATCATTTTGGTTAGGGGTTCTTTCAAAAATGCTTTATACTATCAGTCATACTCAAAAGTTAAGGTCCAAAGTTGTCCCGTTCTCATCTATGGCAACGTGTTGTTGCCGCCATTATAAAATATACAGTCGCTCAGTTTCTCGTTCAATCTGATCTAATTTGTTGGGTTTTATGAAATATTAAGACAATTTAGGGTTAAAAATAAAGTGATACAACAATCTTTGTGGGAGGAAAAAACTCTCTAGTCTATCTAGTAATAAAGACAAAATGATGTAATGTGGAAAATATCTTATTATAAATGGTAAAAAAAAAAATGCTATGACAAGAACTTCAGCAAAATGTCTTTTTGTCATGGTACTAGTCTACTTAATGTATTATATTGCTTTTACTATGTTGGTCTATTTTGTGTACTCGTCTAATATGCTGTTGAAGATGCTCGGACAAACGAGAGGATGCACTGCTTAGCTTGCAGTACAACCTAGAATTATAATGGATAGGTGTGAGTCGTGGCACAGTCATCTGTACTTCAAGGAAAAAAAAAACACGTTGTTTTGGTTCACAGCTTCTTCTTATATATGCTCCATTCTCTCTGTCAGCTCAGCACCTGTGATGAGATGAACACATGTCCCAACGCAGTCATGTCCCACACGGTAATCCCCTGTCACTTTGGGGTGATTGCTTATGATAGATAATACAGCCTCAACAGTTGCATTGTGAAAGTCACCAGAGGGTCACACAGGCCTGAAATCTAAAGCTCAACAAGCACACGGAGCTCAGCAGCCTCAAGTAACAAGGCAACTAAAACATCAGTGGATATAACAATCCAGTCTGTTTTCATCAGTATTTCAGAGTTTAGGTTGTGACTTACTTTGTACTGGGCCCTCAACTTTAAAATTACCAACTCAACAAGCATGGTACTGGGCTGAGAAATAAACATTGTGAAATCTGTACCACAACTTTGTAATCATTGGGGTTGACAATTATTGTATTTAGACACATGTTGATGTGATTGCTAAATTGAAACTGTTACTGTTTTAGATTTGTGTAGATCTGTGTGGCTTCATGATTTTACTGTTTGATTTTATTTTATTCTTAAATGCTACACTAGTTTGACATGTAGCAACTGCACTGTGCAATATACAACAATATGAGGACTGGGAAAAATAATTATTGTTTGGATGTAATAATGTGTGTCTTATCAGTTTGCGGTCATTTGCTTTCCCCCCCTCTAGTTCTCAGTGAGTTTCAATGTGACCAAGCCTTATGTACCTTGTCACAAAAAGCGGGTTCCTTCTTGGTGACTCTTATTGGTGAGTGTCAAATTTTGAATTGATGGTGTACTATGTCAAGATTCACTTTGAATTAAAAAAGATCTTTTGCTTCAGTCACTTTTGTCTTTATTGATATACATGTCACATACCGGTATGACAGTTTGATTGTGAACTAACAAGCGTTCACAGTGGTGTGCACTGGGGAGGCCAGATTGTTGAAAAACATGCACTAAAATGCTCTCTTGGGAGGCAAAAATGCATGCTTAAGTGCCCTACTGGTTGCAAAATACATTAAACTACCCTCCTGGCTGGTTAAAACATGATAAAATGCCCTCGTGGGTGTCAAAAACATGCATAAATGACCTATTGGGAGGCCAAAACGTGTTGTCAAAACACACTAAAGGCCAATTTAAGGCGTTTTTCCACTACACGGTAATGGCACGGCTCAGTTTTTTTGCTTTTCCATTACAACTGAGCACCTCAGTACCTCCTCGGCGTGGGCGGTGTCGTCATAGAGCAGCGCAAAACTGCATTTATATGCGACACAGAAAACCAGGAAGAAGAAGAATAACAACAACACTACTATCACAAACAATGGAGGACAGCGAAGTGATCATGTAAGCAATCAAAAGCGATACCATTTTCTCATGTAACAATAGCGAAACAGTTGCCGGTTTTAAAAATGGCGAGGTCGAGTTGCGTTTGGCTTTTACAGTCTAGTCACTCACAACACTGGTAGGCCAATCAGTGGAAGGTAGTCGGACAACGTCACGTTGAATATCACTTCGGCTCGCTTGGAACCAGGGCTGAGGAGGTACAAAAAAAGTACCTAGTTCCAGATACCAGGTACTAGTGGAAAAGCACTACAACCGTGTAGAGCCGTGCCTTGCCGTACCGTACAGCGCCTGTGGAAAAGTACTCCATAAATTGCTGTGCGTAGACACGAAGAGCCCTCTGCGTCCTCTCTGGGAGCAGGAAATTTTTTTAACTGTCCTTCAGTCCAGACCTCAAGTTGCACCCCTGCCTTGAAATTTCTACATCGAAACAGCCAGAGAGGTCGCCTCCGCAGCAGCGTGGACAGGACAGGAACTAAAGTATCGATTAGCCTTGTGAAACACAAGTCAAATACATTCAACTTCAACAAATCCATTTAATTCATTTAATAATTATAGCTGGGTTATATTTCCACAGAACATACCGAAAGGTGTTGGTTTGGGTTAGCTATTATCCAATATTGTGTTGAGAAGAATCTGTTATTTGCACTTTTTAGAGTAGTTTACAGACTGTAAGCAACTGATGTTCTTCTCTTCTATCTCCCTCACAAATAATTAAATCCCTGCGTTTGTCTGTGATATTAAGGCAAATTGCGAGGGGGTGCATTTCACGGCAGGATGCATACTGATGCATACAGAGGGGTCTCTGTAGCGAGTTGGATAACATATTACGCAGTCGGGGAAGTATATTCCAGCCTTAGCCAAGCTGACCTCTTCAGTGGTGAAAATGTGCTGTAGGTGCCCCTTTTTTCTTTTTCGCCCCTGCCCTTCAAAAAATCTATGCACGCCACTGCTGTCACACAGTAATAGTAGCTGTCTGCAGCAGCTCTATGCAGCCAAACTGCAATACACTTCTGAACAGAAACTGCTCTGTGCACTCACACTGCTAACAGCTACGAAGCTGTTGTCCCATAATCAACACTGTGTCAACAACTCAGTGCAGTCAACTTCAGTTTGTGATTTACTAGTTAAACATGCATGCATGCATGCATACATACATGCAATTGTCTCAGCTAGGCGTGCAAATCAAGAGAGGAATAATTTGTGATCTGTAGCGAAAACAATAGTCCAAAGCCCCTACGGGCTGGTTAAGAGTTGTGCAGAGCTGGCAATCAGTGGCAGCAGAACCCAGTTGATAAGATGTGTCCTCAAAAAGTGTGAATCACACTGCAAAATGTCCTTGAGCATAAAGTCATAAATAAGCACAAAAAATATCAGGCTGATGGATCAAGCAGTGTACAAGCTTAGTCTTGGACAGACACAGAGATGACAGAATACATAATCTCCTTGCAAAGATGATGAGGTTTATTTCTCTGTAGCCATTTGTCTAATGATAATAATATTTGATCGTTTAGTGTGTCGGTGCAACAAAAATGACCTTTCAATGTGATTTAAGTACGCAAAGATGTGGACTAAATGATGATTGTTTAAAATACAGTACATTTTAATTAACATGGCAAAGATGGTAACCTCCTCGTAAAGGGCTTATTAATTTCCTCTGAGGACATTTTTATTGTTTCAGGTTGGTTTCTTTATTCTTATATTCCTGCCGAGGCCAGTCCCTATTGTCCTGGTGAGAGTTCTAAAGATCTGAGTTATTACTGCATACGCTGCTCAAAACAAGTGAGTTGGAGGGATGTGGAAATAAATCTTTTTTAAATTTAAAATATACTAACAACAAAGTGAAGTAAAGGGGAAGTGGAGGTTTTAAAATCTATCAAAACAAGCAATGTATTTTACAGGCTGTTTATCCAAATGCCATGAAATGGCAATTCATTGTCAGTGGACTAACTTACCTAAGGCTACTTCTTGCTGAGACGTCCAGAAGTAGCAGATCTAGATTTTGATAATTTCAACCACTATTTTTCTTCTGGCATAATGACCTAAACCTTATAAAAAGTTGATGTGATGAGTGTTTCTTTTCTTTTATTCAAGTTTAATAAATGCTGACATTTAATAAACAACAGTAAAAGTTGGTGAAATTAGAATCAAAAATCAAGAATCTTTATTGTCATTATACAAGGCACAATGAAATTTTGTACAGCAGCTCTCGGCTTAAACGGACACTATGTAATTTTTTCTCCCATCTAGTGGTTAAATTTGACTTTGCATGCATTGCAACATGGTTGGAACTACAGTAAGCGGAATGGGTCAACTCCCAGGTGTTCACTATCACCACGGATCCCCAGCCCCCAGCCCGGAGCTCCACAGCCCTCCTCCGATCCGGAGGACTTCCCGGCAGGCCCTGGCCGGCCGTGGACAGGCATGGGCGCTCCCGGGCGGCCACTCACCCCGGCCCGGAGCTCCGGTCATTTTATGGCCCTTTTATGCTTCTTTGGCAATGAGGATTCGGCGCGGCATAAGTATTGTATTGTATTATGACCAAAAGTGCGGTGCAGGTTTCAGTTTTGTGCCGGATAAATAAAACTGGCGTCTCCACCTTGCTTCTCTGTGAAAAGTGAATCACAAAACGCGGAAATGCATTTTGTCCTATGGGTACGCAGGTCGTGCTTTTTGTCCTTCTTGGCAGTTCATAGTTTTTGATAGACCGGAAAGACATGGAAGCTTCCGTATGAGCGACCCGCTCTATGTAAAGACAGATAACTTATTCTTCACCCAGGAGGATAAGTCAGATTGTTGGCATATGTTATTTTACACCAATGAGGATCTATTTATGAATGATGATGCTGATTTGAGCTAATAAAATACTTAAAAAATGACATAGTGTCATTTAGGGCACACAGTAAGACACCTAAGATATATATATCTTAGGTATATATATCTATATATATATATATACTAAGAGGCATTAAAAACGCAACACTGTATTTTTTTCTATATTAGTTTGAATTTTCATAATTTATTGGGTGACTTCACTTGGTATGATACTGAACATGAATGAACAAAAGCAACAATAGAAAAATTAATCGACATGGATTACAAATGTCAGTATCTTGTGTGATCGTCGTGGCATAGACATGATGAGCGCGTTGATTTCGGCCACTGGAATCGCTTCCCACTCTTCCAAGAGTGCAGTACGGAGATAAGCAACCGTCACCGGCAGTGGAATACGATGCCGTACATGGCGATCCAGATCGTCCCAAAGGTGTTCAATCGGATTCATATCCGGGGAATAAGGCGGCCAGTCCATAACCTGCACATTATGTCTGTGCATAACGTGCCTGCAGGCGTGAGATAGTGCATCTGTGGACGTCAAAATGCCTGGCTACCCTCGCTTCGGTCATTCCGGATCTCAGCATACCAATGGCCTGCTCCCTCATGTTTGCTGCTAAGCGTGGCATGGTGACCGTCTGTGACAGCTTGCATTTTTCCTCCGGGTTTTTAAAGCCTTGACCAGTTGAGCTCAAATCACCAAAAGAACTCATTGAAAGCTTTCAAACAATGTCCTAACGAATCACACATGCAAAAACAGGGATTGGTACCGTCTGCCATGTTAATTTATTGTTTGAGCTGAAAAATGTGGCTCCATAGTTTCAATAGCCACGAGTGGTAGTAAACAAAACCTTTTTTTGTATACAAAGTAGTTGTATCCAATTTTATTTTACATTGACTTTGTTGTGTTTTTAATGCTCATAATGCTCATTTCAAGGCTCATATATATATATATATATATATATATATATATATATATATATATATATATACGTATATATATATATATGATAAAGAAGCAGTGCAAATCAACTTTTTAAGGTGGCTGGTGTGAGTATATGGATCAAAATGCAGCTTATTAATGTTAAATAAAGTGCAGTGGTGCATGTGTCTGTCTGCAGGGGTTTAATGTTCAGTCTTTGGGTGGGTGGGGTGTGTGAGGAGATGGGGTAATGGATTTCACAGCTCTGGGGAAGAAGCTGTGTCTCAGTCTGTTGGTGTGGGTTTTGATGCTCCTGTACGTCTTTCCAGAGGGGAGAGGTACAAACTGTGTCTTGAGTGGGTGGGATCTGCAGCTATAGGACCGGTCCTCCTTTGGACCCGGTTGTCGTATATAGAGTCCAGTTGTGGGAGAGGACTCCCCACAATCCCCTGTGCTGCTGTTTTCACCACCCGGGCCAAGTCCTTCCTGTCTTGTGCAGTGCACCACACTGTTGCACTAAGACAGAGGATGCTCTCTATTATGGCTCTGTAGAAGTTTGCCAGGAGTTGAGGGGAGAGAGATCAGTCCTTTTGAGCTTTTGTAATTCAAGATTTATCCAAACAAGCCATTCAGATAACTTCACGCAAACCTACCACAGTGCAGTTTTAGGCTATTGCATTTTGATGAGATAAGACAGTGGTTACACATTCAGGGCCCTATGGGCTGTTACAAAACGATGACGTTATTTCTTTTTACAGTAAATTAGACTCAATGGGACCAGGTCTTGACAATGAGATACAGTATTTCTCCTGTGTGGCTGGGATCACTCTGCCCTCGGCTCCCACCAGGGGCCGCCTACCTCCCGCTGAACTCAGATCTGCCTGAACTCGTCTCACAGCAGCCCCGAGCTGGCGACACTGCATTGAGTTTTTGGTCCTTTAATGATGAATATCGCTTCATGCTACGGCTCATTTAAGATGAAAGAAAGACACAAGTGAGTTGTTTTCGTCCCTGTAGTTTGACAGGCCGTTACGACCGGTCTGTTAGTTTAATTTTATGCAATAGTTACACCAATACGCAGCGCAGACTGTCGCTACATGCTATCAGCTGCGTCAAGTTAGCCAAAACAAGACCGGAAGTTAGGAGGTTTACCCCGTATTATTATTATTTTTGATAAATCTTGCCACAAAATGATTAATGTCCTCTGTGGAACAGAAAAAAACGTATTCGAATTGAATGAACAGATACAACGAGGGGTGCTCTATCTGTGAAACAACCTCGACTAATTTTAGGCCTAGCTAGGCTTTAGAAACTTAGCTCCCGTGAGCTATTTGGCCTGTTAAAACAGTGCCATTGAATTAGTATTAGTCTGTTTTGTAATATATCGCCTCTGTCAGCTTCCCTTTGTATGGGTATTTGTGTTTGACACATGTTTCTAATGAATGAAAGAAAACACCTGTAGCATAGGCTGTCTACTCGGTACTAAACAGATAAGGCTTTTATTATGAAGGCCGCATAAGCTTTTTCCGGTATCGTATATGTGTATTGAGGCGGCTGCCAGAGAGATTGAGAGCGCTCTGCGGTCGCAGCAGGGACATCAGGACTTCACTCACACACAGAAGACAAACATACACAGTGAGAGGGAAAAAAAATAACATCTCGTTGTTTCCTCATCGAGCCCCACAGCCTCCAGCAGGCTCATGGAAAGCGGAGCTCTGCTTGTCCGCACCGGGGGCAGGTTGATCGGATGCCTTTCACCACCACCGCAGCAGCAGCGCCGTTAGATGTTTCCCATTCAGGATTAATTGGTTAACCAATGGCTCCAAAACATGCGCTCCTCTCCAGCAGCGGCAGCAGTAGTCCCGGGGTCGGGAGGTTGAACAACAAAGGAGACCCCAGCTCATCCACTCCGACGGCATGGATCCTGGATGCGTGGATGGCGGCTGTCTGTTCGCAGACGTACGCGAGGAGGACGCAGGGACTGGATGGGATGCTGGCCCGACGGTTTGTTACCGCGGTGCTGATGATGCTAATGCTTCAGAGCTCCTTGGCCGCTGACGGTAAGTCACGGATGCGGTGATTATTATCCAACCTGTTAGAGTGCTCATTTTGCTCCCTGTAATCCTAAAGAAACCACAAACATGACGCGAGGGACGCTGAATATTCTGACTCATATGTCAGTCTCAAATTGGCTTGCTTTATGATACTGTTAATGCAAATAAGTGTGTGGGAGATTTCATCAGACTGATGGAAGTGATAACCACTTAACTGTTGGCCACCAGATATAACTATTTGGATACATCTGGGACTGTTGTGGTGATCTATGAGGGGACCGATGTTCTGACTGCACTATACATATGTCTGTGTTGTGTATATATAACCAGTGTGGTGGCACGCAGGCCCTACCCGATGTCACGTCCCCAAAGCTCTCCAACGCGCAGCCGGAGCGCACGGCAGTCCGCAGATCAGCGCGCTGAGCGCGGTTGTTTCTCTGCCTTTAAGGAGGACACTTTTCATTCATTCACGGAAGATCGAGCCCCGAGGTCGTCAACCTCGAACAAGATCCATAGAGGGACGTTTCATAGTCGGCACAGATACATAATTTATGATCTCGTGTCTTCACAGAGACATCCAAGGAAAACATAAAAATAGCAGCATTGCATATTTAAGTCATGTCGCCTCAACTGTAGGCCTAGCTCTTATGACATTCTGTAATGTCAGTAAACAGACAGGTATTGTTATAATTTAATTTGCCTTTTTGATCCCTCTTGGCATGATTTTGCTATGTGATTAATGTATTTTACTCCATGCCGGTTTTTATTAAATTGATGTGATGTTTTTATAAATCAAGCTTTGTGACTGCATAAACCTCAACCACAACCAATTTCATTTAAGCTGGTTAAACTTTGGAGGCCATGAAGTTTGCATTTATTATATTTTTGTCCTTCACAAGAATCAGACATCCATAAAATGGAGCTATAAATTCAGATTCATTATGAATCCAAGTGCTCACGTCAAGTCTAGATGTGATAGCCATGTAAGTAGTTTAAAGTTTAGTTTTATTTGCAGAGGTCTGGAGATTTTAGGCCCCCTCCAGATTCCAAGACTCCAGTGCAATGCCAACGAACACTCAATGTGAATGGAATTTAAATGTTGGTGCCGGCAGCAATGAAGATGACATTTAAAAAAACTAAATGTCAAATGTCTTGTCTCCTTCCAGGAATAATGAGTGAGTTTTACTCAGAACATTTCACAGACAACCTAGGAAGAGTTTCAGAATGAGACATGCAGACGTTTTTACAATGTACAATGTGCTCATTTTTCTTCATCTCAATGATCCAGTAAAACCAAAACAACACAAAAACATGTATGCAGCATAGCTGTCACAAGCTTTCTTCATCTGTTTTACCATAACTTGGGGCGGCTGTGGCTCAGTGGTAGAGTAGATCAGCCACCAATTGGAAGGTCGGTAGATTAATTGCTGTGCCTTGAGTAAGATACCCCAAAATTGCTCCCGATGCTGTCCATTGGTGTGTGAATATGTGACAATGGGTAAATATGATACGTAAAGTGCTTTGAGTGATTGGATGACTAGAAGGTGCTATATAAGTCCATTTACATTTACATATATTAGTTTCACATGTCATATCGTCATTGCTAATGATTATATTGTATCTGACCTGAAAATAACCCTCCACTAATGAAGTGATAAGGTCATTTCATGCTCGTATTCTAGTTCCAACTGCTGCAGCACCTCTTTTCACCTTCAGTCTGAAATGCCTTTTTTTGAGCTCTTGTCCCACCCCCTCCGGAAAAACTGCTCTGATTGGTCAGCTGGTCCACTCTGTTGGGGTTGGTTAGTTGAACCACAGTCTTCAGGCTCCACTCTAACTCCACTCTAACTAGCTTTGCTTGATGGTCGTTACTTGGTGACATCACCACGTTACAGAAGAAGAGTTGGGACTACAAACAAGATGTGTCAGACAGAATGTGAAATATGATACTTCAGCGTAGCCGGGAGGAAGGTAATGTGTAAATACTGTATATTCCAGTAGAAACTCAAAGTACAAGTATGAACCTGAAAATCTGCAAACTCTGTCCTCTTTAACACTCACAGGTCAGACAAAATTGTTGGTTTACTGGCTGCTCTGTTGGCCCTACTGCTATTCTATATTTGAAATTATTTCAGTGAATGACTGGCTAACCACATCAATACCACCTTGGCAACCTTACTTACTAACTCTCGAATTGGCAAAATGAAATCTGTCTTGTAAAACATGGCACCACTTACACTGTGTAATTTCAGGATGACAAGGAAAGACTGCACCACTATGAAGATCACAAATGTATTTAATGCTATCCCCTTGTTAAGTGCAGACTTGAGAATGAAAGGACAGATGTATGGGATACAGTGCAGATATTGCCAACTTATTTGGAAAAAGGCAGTTTGTACCCAGCCTCCCCAGTTAAATCAAACGATCACTCACACACAGATACATAACATATCCTCTTTTACAGCATGGTGCTGTGCCACTTAAGAGCGAGCTCTTCCATGCCATGCCATTCTCTTACCTGGTCAACTGCGTATTCAAGCCATCTCAGGTCTTTTTGAGAGAAAACCTTTGTATTTCATTTTTGTATCTCCATTTATAACAAAAGAGGATTTTTTTTTGGAGTGTGTGATTTATGTATGTGTGTGTGAGCATTAGTGTCTGCCGGCATATACAGAATGTGTGTGTGTGTGTGTAGGTGTTTTTTTTTTTTTTACTAGGTCTACAGTCAGTAGCTGAGATCTATTGGTCTGTGTTACCATGGGAACAGATCCACAGCTAGTGCTTTTCTCACTGTGTGTCTGTGTTTGTCAGTCAGGGATTGAAATAACATGTGAGTAAGTGCCAGGTTCGAGTCTGTTGCCTAATAATCAGCGTCAGATGACACAGCAGCGGAGATTTGTGGGGTTGGAATTGACCTCAAACCCTACCAGCTGCTAAACATCCAGCTTCCTGCTCGTCTCTGAGTCATTCACCCGATGCTCTGCGGTTGTTTTCTCAAACTTAAACATCATCTCTCTTTGTGAGCCTTTTCTTGTCTATTTTTATAGCCGACATCTTTTACAAACACCTCAAGTTAAGCGGAAGCGTGACAGTATTTTGTCATAATTTAGATTGCAGAGGTGTCCAAAGGGCTCTATGGAAAAAGGAAGATTAAAGATTGGACGGCAGCCAGTAACTTTGTTCAAAATTAACAAGAGCATGTGGCAAGATTGTAGTTTGTCTTTTCACATATTTCCTACCATAAATCTGTAATAAAAGGAAATAATAACAAAGCCAACTCTCTACATTTAAGTAGACTAATAATGTAGTTACTAAAGACAACAGACCAATACATCCTTATGAATATAAACAATATACATTTATACATATTTTTTCCAATTCACAGGGTCGCCTAGCAATAAGGTTAAACTTGATTCAATCTTTCCCACAGTGCAATGATGTCATCTTTCAAGGCACTGTGTTGGCCAGCTGTAATGTGAGGCCTGTAATTATACTTTTGTCCTCACATCCCTTAAGAAAATAATCTAAACTACTAACTAAATCAATAACTAACTTTTACTGTTTGGAGTTATAAAATCCTGTCTGGGCATTATGATGCTTTGCCAAACTCCTCAGCAACTTGATGCAAATGATTCAGCGAGCATCGCTAGTGTTGAGTCCCTGGAGAAGCAATGGAGGACTCAGCATGAACATGGAAAATTTAGCAATAAAATGAAATTAAAATACCACAATGACTTAATCAAATTCAGATTTTTGTTTTTAGAAAAAAGCAGGACCATTCTTCTCATTAAGATGGCAAAGATGGCAAGTTTTTTAAGTTGTCCTTGGTGTGAAAAAGTGAGATACACTGCTTAAATGGTGGATTCGAACAAACCCCAACAGACTAATGACCTGGAGGAGACTGTGAGGCATTGAAACGTCTCTTGGCTGATCATCATTAGTTTGCTGTCATCAACTTAAGTTTTCGACTGTACTGATTGGTCGCTGTATGGCCTCGTTCGTCGCCATCTCCCACAGTGGTTAAAAGTTTAAAAGTCACTCTGTACCAGAAAAAAGTTTATTGCGTCTCAGAGGAGAAGCAGTGGCATTACCTGTTTGTACAAGAGGAGAAGTAAACTAGTGAGAGAGCAGCTCATCAGACGCTCACTGTGGTTGAATTTAAATTCTGGGTAAAGTAAGAATAAAAATGTAATCTGAAATAGCCACATCACAGAAAAAAATGTCATGAACCACCACATAGGTTTCTGTGCTTTGCATAAACAATGTGAAAGCATGGGTGCATCCTGCCTTGTATCAGCGGTTCAGGCTGGTGCTGTAATGGTGTGGGGATATTTTCTTTGGGCCCCTTAGTACCAATTGTGCATTGCAAGGTATAAAACTAAGATTTTGTCTCACTGGCCGTTGGCTAGTGACCTCCAGAATTCTACGAGCCAAACATTTTTCACCAAAATATATGCATGACATAAGGACAACAATTATCAGTAGTAGATGTGCTTTCACTTTTTTCAATTATTTATAACATCAAGGACAGGTTCATTTGTAACAGAGTAACAGTCACAAGACTTTAAATAAAATTAGGTAATTATTTACAGATAGATAATATCAGATAGATAGATAGATAGATAGATAGATAGATGGACAGATGGACAGATGTACAGCAAAACATGTAGCTACTGTTTACGTCAGTAGCAGATAGCATCAACGCTATATCTTGAATTTGGCACTGAAAAATGTTTCATTTGTTGATACCCGATAGGACTTGAGCTTTTCAGTACCCAGCCCTACCGGAGTATGTTTTAGTTATTTCATTACAGTACGTCCCCTAAACATTAAAACATCCTCAACAGGAAGGAGTACAACATTGATCAGAAGAAACTTGGCTTTGTTTACTACGAGATTTGTATCTTTAATTTTTGAAATGAAACCCGCAGTGACTGGCTATTTGTTTTGGTGGCAGCTAAACTAGCCTGTCCATACTGTGTGCAGGGGATCAGGTCTGCACTGAGCAGATGAGCAGAGGGTTGAAACAGTGTTTCTCTGCTTTGCTGACAACACGATTTCTTTTGCTAGTTACTGTGATGTTAAACAAAAGTTGATCACAATGCACCGTTTTTCATGAGAAAAATGAGGTACGCCGGGGACGTATGGATAGTGAGTTTACTGCGTCCTTTCAGATTTTAATGCATCAGGGACGCAGGATGCATACCTGGCAACATCACAGTAGCTAGATAGATGGACAGTGATCTGTGAGGGACAAACTAGTCTGGTTGAAGTGCTCGGAGCACACATTCTGGAGTGAATGCGGAAAAAAAAAATTCCGGTCCCAAATAGCATCGGCCATTGGTGTTTGCTTAATTCTGAATACATGCCAAACCCAAATTCTACCCACCACAGGCACTAGTTTTATTCTCTGGTGAATTTTTTAAATGCTGCAACCTACCTGAGTATTGTTGCTGACCATGTACATCCCTTTATGACCACAGTGGACCATCTTCTGATGCTTCCAGCAGGATAATGCACCATCTCACAAAGCTCATATTATTTCAAACTGGTTTCTTGAACATGACAATGAGTTCACTGGACTCCAGTGGCCTCCACAGTCACCAGATCTCGATCCAATAGAGCACCTTTGAGATGTGGTGGAATGGAAGATTTGCATCATAGATGTGCAGCTGACATATCTGCAGCATCTGCGTGATGCTATCATGCCAAGATGGACCAAAATCTGTGAGGAATGTTTCCAACACCTTGTTGAAAGTATGCCACGAATAACTAGGGAAGTTCTGAAGGCAATAGTGGGTCCAACGTTGACAAGGTGTACCTAATAAAGTGGTGAATGTAGACTGGCAGTGAGATGGTGTTTTATGCACGCCACTGCTCTACATCCATGCAGAGCTTTTACACTGTTAAAGCTGATTTGGAAAACACAGTGACTCTTACCCAAATCTGGGGTTGCACTGGATTATCAAAAGGATAAAACATTATAGAAATATTTGTCTTAATAGAGCTTTGCTAAATGTGTCTGCATATGTCAATTTTTAGTGTTTCACCTATAGTTTTTTTTGTGTTTAATGCACAGAGACTGTCAGATGTGATGGAAACTTTGATGATGGGTAAAACAGAATGCGACAGCGTGCTTTATTTGATGTCAGCTACTTGGCTTCATAAGGATTCTTGCTCACTGTGCCTCGCTTTAGAACACCCAGATGAATTGAATGGCACTCGGCTGTGCCCTCTTCAGTGCAGAGATAAATAACATTTCCAAGATTCAATCCAAACTATTTTCCGAAGCAGCAGTTCATGTCTGTTGAATTTGTTTTGATATTTAACTCTTTGAGTGCCATCGATGTATTTATGTCATTTAGCTCTTTGAGTGCCAGCCATTTTTTTTAAAATCGAAAGCGCCTTGTGCCAGCATTTTTGCCCATTTTTCAATCATATTTCAAGACCCACAGAATATTTTGCACAGAATCTGTTTGTTTTGCTCTCTAAACGTGATCATCTCCACTTCCTGCTTTGATCTCTGTGGCGTATATTAACTCCTTATGTCCTTGCTACAAATCACGAAGCCCCAACATTACTTACAGGCTGCAGGAGACCCGGTGTGAAAAAAACTTTGACATTGTATTACCTCAATGGCATTCAAAGAGTTAAAATCCAACGCTTGAGTGCCATTGATGTACATGTTTTTCAGCAGCAGGCACAAGAGGGTGCTCTCACACAGCCTGTGAGTAATTTTGGGCTTCTGGGATTTGTAGTCAGGACATAAAGAGATGGCATACGCCACAGAGATCCACGCAGGAAATGGATACGATTGAGATTAGAGAGCAAAACAAATGGAATATGGACTAAAAGTGGTGATGTTGGTGAAACTGACCTCTACTCTCCTCCAGATAATACAAGACTGGAACAAGGTAAAAACAATCGTTTTTTTCATGATGAAATAGAGAGTCTCTTCTTTCATTTGCGCTATTCAGTGTTTTCAGAGACATAGTACAAAATATTCTGTGGGTCTTAAAAAATAACTCAAAATGGCCAAAAATGCTGGCACAAGGCACTTTCAGTTTTATTAAAAACAGCTGGCACTCAATGAGTTAAGATTTTTAAGAGGGTTATCTTACCAAACATTGGAAAATAACACAAACTACAAAAACTAAAAGTTATTATTTGGCTGTAAACGTTTGAGAAAAACACTGACTTATGGGTCACACACAGGGCTTTCATCCAGAACAGATGCTGTTCGCGTCCTGTATGTTACATTGCACTTTCAGTTTACGATCAGGTATTTGTGTCCTGTGTTCTCAATGTTGTGCTTCATTTTCACTTTACAAACTATCATCATTTAAAAATCAATCATTGTGTGTGACAAGATCTCATGCCACAAGATCTCGCAACACTGTATTTAAATGAAAAGATGTCTCACGAGCACAGGGCAGAAAGAAACCTACCAGACTTTGAGCTATCCGAGCATCTATTTGTGACCTGTGGGTGGCAGTAATGAGCTTTTGCCACTTTTGGTCTGCCCGAAACTGACAAGATGAAGGGGAAGGAAAGCAACTGCAGCAGTTTGGTGAAGTTAGAAAGATATTGGCATATTCAAACTTCTGGGTTCAATATGTCAAATATGGTATGATCTAAAGATGCAAACAATGCATTTCTGCAATGTTGGTGAGGCACACAATGAGCTCCAACTGTATTTTTACTGAAACAATGTGAAACATTGCTCCTAATGAGCACCGGCCATTGTGGAGACAGCACAGGGACCGTCTATAAAGTGCAACACCAGAACCAAAAATGTTCCCATTATATACATATGATGTAGCAGAGTTAAATAAACTCTGTTTAATAACAGAGATAGAGTTAAATGTTTGTTCTGTCATATATTTTATCATATAAGTTCATACTTCATATAAGTAATGTGAAAATCTTGTCTTTTTCTTGTGAACCAGATGTCGTGTATCGTCTCGTCTCATGAGCTGAGTGTATCGTCACACCCCTACTAACTACCTACAAGATTATTACCTGAACTTGAATGTTTTTGTTTGACTTCACAACATTAAGCACTGTGACCGTAAATGTCTGACAGTATATGATGAGTCAGGGTAAGAGCAATGCCTCATCATGTTCTCATCAGCATCAAAGCAGCAGTGGCTCGTTTTGCATCGCCCCGCTCAGCTGCACTCCGCTCTGTACTTCTTTCCCTTGATTATGCGCTGGCACCGATAAGGCAAAAAAAAAAAAAAAAAAACAGAACCATGAGAGTACTTTGACATTGGCAGGCAGTGATTTAATCAAATAATTCCTGTTAATGATGATCTCACTTTGCATTTTTTTTAACCCAGCGCCTCCATAGTCGCCATTTCCTCTTGGCAATATTTCTCCTTCGTGACGCATCTGTACCTCAAGTGACTCCTCTAAGCTGCAGGTCGACGGCACAATGACTCCTGTTGTCACGTTGAACGTCCCTTATGGCAGCATTGTCATTCCTCTCGCTGTTGCCAGGCAGAAACACGGAGAAGCAGCTTCATTTCACAAAGGAAGATGAACTCATGATGTGACACAACTCCAGCCCAGTTAAACATTTCTGACATTATCCGAGCCATGACGCACCTCAGCCTTTTACCCTCCATCACACACGCATTCATAGTGGCGTGAAGCATAAAGAGCTCCGTCTGCTGTACTCTGGAGCTAACAATCTATTTCTAGAACGTGTGTGTGTGTGTGTGAGTATGGTAGAGAGTGAGGAATATTGAGGGAGACTCTTAAGACAGAAAGAGGTTTCATATGCACATTGTAAATATTCCCAAAGCTTGTACATTAAATACATTTTACATGGCAGTGCCCTTACAAATCATATGGGGCAGGCAGGAGCTTTCTTAGACAAATTGATTTTTATAATCCCAATTATCCATACTCTGTGTTTTTCTAATCTGTGGGGGCAATTTTCCTCACCCGGTGTGTTTTAGGAAGGTTAATTATTTTCACGTGAGAGGCACTTTGATGTACAAAAGCAGTTTTTTTCCTTTACATAAGAACACCTCATGTTCAGAGCTCATTCATGAACGCATGTGGTATACAACATGGAGTCAGTTTAGTTTCATGCATTGCGGTTTGCAAAGTGTGCATGTCTTAATGTGTCCATAGGGAATCCACCGCAAGGAATTGTACATGCAGGTATTTAGCCTCTTGCAGTAAAGCTGAGACATCTGGATGCTGTGCATCCCTCCAGATGTTGTGTAATGTAATGCAAGAATGAGAAAGGTGCTGCATTTTAATTACTCTTTGTGTTGACCTGTGAACCTCTGCATTGCGGGTAATAAGGGAAGAGAGGAAAACTGATGCTCTTTAAGCTGGGGTCTGCAACCTTTTTTTTTTTGCCCCCTCCACCACCAGTTAATATTTTTAAGGAGCTGCAAAACAAAGCACAGTAGATTTATACTGCATATACGAAAACTACACTTAGTAGCATTTATATATAAAAAAAACACCAAACTAAGAGGAGAAAAAATACCAATTTGTGGAAAATAACTAAAATAAAATGTAGCCCACTTGGTCGCTAATTAGCGCATCACTGCTAGGCTTTCCTTTCTTGTCTTTCACAATAAAAGTTCTAGACATACACTGAGTCACTGCGTCACGGTGAAAAAAGCATTTCATGCTCAACAAAATAGCTTACAATATGTATTTATCACAAAAATACTTGTCAATACTGACATACCATATTTCATCAGCTGTACAGTATAATAATATTCTGAATGGATATGTTCATGATATGTTAAAGTGCTGAATGCCACCTTTTCATTAGCCTGATAAATGCTGACATTGCACATTTAAATCCTTTAAAATATACCTATATGAGCCCCAGTTTGCAGCCCCAGTCATTTGCGCTTTATTTCTTCTTCCTGTTATTTTGTCATTCCTGTTTGTTTGATTCAGTTTGTCAGCAGTGCCTCAGTACCTAATTTGATGGACAGAAGGAAGAATTGAGTAAATTTAAATGTTGAGCCAAATATAATAGCTGGAATAGAACAAATGGAAATTGCACACCATCAGCGACTCTTGAAGGTTAGTAAATCAATTTCATAACAGCAGGTTGAGCAAATTTTTCAGTGCTGATGTGCTTTTAGGAATTCTGTCTTATTGTATGATTAAATTGACAAAAAATGTCAACAAATGATAGATGGAGTGTACACACCTTCCCCAGTAGTGACAACTGCAGAGATGAGGTGTCAACCCCTGGAATTGAAAATTTCCCTTTAGAGGCGTCGGGGGATTGACGTGCAAAGCCCGGACGACGGCGCCGTGAGACAGCAGAAGTCAGACGAGTGCAGAACAAGTTTCATTTCCTGATTGGCTGAATATGAAGTGAAACAGACAGGTGGAAAAAGGCTGACAGCGTGAGAGAAAAAGGGAGTCAATGAAGTTGACTCACTCAATAGCAGTGCTGTTGTCATCGCCATCATAGCACCACCATCATCATCAGCTCTATAAATGTATTTATTAATTTAAATTGAAAGCAATGTATAATACAAAGACAGTGAGAACTGTATTGAGTCCAGTTTTCGTTGAAGGTAAGGCTCCTTGAGTAGTTTTTCCGTACTCTTGCCATGAACGAGAGGATTGTCGTGTCACTAAAATATAATAGAGGTAAAACAAGGTGCATTGCTTTTGTCTGAACACTCAGCTGCTCTTGTAAGGCTTTCATATCTTCAGTGCGCCTTCAAGAGCCTCCGTGTTTTCACGCTGGGACTCTATGGTGCCTTCAAGGTGCGTTTTCATCACTCGCTTGAGCCCGGACTTAAATCGTTCCACTATTCAAAAGTGCTGCATTAGAAAATCCAGCACATGGAAAAATGCAATGCATCCTGTGACGATTGTGAGAAGAAAAAAAAAAAAAATTTCACAGAAGTTTTTTTGTTGTTAAATGAGTTGAAAAGTTCCTTGCATCCACAGGAGGTTGTGACAGCCTTAACAGGCCAACAGAGATTGATTAATACTGTAGTATCTGAAATAAAAGGGGAAGGAGGGGAGAGAAAGCAAGGGACAGGATGAAAATTTAATCAGTACGAGCTTCTTAAGGGTTTGACTGAGAGAGAGAGAGAGAAGGATTAATGGCCAATTGGCCTCCTCTCCTTCAACTCTCCATGTATCACTGCAGCTGCTCACCTCTGTCCTTCACACCATCGCTCACTCACCACACTGTGCGCACACCCGTGTGTGTGCACACCCTTCTGTCTGAGTGTATTGCCATTCCTCCATCTGATGTGTCCTGTGGCCTTAAAGTCACAGTCATGTGGTTAACAGCTGTGTTGCTAGAAGTTTTCTCGATGTCCATACACCTGGAAGGGATTTCTACAAATATGCCCCAAACGTCCACTTAATCTAAGGATGAAATAAAAACAAAATGAAAAACTATTAATTTATCATACACATACAGTATACAAGTTCAACATATAGAGTATATGAAATTTGACCTCTGTTTTTAACTGCATAGCATTTCAGAGACGGTTGCTATAAAGCAACAGGAGAGCAACTTGTTCAGTGTCTTGGTCAAAGACACTACGACGTGCATATAGTTGGAATCAAACTTCCAATTTTGCGGGACGGTCACTTTTTTTTGGCATCAAAACCACAGCTGTTGTTCAATCAGGACAGGAATGCAGTATAAAGAGCGAAGATGCACATCTTCGCTCGTTATACTGCATCACCAACACTCCCGGCACACTTTCTCATTTATTGTTTCTACAGATGGGTTGACATACTTAAAGATGGCCGTGACAAAGCCTCTGTATTTGATGTCCTGAGAGTGAGAATGGGCTGGCTGTATGCACTATTGCACCTGTGTAATGGAGTGTAATGGAGCTTGAAGTTTGGAGAATCTTGTGATGGCATGCACAGATTCACTTTTTTCACTTCCGATACCGATATCTGCAGCAAAGCAGCACTGAATTACCTAATAACCTATGTCTCATTGTGTGGAAAATACTGGGATCATTCTTTTGTGCAAGGGAAAATCAGACTTGACTTAAACATTTATTTCCTATTTTTTTTAACAAATAAACAGATATAAATTTAGTGAATTATTTATCTACTTGGACGAACTGCCAGAAATGTGATGCTAGACATGTGCTGTTTGTGATGGATAATTTCAACATGGTGAGTTACGACTGCATTGTTAGTTTCCTTGATTTTTTTGAATGGAGTTCTACTCTGTGACCTGGCAAGGCATTTAGGGCAGTTTGTCCAAGTAGAGTTACTGTCATGCATGCCGCTGTGTTAACTAATTATGACAGCCCTATAAAAAATATAACAAAACTTTTCTCGCTTCATTTTGAAAACAAATCTTAGCCTCTCGTGCGGCGCTAGTGCATGGCGTCACTTACAGCATAGAATTACACTGAGTAGATCTGCCCCTGTGGATCGGGCCCATTGTCAACGATACCTATCTAGAATTTTCTTCAATATCAGTATCAATACTGATATCACTGTTGTATTGGTACATCCCTAGCTTGTGACTGTGTTTGCCATTCACAGTCCAGTATGTTAACTGTGTGATGTAAAAATGAAATGGCAATCTTCAAATGATATCCCCTCAAAATATTTTCAGAGTTCATTCCATTGAAGTATATTAAATTGTCATATTGAATTATCACCCAGTCCTGCCTGGATGTCATATCACGATTTGGTCAATATTGAAATCACGATTATTTAAACAATTATTTTTGAGATACACAATGCATTTATTCAGCATTTCTCTCTCAGAAAAAAACCAGCACTTTCGTTAACACAACAGTACTGCCTTCAGTATTAGCCCTACACAAACTCTAGCTAACTTAATGCTAACCTATAATTAAAAATGCCATAGACGGGCTAATTTAAATTAGCATCGCGACCACGATCATTTTAACTTGTTAAGCAAATGGCTATATTCAACACAGTGTAGCAGCACACAGAGTAGAGCATATGACACCCGACAAAACATACAGGCATATATTCTTGCTAATTCTGTAGATCAATGAAGCAGCAGCTAAACCTTTGAGCATTTAGCTGCTGGTAGGTATAACTCAAAATCTCTACCGTTTGCTAAATTTATGTCGTATATTATACCGTTTATACTGCCCACCCCTAAGTAAGGATTATAGGCACATCAAAGATATTGTGAGTCTTTTGGAAAGATTGTGGTGCCAGTAAATACACTATATTGCCAAAAGTATTCGCTCACCCATCCAAATACTCAAAATCAGGTGTGGAACAACAGCAACTCAGCCACGAAGTGGTAGGCCATGTAAACTGATGGAGCGGGGTCAGCGGATGCTGAGGCGCATAGTGTGAAGGGGTCACCAACTTTCTGCAGAGTCAATCACTACAGACCTCCAAACTTCATGTGGCCTTCAGATTAGCTCAAGAACAGTGCACAGAGAGCTTCATGGAATGGGTTTCCATGGCCGAGCAGCTGCATCCAAGCCATACATCACCAAGTGCAATGCAAAGCGTTGGATGCAGTGGTGTAAAGCACACCGCCACTGGACTCTAGAGCAGTGGAGACGCATTCTCTGGAGTGACGAATCACACTTCTCCATCTGGCAATCTGATGGACGAGTCTGGGTTTGGCAGTTGCCAAGAAAACGATACTTCTCAGACTGCATGCCAAGTTTGGTGGAGGGGGATTATGGTGTGGGGTTGTTTTTCAAGAGCTGGGCTTTTCCCCTTAATTCCAGTGAAAGGAACTCTGAATGCTTCAGCATACCAAGACATTTTGGACAGTTCCATGCTCCCAACATTGTGGGAACAGTTTGGAGCTGGTCCCTTCCTCTTTCAACATGACTGTGCACCAGTGCACAAAGCAAGGTCCATAAAGACATTGATGACAGAGTCAGGTGTGGATGAACTTGACTGGCCTGCACAGAGTCCTGACCTCAACCCAATAGAACACCTTTGGGATGAATTAGAGCAGAGACTGAGAGCCAGGCCTTCTCGTCCAACACAAGAAGGCCTGGCTCACAAATACACTTCTGGAAGAATGGTCAAAAATTCCCATAAACACACTCCTAAACCTTGTGGACAGCCTTCCCAGAAGAGTTGAAGCTGCTGTAGCTGCAAAGGGTGGACTGATGTCATATTGAACCCTATAGATTGGGAATGGGATGTCATTTAAGTTCATATGCGAGTCAAGGTGAGCAAATACTTTTGGCAATGTAGTGTATGGTGATGTATCAGCTGCAGTGTGGTGATTAAAGTCTAAAATAACTTCACCGTTTTCATTAGATGAGCTCATATTCATTGCTGTATGTCTCCTCAGTTTCCATGGTGATGTTTGAAATACTGTCTCATTTGTGATGGGAACATGGAGATACATATAGACAGCTTGTGAGAAAGGGGTTTCTCCACCCCCGACCTCACGCCAGGACTATACACACAGAGGAAGGAAACTAGGCCACTCAAACTATATGGTGATGACAGGTGCGAATTTATTGACTGAAGTGCATATAAAAATAGAAAACAAAAACTGAGGAAAAAATGCAAAACAACCGGCCTCAATCAGGCAATGCAAAACTACAAACTATAACAAAAGTACTTTTCAGAATGTTCAAAATGTTCAGAATTTTCAGAATTCACAGCCTCACAGCCAGCATGCCTGCCCCTCCACCTCTCTCCCCAACAATGAAAACTGCTCCCCTTTGAAAGAGCTAACCATCAGCAGCTAGATTGTCATTGGGTGAGACACTATCCAGTGGGAATAGAACACTACATGGACACTACCAAAAAAAATAAAGCACACATTTACACAACCATACCAAATATTGCCCAAGCTTAAGATACACCCTAGAAATAATGGAAGTAAAACCCACAACCCTTACCCCAATATGTATAGTAAACAACGTTGCAGAATAATAATTCCTCAAACACTCCACCCCCGGGGCAACCAAGTTCCCTCCACTGGACCGGATCAGTGGATACGAACGTTGGTCCGAGAGGGCTCCGGTTTCCCCCAAGGACCAGATTGCTGTTACACCAGGAAGCAGGAAGTCAGCGGTGGGTGAAAATGTTTGTAATGTGAAGGTGTTGTGGAGTGGGTGGAATTATGGAGCCGAAACAACGGGTACCTCGTTGCTTGCTATGGTGGTCAGTAAATAAATATTGAAATGGACTGTACATGGTACAGTGGCGCTAGGAGTAAATGTTTGTATTAAAGGAGGGCCACGATGTCCACGACACAAACCGGTGTGCCTGTATGGGTGTGTGTGTGGATGTCGGAGTGTGAAGGAGAGAGAAACAGGCATGTTTTGTGGAAAAATGGCTATCACACACAGTCATTTTCCCACACAGCTCATCCTAAATTTGACCTCAGCCTTTCTTGGTTATCATCCTGTGTGCTGGCAAAGCTAAATCTCAGTGTCTTCCAAACAGGGGTGATTCAGGCCATGGCCTATTTTGGTCAGAAAAGCAACAACATTATTCATAAATTATGTTGTGATTCAGTGCCAGTCGTATCATTACAAAAAAAAGGATAATGCTTCAAGCTGTTCATGGTTAAAAATCACAGTCCCACAGTCAGCGGCAATTAAGTCAATCCATTTCCACATGGCAGCTTATTTTCCTCATTACGTCTGCCTGGTGGACCGAAGTCACATCGCCGTGTAAACCGAACAATTGCATTCAATGAGGAAGGTAATTAATCCCCCCTGGGGAAAGCAAAGTCAACCTGCACAGTTCTGACCTCCCTACACATTTCGCTGTCTATTTACCAGCCATGAGAAAAAAAAAATCTACATAAAATATTCATAACTGTGCATAATCAGACATGCTGTTCCTAGACCTAGTTTAGGTGTTAGGAAGCTGTAAAACTGCCCCTGCACTGAACAACCCAGATTAGAGCTCTTGCTTTGTGAAAAAAATGTACCCGTTGGTTCAGATGGCTGCTTCTTTGCTGTGAGATGGTGAACTGCCTCGGCATTATGAAACCAGGGCCTGAGTTTTAAGTGTTGAAGATGAAAGGTGACCAGAGTGGAAAGCTGTATTTTTTATACTTCAGGACTGAAGAAGTTCTGTGCTAAAATCACTTTTTTAAGAGCCTTTACAAGCCTGTGATGTCTGCTTAACTGGCACAAACTGTCAGTGTAGATGTTCTGCTCTGTTGTGTGTGTGTGTGTGTGTGTGTGTGTGTGTGATACTTCATGCTTCAGACGGTTACATAACGGACAGAGACTAATTAGTGTAGACTTTATTCTCTTTACCGCAGTTTAAAGGAACTGCAGAGATTTCATCAACATTGTCATTTCAACATCATTACAGAGTCAGGTCCAGGATGGCGGCGACTGTGCTTTATCTGATTAATGGCATGGCAAGGCAGCTTTATTTATATAGTGCATAATGTGATCGCCACCATCTGTAATGAAATGGCACTCCGTAGCACTCTATCTAGGTGTGTCTTTTAAAACATACAACCACACACACATGGTAGCAGTGTGCCACTATAAGGAGGACACTGGGCAATAATATCAAGCAGTTGTGACATACATTTTATACTATTTAATATGGATTCACACAGTATACGCTCACACATACACACACACAGGTGCAGAATATTTACTAGTCAAAGCGCAAGAACAGTCCATCGTGATTACGCCTTTTGCATAACCATGTACATAACCGTGTGTGACAGAGCAAATGTGTGATTCCTCAGTCGATGCACATATCAGAGCTTTGAACTTCATCCCTCCTGTGTGTTTACAGTGCAGGAGGTGTGTGGGTGTTTGTGCGTGTGTCACACTACAAAGAGACCTGTCCTTCTTTCTGACATTGCTTAGAAGAAATGGTTGTCTTCAGTTAAGTTGACAGTTTTCACGTTTTTTTTTAAATTTCTTTTTTAAAAAGAGCAGTTTCCAGCTGTGTGGAAATACGACCTGACGTGACAGGATTATAAAACACCCAGGAGGTGTATAAAGGGGTTGCTTTTATGGCACAGGACTGAAATTTTACAAATCATTCTGTTGAGATGCATAGGTTTGTTCGGCGTTGACATGTTGACAATTATGTAATTGGGATTCACACAACGTTTGGAGTAAAATGATGCGGACAATTAAACATAAATAATAGTTACTAATTATGTTTACAATTTTTTTTAATCACTAACAAATTCTTTATATATTTTGGTATTGTGTACAACAACTAACAAAATACTTTACTAGATACTTACTGTAGTCAAAGTGAAATTGATATTGTGAAATAACATTTTGCAGCAGGGGATGATATATTTTAGACACTTAAGGCTGCAGTATATTAACAATATAACAAATTATCACCCAAGCTCATTGTTTTGGTTTTACCACCCACAACTTTTCCGTTATTTATTCCCACTAGCTGTCATTTTATCTCACTGCTCTGGTCTGCCTCTTTTCCAGCAGCATCAAGCAGCTGGTGAACACAAAAACCCACCACACACTGCACCTGGTGCTAGAGGGATAGAGCTATTTCACTTGGGGTGTGTGTGACCAAAATAGAGCCAATAGGAGAGTGGATATTGGGACTTACATTCATTATGCTTATGTTAATGTTGACCAAAAATACTAATCATGTTAATACCAAAATAATACATGTGTAGACAATACTGAATATTTGGTACTTTTTAAAAATTCTTAAATACTTATCCCACGAGTATTAGTTTTCTTGTTATATTAAAATTTTAAGTAGCATTTTAGCAACAACAGAAACAATATGAACTTTTTCTAAATGCAGTAATTTTCAACAACACATTTGCAAAGACTTCTCAAGGTCATTAGAATTCTCTCTGTCTTTCAAGTTTTACAGGCAAAACTTTTTCTTATGCAACCTTGAGTCACTCTTTGTTTTTCTGAAATTAAATTAAAGCACCCTCCAAGCTCAAACAGTGTTGTTACCGTTTGTCCTTGATGTTATTGTTGTACGGAGGCAATAAAACTAGACTGAATTTCACCCCCAGTGACAGATTCTTGCTCCAAAAGGAGTCATTACTTTTATTCAGTCTTTATTTCAACTCACAATATCATATAAAATTTTTATGTAACAACACAGCTAAGTAATAAATAACTAATAATAAATTATAACAAATAATAATAATAACAACGTAAATCCTAGGCACCAAAAACACTAAGAGGATGAAAATGGTGATACAAACTAGAAGCAATTTCTAGACCCACAGAATATTTTGTACCATGTCTCTGAAAACACAGAGTAGCTCAAATGAAAGAAGAGACTTGCTATTTCATCAAGAAAAAAATGTGTTTTTACCTTCTTCCATTGTTGTTTTGTCTGGAGGAGAGTAGAGGCCACTTTTACCAAAATCACCACTTTTTGTCCAGAATCCGTCCGTTTTACTCTCTAAACGCGATCCTCTTCACTTCCTGCTTTGATCTCTGTGGTGTAAATTACTCACAGGCTGCAGGAGACCGTGATCGGTGACGTGCCGCAGAAAAAACACTTTGAGGTCGTATTACGTCAATGGCACTCAAGCAATCGGCTTTTGAATTACATTATATTACATCAGTGGCACTCAAAGAGTTAAAGACCCACATTAAAATACTACAACAAGCAATGTGAGGTGCAAAAACAGTAGGGTCTTATAAATATATAAAAGCCAGTGTCTATCCCACCTTAGAGAGACAGAAAGAAAGGGCTACCCAAACTTATCACACATCTCACACTAACGAGTATTATAATTATAATTTATATTTATATAATTATAAATCTTAGTGGAGCATCCAGAGGGTTTCACCATAATCCAAGACTGATGAGAAAGTTGCTTCAATATAACATGATTTATTTCCCCTCTTAATATGCACATGGTATTTACTAATATTTACCTACTCATGGATCCAAAATCCACTGTGACCCTTTCAATAAAATAGATATATATGTGCTCTGATATACTCTGGTTCCTCATTTTACCTTTACCAGAGCTGAATATTGAAATTTAAAAATAAAACAAACTGCACTGCACAATGTTTTTGTGAATGCAGAACACCACTAAAAGCCACTATGAGGTATTTTGGGGGTGTCCATTGATCTGTGCCACGTTTTGGGAATCATCCTCTGCTGTTTTCATGAACAGAACAGGACAGTACTGTATTTATTAGCTTTTGACTTAAAATGATGTATATCAGATGGGATTATAAAGGTTTGTCTGGATAAAGCAGTTCTCCATGCCATTAAATGGACAGATTGGACTTGTCACTTTATGTGGTTGGAGAAGATTTCCCACCAGTGACCTTACCCAGCACACAGGGCAACACTGTGGACCAATGAGCAGGGATGGTTGCCAGTTTGGAAAATCTCTCCAGAAATTAATTGTTAAGCATGAAATAGCTGATTTCTTATACATACTGTGAAAAGTATTGAAACAATCTACACACAACACAAACTCAGCATTTGAAATAAGCTGTCAGAATTTCTGACCATTTGTGATGTCACAAATATAGAATATTTAAACAACAAACAATTTTATATAAACATGAACATTCTAAATATGTACCAGTTTATATCTGGTTGCAGTGTATGTGGATGACATCAACTGAGAGGGAGTAAAGCCTGGTTTATGCTTCTGCGTCGTGGCGACGGCGTAGCTATGGTGTCGACGCGGACTCCTACATGGACCCTACGCCGTAGCCTGACGCACACCTCCAAAAAATGCGTTGAGACGTGAACGGCAAGGACTGTGATTGGTCTGCTCAGAAGGTAATTTCCGGCTGTTGCTTTTCCGGTTAACAGCTCAACAACACTGCTATTAGCGGAGTGGCACAAGTGGTACGGAATAGTCGGACAGACCACCTCCACAGACGTCTTCTGTGCTTCAACATTTGTAGTAACAGCATTTCTTTTTCAATTTTATGAGCTCCATCTCCAGAAACACCCGCTCCATCTCAGTTGTTATTGTTTACTGTCGGAAGAAAACCAAGGAATCCGATATGAGCCTCCAGAAGCCACACAAAGACACAGCCACACCCCCTAGCAGCTTGGCGGTGAATTGCAGAGCAACGCGTTCCCTCGACGCAGAACTTCGAATGCTCAACGACGGCGTCGCCGCGACGCAGAAGCATAAACCAGGCTTAAGAGTTACAGTTCTGCTGAAATACACTGAAACTTTTTTTTGGCGAGGGAATTTCCCCAAATGGGGGATAAATAAATAAAAAAAACTGTTCTATTGTATTCTGCTGTATTCTATTCTATTCTATCCTATTCAGACAGACGCTATGATGAAAAGGTTTTCTGAAACACTATAGCACATAAACATATTCTAGGAGAGACTCAAAATCCAAGTTTGAGCAAATATGGGAACTTAAAACTCATCAGCAAGCCTTTGATTATTTACACGCCTATGAGATTCCACATTAGCATTTGTCATGTTTCTGTCCTCGAGGTGAAGGTTTTATATCACTCTTATTTTAGTACAGTCATGGTCAAAAGTTTACATACACTTGTAAAGAACATAATGTCATGGCTCTCTTGAGTTTCCAGTTATTTCTACAACTCTGATTTTTCTCTGATAGAGTTATTGGAACAGATACTTCTTTGTCACAAAAACATTCATGAAGTTTGGTTCTTTTATGACTTTATTATGGGTCAACTGAAAATGTGACCAAATGTGCTCGGTCCAAAATATACATACAGCAATACTAATATTTGGTTACATGTCCCTTGGCCATTTTCACTTCAGTTAGGCCCTTTTGGTAGCCATCCACAAGCTTCTGGCAAGCTTCTGGTTGAATCTTTGACCACTCCTCTTGACAGAATTGGTGCAGGTCAGTTAAATTTATTGACTTTCTGACATGGACTTGTTTCTCCAGCGTTGTCCACATGTTCTCACTGAGGTTTAAGTCAGGACTTTGGGAAGGCCATTCTAAAATCTTAATTCTAGCCTGATTTAGCCATTCCATTACCACTTTTGATGTGTGTTTGGGGTCAGTATCCTGTTGGAACACCCAACTGCGCCCAAGACCCAACCTTCAGGCTGATGATTTTAGGTTATCTTGAAGACTTTGAAGGTAATCCTTCTTCATTATCCCATTTACTCTCTGTAAAGCACCAGTTCCATTGGCAGCAAAACAGCCCCACAGCATAATACTACCACCACCATGCTTGACGGTAGACATGGTGTTAAAGGCCTCACCTTTTCTCCTCCAAACATATTGCTGGGTATTGTGGCCAAACAGCTTGATTTTTGTTTCGTCTGACCACAGAACTTTCCTCCAGAAGGTCTTATCTTTGTCCATGTGATCAGCAGCAAACTTCAGTCGAGCCTTAGGGTGCCACTTTTGGATCAAGGGCTTCCTTCTTGCACAGCAGCCTCTCAGTCCATGGTGATGCAAAACACGCTTGACTGTGAACACTGTCACCTGTGTTCCAGCAGCTTCTAATTCTTGGCAGATCTGTTTTTTGGTGGTTCTCGGTTGACTCTTCACTCTCCTGACCAATTTTCTCTCAGCAGCAGGTAATAGCTTGTATTTTCTTCCTGATCGTGGCAGTGACAAAACAGTGCCATGCACTTTATACTTACAAACAATTGTTTGCACTGTTGCTTTTGGGACCTGCAGCTGCTTTGAAATGGCTCAAAGTGACTTTCCTGACTTGTTCAAGTCAATGATTCGCTTTTTCAGATCCGTGCTGAGCTCCTTTGACTTTCCCATTGTAGCGCAGTGGTAAGAGAGAACAAAAACATAGTCAAGAGTTGTAAAACCAAAACAATGAGCTGAAAGACGCTAACACCTCATTCTCAGCGTCTTTTTTTCCATTCACCTTCACCTTCTATTCACATGTCTTGAGGTCAAAAGTCAAAGGACCCCTTTGAAAATGCCAGTTTCCTCTCACCAGAATTTTGCAAAACTTTTGTGTGTTATTTATCCTCCTCCCCAAAATGCTAACATAACATTCCTTAGGTTTTCATATACAGTAATAGCTTCAGATTGACAGTAATCAAGACGAAACCACTTTGCCAAAATTCTGCATTACTAAGCAGGTTCCCGACTAGCTAACACGACATGTTAACCAATTGATTCCTTGGGTTTTGCACTTCAAATGCAGAATAGTCATCACTTGATGTTCCTGTATCAATACACTATTGCCACGCAAAATACTATAATACTATGTTGTACGTTTTTTCCCCCCCACTTTGGTACATTGTTAATATAACAGACTAAAGTATATCATCTGTAATGGCTTCAAAGCACCTGCAAAAGTCAATCAAATCATATCAAAAGTGATACATGCTTCACAAATTCATTTACAAAATATTAATATAAAAGATGCAATAAACAAGTATCACCGGCTTTCAACTACATCCTTTTAGTGGGCTTTGAGAACCATAATGTCAAATCCAAACTCCACTCCCCAGAGGCAACACGATATATCTATAATGCAAGTGTGTGGCAGCAAACAATACTCTGGCAATTAATAATGCATCTTGGGTGTATTCATAGCTTCACATTTGTTTGGAGATATTCCAGTGACTCGAACAGCACTAAGATCTTAGGTCACTGATGCAACTTTGGAAACATTCTTCCCCATTGGTTAAATTGAACTTCTGCATGTTTGTGTTGTTGACATGCAAGTTATAAATCTCCTGAGGTATGTTCAAACTTTGAGATATTTTTCGGTGTTGTTCTACTCCTCTGAATCTCTTTTAAACCACATGCTTGTTCAGTTTGACAGTTCTGCATTGTGTTTGCTTTGTTGAGCCTCAGGGATTGGTACTGGTGCTGGAAAATTCAGTTACAGAGGATGCACAGGAGCGAGCTCTGGACCCATGATGCACTGTGCTCCTCTTTCCTCCTTAGTTAGAAGCACTAAGTTCACTGTTCTGCTTCAAACACTGCTCTATTTTGTCCATACTCCTCTTTTGTCTTGTCAAAACATCTTTGCTTTCCTCACAGCCTGTTCAGCAACTTAATATTTCTCAGCCTTTCTCATGCAGCTTTAATTCTCTTTAGCTTTAATTATACCCTGTTTACACTTGGGTTGTTACTTTACATTTGCTTAAATTATTTTAGCCAAATATTTGTCTGCTGGGGTTGTGATTAATTGTGTCTGAAATGCCAGGTTGCCTGACACATTTATTGGTACACAAGCACAAAATTGGCTTCACATAGTCCAAAGATCTATTGCAAAAACTGTTGGCTGGATCCAAATGTGTTTTTCATATCTTTCCTGATATTTATATTCTGGCTTTCCTTCTTAATCACTCATTTGTTCTTTTCTGTTCTGCGTTCTCTTCTATGTTAACTTGATGATTGTCAGGAATTTTTTTTTTTTTAACCCATTTAATGTAATTTTTCAATGTCCAGGGAGGTCTGACAAGACTTCAACAGGTTTGCTAATGTTGTGAATTCAAACAAAACTACTTGGTTAGGTTTAGGAAAAAAATACAGTTTGGGTTAAAATAAGACATAACCCCAAATTGTAAATTGTAAGTTAAATATGTAATGTACATGATGTAAGAATGTTGAGTATGTGACAAATAATACATGGCATACCAGAAGTTAACTCTTTGAGTGCTATTGACATTGAGTGCCATTTATACGTCATTTAAAATCCAACACTTGAGTGCCATTGCCGAATATATACATCAAATTTGGCACTCTCACAGAGCCTTTGAGTAATATTGGGGCTTCTGGGATTTGTAGTCGGCACATAAAGAGATGGTATACGCCACAGAGATCAAAGCAGGAAGTGGAGACAATCGTGATTAGAGAGCAAAACTGGTTGGAGCAAAATTGGTTTTATAAAAGGGCTGGCACTCAATAAGTTAATTATGTTACACATGTCGTATGTTAAGTACATTATGTACTGTGCATGATGTAAGTTAATGAAATTACACACAACAAAAGGTATGTATGGAACTTAAGTTAACTATGTGACACACATTTTCATACTTTTGGTAAGTAAGACTTATTTATGCTACATGATTTAAAATAAGGCAATGTTTGACCCATCCATCAACCTGGATCTTCCTGTGGACTTTGCTGCTGTCATAATTACTACTATCAATGGTAGCAGCCACAAGGTGAAGGCTGAAAAGGGCAAACTCTTTGAAACCATCATAAAACCAAGTAAAACCTCAGCAACATCCATCCGTTCACCTTACAGTACACACACACACGTGAACACTTCCACAGCAGCATCATCATCTGTCATCATAGAGTTGTTGTCATGCATGCGAGGCCTCGGAAGCAGCAGGTTGGCTGCGGGAAATGAAGCGAGAGATGAGGCCCGAGCTGTTGTGTGTGTGTGTGTGTGTATGTGTGTGTTTTCTGTTCTGTGGCTTGTCTTCTGTAAGTCTGTTTGTGCTTCTCTACTGTATTTTTCACATTTGTATGTCTGCGTGTCGGCCAGGCTTGTTTGTGTGTCATGTCTGGGATTTTGTGTGTGTGCCTGCTTGTCTATGGTTCATCATTTTGTGTGTGTGTTGTGTGTGGATGTGTTATTGTCCCTGTGTAGCTTTGTCTGTGTGTGTTTGTCAGCGAAAATAGATTTAGGCAGATGATGTAATAGTTTTAGTCCCCTTGGATGTCGCTCCACATGAGCTAAAGGCTCTGGAGTTCACTCATGTGTGTGTGTTTGTGTGTGTGTGTCTATGGCGGGCAATTTCACTCGATTCATCTCATCTTGTTAAAAAAAAAAAATCAGGAAGGCATTCAGCTTAGCAAAACCACAAAACCATAATCCTTAATTGTTTAAAGTGCAGTATTAAAATTTAATCTTCAATGTTGAATGATCTATCTGTGGTTGTTTTTTTGGGTGGGGGGGGTTATTCTTAGAAAGAGTGTTAGTGAACTAAAAGGATATGCTGAGGTCGACATGAAAGATGGATTTTATTGTGGGCCAATTGATCCATATTTTAACAATCATTACAGCCAATAAATGCAAAATAAATTTGCATAATTGAGGGTGACATACATGCAGGGTTTGAATTATGATCTGTGTTTTGTGGGGGTCAGTCCGTCCGTAAACCCCCACCCCCCCACCTCCCACTTAATGTTACTAGTTCTTTTGGAAACCTGTTTGTTTTAGTCAGAAAAATATATCTGTGATTAAAATAATGAATGTTGGTCTGGAGACCCCCACAGATGCAGGATTTTACTGCCTTTATGGGAGCTCATAGCCCTCCTTGTGGGAGCTCAGCTCCCACTGGCTCCCACGTTATTCGAACCCTGCATACATACTGTGCATACATAACAACATAATCATATTACTTTTATATTCAATAAGCATATAACCCACAGTGCAGCGTTTCCACATGTCGACCAGACACATAGATTAGAACATATTAGATAACGAAGAGAATCAATTGACCTCTGCTCTTCCCATTTCCTGCGGCGATGTGAGGCCACTGTGCGCCCTGATGGGCCTTTTAGCAGCAGTTCGAGAAGAAGAAAATTCAAAATGGATGTGTGTCACATGGAGTAATTACAAGTAATTACAAGCAGTATTTTTTCACTGTCAGTTTTTTCCCAATCTTGTATTTCAATATGAAATAGCATCATTGGCTTCATGTGGAATAATGAGACACATCTGGTATAGTCCCAGTGGACCAAAAGATTTTTGACAAAGCTTGCCTCAGATGAGCTCTAATCTCTTTTAAAAACTATCTGGCTTGTGTCCAGGTCATGGTGCCATATGACATAACGCCATTTGAATAAATATATATAGTACAAAGTATGTATCTATCTATCTATCTATATCTATATCTATCTATCTATCTATCTATCTATATATAAAAGGCAGCAAGTGTGAAGGCCCCCAAGTGTCCACCATTACAGATGATCCCACTGGCAGGCAGTCTGTGAGCATCCAAGGGTGTGTGTGTGTGTGTGTGTGTGTGTGTGTGTCTGAGATAAAAGTGACAACCTTAGGAAGATTTTGCATGCCTCTACAACAGGGAATAGCAGTTGGTTGATATTTTGGGTCTGTAGACTTTTTGGAGCCTTTTAAGATTTGAGGATGGAAAAAAAAACTGTATCATAAAATATTTAATTCAAATTTCTACAGAAATACCCTTGACCACTCAATCTCAAGAGTGTTTACAACAGAAATCCAGAATTCTTGCAAGTATTTTTTTTAATCTCAGTCTCACCATAGGCAGCTTTATGCTCAATTCCTACCTTCACATATTGATTTGATAAAGTTTAAAGATATTGTGGTATATTTAGCAACTGTGGATACTAATCCTGGTGGTTCTTGATAATATATCCGAAGAATAACAGAATAGCCTACTTTTTCTGAATGGTGACCATTAGTGACAATCATGACATGTTAATAAATGTCAAAAACATGGTGTAATGTTAGACTTTACACAAGAATGTAGTCACCATAATGTCACTCATTGGTTTGTGAACTGCAGTTATGAAACCACAAATTCACCATTTAGGTCATCAGCATCTTGGTTTTTTGGCAACCAAAAGTGATCCAAGAGGGTTGAGCTAAACCGAACAGCTGGCTATTAGTCACTGCGTGCACATGGACGAGCATAATTGTATAATAAGGGCATCAAAAACATATCAAATTCATGTGCACATGCTAAGGATCGTATCGGGACTGGATTCGTGAATACAATAGTAACCCCCAGCTGAAGACGTTGTTAATCTGTTTTGTGCCTCTTGTGTACGAGATCGTATCGTACTCGTGCCCTGCGCATGCTCAAGAATTTCAGCTGGGGATTTCACCCGGAAATGGAAAGCGTTGACGCCGTCGTAAATAGTAATGTTGTTGCCAGAAAAGTGTATGCTACAACAACAACAAGTATGCCAATTCTACTCTGTCAGACTTTGTTTGTATGCCGCCAGATAGTTTATTGTTGTTGTTAAGTAGCCATCAACCAAAAGTAGTTCTAACAGCACTTGTTGAAAGGGCTACAGCGCTACCTAGTGTTGTGGAGTCAGCCAGCTCGCTCACCATTATCTAAATTAAACGAACTCCATGCTCCATGTGTGCTTGGATTCTGGGACAGACCACCCACTGAGTTCTAACATCGAATTTGGCAAAATCCAGTACGATCCTACCATGTAACCACAGTGATTGACTCTCATGAACTTAAAACAAATTGTGAAAGTGTTACTTTTATCATAGAGTCATAGCAAAATGACCCAGTAATCTTAGCTACAAGGCAATATATTTTTAAAAATGGCTACCATTAGCTATCAGCCACTTAGCCACAATAAGCTACTCATGCCAGCTATCATATGGTTGTAACAGAAAAACCACGGAGCAGGGACATGTTTAATCTTATTAATGGAACTCCTCAGCTCTAACAGGAAGAATTAAAGAATTAGTGCAGTTATTAATGATACAGTTATAAATAATTACATCCTTTTCTTCGACTCAAAGACTTTTGACTTTTCATTTTCCTCATGATCATATATGTGAATATGTATAACTGGCTGGGTAGTGTGTATGGTGTACCCATCTGCAGTGCTTTTATTGGAGCTGTGTATCAACAATGAGAATATCTGTTGGAGGTCATCAGACAGTGCTTCCCCTCCAGATGGGAGGTTGTTGAACACAAACAGCATTAGCTCCAGCCAGCTGGGAGGCTGTTGAAAACTTTTTAGGAATGAATGCAGAATCTGTCGCTCTCTGCTTCAGAGCCTTGGCTTAGTCAGAGCTTGTCAGCACACAGCGACAACTAATCCCTGCTGGAAATCAGAGATGTTGCTATCAAATATGTTCAAGTCAAGCTTTCTAATGTGTGTCTTGTTGTTGCTTTCACATTTGTCGTTGCTGCCTATCCATCAATAGGCTTCTTGAGCTGCCGGATTTGCCTCATGATCTTTCTCCTCTCCGCATTTCATCTCTGTAGTCTCCTGAGAGGTTTCAGCATAATCCAAACAGCTTCATTGCACATCTGAATACATACTTTAGGTCACTGGTTCCCAACCTGGAGGTCCTGACCCCTACTAAGGGTGGCCAAAGCTTCACAAGGGGATATGAGGGCTTCTTGATGTTAAGGGGTGTTAAGACAAATTTGTTTTTCAAATGTACGATTGACCTATAGCTCAGTGTTTTATATGAGGAAAACAAAATAAAATTTTTATTTTAAAAATTTGAATTATTATTTAAAATATAAACTCAACGAAAATGGGAAAACTATGCAGTCATCTAACGAAAGAGCTAATAGATCAATATTCTCAGGAAATAATCTATCCAAAATTCATCCAAATCGCTTGCATTCCACAAACTTCCTGCAGTTATTGTATTCACTAGTTGGGTCAATTGTACAGTTCATGGAAATATCCATAAAATGTGTCACTCAGTCCAAGGTTGTTATTTTTCTCAGTGATAGAAAAGAAGCCCCTGATGGAAAAACATTAAGAACGACTGCTTTGCCAATCCATACTTGACTTTTTCTTAGTATAGCCATTATTGCTGTGTACTGTGTACTGTGTGTGTGTGTGTGTGTGTGAGAGAGAGAGAGAGAGACAGGAAAACAGAGAAGTAAGTGGGAAGACAGTGGTGTTTTGTGTATTTTCGAAGGCAGAAAATGGAGATAGAAGGTGTCCACTTTAAAATGTGAGTCTTTGAGAGCACCAGAGTCGTCTTCTACGACTCAGAATAAAGGTCTGCTGGCTTGTGCCTTTATATGTAGGGAGTGCACATGTCAATTAAGGTCTGTGTACGAGGTGCACATCGCAGCAACCCAGGATGTCTCCCCAGTTCTGTTTATGCTAGACTGGCTGACCTACCGAATGCCCGGAGCTGTCACATGACCGTGTTGGCCCGTCACACGGGACCCTGTGACAGAGCAGCACAGCTGAGGCACTGTGCTGCCTTCTGCCTGCCTGCAAGTCTTTGTCTTAATTATTGCACAACTGCACGCTTATTGCTCTACACCTACTTGTGTGTGTGTCTGTGTTTTCAATTACGCTCTCAGGTTTTTAAAGCGTGTGTGTGCATTTACACAATCATCATGCTAAAGGTTAAAACCTCCTCGACATCAAAGTTGTTCCAAGCTACTCTGGTTCCATTTTTACATACTGGTGCGCATTGTTTCTCATTAATCCAAACAATTAAATAATATATGCTCGTCATAATTTGCAAGGAGATTGTATCTTATTGACTGGAGTGGTGTAACAGTTAATAAATATATGGAATCTGTGTGGGAACTGACTTGACTCTTCCATGACCCTTTTCCAGGACACATATTTATTGCTTCCTGCTTGTGGTGCTATTCCTCTGGCTCTCATTCAGGTCACCAAATAATGATGTCGTTAAAGCTACTGACTCAAGGGAATTCTTGTGAAAAATTCAAGGTGCAATAATCCTGTAATTGCTGCTCTTGGCTATAGTGGTGGGGATGATATATATATATATATATATATATATATATAGTGTCCCTTTGCCAACTAATGCTTGTAATTCCCCAGAGATCATGATTTTATTATGATAGATTAATAAACAATTTATGGGTCCATTTATCATTTATCTTTGAACTTTTGCCACAGTGTGTTAAGCTCTCATCCCATCTAATACTGCCTCTTATGATAAGCAGACTAAATGCAACTAAAGGCTGGTTATTATCTGATTTTTGTGAAATGTTGCGGGTAATCATAACATGTTTGTCTACTGTTTCTGTCAATTTATCAGCAGATAATTTTTGTCCAATAAAATCCTTGTCAGTGTCTCTGTATTTATTAAATGACAAAAACAATTTTGTGCTCAGATCACTTGTAAAGTTGTTGCATGAAATTGCTCCTGTTTTTGGTTTTGGTGGCATCACAGCACCTTATTACTGCTCCTTGTTGTTACAGCTGTATTTTGGGTTGATGCATGACACACAGGGCAGACGTGATGTAAGCACAGAACATTCTGTTTCCTTCCTGAGCCATGGTAATGGTTACTGTGGTGACAGCATCCCTGTGGTTGCTGTGGAGACTCAGCAGCAGAAGCAGCCCTGCTGACAAGTTGAATGGGGCGGTTGATTTACTGTTACCTCAAATAGGTTCAGTCTCTGTATTGTTCATTGTTACTTTTTTGTACAACGATTGGCCTGGCCTGTTTCTTGTTTGGATATATATGGTTGACATTTTATGTCGAAAGAAACTATTGTAAGTTTCATGAATGGATGCAGGTTTAACCTGGGAATTATAAAACCTTTTTTTCCTCTGTTTCTTCCTTGATTCCTTGATTTGGAGACAAAAGCATTGTTGCACTGACAGTGTCTAGAAGTAGAAACTGAACATGAAAAAGAAAAAGCAAGAACAAGAAAAAGCTCTTGCAACAAAGCAAAATGTCTGAAGCTGGAGAGGAAGAATAGGAGTTAATTATTCCTTACTTTGTATGTCCCTCTGGCAACCTCCAGTAACTGCACGACACAGTACTGGACACAGTGATTCTGTTACATTTAGACTGAACTGACCAGAATGTTTGACTTAAACAGCTGTGAAAAATGACATTTCAGCTTGACATTTTGTGACTTTTTGTGTTTCCCCACCTGCAAACCTGTCCAAAGTCTGCAGACACACACACACACACACACACACACACACACACACACACACAGAGGGAGAGAGAGATAAAAAAAACCTTCTCTTAATAACTTTTAAACTGAATGTGTTAATTAGGACTGTTTAGTACATTGCCAGTCCCTCCAGGATTTCGGAATTTTTTTTTGTGATTTTTGCGATCAAAAAATGCTTGATATTGCAGCAGCTTCTCTCAATAATTGCGATACAGTTTGTGTTGTTTTTAGATGATTTTTTATATATATATCTATATCCACTATATATACAGTCATGGAAAAAATTATTAGACCACCCTTGTTTTCTTCAATTTCTTGTTCATTCTAATATCTGGTACCACTAAACGTATAATACAATGAACACAACAAAAAATGCAGCTGGTCACATAATACTTTATGTCCTATTTGACATTCTTAAGCTTAATTGATTCCCAGGGTATATAAGAGGCCATTTCATGTCACAAGCAGCACTGCACATGCAAAGGCCTAGAGTGGTTTCCTGCTTACATTCAAGCCGTAGCACAACTCAGAAGTTGTCAGCTCTCACATAATGCCTAAAACAAAAGAATTATGTGAAGCAACAAAGGCAGCCATCTTGGCACTGCTGGAAATTGGCATGAGTGAGAGACAGGTAGCGAAAAAACTGAAGATCTCCAAGACAGCCGTTCATTACAACAAAAAAACAAGCTGAACATGGCACTACCAAATTGCTACCTGGCTGTGGCAGGAAACGTCTTTCTACCCCACGAGATGACCGTGCACTCATCCGTTCCTGTGTCAGGAATCGTCGTCAGACCTCCAGGGACCTTAAAAATGAGTGGGCACTGTCGAGAAATGTGACTTGCTCGGCAAGGACAGTTCGAAACCGACTTGTTGAAGCTGGTTTGAAGTCACACAGAGCACGCAAGAAGCCCTTCATCAATGAAAGGCAGAGGAAGGCCCAGTTACTCTTTGCTCGAGACCACAAGGATTGGACTGTTGATGATTGGGCTAAGGTTCTCTTCAGTGATGAATCCAATTTTGAATTGATGCCCACTCCAGCCAACTTACTGGTTAGGAGGAAGCCTGGAGAAGCTTACAACCCAGACTGTCTTGCCCCTACAGTAAAACATGGGGGTGGATCAGTCATGATCTGGGGTTGTTTCAGTCTGAGTGGAACAGGGCAAATGCAATTGTGTGAAGGCCGAATGAACCAGGTCAAGTACAGGACTACCCTTGAAAACAGTCTTCTTCCATCAGCTGGAAAACTCTTTCCTGCCTCGAATGACTGGATTTTCCAACAAGACAATGCCCCTTGCCACACGGCAAGGTCAGTTAAAGCCTGGATGGAGAACCACAACATTCGCACCATGCCTTGGCCTGCTCAATCACCAGATCTTAATCCAATTGAAAACCTGTGGAAAATCATCAAACTCAAAATGGAGAACCACAAGCCCAAAAACAAAGAAAATTTGTTTGAATTTGTCCAACAGGAATGGGCTGCTGTGACAGCAGAACAATGTCAGAAGCTGGTGGAGAGCATGCCAAGACGCATGGCTGCAGTCATCAAAAACAATGGTTATGCAATCAAGTATTAACTCTTGTGTGTATCATGTGTTTTAAGCAAACAGAAAAGAAAACATGGAATGCTTAAAAGTAGTGTTTTTGGCGGTACAATGCCATAGCTATTGATGTAAGAATTTAAGTAATTTTGGTTATTATCAAGAAAACCATGGAAAATGAATAATCCTTAGTTCTTAAATTAAACTCTCATGAGCTATTTTTGTTGTTATCATTATAATTGTCCAAACAAATGTACCTTTAGTTGAGCCAGGCATTAAAATTAACAAGAAATTGAAGAAAACAAGGGTGGTCTAATAATTTTTTCCATGACTGTATATATATATATATATATATATATATATATATATATATATATATATATATGTATGAAGTCAGAGCAACTCCACATTAGCTCGAATAAGCGCTGTGTTTATGAAAATAACATCTATTTCACTTTTCCTTTCCATCCATTTCACGTTACAAATTAATACTTTAACGATGCTCTTTGGTGGATTATTTGTTTGCCGAATTACAGGAGAAGCTTGAACAGATTCAGAAAAGATGGTTGATTTTATTTTTATCTAATTTTATCAGCATGTTTGATCGTTAGTTACGACTGCGTTTTTAGACTGATTTTTTGAATGGACTTCTGCTTCATGACTTGTCAGCACGTCTCCGGCAACGCATTTCAGGCAGTTTGTCCAAGTAGAGTTGCCGTCGCACAAATTAGTACATTAATGTGATTAATCCGTGTTACACATTCTGTTTAAGTTATTAATTGAAGGTTTTTGTCTGTGTGTGTGTGTTTGTGTCACGCGGCATTAACTCGCTAATTTCGACAGCCCTAGTTTTAATAATAGCAGTCTCTAACAATATTCAGTATCCATGTCAGTAATATTTATGCAAATGGAGTTATCCTTACAGAAACTGAAGTGCTTTATCATCAGGCAGTATCTATTAGTTGGATAACTTTTTTGTGAAGGTACATCAATATATTTTTTACAATTTAACCTAACTATTAAAGGAGATTTATTAGGGGTGTAAGGGTATATGTCATCGTCCAGTACCGTACGGGCTTCACAGTTTGGTGCACGCAGTCATATGATGAATTTGTCTGAGCAACTATAAAAAAAAGTAGAGTCCTCAATCCAATCCAGCTGGTGGCTTTTGCGTTCTTGCGCTGCAGGAGAGATGCCAAGAGCTGCGAAGATGGGGAGAAAGCATGTGTGTAAAGGATGGAGGAAATGCTCATTCTTGCCATATAGCAATTTGGCGAGCTGTGGGACACATGACTGTAGCTCCAGGACAAGCAGAAACTCTCCCACATCCTGCCTCCCCTCAAAATGTACCCAAATTCTTCTTCTTGTGGATCTCCTCATCATCGTCATCATCAGCATATATTTCTCTACGCTTGGACATTGAGAATTACATGCTATCCTCACAAATCTGAAGAGCGCCACAATGTCCCTCCACACGATCCTTAGCCTTGCAACTTGGTCGCTGTGTACCCTGCTCTGCGCTTGCTTGCGCCCAACCCCACGCAGCACTCTGCACTTTTCGTATTCAGTGTGAAGCTAGTCTAAGAATAAATATGGGGTGCAAAGCTCTGATTACCGATGGGTGGACCTCACGTTCCACTTCAAGCTACCTCACCATACCTTACCTGTACCAAACCGTGACCCCCACAACGAGGTAAATACTGAACCATGACATGTGTGTACCGTTACACCCCTAATGCCGGCCTTACACCTACCGACGTTACCGAAGTCACACACAAAATTCCAAAGTCAGAATAAAATCTTTACCGTCTTGCTGAAGTTGACGTGCAATCCCGTGATCCCCATCATTTGGTGTAAGGTGGGTGTAACCCGATTTGAGTCTGTCTTTTCCGCACCTTGCCGTTATAACAATATTAATCATGTTTGATATTCTCGTAAGTCTTCAGGCTTGTCGTATCGGAAATGTAACATCACCATTATAGACAACCAATGGGTGCGCTTTCTCACCACCAAACAGGAAGTAGCAAACATGACGAAGAAGCCGAAGTGGCGGAGGTTTGTTTGGACCATACAAAAAGAGGAAAAACAATGGTAGCTACTGCCAAAAGCTGCATCTCTTGTAACGTGTTGCATGTGAATGATTCCTACAGTAAGTTATTAGCGCTTATATCACATTATTGCTAGCCAAACTGCATAGCAAAAGTACAGCACAAACAGGACTTCTGGTCTCTCCCCAAGTAATCCTTCATGATAAAAGCATATAGGGGATATAACACTGGTTACACTGCACCTGCCCAATTTTTTTTCTGCTCAAAAGTAGTTGTTGGAAATTTCCAAAGTGCATGATGGGAAATAATCTCAAGAGACTCTAGTTGTAGTCTTGTAATTAGTGACCCTGTAAGCTTCCCAGTCTTTGCCGAGTTTTGTGTGTGACTTGTCTGTGACTAAAAACTCTTCTCAAAGTCTTAAGATGTGAGAGAGTGTCAGATGAAAAGTTTTTAAAAGTTTTATCAAAGTTTTATCAAAGTCCTCTAGTGTATGGGAGGCATATGACTTATTATGCTTACTTTCAGGTCCACAGCTATATTCTGTTTCTACTAAAACACGTTTACATGTTTTAATGTAAAGTAAAATAAAATGCTTTGTTTTTTCACATTGGCTGAAGCACTTTGTAACTGTGCAGACCTAAATTTTCATAAAAGGAAAGGGGAATGTAGAAAAGGTCCTCTTAAATGTACTTCTTCATCTTTGTATTGACTGTCTAATTGATGTGATCTGTTGCAGTCATTGGGTAGACACTGTCGTCAGGCAGTTTTTCTCACACTTTGGTGAGAAAAGATGGCACTTGTTTCCCTAACTCTCTTCACTAGCATCCCTTCAAAGAAGAACAAACTATTCAGTGCTACTACACAGCATGTGCTGTCCACATCAAATGAGAGAACTCTCTACACTGTTTAACATACCAAGGTATCATAATGCAGTGGTATGGTGTCACAGTCAAAATATGACAAAAACAGAACCTCAGAAATGTCTGACTAAAGCCAGTATAGACTTTGAAACTTATTCTCCTGGCATTACCATCATTGATCTGTTTACCTGACCATCCATCCATTTGACAATGCATCCAAATTGTTTCCTGCTTCCATACGGACAGATGGATGCCCTGAATAGTTCCAGGAAATGGTTACATGTCCAACCTGTTGGACGGCCTCACTCTGTTGGACAAAACCTACTGGCTTGGAACCATCCTTACTCCCACTGACTCTTGTACCACATCGAGTATATCAGTTTTGACTTGTTACAAACACTCCCACTAAACACAAAGACTTTATTTTTTAAGGAAAAAAAGTCAGTCATTTAAACACATAAGCACTGAAAATAGAATCCTGCTTTGTCACCTCCAATGACTCACATGACTCATATGACCTGTATTTGCCTACCCTTTCAGAAATGTATGTATGTACATATTTAAGTGTGAGAGAATCCTACACAGCACTATGCATCAATGGATGTACAACTGTTACCCATATGATACATTGAAATGGGGATTTCAGATCAATCAGTTTGTCTTTGCTTTGAAATAATACAGAACTATACACTCAGCAACTTTTGCAGCTCTAACTACTAGTCGACTACAACCAATTTTCTGAAAGTATGACACTTTCAGTACCTCTAAATCTTAAAGTTTTGAGTATGATGCCACCAATTGGTACACACATATTATGTTACATCTTCTCAGTGACAATATGTATCGAGATGGTGCAAAAATCTCTTGCAGATGGTTTGGGCATTGTTAGTGCACACAGCTCTTGGCACATTTTGTTCTTGTTTCATCACTTTCTGAGGCTGGAACAATTTCTGCCAGTGACCATAATTAACACATCACTTTTGCTTGGACTAATGAGGTTATATTTCAGCATTCATTGTTGTGGCTCATGTGACTCTCTTCTGTACTGCAACCCAATCCAGCCCCCTCTAGCTACTCAGTCTGGTGTAGTTTTGTAGAAACTCTTTGCCCTATAATTCTCTTAACTAGTGATTAAGACGTTTATTATTTTTCATCTGGCCTGATAATTACTATACTGAGAACTTGTCACTAGATATCTGGCATCATCTGCTAATCAGACGCCCCCCTCTTCACTCTTCCCTCTGAGTTTCATGGGGCCGAGAATCAGCTGGCTCAGAACCATTCTCACACTTCCTAACCACCTGTCCTGCTCACAGTCAGGGTGGCAGCATGGATCAACCCTGCTCAGCACACTACTCCAAATGCACTACAGGGGACTGAGCTATGGCCATAGACATTTACCTATAGACATTTTAGTTATTTTATCGCAGGCACCTGGGAATGACTAATCTGAGTGGTCAGAAAGCTTGCAGTGACCTGGCAAGGCTTTACAGGCTTGTGTTGGCATTTACAGAGATTCAGCAGGGTATCAGTAGGCACAGTGCCAGTTGGCAAGTCACTATGGTCAATACAAAACATACAAGTCTAAAGCCTTGTAAATGGCCAGTAGTGCTTTGTACACCATTTCCATGTGTTGATTCTCATAATCTATCCTAAGCTGAATGTTGTCTCATATGCAAAAATGTCCTGTGTGTTTTGTCCAAATAAATAAAGCAGGTCAGGTTCTGCTCTGATCCACATTTATCCAGCTTTAATCCACACTTTGTGTTCTACCAACCATCCATCCATACAGCCCATATTTGTTCTCAGTGGAGGTTCTTCTATCCTAGCGTTTTGTCAGAGGTCTGATGGTAGAGTCACATATGTCGCTCTCAGCCAGAGCAGGTGGCTAGCTGTTGGAGGAGAAGACACTCAAAACACTGCTAACAGTTCTGCATATGGTACAGTCTTTCCATCCCCACTATCCATTCATTCATCCCTCCATCCATCCATCCATTCATCCTTCCATTATTTCATTCAAACAACCTGATTCCTAATAGCGGTGTCACTTTTGTTAAAGAGCTATAGATGATTGAATGACCCAATTTGAAACCCAGTTATAAATGGCATGTATTGGCATGAATAAAAGTAATGGCACAACTATATGAAGAAACATATTTGCACCAACTTGTATTTAATGTGTAGTGCATATAAGTACATGACAGAATGAGGTAAATATCAGAGCATATTGGACCATCATTAAAACGCAAAGAGAACAATTTTGGCTCATTAGTACCAACTAGTGCGATGGCTGCTCAGAAGCAAAGTAAAAATGTAACGTAAAAACATTAGTATATCCAGCATCTGGTCAACAAAGCACACATTTGGAGTCATGTTTCCTTCTACATGACCAATGTTCCAGTATTCACTCTCCTAATTAGCTCTGTTTTGGTCTCCACCAACTCCTGAGTGAAATATCTAACTTGCTGAGTGCTCTCGAGTCAGTCGCTAACCTTATTTATGTGGTGATTAGTCACAGTAGTGAGTGTAAATGCTCTGCAGTATCATAACTACTTTTCCTTTCGCATTACACATAACCCTTTGATCCATTGTTTATATTCACATATTGATTACTTTAACTAAAAGTAGAGTTAAAGTAGATTACTTTAACTTTTGAGTGCCAGTCATTTTTTAAAACATGAAGTGCCTTGTGCCAGCGTTTTTTGCCCATTTTGAGACATATTTCAAGACCCGCAGAATATTTTGTACTATGTCTCTGAAAACACTGAATAGCTCAAATGAAAGAAGAGACTGGTTTGTTTGAAATTGTTTGTTTTTACCTTGTTCCGTTCTTGTTTTATCAGAGGTAGAGTAGGGGCCACTCCCACCCTAAACCCCACTTTTTCTCCAGAATCCGTGTGTTTCGCTCTCTGTAATTGCGATTGTCTCCACTTCTTGCATTGATCTCCATAGTGTATAACATCTCATCATGCTTCAACTACATCTCCCTGAAGTCCCAACATTACTCACAGGCTGCAGGAGACCGAGATAAGCCACCCGCGGCCGAAAAACCACTTTGACGGTGAAATACGTCAATGGCACTGAAGTATCAGATTTTAAATGACGGCAAAATACGTCAGTGGCACTCAGAGAGTTAATATTTCGTTGGTTTAAAAAGGAAGAGATTGCCTTGTCCACATGGATGCCTTTTTGCTTATCAGCATGTATTTCCTCTCATATCACCATGTGTTTAGGGCCAGCAAAGAAACACTACATGAGGAAAAGCTATCGTGGTGCTGAGTGAGATAAATTGCAGCAAGAGGAAATGTGACATTTCACTGAAGTTTAACAAGCACACTACTGTACTCTCTCTGCACTGCCCAAGAAATCACAACCTGCCATTTCTAGCTTTGTTGTTTCCTCTATTCTCAAACTAACAAAGGGAGCTCTGAATGATGGCACTAACACATAGCATGGACCCTAAAGGAGCTGAAATATAAATTTTCAATGGATTAATTTCCTCTTTTAACATCATTTATGAAATGGCACTCTAAGCAAGGGAGACAGAGATTTCTTGCTCGTAGTGATGGTTAATAGCAGGTTGGTGTAAAAGCTGTATAGTAGGTGTCCAGAGGACATGAGGCAGCTAAGCCCTGGAGCTGGTTTTGTGGTGGAGCCCCCCCACCCCCCTTGCTCTGAATCACTGTCTTTTAATTAACCAGTCCTCCACAGAGACATGGGGAGCATGGGGAGTGGGCGACACATGCGCACACGTGACACCTTTGAGGGCTGTAATGAGTGTGTGTTCGGCACTCGCTTTCCACTTAGGATGTTTTACGCTGGGAACATCCTCGCGTGACGCCAAACCTTTTTACCTGAACAAATGAGTAGATGCAATAAGAACGTCACCTAGCAAGACAGCCAGCAACAGCCAGCTTTGCTTTCCCTCATCTTTCAGTTCCGCTAAGGCAAGGTGCCTTTGAGACTGAATGTATTAGGCAGGATAATCACCTCAGCTTGCCAAAGAGAAGGAGATAAAGGCAGAAGCTAAATGCTTTGACAGGATGCTGCTTTTGCTGCTCTATTTCCACATATCCGACTCATTTGATGTCAAATTGAAAAAAATACACCATAAAACTGCCATTACTTTCAAACTAACTATGCTTGGAAAATATGTGTTCAGTCTCATCAGTATTGGTCTGAGCGATGAGCTCAGTCTGAGTCAGAGTGGTTGTGTATGTTCTAGGAATAATACATCCACAGGCCAGCATGGGTAACCGTAACAGATCAGATTAGTATCTGTGAAATCACAGCTGATTAGTGTGTGCGTGTGTGTGTGTCCTAATTTATGCACTCTGGAACATCTAAATTAATTCCCTATGCTTTATCCTCTAAAACATAAGTGACCTACTTTAGACATTATTACTATTTTTCCAGTTTTACATTTTTTTTTTATTTAATCCCTTTGGATGAGTGTGTGTGTGAGGCAAAAGGAGAGAAAAGCGAAGAATCTACACATGGGTACATTTCCCAGTGCTCTCATGATGAGTGTGTGAGCGGATCACTTTTAAATCTTCTGGTGGCTGGACGGTTATGGCGGCATTACGAGGACTAATAAATTGAGGGCTCCAGCTTTGTGTGTGCACCAATCCTGGGTATGGATTGATGTGTTCCTGTGTATGGGAGGGCACATGATAGATGAGTTACCATAACCACTTGTAAGGAACTGAAATCTTACTGTGTTACTAGAACTGAAACTGAAATTACTGTGCAGCCCAACTCCTAATTTACCACTATTTCTTTTTTTCATATATGTTTTATTCATTTCCAGATGACACAGCAATAGTAATATGACAATATTGGAAGTTATTTTGCATTCTGCTATTCTGCATGTATTTGCACAATGGTCCTGTTCAGTGGTAGCAACAACATTAGACCAAAAAACACACAGTAATTAACCATTATCTCTGCTTTTCTTTTATCGCCTCCATCCTCCATCTCCCTATCCCTCATGTGTCCTACAGCTGAAGGGGGTCGCCATGAGTCAATGAGACAGGTTGTCTTTCCGCTGGACTCTGCTGTGCCATCTGGCCTCTCAGTCATCCCCAGGACTGGAAACAGAGCTGGAGCCACTGACAGAGATGCAATGGATGGATCTGATGCTAGTCCCAGAGCCGGACCCAGACCTTGGCCTGGGGGTAAAGTATTTGCTGAGGCCAGAGCAGCGGTTTGGACAGAAACGGAAGCAGGAGTTCGTGCTGGGGCAGGTGGCAAGGTTTTTGCAGAGACAGGGATTATGACTGGAACCGGCGCCTGGGCTGAAGTCGGGGCTGAATGGAGTCCGGGAAATGCAGAGAGCGGTGGCCTGCCAAACATGCCCAGGGATCCGGCTGCCTGGCTGCTGAGGCAAAGGCTGCAGATGGGTGGAGAGGGCCAGAGAGAGCAGGCAGCTTTGTCATCAGTCCCTACAAGGCTGGCAGAGACAGCGGAGATACAGGCACCAGCGGTCGCAAAACCTTTAGCACTGCTGTCTAAAGCTGCTTGGGCCAAAAGCTCCTCTTATTCGTCATCCAAGGTCTCCTCCTCTTCATCTACAACAAAAGCATCCTCTTTGCCCTCATCCACCTCTTCCTCCTCCTCTCTAGCCAGTAAAAGAGACAGTCAGACGACGAGACCAGACAACGTCTCTCTGGTTGTTGTAAACAGCAACTCGTCCAGCAGCAACAACAGCTCCAATTTGGGTATGGTGCATTTTGATGTTTTTCAACTTTGACATTTTATATCGTAATCAAGCATTTGCTAACCCCCTCCGCTGAATGCCATTAATTGCAACAGCAGACCTGTCAAGCTCTGATTTCTCGAACCAATGTGCAATGGGACTTTAATTTGAGTTATATTCTGCATTTAAAGAATTTGGAGGTTCTTTGGTCTTTAGGGCTTAACAAGACTTGCCCGCTTGCCCTGTGCAAGTTAAATGCCACTCTGGTAAATCTTGTACCTGATGATCAGGCAAGCTTTTACAGTTGGTGAAGTAAGTAGCTAACGAGTGAGACATCTCACTTCCTCTTTATCTCTATTGAGAGTTGCACATGCACATACCGATCTGGCACTCATGAGAAAATCCATCCATCTGACACTGGAAATCTTGATAGTCATGCAACCATCAATTAGGGCGCGGAGCACAGTGATTGGTCACTTGTTTTCAAGCTTCACACCCTCTCACATTGACATCTGTTAAAGTAGAAATCTTCATTGTTAATAACCATTGTCATTACACTGGAATTTTCAACATTTCTATCGTCATGACCACCTGAACAACCACCATCTTCCCATCACCATTGTTTTGTCATAACCTTTCTCATGTGGTTATTGTCATCTTTGTCCTCTTCATCATCCTCACCACAATGTCCTGTCCCATTCTCCGCACATCCTACTATGCCATCACTATAACGATGGCATCATCAGCACATAAAAGAATGAACCAAAGCTAATATCCCTTCATCCAGAGTCACTATCACATGGATTCATATCACAGTCACAGTTCAACATGTCCTCATGTGGGGTGATGGAATGAAGAGTAGACTGGATGTAGATCTCACTCAGTCTGAAAGCATTGATTTCCTCTCTTGTCTCTCCAGCCTCCTTAACACCTCTCATTGACATGTGTCGGATTCCACTGTGTTATCTAGAGATGTTTTCCATTGATTAAATGAAATCCCTGACATTAAAATTCTTCTTCAGTTTACTCAATAAAATGGGATTTCTATTTCTTTTAACTGCTGCACACTTCATCTCATGTATTTAAAGGAGAACTCCACTGAAATTTAAAACTCCAACATGTTCCATTTCCATGGCCTTGGGAAGTTCAATCAGTGTCTGTCAACATGAGCGTTCATGGTAATGAAGGAACAGTGTCACAGTTGCTGAATTTTATTGTTGTTGATAATTTTAGACAACAGTGCAACTCCACGACACCAAGGAATAAGCTCTATCAGGCCTCAGAGATGGTGCTTCTTAATAAGATTCATTCATTGTTGGTTTTGGTCATTTCAAGGGATGAGTTGATAAAGTGTGTGTGTATATTTTCCTTCTTGCAGAAGAGTCGGTGAGCAGCCTGCCAGCCTGGGATCTCCCCACCGTCCCAGAGTCTCTGCTGTCCACAGTGGGCGACCATGACGTCACGCTTCCCGCCAACATCACCAGCCCTTTCTCCACTCATCAATGGAACACCACCATGCCCGTGCACATAAGAAACACCTCACGGCACACGACCACGTTGACAACCACCATAATCACATCTCTATCCCCCATCAGCACCACCATCACCTCAACTTTACCGCCATCAAACACGGCAAGAGCACAAACGGCGTCGGGCTCCACTACAGTTTCTCACACCACAAGCCAGGACACTGTGACCAATGACAGCCTTCAACTGACGACGGTAACTACGACGACACCCTCAACGACCACTCTTACTGTGACTGACACTGAGATGATGACGCAGGCGGTGACCACTGGGAGCACTGTAACAGAATCACCAAATACTACCACAACCACACAGCAAACAGCAAGCCTCAAACTGACCACAGCAGCTACAACTCAGCCGACAATCACCACTACAACCACACCTGCCACAACTACCACCACTACTACAGTCCCCCCAACAACCACCACCACTGCTCCTCCAACCACCACTACCACTACTACACCTGCAACTACTACGACTGCCACCAGCATCACTACTACTACCACTACAACCACAACAACAGAGGTACCTGCCACCACTCTGTTCATACCGATCAACACCACACCGCCTCTCACCACGACCACTGAACCTCCGTCCAGTACCAGAGCAGAGGAAAGCCTTCTACCATGCAACGTGACCGAGAAGTACTGGGTCAGAACAGGTATGAGGCTAATACATCACCATTAGAATAAATGTGGGATAAAAAATGAGAAACAAATGTTCAAAAATGAGTAAAACTGGAATCATGGCAGAAACGGCAAAGGTGAATACAGGAGAAATACCACCTCAGAAGCTCAAGCACAATTTAACTTTTATGACCAAGGTGTAATTATGCACAGAAATTAATTAAAAAAAATTAAAGTAATTAAAACTTGCACAAAAGCAGGGGCAGATTTTCCTCGAGCATAAACACTTACATCAATAAGAAGCCGAGAGACTGCAGCCTTTGATTACATTCACCAGAAATGGTGTGATACAATTCAGAGGTTTAGTTTATAGTTTATTGGGGTTGACATCAGCTGGAAAGTAACCAAGGCAACATTTAACCAGGGGCCAAATTCAAAGCTCATGTGTCTTCAGGCAAGCTGCTGAATCCCTACCAGCTCCATGGTGGATCAGGGGATCAATAAAAGTTGGCATTATAGTATACGTCAGGCAATACTTGTGGTCAAAGTGAGCTTCGTCACAGAATAGTAATTTTATGTTGTTTTTCCTTCACAGTTCTGTCCATTGAGCTGCGTAGGAACCGCCTGGATCTGATCCTGAAACAGAACCTTTCAAAAGGACTGAGCCACGCCCTGCAGAGAGCTCTGAATGACTCCACAGCACACGCACAGGTCAGTGTCTTTTCCATCTTCAACGCTAGTGAACAGAGAGCAGTGACTTATAAATGCGTGTTAGTGGGTGGTAAATATGAGTCACTGGCTAGTAAACTTTGGTCAATGGCGACTAAATACTGCTCAATGGGAAGTGAACACGTCTATAGACAGTAAATGCAGTCAATGGTTGGTGGGCCATTGGCTACTAATTACAGGTAAGTAGCCTAAACAAGTCCATAGTTAGTAAACACAAGTCAATGGCGTGTAACCATAGGGCCCAATAAACACAAAGCAGAGGCTAGTAAATGCAATCAGTGGTTGGTTGACATGGGTCATTGGCAATGTCGGGGGTAACACCAAGTAATCTGTAATCGGATTACATTTGTGTGTAAATCATGTCCTTACTTGCGATACTTTACATCCTTCAACTATATACAGTACATAACAGGAGGACAGAAAAACAGATTAAACATCTCTTTCCCTGACGTGAATTTGGCCCTCGAGGTGGAACGAAAATGGCAGAGCATGTTAAGATATCTTTTGAAGATGGACACATGCTTATTACTGAGAATGTGCTATGCGAAAGAAGATTTAATTTAAATTTTTGGCAGCTGATTTATTGCTCATAGTGAGGGATGTTACAGAGAAATCCAAAAGTAATGCAACCAGTAGTGTTCTTTTCAGCAGTGAGTAGTTTAGTAAAGTAAGGGATTACTAACTGGTAGTGTCATTAGCTAGTAAATACTGCTTATTGGCTACTAAACACAGGTCTCTACATAATAAACACAGTGTTACTCAGGCAAGACATAAACAGAACCCAATCGCACAACTCGTAACAATAACAAATAACAAACCAAAACAAAAGATCACCTGACCGGCAAGACCGGGAAATATAAGACTATGTCTAAACTAAAAAACAAAGGCTATCAAACTTCACAAAGAAAAATCAGTTCTTTAGGACAAATATTTAATTGTCTAAACCAGAAATTAAAGAGAAGAAGAGAAGAATCCCTTTATTTAATTAAATTTTCACTCTGTTAGTGTTGCACATTACACACACAAGTTATGAAACAAACACATGCATTGGAGGAGAGGTGTCAGAGTGAGGGGGGTACCCTTTTTTCAGGCACCCTGAGCAGTTGGGGGTTTTCCCCCTCCTGGGCACCTCGGCAGTGCCCAGGAGGAGGAACTGGCACCTCTCCAGCTACTAGTCCACTCCCCAGACTTGGTCCAATCTGGATTTGAACCGGTGACCCAGCCCAAGTCACTACAGACTGAGCTACTGCCACCCCCAAAAAGTGCTCACTATGAGGGTCTTAGCCTGGCCTTAATCTTCCGCTCAATTATCATTTCCCTACACATTACATCTGGGTTTGATACCCTCGGAGTTGATTTCTCAGGATGCAGTTCGTCCTGGCTAGCTAGTGAATGGTGGGGGGACGGTGGGAGGCGGGTGTTAACATATGCGCAGCATTTGGCAATGGCGAAGAAGGAAGTGAAGGAAGCCATTCAATCCGTTTTGGCTACGCTCCCAAATATTCAGCAAATGAAGCTGGAGCTTCAAGAGGAATGTTTAACCAGTTTTATTGCTGGCATAAATGTTGTGGCTTTACTCCCCACGGGGTTAGGGAAAAGTCTTATTTTTCAGTTAGCTCCGTTAGTGGCGAAGGAGTTGGCTCGCCTGAATGCTAGCGGTGCATTACGTATGTCACGACCAAACGTTAGTGATTGGGTAAAAACAGAGTTCACGCCTCCTGTCTGAAATCGGTTTTCAATGGAAGAATGCCAGACACTGTACGATAGTACGAGGGTTTGATAAGACCAAGCTATTAGGGTCTAAATTACAAAATAAAACAGGAAATGAGGAGACAATATGACTGAGCATAAAAAGGTAACACAGATGATGAAGCATGACACAAAGGTCAATGGTGTGTAACCAGGGGCCAGTAAACACAGAGTTGTGGCGAAGGAAATGCAGGTCAGTGGTTAGTAAACATGGGTGAGGGACTAGTGAACACAGGTCAGTGCTTCTAAACAGGCTCACATGCAATTCGTTTAGTATGGAAGCACAGAGTTGTCTCATCAGCAGTAAAACATTTGCAGATGTAATGCTTTCTCATAAGAAGAAGAAGAAGAGTTACTTTATTCATCCCTTATTGGGGAAATCAGTTTTCACTGTTAGTGTTTTTCTATTGCACGTCAAATACAATAAACATGCACATGCATTAATGTAGAGGTGTCAGAATGAGTGGGTTGCCCCATATCCAGGCGCCCTGGGCAGCTGGGGGTTCGGTGCCTTGCTCAAGGGCACCTCTGCACTGCCCAGGAGGAGGAAAATAGCACCTATCCTACCTAACTACCAGTCCACTCTCGACTTGGTCCGACCTGGACCAGCCCAAGTCACTACTGAGCTACTGCTGACCCAAAATGCATCTGACCAACATTGTTGCGAGGAGGCCTGGCACAACGCCTGAATTCGTACATCCTAACGAACAGCATGGTTGGGAACAGGCTGCAGGCGAAATGTAACATAAACATAATACCCCTTACACCCATTTTAGCATAGCATTGCATATACTCACTACCACCTCCAACAGGTGTATACACTCATGATGTAAATGAGATGACTGCTTCACTGTACTGTGTTAAAGTGCTCTCCTACCTGATGTTAATAAGATCATCTTTAGATTTTAATTTTGCCACAGTGTTGGCTCTTCATGCGTGCAGATATCCCATTCTTGAGCGTGTCATCACTTTATAATATCCTACAGTGTTCATCATGTTCTCCTCCTGCTCATTCACCTCACAAGGACTCATGTGAATGGTGCTAGAGAAGAACAGTGAGAGGTGACTAATGCAGACAGTGTTTGAGTCTGCATGGAAATAACTTGTTGAATAGTCAGGCAGTGTTTGCTTAGAGATGATGATGCACACACTCTTACTTTGTCTCTCAATCTCACAAACATGGTAATGGAAAATAAATCCACAAGACATGATTCTATTCTCTTTTGTTTTTTTTTTCAAAAAAGTCAAATGGTCTTTCTATTCTGTGGAGGAATGTTCTTGTCTCCTTTTTGATTTTTGTTCTGTTTCAACCAAGTCTATTTCTTCATCTGTGCTGTCTCGTCTCACTTCCCTGCCCTCTTCCTTCGTATACTTCTCAATATTTGCGTTTCTCATATTGCTCCCCATCCTCCATCTCCCCTATCTGATTGCTCCCTCGCTTTAAGTCGATTGATTTTCTGCCAACCTGTCTGTCTCGCCTGTTTGTTGGGTCTGTCGTAACTGCCTGCCTCTCTGTCTGTCCACCTGCCTCTCTTCATCTCACTGTCCATCTGTCTTCTGTCTTCATCCGCCTGCTTTTTGCTATTTTTATCCAGTTGTTTGTGAGCTGCACAGGGAGTGACTCAGTGTCTCTAAGCTCCAGTCCACTTTCATCTACCCCCTGCGACACACACACACACACACACACACGCACGCACGCACGCACGCACGCACGCACACACACACACACACACACACACTCTTCAGTTCTCATCCCCTCCATCAGATAATGTAGACTATTATTTGGCAAACTGGATCAGTCTACTGAGAGAAAGCAGCAGCCCCAGCAAGGTATAAAATTAGCCAGAGCTTTTAAAGCTGTCATATGCACTCAGGTTGGTTTAGGGGCATTGTCGATGGGCAAATATTGGCTTCACTATGAACAGGGGTTGTCAAACAGCATGAAATTAGCATGCAACAGCATTTCACGCGTTGCATCATTGAACAATGTAGCTCTTCATAGCAAAACATTTATCTGTTCATAATTTTTTTTTAATTTTTTGTTTAGAATTATGTGTCCTCATTATGAGGTATCCATAATTCTTGTATAAACAGTTGATAAATGCTTGATAACACAGAATAGGTACAATCATGTATAATTACTAATCAATAATTATCCTTATATCTTTTCATAATAATCATATATCATCACTGGCTTTAAATAAATTCATAAAATAGCTTTAAACTTCCTATACATTTTGAGAAAATGATAAATTAATACATTCTAATATTGTAAATAGCTATTCATACTTTTCTAAAAACATTCAGCAAATTTTTAATCACTCAAATATATATTTAATACATCTTGGTAATATTACTAAGCTAGTATAATTAAATATTATTTACAATCACACACACACACACACACACACACTAATCACTAATCAGCTGTGTCCATCTATTCATTTTTTCCTATTTGGAAAAGCAAAGTACTTCACTTCTTCTCTGTTTTTAATTCCTTCTTATATACTGTAGAACTTAATGCATTGAGAATACATTTATGAACACCCATTCATAAAATATTGTGTATATAGGCTTGTGTTATTATTTCATTACAGAATCATTAACTTTTTATATACATGTACTGATAACTCCCTGGCAGGTTTATAAATGTGTTTCAAACTGCCAAAATATATATGATTACACATAATGCGTTATTAAACATTAATTTACTAGTTGGATGGATGCTTTGTAGGATGAGTCACAGTTGCTAACAAAGACATTAATAAACACAGCATGTTGTGTTTTTTTTTTTTTTTTTTTTTCGAGATGAAAGATTAGACAGAGGCAGCCAGCTAATGCTTCCAGAGGAGAGGACAGAGGAAGAAGGATAAGGAAAGAGCCATAGTAACAGCAGCCATGGCTGCTCAGTGTGCATGAAGATGGAGGGTAGAGGAAGGTGGGCGGTGTGTGGCTCCAGAAATACGACTCTTGACTCACCAACGATTTGCTGTCTGTATGTGTTTTTCCAGGACACAGTTAGTCAGATTCATGACTGTTGAGGGCTCAAGCTTAAATATGCCCTTGAGGCAGATTTGTCTTTAAATAAATAAAAAAAAACAGGGATCATAAATATCCTCAGTCTGATGCATTTGTATTCTGAACCCATAGCTCGTACAGCATGCTTTCGTCTCCAGTATCGTCTTGTTTCACCTGGTAGCTCTGATTTCTTCTCTGATACTGTCTGCTTCTTCTTTGCAGTGTATACACTTTGAAATAACACAAATCCACTAGCATCACCATGTTTTGGGGTTTACATGTACATAGCCACTCTTGAAATACCAATGTTGGTGATGTAAAAACAATAAGAAAACACTTTTTTGTTTTCTCCCTGTCACAGGTGGAGCATGATGACTGCAGCCCCCACAATGTGACGCTGGGCTACTACGTGACCAGCGGCAAAACTGTCTATATTTCCTCATTGGTAGTTGAGGCACTACATGTGTACGGTTTTGACAAGCTTCTTTCGGACATCAGGCAACACACTCCGTTGGTCAAGGCAGTTCTGGTTCCCGTGGCAACCTGGATGCCCGCACCAAGCATTCACTTGCAGTTGAAAACAGGTGATGAAACGCTCAACGAAAACAAGATCAATAGGATATAGATCAACATTTACTTAACCAGATGAAACAAAAGAGTCGTAAAAATGTTAATTGTAGCTGCGGAGCTCATATGGTTGAAGAATTATGCAGAGAGGAGGAGGGAGAGAATATGAGCACAAGGAGAGCAGAGAAATGGAAAATGCAATGAGAGTACAGGGAGGGAGACACAGGGGGAAGAGCAGAGCTGAGAGAAAATTTGAAAATTCTGATTACATGTATGTTCTACTTTCCCCGTCTCTGATACCCTAAATCCTATGCAAGTGTCATGATTGCTAAGGCAAATTGGTGCATTCATTTAGTCAGCCTGTTAAGCCTCTTAAGAAAGCACGTTTTAGCACACGCATCTAAATTGAGTCGTGTGGTGGAACAAGGGTAGGAAAATCAGTGCAATTATTAACACATTGCTATTTAAAAGACACGTAGGTTTAAAATCCCATCACTTTTCTAAACTTTTTATATTTAAGTGACTCAGGTGTTTAAATTTGAATCAGCTCATCAGTCAGGAATTGGTAGATTTTGCAGAGGTGCTACTGATTGAATTAAAGCCACTATGTAATTATTTAATTTCTTTAAATTTCAAGCTGCACTAATAAATTTTAACAATGGATTAAATGTACACAATACATCCAATATCAAAGGGGTCACTCCTAGTGATAAACCCACAGGGATTAATCACCCAGCTCTATAGTCCCCTTCAGCTCTACAGAGCGTTATAGTGTTTTTCAGCCCATTGTTTTGTATTTATGTCCTGCTAATTTTATGTTCTGGTTCACTTTCTCCAATCTCATCAACTTTGTTTGCAGCAGCATCAGGTAGCCTGGCTGGTTTTCGTGAAACAAGTCTATTAAACCCACTGTACACCACCTGGCCAGCCCACACTATCTCTTACAAAAATTCTATTCTCATAAAAGTAAACTGCACATCCAAAATTCCTTTCAATAGAAACGTATTTTCTTCTTCTTTTTCGGATTATGGTTTATGTGGATTACGTTTTTAAATAGTTCAGTGCAGGTTCTCACTTCTTATACTGTTACTCTTTACTGTTTAATGTTTTTATTCAATGTTTTTTTGTTCAGTCTTCATATTCACTGCCTCTGGGTGTCGCTCACTGCGTCCGTTTGCAGATTTAGAAAAAGTTTGTGATACATAACAGAAAAATGTGAACTGCAACAAAATCCTATTCCTTCAAAACATAATTGTGAATGCAATTCAGACAGAGCCAAAAGATGATTGAATACAAGATGACTTATCTGTAGGGTTTATTCATTGGGTGGACAGAAACACAAATCCAGTGAATGCTTATGTTGTACCATGTGTGCTGGACGTGTGAATAGGCACACTGCTATGTTTACCATATTTTTTAAGTTTCAAATCACTGTCCCTAAAAAGAATTTGTACTACTTTAACATATTCTTACAATAAAGATTTTTGTTAGGAGAAAAAACTGTAAAAATTGTTTTTTTATACTGCCACATACTATTATTAGGTCCCGTTACTGTTGGAAATGTTCAGATCCCAAACATAGTTGCTTTAATCTCCAATGGGAAACAACAAATCAGTGCTGTGTTCCCAATGTTTTCTGTTACACCAACTGGTAAATTGCCTAGTGACATATTTCATTGCTTACAGTGTGATGTATATTGCAGTAAAGACTATCCCCAGTGTGCAGCTGTGCATAAAGTAGGCACTTTAGGCAAGAATAAAAATCCATTTCTGGCTCATAAACCATAAATACACAGCATATGCCAATTCACCATCCACAGCAATTTGCATAAGATTATCAACTGGGTCAACACTGTTTGTGCCTGCAATGTGTTGCAGACTATGAGACTAGTGGAGAGTCTTTTTGCCTTTCTTTGGAGACGTAGCCTGAGCTCATAAGCACCGCGTCGTCTGAATTTAGGTCAGAATATTGTTCCACCTCTCCAGGTCCTTTTAGAGGTTTTTAAAAAAGAGTGAAGAAAGACAGAGTGCAGGGAATGAATAGAGGGCGAAGGCTGCGGTAAAAGGACTGAGACAACATTAATAACATCCTCCATAATCTGCTGATGGACTCAATATTGTTTACCCTGTTCTTCCCCAGTGCGGCACTGTGTGACTCCAACAGACAGCTACTCCTTTAGTTGTTCTCATTCTAGGTAGTGACGATAATCCTCTTTTTCCGTCTCATTGCGTAAGTTTATCCGCCATATGAGGAACCACTATCTACAGTAGAGCAATACTTTCAATAATACCAAAAACACAGCCCCAGATACAGCTAACAGATACAGCATGATGAAGTAGATTGTTGTGGAGTTTCTATATCATTTCTCTTTCACATCGCTAGTTCTGACACCAGGTAACTGCTGTCAGTGCTATTGGTGCATTTTTATTCATCAGGACCATTTATGCTTTTGTACGTTTTGTTTAAAGTTTATTTTATGCATGTAAAAGTGGTGATAAATGTAGTGATGTCATCAAGTGACACATTTTCCTTTTTGTAAGACTGAATAGTGTAAAATAAATACAGTTTAGAGATTATGCTTCAAAAGAGAGGTATAGGTGTCGGAAACTAGTCAACAACCAACAAATCCACTATTTAATCAATTAAAGGCTCTGATATTTTGAAACGCAGTACTGATATGTAATACTTTAAGTATTTACTGACTGTTTCAATATCAATTAAATATGATGTTCTATTTTTCCCCTTGCAGTACTGAGGTTCGTCGGTCCAACAGATAACGTCTACTCCTGCAGTTTTGTCCAGATGTTGGAGCAGAGGCTGGAAAACGCCTTCGATGAGGCTCAGGACAAAGTGCTGGAGACTTACAATAGGCTGACTGTAGAGGTACGGCATGACTGCATGAAGGCTATTTTTAGTACATAATGCTAATCAGGCTAATGTGAATAATAAAGCTAGGTAGCTATTTCAACAAAACCGTGATGACTCTTTTACTACAAATTAACACATAAAACACTGCTCTGTAATTATTCGATAAAAGGTCACAATGTTGGGCATATAATGGTTTATTCCCAGAGACACGATAAAAGTTCATTCTTCTACAGTCGTAAACCTGTGAAATAATTTTCCACCTTTTGTTCTTTGCTTCTTACTAACTGTCTATGTCTTTGTCAACGTGCTCTCATGACTGTGGGATATACATACTGTGCGCGCGCACACATGCACACACACACACACCATCTTATCATAAAGTAGGTCTCAGCAAGCAGAGGCAGATATAGGGTCCATTCATAATTCATCCTCTGAAATATTAACACCCATGGAGGAATGTGATGGGAATTTCTCGTCTCATCATCCACTTTACTATGGTGACTCAGTCACATTGTTTTCAGAGCATCACACAGGTCTTATTATAGTAAGAAAAAAAGACACATTGTTCATTCAAAGTGTCATGCTGTGTCTGGAGCTCTGTTATGCATTCCTTATGTGCATTTCAGACATTTGATATGATGATGTTAGGTATTTCTGTATGAATATCTCAATTATACATGTGCACACTGCCTCCTGTTTATATGGTTGGTTATGAATAAAGAATTGAACAATCATTCCAAAAAAAAAAAAAACAATATGTTTATCCTCAGATCCAAAGTGTGTCTCAGGACCAGGGCTCTCCATCAGTCTCTCTGGTATATGTGGTGAAGAACCAGGACGCGATGCTTAACGGAACGATCTCCAGCGGCCTCCTGAACCAGCTAAGCGCAGAGCTGGTGGGATACTTTCTGTTCTACCCTCCCATGGTCATCGCTGAGCGTGAGTAAAACCACAATTGTCAAAACACCTTGAGGTCCTCTGGTAGAGAGCAAACTTGTTCAGTGTTCTCTCATAAAACATTTGCAAAGGCTAGATTTAAATATTTTATATCCTGCAGTGTTTACATCCGTGTTTGATAGCTTACAGTCTTCTTCTTCCTTACATTTGTTGATGCAAAAATGGGCACCCACTCATAAAGACATATCCCTGTATGTCTGTGTACTCAGAAACTCCACTTGGCACCTTTGGAGTAGGTGCTGCATATTCATATTCAAGTCAACGCTGAGTTATTTTACTGTAGATTTGTGATGTAACTTAAAGGTGATGAATTTGACATGCAGAGCATCATTACATGATCCCTTCGCGCATGCGCAATGGGATCATCCAGTGCTTTCACTTTCAAATTCGTAACTCTTGTTTTAAGAGTTAATTTCTTATTTTAAGCATTCGTCTTTACACTATAATCTTTAATCAAGCATAACCTTATCTTTTTGACTATTAAAATATGATATATAACATCTCTTCCCCAAAGTCTGATCAAATAAATCTTGTTCTAAGATTCAGTAACAAACTCAAGTTGCTTGATTCAAGAGTCACACAAAAAACACCTGCAAGCATTTTCTGCTTATATTTAGTATATTTCACATACATTGGGTCTATGAGAAGTTAAATTCTAAGTAATCTCATCTTAAAACCATTTTTTCTGCTTATTTTATGGTTACATTAAGAATATTTCACATATTTTGGGTCTGTAAAAAGTTAAAAGTCATTTTAAGTGATCATCATCTGTCTGCTGCCTATGTATACCTGAGTGAGATACTGAACTCCGTTGTCCCCGGATGCTCCATCCCTGAAGGATGGATTAAATGCAGTTGCCAAAATTTTGTGTATATGACAAATAAGGCTGATTATTATGAAAACCAGCATTTTCTGCTTATTTGAAGTTTTCTAAATACATCTTATTTTGAGATTTAGCATCTCAGTTGTCAAGTGTAATTATCTCGCTGCATGGACAGATGATTTCATTTGTTTTGAGTAACTTATTCCTCAGATTTAGTGTTTTTATCTTGTTTTTAGACACCCCTTTTTTGCAGTGTGTCATCATTTTGAGAGCTGTTGAGAGGCAATAGCACCTTTCAGTAATGCCACTTACATAACAAACATACCTAAACCTGTGTTGAAACCGAGTGAAACTGACATGTTGTCCCCGATTAGCCTAAAACTGGAACTGCCGCCCCAGCCATTGGCATGTTGAGAGATGTTGAATGGCAATAGAAATGCTCCCAGTCTGTTATTTAACACCTTTTACCTTTTTAGACCTACTGGAATGCCCGTGCTCCCATTTGCACAGTGTCTGTCAAATTAGAAAGTAGAATGGCAACTGCATAAGATAGAGCAATAGTTCTTTTGCATATAAAAATGGAGGAATTACACTTAATATATCATTCATTCAACATGTCCCAGAGCACCGTTTCCTTCCACTAATGATTTTGCAGAAATCTGGAAAAAATGTGCACCATCACAACAACAGTATAATCAATACAGCAGGTTTTCACGGCCCTTCCAATGTTGAAATTAACATAATCACTTTGTGTGCATGAAGTATCACATGATTTTCTGTTAGCCATTAGCTATTTTCTGTTTAGCTGTTGTTTATTGCACTTTCATGGATAAACATGGTCTTTTACCAATATGTACAGTATATGCTCATAAGTGTCTGGCACACGTAGAGATCTGATCTGCAGTAGTTTAAATTGTTATTTTTATGCACATGCTGTCTTTTTGTGTAATGTAAAGAATGCCCTGGCAGACTTACTCTGTGTTAGGCCATAAAGGGTTAATTAATGCCAGTCACACAACAAACTTAACCGAAACCATTGCTAGAAGTTTCTCTTGAAAGGACACCATGCATATAACAAGCAGAAACTGCCACGTCGTTCCCGACTTATCTAAAATTGACTCTAGAGGGCCACATACTTTTTAACCCTTTAACACTGGATATGTCATGTCATGAATGTTTGCACACACATACTTTGGATTACTATTACTATGGAGCAGTTTGCACTTTTGGAGAGTCTTTGCTCTCCACCCTCTTTCTCCATCACTGTGTGCATATTCAAAGGTGAGCTTCAGAGGCTTCTGGGAGAGACAGGAGTGAAATTATCATAATGACACGATATAAAATAAAATAAAGCTCAACGTCTCAGCTGTCAGAAACCATTTGATTTTTTCCAATAGCATACCATTATGTCATTACGGTAAACCAAAGTGCGCATGTGCAAACACGTCATGGGCGTCACACTCTATGTTCAAGTGTTAATTCTATGTTTAATCAAAACAAGTCTGATCATCCCAGTGCTTTTCGTTCAATGAAAGGTCACATGCATTCATATGCAAATTTGCAAATGAGGTCATTTGCGTGGATATTGTAGCAGCCAGCAGCTACATGAGTTGGCATCACTGCTCTCGAACATTTCATCCCATGCTCATTGCCCATTTCTGAGCAATCACAGCAACAAAGAGTTGCTTTGCTCTTACTGCCACACATAAAGAACTCAGCCAGCATTGTCTAACCCACAATTAATGGAGCATGACCAACAAATTAAAGTTCCGTTTAGAGTGCTTGATATTCATTCACTTGATGTCCCTCCAAGCCATCTTCTCAGCGGCACTGCTGGGGGACTGTGATGCATTTGGAAATACTCACAGAGGGCTGTAAGTGAAAATGGAAATGAGTAATTTATCTGTGGTCGAGGCGCGTGGCTCTGACAGTCGCGCTGTTTAGCACAAATATCCAGTTTGTCATTTGTCAGTTTCATCAAACTGACATGCAAGCGCGCCAAAGTACATCACAAAACAGGATTGATGTTGACATTTTCCACTGACTTGACATTATGTTGTCTGACGCACTGCAAAGATGCTCTCTCCATTAAAGGCTGCGTTCATTTATAGCTGACTCTTTAGACACAGAAATCTCGGTAAGAATTTTCTCCTTCTGATATTTTTTGCACCTTTTGCATTACACCGTATAAGGTATACACCACACTAATACTATTAGACTTGGATGTGCTGACATATCATTAATTAATTTGTGCCAAGGAAGTGTGAGGGAGCCATATTTGTTTCTACCTAGCCTCAGTGTTACCCTCAGGCTGTGAAGGTTGACTTGGAAACACAACAAGGTTAGAATCTGTACCCACATCCTTGATTCATGTCTTTTTATGGTCTTTTCAGCAGGAAGGGAACAAGTGTGCAGAGCTGAGCTTGAATCTAAAAAAAAAAAAAAAAAAAAAGATTTTTACATTTATTTTGGTCTTGAAAGGCTTACCAGACAGAGAGTTAGAGGCATGTAGGATGGAGGACTGGAAACAGGGAACGAGTACAATAAGTTATTTTGAAGAGGGGACAGAAAGCGATCTAATCCGACCTAGTGAATCTTGTTTGGAGTTTTCCCTGAAATAAGCCAAGCTCTGCTGTTTGTTTTGATGGATACCATCTTGTGCTCCAAATAGTTTTGAAGTGTTAGTAGTCTGCTCTTATCTTAGCTCTTATCAATAACTGTTACTACAATCTGTCCCTAATCATTACCAAATGCTTTTAACGACTAAACATAACTATGTAGTTACAGAGAAACAACCATTACTTTGCAAATATATTCAATATACTTGAAATTTACGTATTAATGAAACAATGATGAGACCAGGCTTGAGCTATAACTACAGAAGGTACAGTCCAATTAGAGTCTTTCAGTATTTTTCACTCTTAACTCAGTGTGTGCCAGCCCTTTTAGAAAACTGAAAGTGTCTTGTGCCAGTGTTTTTGGCCATTTTGAGTCATTTTTAAGACCCACAGAATATTTTGTACTATGGCTCTGAAAACACAGAATAGCTTAACTGAAAGAAGATATATTTCACCATGAACAAAAATGTTTGTTTTTATCTTGTTCTATTCTTGTTTTATCTGGGGGAGAGTAGAGGCTAGTTTCACCAAAATCATCACTTTTTGTCCAGAATCTGTTTGTTTTGCTCTCTAATTACGATCATCTCCACTTCCTGCTTTGATCTTTGTGGCTATAACAGAGATGTTCTATGTTGTAGAGACAGACCACTCAGATCATTTTGAATGGAGAGATCTGTAAACGGCAAAGATGGCGCCTGTCCCGCCTCCTTTCATGAACAGCCAATCACTGCAGTGTTACAGCCGAACCGGCAAAGTTATAACCCAGTCATGTTGTTTCACCAGTGCATGCGCACAGGAAAGACCAACCTATCTGGTGGCACGCAGAGCCAGTTGAAAGATCGGCCATAACCAGTTCGCAGATTGCAGCCATAGAAGGCACACCAACATGGCATGTTTGTTTATTCAATGTATAAATAAAATGAAAAACCTGTCTTGTTGTGTGTGTGTTTAATCCAATTAAAGGGTTAGGGTATAGGGATAACAGCGAGTCATGTGACCCCCTTCCACGATCTTCAAAGGGCAATAACTCTTGAACACGCAGGACATGTTTTGAGATTAACCCCTAACCCTCACGGTGGAGCTTAAAGGGTTAAATGTCAACCCTAGTAGGCCAGAAACATTAACTGCTTTCAAATCTTTATCTAATTTATTGAGTGGGTGATAAGAAATCATGTATTAGACATGATTACGTCACGTCTGTCTGTCAGGTCCATACATCCATGGTCAGGTAGAGCAGAGCAGATCATGTCGGGCTACTAGCCCCTCCAGGTTGTGCCCCAGTTTGTAAAAACGTCACTGATACAACCCATTATCGAACAGGATAGGTTTGATAAGTCTGATAAAGAAAGAAAGAAGCTGTTACGGAGGCTACATGCAGGACGGCAGCAAAGAGCAATCAAATTACAACTGGAACAACGACTGAGAGCCATGGCATGGAAACACAAAAGAACTGAGATATGTTAACCATAAAACAATCCGTTCATAATGCCAGCTATACCACAGTAGCCACGTTTACATGATGTTTTTTAATTCCAAAATAATTGTTCGGAATTAAATAGTTCGTAATTAAAATATTCTCCTTCGAGTTTACATGGAAATAATAATTCTGAATTGAGGTTTACATGGACAACACGTTAAATCACCTTTATTTAATTCCGTTCAATGTCTGGCGGTCGGGAAGGGATCTGATTGGACAGTGGCCGCACTTATGTAATTACTGTTTACTGGAAGAAAACACACTCCAGCTGGCTCCTGACTTTTTTGTCATTTCGGTTTAAAGGTACGCCATGGACACAGACATAATACACGCAGTCAAATATGCCTACTCTTTAAGCAGCAGCTCAAGAATATTATCATGCTTCATGTATGCCATCTGAGGAGGAGAAGAGTGTCGCAGAAGGGAGGAAAAAGACAAACGACTTCTTCAGCCCACTCCCGTGTCCCACTCGCAAATCCAAAGAGCCATGGATGAAAGTCCGAAGCAACGACCGAATCTTCTGCTGCTGCTGCTTCTGCTTTTTCTTCTTACGAGCATGCGCTGAACGATCGGAATAAACTTTAAGAAGAATTAACATTTACATGAAAGAGAATTAAAGTAATTCGGCTTTAAAAGTGGAATAAACCACCTACTTACTTTGGAATTAAGTTTAATTCCGAATAATCATTTTCATTCAGAATTAAGTGTTTACATGGTCTTTTTAAAGCAGAATTAATTTTTCTTCAGAATTAAATTAGTTTTATTCGGAATTAAAGCTCTCATGTAACGCAGCAACTGTCATGAGGATGTATAGAAAACAGCTCGCTAACTGATAGGCTATTTGTTTAGATCGATAGTAGAAGGCTACGCAGCTAACAGCAAACACCAGCAACCTTGACACTGCCGCTAGCCCTGCTTTGGCCTCACTAAGACCAAGCAAGCACTTAGCACCGGCAAGTCAGGGCTGGCTCCGCTTTGGCTTGATAGTGTGATAGATGAGCAGACCGGCTTCAGGGCGGCACGGATTCAGCCGTACAGTGGACCTGGTGTCGTAAATCCGTGCGCATATGCAGTGGAGTGCTCCCTATGGAAAAATAGCATTTTAAATGTCATTCTATGGTAAAGTGTAAGTTTTTGAGTTTCTTTTTGTATCTATTGTTTCTGTCTTGCTAGCACGTTAAAGCATGGATTTGACTATGTCCCCGTTCGTTTAGATAGGGGTCTGGTCTCCTTGGTCTCCTTGGTCTCCTTGGAGGCGTTGCGAAGATAGCTGCTGAGTGGCATGACTTGCCTATAAAGACTTTGGCTATACTTCAATGGCTCTCAAAGAGTTAATTTCATTTGTCTCATGAGCAATCATTCAGTATGAAAAGTAAATGATTAAAATAAATGAAACATATCAGGCATTAATTACAGTCAACATTAATGAGAGCACCAGTACATCCAGACATTGTGTTTGTTTTATTTAATTATTATTATTAAATGATATGATCGACCATAAACTCCATAGTCGAGCCACGTGAGCTCTGTTCGTGTTCCACTCCATCCTTTAATGCCATCTGTGAGATGTTAAAAGGGCAAACAGCTGTACAGCTCCTATCATCTGAATCTGCTGTCCATGTCCCCCGAATGAGCTAATTTTAGCCTGCTGAGATTAGATTAGTATCTGTTTGTGCGTACTCTCAACACCCAGAGGGCTAAAACATCACACTTCACATGGTCACCTCCAGACTCTCTTTGTGTCACCATGGAAACCCTCCCTGTTCCCTTAAAATGTAAGCAGCTTCTTTTAGTGATAGAAAAACAATGACAAAATGAATAGTCCAGATATGTCATGCACACTGATCAGGCATAACATTATGAGTGACTGCCTAATATTTTGATGGTACCCCTTTTTTCTCCAAAAACTGCCCCATATGCATCAAACTGTGAAGCTCTGTGTATTCTGACCCCTTTCTATCAGCATTAACAAAATAGTCATTCATTGCCTTCGTATATGTTCCAGGTGCCATGATAAAGAGATAATTAGTGTTATTCACCTCACCAGTCAGTGGTCATAACGCTATGCCTGGATATTGACCTTCACTGTTTGCATGCGATAGATAGATAGATAGATAGATAGAGAGATAGAGCTTCTCTTTTCACGCTCTGTTTGAGCACCCAGTCTGCTCTGATTATTCAGCTGGCCTTATGTTGTGATTGGTCAACCGGACTAAACGCTTGCTGTGATTGAGGGTGTGCCAAACTAGCCGGGGGGCAAACTGTGACATCACCACATTAAGAAAGAAAAGACGGGACTTCCCTCAAGGCATTTCACGCAGTTTAAGTGCAGTGTTTCAATATGGATTTGTAACTTCAGACCTTTCACAAGTACAAAAAACTATATAACACTCTAAAAGAAAGGATAAAGCACTTTATTTTGGTGTGACACAGACAGGGTATGAAAGTACTAACAAATAACAATTCATTGATGCTTTTGTTTTTTCAAGGGATTTATTGACAGTAAGACAAATATAGAATCACATCGGCTTCATCCTTTAATTCCACCATTTTCCATTTGCTCATGATTAGATTGAAGCAAGAGCTTTTTCTATTGGATCCCTTACCGCTGCAGTGTTAATGAAATTAATGTGTTGGATTTCAGGCTCGCTGAACTGATTCTCTGAAGGGCCCTGAATGTGTCTGAACCTTAACGCTTCAGTGCTGTTTGTCTCTTGAGTTTATGTGTGTTGTCGGAGAAGAACTAGTGAATGTAAATGCGTTAACGTACGGAGGCATCAGGGGAGGCGGCAGCAGACAGTCAGAGGACTGAGGAGAAACACTAGCTGGAATTAACAGCTCGACGGGCTGGTGAAGAAAGCTGGCTCCGTGGTCGAGACAGAGATGGAGAAGTTCTCTGAGCAAACTGCTCTCCATCATGGACAATGGACCTCTGCAGCACCATCAGCAGACAGACAGTGCTGCTATCTCCATCCTGCTCCACCAACAGACTGAAGAAGTCGTTTGTCTATTATCTGCTGTGTACCTGCACCATATCTATCTATCTATCTATCTATCTATCTATCTATCTATCTATCTATCTATCTATCCATCCATCCATCCATCTCACAGCTACCTCAACTGCAGAGCACAACTCTCGGCAGGCAGCCAGCTCAGACAAGTTAAGCTGAGACAGATGGTGAACCAGGCAGATGGGAAATGAGGAGAGAGAGGTTGAAGGATGGGTAGGACACAGAAAGAGGCGGATGGACTGAAGGAGTGATGATGGGTAGATAAAGGCGGAAGGAGACAGTCGACCGGACGGAAAAGGAACAGGCGTTTTAGGAAACGAATGAGCTGACAGGTAAATAGGTAGGCAGGTGCAGAGGCACGCGGGCAGAAAGGAAGGGTGATAGCTGGTGTAGATGGACAGAGGAAGTAGACAGCGAGAGGTAAGAAAGTAAAGGCTGTAATGAAACCTGACAAGAAATGTTTCATCGTATTTTATCATCCGTGCCAAGGGCCAATGCTACAAATCTCCTCCTCTGCAGATCTGTCACTGCAGCACACAAACATACTGCCATCACAATCGCAATTTAATAAACAAATCATAATAAATAACAAACATTAACTGATGAATCATGTCTAAATAATCATGTCTAAGTCTAAAAATAATAGTAAGAATAATTTACATGTAGATGCTATCAAATTAACATCTACAGTCTACAGTTCTGTGCAAAACATTTTTAAAAGACCTGAATACCTGGATGATGAGTCATGGTGTAATTCCCACACCCAGCGAATGAAAGTGCTGATTCTTTCTGTCCATCACTGTCATAGCATAGCATTTTGGGACCCACATTGTTTGTTCAAGAGGATGCCCTACACAAATCATTCTGCCAGTTAGCAGATATGTTGACTAGGGGTGTGACGAGATCTGGTGGCACAAAATTGCGATATCTCGATATTTCTCGTTTCGTGAAAAGATGTCACGCGAGAAAATGACTCTTACTATGTGCCAGCAAAAGAAACTGATAAAAAAAGGCAAAGGAAAGTGGCAGCAGTGGCTTTACTGCAGCACTTAAACTGCAGTAAAGTTAAGCTGGTTTCACACCGAAGGGGCAAGTTCACTGAGAGAAACCCATTAAAGGTGGAATTGGAGTTCTTTAAAAAACGGTTCCAACAAGCTTTATTTTGAAAATACACACACCCCTGCCCTTTTTTCAGACCTCCCACCTGAAACGCATTGCTTGTTCCCAAGTGTTTCACGAGCACTGCATTGATTAGCTAATTTTAGCTAACTTCTAACTATGGCGCCTTCACAGGGAAGACTGTACAATATCGTAATGAACCTAAACAAGAAATATTATTATCTTTTCAAGAAATATTTATCTGTATACTAGATTAAAAGCTGACTTTTCACTTGTTGTTTTGATACGTGTTCTACATTGTTTCATTAGCATGAAATTAGAGTGAGGTAGAGTGAAATAAACTCTGTTTAATAAAAGAGATAGTGTTAAATGACTGTTTGTCCAGTCATATATTTTGTCATTTTAGTTTTCTTAAAAGTAATGTGAAAGTATTGTCTCATCTCGTTCTCATTCTCATGAACCCAACATGGTGTATCGTCTCATCTTGTGAGCTGAGTGTGTCGTCACACCCCTAATGTTGACGGTAAAAGTCCCCGAAGACTGAGATGTCAAATGTGGGAAGTGCAGTTTAAGAAATGCAACGTAAACTGGTCTGGCTCCCCAAGGTCACATCTGACAAAGTCTGAAAACTTTTTGTGTTTTTAAAATGACAAGTACGTATAACTTTCTCTCTCTCTCTCCTTCTCTCTTCAGCTCTTGAATACCATAATCTCAACACGTCGATGGCGACCAAGAACTATTGGGTGATAACAGGTAAATTGCTGTTGCACACACAGACACACACACGAAAGTGCTACTGGGTGATCAGCGGTAATCAAGAGTTGCATCGATTGGACAAAACAGCAGTTAGCCCAGGCGCTCGTTGTTGTGCAGTTCAGCAGAATAGTATTGGCTGTCTCATTTTCCTCCCCCTGCCCACTCCCTTGCCTGCGCTCCCTGTGCTCAGAGTGTCTTTAGCTGCTCTGTTCCTGGGAAAACCTATTGATGTATTATTCAAAGCTTCCAGACTGGGGCAGAGGGAGAGATCACATCACATCACATCACAGCTGGGTGTGAATGATGCTAAATGTGTGTGTGTGTGTGTGTGTGTGTGAAGTCTGTCCACTGCTCCATCTCATTTATAACATCAAGTGAGAGACACCGCAACAAAATTGATGCAAGCACTTGTGTGTGTGTGTGTGTGTGTGTGTGTGTGAAGTCTGTCCACTGCTCCATCTCATTTATAACATAAAGTGAGAGACACCGCAACAAAATTGATGCAAGCACTTGTGTGTGTGTGTGTGTGTGTGTGTGTGTGTGTGTTGTGTTTACAGGGGGAGAGACAGAGTGTGTTGCTGCAGCTGTAATGAAAGTTTCTGGGTGAACAGCTTTTAAATGGAAGGGGAGCTCTTCTAGTCCTGCTAATCTTCCGCCTTCTGTTTATCTTTCCCTCTCTCCTCCCTCGTCCTGCTCAATATTGATGGCTTCCTTCGATATTAATTTCACACTCTCCCTCCCTTCACCTGTCCCCTTGTGTTGCCGTTCCCGCCCCATCACTCATCCCTTCGTCTCTTGGTCTGTCTGAACACTTGTTTAACACCCCCACCCCACCCCTCATCTCTCCTCGCAGTTATCCAGGATGTAGACAGCTCCTCCCTCGAGGCCAACTACCAGAGTTTTGCCAGCCTGATGGAGCAGCGACTGGCCGAGCTTTTCCAGGTGGCTGGCAGGCAGGGCCCTCGAATGGCACGGTCTCGGCGGGCCACTACAGTGGGGAGCTACACTGTTCAGGTAGGTGGGAATGTTTTTTTTTTCTTTGTGATGGCAAGATTGTGTTCATACTCATACCTGTCTCTTTTTCCAGGAGACCATATGTAAATTGCTAAGTTATTTTGACAGTTTTCCCCCTGTATGGACTCAGCGCCAGTATGGACATATGTAAATTGCTAAGTTATTTTGACAGTTTTCCCCCCTGAATGGACTCAGCGCCAGTGTGAGGCTGTACTAGCAGTGTGTTAACACAGTGTAAAATCAGTCATAGCTCAATGAACTACACGTCAAGTCAAGGAAAACCATTCTTCTGAATGAAACAATGCTATTTCCCTGCCAGCATTGAATCTTGGCTGGAGTGGATCTTGGCATTCTCCTGCACAAGCGTGCTCAATGTTGAGCTCAGAACAGGATTTAGTTTTTGTTTTCAATGAATGTTTTGAAATGGAGAAAGCTGACTTGATCCATAGATGGTCACGGTCTGTAGTGCTACATTGGTTAGTTGTTTATGTTCAGTTAATGAAGCTACTGCTGTATTAACTGGATTGACTGCACCTATGAACCAGGGCTGCAATTGAGAGATTATTACTTTTTCCCATTAATTTATCAATAAGTTTGTCAACCTGCTGATGCTTTATTAAAAGTCATGTGTGTGAAGTGAGGCTATCAGTTGAGGCAAATGATTCCCAGCAACCTACTGTTATTAATGATGGTTTGTAGGTCAGTAAACATCCGGGACAACTCCACATTCAGCACCCTGGACAGCACCCTCTCATGAGCAGGGACTTTAGAATTCCAAAAATTCAACAGTGTCTCAGAAATTGTAGCTACTGTTGTGCCACCACCAATATTTTTCCTCTTTCTTCACCTTTAGGGTACCTAAAATGTGTTGTTTTCTTATTTTTTCAGTCCAAAAAAATCAATTTCCATTTTTCTAATGATATATAGCTTTTAAATTTTGTTACACTGCATAAAGACATAATTGAGTTACATCAACCTATAGCCATGGTTGTCCTATAGATGTGCAGAACTTCACTTTGCAGTGCAAAATGAGACCACAGTGAGTGAAAATGTGACAGCTGCAGCAAAAATGACCAGAAACTGCTTGGGATTCAGAGGGTTAATTTAACTTGATGGAAGGATGAAGCATTGACTAAGGAAGAACCTTAAGGAAGAACTCAAGAAAAATGAAGAATAATTTTTCTTGAGTAGCATTACAAGGCTGATACATGCATTACAGTATTTCACCCTTGGCTGAGGTCTTTGCTCTCCAAATGTCATTCCAGTTAATATCAGAAACATAGAAAGAGAACTCATTATACCTACACACTGTGAAGTTGATAATGGGAATCAGAGCAAAAAAAACAAGCAATTTGGTGGTATCAAGTTGGACTTGTCAGATACATTTTTCACTTTTTTTCTAACATTCACCAGACAAAATATTCAGTGGATTAATCAATTAAGATTTATAATTCATTACACTAAAAGGTTGCTGTATGGGTGCGTCACATAGCGTCACATCAGAGCATCTTTGACGGGTTTAACGAAACTGTACCCCATCATTTCACACATTTCAAAATCTACCTGCATAGACTTGAGTCCATGCAGGTAGATTTTGTGTGTGATTTGTATGTACTGTTGTTAGAGAGTATGGTCATATAAAATAAGGCTACATACTTGAATAGAAGGTAATCAACACAGAAATGCAGAGGTTTGTTATTTCCCGTATGTGTCTGCTCCCTGTCCGGCATCCCATATTGTGCAAATTAAGGCAACGATTGACTTTATGCCTTACACACCCTCAAGGCTTTATGGGAAGTCACAGATGACCCGTTTTATAGCTGCAAAAAGGGAGTAGACTGGAAAAGGTTTAGAGAGGAGAGAGAAAACCATCCAGCCATTTAATACCACACATCCCTTCTTATTACGACAAAATCAAATTACCAGACTTGATTAAACCGTGTGATGTGTTTGTCAAAATTAAAAAAAAGTGTTTGATGTACGATGAAAGGAAATTGAGATTTCAAGTGACTCAGTTATCCTTGAGTGTCTTCTCCAAGTGCAGTTATCTTGCAGCAAATGGTTCTTCGTGATCAAAGCAGCTGAGCAGATTCAAAACTTTGATTGGGCAACTGTAGACATAGCAGGGATTTTTAATCTGTTGGAGAGTATTTAATCTGGCTATGGATAATATATTTTGCAGATTCTCTCACAGTCTTTTATATATTAACAAATAGACTCTTTTGAACAAAGTAGTCTTGAGCTAATCTGAAATGGTAATTGTATGTGGTTTGTTTGTAGCCATTTCATTTTACAAAACAGCATTCTCAGTTCGAGACGCTTTACTTTGCCCTCTTCCAGATGGTGAGCATGCGTCGACTGCCTGGTCCCAAGAACCCAGCAGAAATGACCTACTACGCTCAGATGAACGGAGCACCCATCACCGGATCCACCGCTGCCAAAACCCTCTGCAGTCTGGACTCCCAGACCATGGCTCTGACACTGGGATACTTTGTGCAAGTGCAGGCTGAACGTAAGCTGATTATATTACTTTAGAGCCTTCTGTTGCATTGTTATGTGTCATACATGTAGAAGAGCAATCAAGTCAGGCAAATAAAGAACTGTAAGAGTAGCACAGCTCTTTCTTGGCACCAAGGAACTGAGGTCTACAGGGGAACATCTGTGACATTTTACTTAAAGGATCAGTGTGTGGGATCGAGCGACATCTTGCGGTGAATTTGCCAATTGCAACCGATGAGCACCCTTCACCCCTCAATTCTGAAGCATGTCGTAGAATTACACTGACCTTCAGGTAACTATGTAGATATAAGGGCTCATTCCAAGCTAACAAAAACAAAACAATTTTAAGTTTCAGGTGATTGTACGCAAATGAAAACATAGTTATGTGTATTTTATTTCTTTTTTGTCAATAAAGCCCTGGGGTTCTGGTGTAGCCAACACAGACTTCGTTTTCCGTACACTGCCCATTGTTTACAGTCTGATTAGCAGCTTGAGACACGAGACTGAAGCTTGAGTAGAGCGATGCAATGGTACAACTACAGCATGGACAATTATTTTACAAGTAGCCCCTTAACAAGCTAATTTCAAACCAATTAAAAGCTAAATTATGACCAGATAATAGCCAGTGGGTTCCCAGACTGCATTTTGGCAAATGCGTTTCGCCTTTCTTGCTCCCCACACTGATTATTTGCCTGCATTCAACCAAAACCTGCTCAGACATGAGGGATCTGTACTTCTCGGACTACAAACAAAATTCAGGACTCTTCCTCTCTCAGAATCTTGTCCTATTGCCTAAAGATTGTGAATGCAAGATCTATCTATAGACATTACAGATAAATGATAGGTATCTTCTTCTTATCTAACACCTGGTAAGTATGCGGTATGCGAATAGGCATAATTTAACTATTCCTTTCAATCCAGTGCCAGGAATTATTCATCTTGTTTTTGTTTTTTTTAAATGAATGCATAGGTTATTGATGTTGAAATGCAAAATCAAAATATACACTGATTTATTCCAACTTTTGAAATTATTAGCATAAATATAGGACTCTTTTTTTGTTTGCCTTTTGCATATTTACACGCATATTTACACAGATTTTATTTCCCATATGTGTGCTGTTTTTTGGCGTTAGCTATTATGCAAATAGTTACATGCATATTATAGATGCATAGTCAACTCACAGAGCACACTTCTCATTCAGCAGCCATCACTGACAGACCACAGTGTCGTAAACATCCCCAGTTTCACTGCTCTTCAGGATTTATCTTTTTAATTCAAGTGTAACAGCACTAGCGAACCGTGTCATTGTGTAGATTTTGGGTTTTCCACCCATTTCCATAATGCTCTACACTAAGCATCCAATAAAGCTTTAGAATATCAACAGAAATTCAGACTCACAAGTTCACAAGTACCCATAATTTTCCAGGTTGGGATCAATAAAGTAATTCTATTCTAGTGTATTCTATTCTATTTCAAATCAAAGATTGTTTTCCCACACTTAGTAGATGATGAGGACACAATGTTCCCTCTCACTTTCTCCCTCACATTTTCCCTGATTCTATAATTAACAAACTGGAGGGACACCAACGAGCATCATCATCCCTCTAACGGTGCTCAGGCCCGGGAACTGAACACAGTGTTCTTGTAAAATGTATTTAGGTTGCCTTTAAAAGGCTCCTTAGAAACAAACTGCATCAGTCCTTCAACTTAAAACACATCATTTTGCCAAATTGATGTTGTTGCTGTGAGGGGAGAGTCCTAGGAAGCACATTTTTCAGAAGAGATTCAAGTGAAAAAAGATCCAAACTGCTTTTTTATGTTTTATGTTATCACACATTTCAGGATAAGGATTTCAAGTTTGCAAAGAAACATTTCTGCATGTATTGTTCAATTTGTGCACAATTTAAATCAATCAAATCTATGCTAAATATGACGCTGCAGCCAGAAGATGGTTAGCCTGGTTTACCATGAGGAAAGAGTTGCCTTGGCTCTGTCAAATTATGACAAAACAAAGAAAAAAATGTGTACAATGGTGTTATTTAAATGATGATGCTATGAACGATGAATGCTATTTTCGTCATTTTATTTATGTCCAGCAGGAAAGTGCCATATCACGTTCCAGTTATGATTAATACAATAATAGATAGTCAATAGACAAATAATGCATCATGTGCATCTTAACTAATAGGAATCTTTTGATACTGACATATGTAGTATTTAATATTTGATTGGTGTTTTGTTCTTTCATGCTTGAAGGAGAACAATGAGTTTTAAATCAAGACTTAATTTTTCTGGGAGACTGTAGCCGAAAGGCAGACAGAATTGCATAGCGAGAGTGAGCCTCATAGGCAACCCATCTAAACACAGATGGTGTCATTATTCTATAGTCATTACATTGTGCATTCAATTACTTCATAAGGAGAAATTTAAGCAAAACATATGTCTGTTGTCACTTTAAATGGGGTTTTCAACAGGGAATACCTGGAGAGTTTGCAGTACTTTTTTCAGCGACCACTGCTGCTCTTCAGCATGTTGTTCCAAGCTTACCGTAATAATTAAAAATAACTCAGATGAGTGTATCTACATTTTTATCAGATCCCTCTTTTCTTCATCTGTATTTTTACAGATGCATTGACAGAAGTGTGTACTGTAAATCTAACTGAAACTATAAATGTAAGACGGACATAAACAGGATTTTGAAAAATCGAGTGTTCCTCTTTTGTACATTGTTTTAGTTTTATCATTAGAGGTCCAAGAAGGTCATTTTTTTCTCTTTATGGTACGCTAAGATAACTTGCTGTTTCAAGACCCATACCCATACATGAGAGAAATGCCTATCTCCACATCTAAAAATGTATTACACAAAAGAGTACCCAGGGCTGAATCCTAATAGTTGTGGTGTGCTTGTCCCGCAAAATGTGTGCTTTGAAATAACTGGAGGGTCATTTGAGGCCTTTTTATGTTTTGTAGCTGTGGTAAAAACACCACCTAGCAACCTGTGGATCATGGCCATTCTGACACCTCTCTTCCTGCTGATGGTGGTGATTGTCATGGTGTCCTTCATCCTGTGTAAGAGGAACAGGGTCATCTTCAAAACTGGCGCCTTCAGGAACTTCAAAACCCGATCCAAGGTAAGACTGTAAGACTTAGTCATCCAACCCTTTCGCCTGCTTTTTCGTCTTTTTCTCTTTGTCCTTCCTGCTCTTCTTTCTTTTTTCAACTATTAATAATAATTGGCTTTTGCCTCACTCTTGTGTGAAGTCTCATCCCACAATGCAAACAGCATTGCTCCACCTTGAAATTTCAACAAAGAACCTAGATTTGAATAAGTGGCGCAACAAGCTGATTGTGTGAAGTGGTTTCTTCAGGTCAGAAAAATGTAATTCCATCTGTGTAGACCTCACTCATTTGTTTTTCTTGCTGCCCAGTTGCCCGTGGTCACTGTAAATCATGCATGCTTTGAAGACTAATTGGCCAAGAATAAACTCTGCTGGATGTGAACCTTAGTTGGCCCTTTCACAATGATAGCATTTACTCAGCATCAACCCATTTGAGGTTAGGTAAAAATCAATCATTTCAAAATGAGCATTTGTGAAATAGAGCCACCGGCTGGTGGGATTGGGTCACAGCACGGTGCATACCGGTAGTGCCAGAACAACAGCTGCTTGTGTCACTGCAGACAGTAAAGTGGTAAACAAGCAACGAGCTAGCCAGCCTCATTTGTTCTGAAGAGGCATAATCTGACCATAACTTGAAGTGTGTTTTCACATTTGCTATCATTATTAGACTTCCTCTCCATGGCTACACATGTACTGAATAACCTGCTGTTGGTTAAGGTCCTATTCAAGAAAAAATATTACCTCAGCAAAGGAATCTCCCAAATGTTATGAACAAACCGATATGCAGAATGTGTCTTTCTCCATATCAAAGAAGATATAAAAGTGTTTTGATCAATAGAGCAGTCCCTCCTCAACTGAGCAACTGTAGAAAAAATATTTCTCTGCAATTATCCGTGCAATCTTTCTGACGCTCCTCAGTAATATCCTGATCAAACTATACTATATATACTTCACTTATACTTTTCCTTTCTTTTCCTCTCCTCTCCTCTCCTATCCTATCCCATCTTGTTACTTCCCATTCTACTCCATTCTGTATTTATTATTATTATTAACTTCTCCCTGACTATGTCCTTCCGGCTTTCTCCCTGTTTAGACCTCATATCGAAGGGAGGGCAGTTACCACCACCAGGTATTCACTAGACACTGGTTGGGTGGATTACTGACTGACTGACTGACTTAATGCATTACTGAATGAATGAGCATTGTTTGCTGACTTTGACTGAGTGACTGTGCAGATCAACTCTTGTACAACTGCTTTGTTGGCTGCTTATTTCTGTGTGTGCTGCTTGTCACTGTTGCTGGGTAAATTTTTGCATGTGGCTACTGTGCTGTGGACTTATTCCTCTATCCTCATTGGGTATGGGCGAGCAATAACAGGAGAGAGGAGGGGGGAGCAAAAAAAAACATAATAAGGGTGTGAAATTCACAAGCACGTTCCTTAAGATTTAAATTGTTTTGGTTAGAGTCGATCGGCTGAATTAACAAGGAGAGACTAGCTTGTAAAAGCAGCCAAATGAGCTGAAATCTGTGGGGCAGAAGGAGACATTTTTAACTGAGGGCTCATAAACATGAATAGCGGAAAGGAAGCTCAAAACCTGTGAACCGAACCAATCTATTTTTATTTTGTAGCATCCATAAAAAGTGACTCAAGCTTGTGTCATCAGTCCAGACTGCCTCTCTGCCAGTTCCTACCCCTTTCACGCCAGTCGTTTTATCCTCTCTGATGAAGCCGCTCTCATCCCTCACTGGCTCAGCAGGAACCCTATGCGGACCCCCAACCCAATTCCTTTTTTATATGAGGTTCACCGCTGAATTACATACTTCATCATGGATGGACTCAAAGCAGAGCAATGGCCTCAGACAATGAATAAAAAAATGCTAAAACCCTTTGAACAAAGACCCGGTTGCTGTGGTAGAACATATCAGCTGGTTTGCAGGTTATTTTGGTTCCCTCTTCATCCCTCGAGAAGCAAAGTGATGTGTGTGAAAGATGGAGGGAGGAATGGATGAGTGGGCAGGACATTTCTTGTAATGGAGTAATGGCGCTGGTCTGACACCTCAACAGAGCAGGATGTTAACACCCCAAATATACAGCATATGATGTGTCTCCTCTTACTATACATATATTATGTTAAAACTTCAGTTTCTGTTCAGTTTTTGTTTGCTTTTATAATCATCATTTAACATGATCTTGTGCTTCAGGAGAGGGCACATTAAATATTAAAGAGTCCTGAAATAGGAGATTACACAAGTGGTGCCGTGAGGCTAAAATCACTGTTCTTATCCACAGCGGTATTTACCCTCTTCCAATCCCAGGCAGTGGCATGCATGAGCGAATAAGATAAACATTTAAACAAACTGGAGTTGAGCACTTCTAATGTCCTGATTAAAGCATATGTTCAAGTCTTAATTCAAGACTCCCTAATGCACATAGCAATACTAATAATAATAATAATAATGATAATGATTTTATTTATCAACTGCTTTTCTGGAAACTCAAAGACACTTTGCATGTTTGCAATTTAAAACAGACAATGTAGAAAAAGGGAAAAAATCATGTATTAAAAACAATGGGTTAGCAGTATCTCAAGATACCCAAAGGTATGTGCATAAGCACTGAAAAATTCAGTGTGTTCCTCTGAAATGCCAGGCGTAAACACTGACTCCATCAAACTGATCCACTGTGTGTATTAGTATGCAAGATCATCTTACCCTGCCGATCAATACCATGACTTATAACAGGTCTGCATGTGTGTTTAAGCATAAAGAGTGATTCTGCAGTGAGTCCCATTGACTTCATCACTCTACTGTACAGCTGGAACATTTTTCAAAATGGCTTTTACTCCCTCTTCGTATAGGCGTGAAAGCCTCAGATTGTCGGCCTCCATGCAGAGTACAATAGAGGTGGAATCAAGGACACAAGGACACTCAAGGCAATCCATTTTTCCATTTGTAAGGTGTTCAATGGAAGCACAATGCAGTGGCTGCCATTTAAAAGACTCAAGGTATTTAGCATTTTGCTGCATCATGCCTCAGGAGGTGTTTATCTGACCATTGCAGCACCATGCTGCCCAGTCTACCCTGTCTTATTTTACTTCATAAATCTACAAACTCTTTGCTACATTTTTTGCATGCAGCTCTGTGGGTACTCTTTCACTATCCACCCTACTAGTGCTGAATCTAAATCAATATGGCCGCAGGGGGAATAGAGCATATCTCGTCCATCTGCTGTACCTCATCAAGCTGCTGTTGGCTGTTGCTCCGAGTTAAAATTAGACAAGAGGAGAAGCTCCAGTTTGATGGAGCAGGCAAGAAAAATAAGTGTGGGTAATTCAGCGGTGCAGCGGGGTCACGCCTGCTGCCACTTGCTGCCACTTCACATGACATCTTTCAGTAGACAGAAGGAATAGTTAGACCCTGCATTGCTGACTTCGTCTCTCTTCTCTCTCGTTCTCTTACTCCATCACTGCTGTAAATGGATGTGAAAAAAAACAATGTCTGATCAATCCCTATCCAAAGTATTCATTAAAAGTGAGCTGCTCACACAAGATGAAAGGTGGCCATTTATGAAGTCAACATGCTGTCAACAGAGGGAGGGGTGGTGAGAGAGAGAGAGAGGAATGTTTAGAAAGGAAGAACAAAAAAAGAAGGACATGACAGAGGAAGAGAGAGACCTTGAGACGAGTGGTAGAATTCCAGTCTTGTTGGAAAAGTCGGGTGGCTTTCCTGTCTCTAAGAGGTACTCTTATGTCTAATTTCCCACCTCTAGAGTAGTATTATACTGGCAATAAGTATCTGATTCCGAAAACAACTTAATATACCTTTCACCCATTTTCCTGCTTGGTCGTTGATGGGAGAAGAGAAGACGAGGTTGCAGAAGAGTTCTCATTTGAACTTCGATTTTAATGATTGAAGTGAGTCAGGAATGTGCAGACAGAGTCTCTGGGTTCTGAAAAGCTCATCCTAGCATACAGATCGCTTAGAGGTCTGGGCAGTTCAGAACCACATCTAATGTTCCCTGATCCCATTTATAGCGCCCCCTCCTTGCTGGACAGCAGTTTCATCTAGGCGTTGTCTTCACATGAAGATGTCATCAGTTCTTCTCTTCAGTGGTTGATATTTACTGCTGGGCATCCTCTGGGTGGTACCTCAGACCTGCAAATGTTATTGTTATTGTGTACCTACTGGAGATGTCTCCAGCCTAATAAGGAGATAAGAGCCATTCCTGCCTAAGCTACACACACACACACACACACTCACACACACATTCCTCTGTGGCTCTCTATTCTTTCTCCAAAGGCCATGTGCCCTCAGGTTGTAGTTAAACTAAATCTATACAGTTATGTGCAGTACAGCATTAAAAAATATTAACAGAATGAAATGATAAACCACATCATAATTAGTAAAAAGTATAAATGTATATGATAAAACACACCACCACAATTAGTAAAATGTATAAATGTATATGATTAAATACACCATAATTAGTAAAAAGTATAAGTGTATATGGTTGGATAATAAAATTGCACAAGCATGACCTTTCACATCTCAACAGGACTTATCGATCATGGTAAGAGGAACAGACTCTTTCCTCCGCTGTATGAAACCTTCCAATCGTCACCTGGAGATACATAACCCACAATGAGCACATTTTTATTGGTTACAAAAACCTTGGGAACAGTACAGGCTGAACAACAAAAATCTGGAGATAAATACATTGTTATCTTGTCATGTGCTCTGTGTACACATAACCTTTGCTCCATATGCATGTGTGAGTCCTTTATTCTCCTGTAGTGGGATGATACGACCTTGGAAGAGAATTAATTCAAGCCTGCAGCTTTTGCATGCAGCTGTAAAATCATCTTTTAAGCAATGCCTCTGGTTATATGATTTTCAAATTTATACTATTGAATATATAGCTACAATCTGGCTAAATGTATATACAAAATCGCGGTCACGAAATATTTAGACGCACTTTTCAAGGTTGCACTCTCTCTGCCCTGTCATTTCTGAGAATCCATACTGTTTCCGTGCATGACAGCCATTACCCACCAACCCCGGAATGATGCGTCTTTTGCTGTCATGTGCAGTGATGCATCATGTCCTCGCTCTCAACACCCTTGACACTACGTCTAATGTTTGCTCCTCAGTGAGCCATACACATAATGCGTATTGGTGGAGGGATATAAACTCCCCCCCCAACCACCCACCCACACACAACCTGTGAACAGCATGAGGCCATAGGCAAATGAGTGTTTGCACTCTCCATACATCTTTCACACGATACAGTCACAATTGTCACCATACATCACTTCAGCGGCTAAGAGGTGCGTGCGCACACACACAAACACACACAATGAATCCATAGATTCATGCCATACTGAGATGGCCTATTCTAACTCTCTCTCTCTCTCTCTCTCTCTCTAATGTCGCTGTGTGTGTGTTCTATACGAGCATGTATCAATTTCCCATCCACAGCCACATGTGTTGGAGCTAGCTGATGGCACAGTGGTGTGTGTGACTGTTGAATTATTAACAGCGCCGTCAGCTGGATGCCCGCGCCGCCTAACCTCACATGCTCTCAGAATTTAGCATGCATCATCAAATGCATTAAGCGTCCCATTTCAGAGCCGCTCCACATAGAAAAAGCAGGTTAAAAAAAATCTGGGTTTCGTCTGCTTATGTAGTTGTGTAACCCAAACAGGGCCTTTCTCTCCTCTTTTTTTCTCTCGATCCCTTATTCTGTAAATTGAAAGCTGTTTAGCAATACAAAGAATGTGTCCAGGCCTTGGAGGATTGAGCAAAACACATATCCGGCTGCCTTACCTCTTTGTCTCTTTATGCCAAAACCCCTGACTTCAAAGGTGCAGTTAAGCTGTATTATTTATTTGTTTTTCAACTTTTTCATTATGCCAGTCGTGGTATTTGGAGACTGATAAAAATGGTTCACAGAGGGAGGTTCATCCAATTACCTTTATCTGAAATGGGGGCAACACTTCCCTGGAGTTTTTTCTTTAATATTCAGGAGACTGTGTCGTGTTAGCTATAAGCGACTCCTTCATCCGCTCAGCTGTCCAGCCATTCAGCCGGGATGAAGATCTAAATGCTGCATACAATATACAAGGCTGTTATTCAGATGAGTTACAATAAACTTAATCCTTATGTTGTTTTTCTTTGTCACAATATTAAAATGTGTTTCATTTTACCAATTCAAATGAACTCTGTTCCATAACAGACTTCTACACTACAGATTCATTAAGACCCAGATCATGAGGCACACAACACTACTTGTATGGCTGCATTTTTATTGCTGCTGGGCAAACACAGAATGAGTGTTAAAAGTAGCTTAACACAAACCATGAACTGTATACTCAGATAAGATAAGATAAGATAAGATAAAACTTTATTCATCCCAAAGGAAATTCTTGAAAACTATTCCTATGAGTTAATGGTACAGTTTAAATTAATAAAAACAACTTATACAAAATCTCAAGCGTCACAGGAATTTTCCTCCAGACCTGCTGTTCATTGTTCAAAGTAGTCGTAAAGAAGTTGGTATAGCTTCAGGTGTACAGAAGAAATCACCACCAATGAGAAAAAATGCTGGTGACACAGGACGCTTTTATCTCTGAATCGGAAAAAACCCACTGGCTGCAAGCTGGCCCAGGCTTCTAAAACATGCTGTCTGATCAGGGACAAAGATAGTCAGGGACAGGCTGCAAGGTAGAAACTTGTGCACAATGTGCATCTGTCAGAAGTTTTATGCTTTGATTGTTGAATTTATCTTATGACTCCTTACCATTTTGAGACTCTTACCAACATTTGCTATAGGCCTGCTTTGCAATGCTCCTGCATCATGGCGTCAGTGTTATATATGTTGTGGTTGATTTATCACTCACTGCTCTTCGTTGTGACTTATGAGCTACAGTATTTTCCTAGCCGCTATCAGTCTGTGATGTCATGAACAGGGACAGCTGTGCCAGACCGTGGACTGTACAGTGTGTCTTGTGTTGCCTTTTTGCTATACTTGCATGTGCTTTATCTCCTGAAAACCGCTGCTTGTTTTACTCAAGTTGCTTTTGGTCCATCAATCCAACGGACAGACTGAAAACAAAAAAAAATACTTTCTAAATGCAAGAAACGAACACTGAAGCATCTTCTTCCAATCCAATCAGTTTGCAGAATTCAGTTTCTGAATGGATTGATCTACTAGTGATGACATTGTAACAATCATACCTTTTCTTACTCCTGGTGTGCATTTTCCTCTTCCTTGGCAGCCTGTCCAGGGCTTCGACTATGCTAAGAAACACATGGGTCGAACGGGTGACGAGGCTGTTTCTGTTACCAAGGAAACACTGGTGCTGGGACTACCTGTGCGAGATGCTCCACTGTCACTATCTTTGGATAAGAAGGTCCACCAGGATGGGACTGCCAGCAAGAGACCTCCCTCTGCTGACATACACAAAGGAGGGTAAGACAGTTACTGGCTGCTTTAATGCATTCGAATCTGTTTGTGTTGGGTCAGTGTAATAGTGTAAGTCACAATTTGGATATTTATTGCGCACTGTTAGTACATCAGTTTGTACATTTTTTGGCATGTGCAATGAGTTTGCACACATTTTTATACATGCAAACCTTTAGTATATTCATCCCATAATGTGAAATATAAATGAGTGCAGCTTTAAAGCTATTTAAATTATTACTAACCAAAAGCATTATCATTGTAAACATTGAAACCCAAATATTGTTTGGAAACATGACAGAACACTGTACATATTTAAAGACATTATTCAACCCAGCTCTAAACTGTTGTGGAGGATGTGCAGGATTTACACTTTGCTGTCTTTCTTAAATGTTACAAGATGTTAAACTGTGATAGATGCCATTCTGGGAGAAGAGGTCACTTCCCTCACTCAGCTGACATCATCAATAATTTATTTTAAATGTAAACATTTTGGCAAAGCCTGCTCATTCCAATCATCCATTAAGCCTGTTAATCTGCACAGGTATAGTTTGCAGAGTTGAAGTAACAAGCTGATCAGACATACCATGTTCTCAGCTAAAAGCTTTGTGAAGGGGAGCCACAAAGTTCATGCGCAGCTGATTCAGTCAGCGAACAAACCTGTGACAGAACCGCGAGCTGCCCAGCAGGACCAGACATCAGTGTTTGTGTGTTAAGCCAGAGAGAAGCCAACAGTAAGCAGCACAGTCTCTGACAGACTGACATGATCTCAAGATAAGTCCAGTGTTAACAAGAAGCTGTTTGGAGACGGTAAGAACACAAAACGCGTAGATTTGGATGAGGCTTGGTGTATGTTGTTACAAAGAAAGAAAAGGAAAATAAAGGGATTTTAGCATGCACTATTTAGTAATTAGGGCTGATTCATAGTTTTTAATCACGATTAATAGCTAAATTTAATCAGTAATCGCAATCATTTTTAATGTATTTTTATTATAATATAGGTTAGAGTTTTCAATGTGATTATATTATTATCGTATGATTGTATGTACTTTAATCTTTGCAATTAACAATGAGTCTTAAATGATGTTGACTTGTCTGTAGTCAGCTGACCCTTTAGTTAACTTCTTTGATTTAGTTTCATCCACAAGTTTGTGGTGACGTGCACACTCAAAAATAATGCTTTCCCTTTTAGCATTAGTGTCACACAGTCATTTACTGTCACAGACAATGGCAATCTCTCTCAAAGTCTCTCTCTCACAAGATCTAAGGCTATCTCCAAAAATTCTCATGTAAATATGCTGAAAAAGAGTAAATCGGAGTTTAAGACTTTGAAAAAATTAAAGGAGCCGTGTTTTGGATTGCATAGGCTCTTTCCAGATCCTGTGTTTGGTTTGTTCCTTCTGGGCTACAGTAGAAACATGATGACTCACTATTCGAAAACAAAACTGTTTTTTTTTCCCTCCACCAATGTTTTCGCCAGAGTTTGTTTGTTTATTTATTTGTATTTGCAAAATAACCTAAAAAGTTAAGGACGGAATTTTGACGAAATTTTCAGGATTGGTCAGAAGTGGCCTAACTTAAAACTGATTTTTGGTTGTGACCGGATCTGATTCAAGGTCATCAAGGTCAAATGAAAGGTCACGCCATAGTAATGTATGGGAGATTTCACATATTTCTGAATGCTCCAGGTTGTACAATTTTCAGCCAATCGACACCTAATTTAGGATATAAACTAATATAGGAATCCAGAAGGCACTGATTCAGTTTGGTCGAGATCAGTAAAAGGTCAAGGTCACCAAGGTCAAATAAACACTTTTTAACCATAACTTCATATTGGAAGGAGCTAAATGTGACAAAATATGAAATAGAGAAAAAAAATAAATAAAAAGTACATGATATTAATGTCAATACAATGTTAAATGTGGGTCAAAATCATCACATTCACTCTTAGGCGTGGGCTTGCAAGAGTATACGCTCTCTCAGAATGCTGCCTTGGTGAAGGTCTGCGCTCTCTTAGTGCTTTTCTAGTTTATTTTTTAGTTTCAGCTGATTATACCATTAATGAAAACACTGTGATAAATAACATTTAGACACTTTTGCAAAATGAATATATTCAATATACTCATACAGCACATATACAGTATAAATTGTTACATGGCTTTGTTGAATGCTTGATTCTAGTTGGTTCAATCACAGCATTCTATAGATTTATATTTATATTTGTAGCAGGCCGCCACTATGTAGAACAGACCATTGCAATGGACGCTGTTCTCAACATCATTTTTGCATCAAGTTATTGATTTCTTAAGTAAATAGCCATGTAATAAACAGAATAATGTACAGTGAATGGGTCCTTGTTGTGATAAATAAATAATTGAACACAGTAAGGGAGTCCACATGATTTCCTGTCATTTCCACAACCACTTTCCTAGTAAATTGCCAAGATTGTTTTTGCCAAATACTGATTCTGTGGTTAAATCATTTTCAGTAAAAGTAACTGTCTTCTGATAGGCAGTAATTACCAGCACTGAATTGTATACTCCCTGCAATCTAATGAATGTTGAGTGTCTGCTCTCACCCATTCATTTTTTGAAGATGACATGAAATTAGATGCTTTGTTGCTCCCAAATTCTTCCCTCCTGACTGAGGGCAAAACACTATTAGGTAGTGTGCAAATAATTATCAAGTGTCTACTGTGTTTTGATACTAGAGATAAAATTCAAACCTTGTCATAACCTAAACTATCAGCTAAACAGATGGCTGTTTGTCCTCACAGGCACTGAGAACCTAAAGTGGATTTGCCTGGTTTACTGGGGACTTAACTGTTTGTCTGGAATTACATGGATATTGTAAAATTCAGGGTGCGACTGACTGTTTCTAATCTTCATGTTTTTATGTTATTTTCCTTGTATTTCATCATTGTTTGTACTATTCAGTGTTTTCTGCTCTAATCTTTCTTCATGTCTCCCGTTTTTTTTTTTTTATGCATGAGTAATGAATACAATTTGGAAACATCTGTTGTAACCACAGCATTTTGAATGCATTTACCAAAATGTACAAACAAGTCTTATTCCCCGCAGACTGTGAAATGGAAAAGCAATTTGGAACAGAATAATGCAAAAAATGTTTTAAGAACTTCCATTTGAAGACATTTTGTTTCTGGAAGAAGCTACACCCACTCACCCACCCACATTCAGTAGTGACATCTTTCCTTCGGGAAGTTTGGAGTCATAAATGAGATGCATAGTGCCTCCTCTCAAAGAAATGCAAATTCAAAGACGCGCACACGGTGCTGTATTTACACAGCACTAAACGAAAATGAATAGAGGTGGGATTAGTTGTGCTCTGCTTCTCAATGATGATAAACACATGTATATTTATAACCCCAGCTATAGCCATGCCAGAGGGGGCCATTCAGTGCAATAATGATGACAGTGTAAAAAGCCTGAAGAGCTGACATAGTGTGGTAATCAGCTTTACCAACCCTTATATATGTGTGCACACACAGTATATCTTATGGTGAGCCATTTTTCAAAGAAGGTACAGTGTCATGGGTTATTCTACCACCTGGATGTACACTTATTAGGAAATGAGGCAGTATATCATCCCTTAACCAGTGTAAAACAGTGCAATGGGATGAGAGGGGAAATATCACACCAAAATAACAACAAAGGAGGCAATTATTCTCAGACTTTATGGCAGTAGCTGAACAGAGAAGGAGACTTCTGAGGTTCTTTTTCTTCCTTCCTTCTTCCATGTACAGGCACACATAGACATAGAAGTGGTAGATAAGAAAAGATCCCATTACACTAAAGACTGATCTGTTGGAAAAGAAAACAAACTGAAGCCCTGTCTGAAATCACTCCCTTATTCACTCATTGATTATCCTCCTTTAGTGGCGCTTGCTTATGTATAACCAAAATTCTAAAAACACATTTATTGGCTAATCTATACAAATGTCTGTTTATGAAACTATTAAAGACACCTTAGAAGACACATTTTGTTTAAACCCAGCATTTGTGCATAGTAGATACAAAATATTCTGTCTCAGTCTTTCACTTGCACAGTCTAGCAGCAACAGAACCATACATTACATTTATTTAATCACAATAACAATAAATGCGTTTCAGGTCTTACACTATTATGGTAAAGTTGTAGCAGTCAGTTTTTGCCAAAATTATAAGCTTGGCAAATCTGTCAAGGCGTCATCATTTTATTTATGCTGACAAAACTGGTGAGCCTTGTTCATTGAAGTTGATTTAATGAAATCAACACTGTTATTTAAAACACTGAATCACCTTTTCCAAATTGAGGATTTGTATTTTTCGTTTTAAGGGTGATGAAGTTGATGAGGTGAGAGGTAACACTAAAATAATGGATAACCAATTATTACAATTTATTAAGTGGGGAACATGAATGGATGTACCATATTTGTTTGTTCTTGAGACACACTTGCCATCTGCAGAGCCTTTGCTTGCATAGCATTCAGAATTACTCCCTCTTTACTATATTTTCTTGAGCTCGTTACTCCATTTCTTTCAAATGTCCAAATTCTGAGTTTCTAATTGTATTCACAGCACCCTCAAAATTTCCCAAGGCTGGAACAAAAAAAGGCATTGTCCATAGCATGCTACTACTTATGGTCAATGATGCCACAGTGCTATGTGTTGTATTTTATTTATAGTGATGCTATAAGATGATGTTTAGTAAGTGAAGTGTCAATTTACTGCTCACTATAGAGTAAATTGTTGTGTCTTTATAGGGGAGAGTGACTGAGTAAATGAGGAATTGACCCCAAACAAAGGCATAGAGAAAAATGCTGAAAATCCATAAAAATAAATACAACACTAAAGTTCATATCATCCAGTTAATTGATGTCTATGCAATATATACAGTGTCTAATAAGTTTATTAGACCATCACCCAGGGTAAGGTGTTTGCCACTGCCCTAAATTAACTTGCTGATCTCTAGCATATGTTTTTATGTTTCATCTAATAGTTAATCCCTCACTATGTGCAAGCTCTTTAATCAAAATTATATATTTAATGCCAAAATATAATTATTGTTGTTATCCATGAATTTTAAAATTGACTGTTTTACAAAAAGACAGAAAAAATAGTAACGCAAAGTACATTGCCAAATTACAATTATGTACTTGCATTAAACTAATGCAAAAAATTAACAGAAAAATGTTGATTGTCTCTTAATCAATTAATTCATGATTAATTTCAGACTTTTTAGAGAATCCAGTGTTCTGGCTTAAATTTGTGAATAAAAAGAGTTTAAAATCCTCTCAGTCCTGTTCAAAATGGTGACGTGTAGGGAGCTCACTAAGAAAGAAAGTCCCAGTTACAGCTCTTTCTGATGCTGGAGGCTCTTTGAGACAAATGGGGCAGGTGGTCTAATACATTTGTTTAGAACTGCATATGGTCAAAATATTTAAAAAAAAAAACAAAAAAAAAAAAAACTTAAATGTTATGTTACTCCATCTGACTATCAAAAATACTTAATTTTGATGATAATTTCTCTGCACAAGATATTTAATTTTGCCTTTTCTTAAAACGTTAAAAAGATAAGTTGTCTACAGGTACAGTGAGATCATTGCTGTGCTATGGTGTTGACAGAGTAGGGATTTTTTTCTCACTATTTTTTTTTTATTGAGAAAAGGATGTTGACATAAATATTTAGCAATGGAGAAATGTGACCAAGTTTTTTCTAATAAACATGAAAAACCAGAAAGAAAAAAAAAAATAAAACGCTTAAAGTTTAAATCCCAAATGTTTTTCTACTGCCCTGAATATCACAAACATATGCAATAGTATTGGGCCATAATATAAAGCACATTTATTGGTAGACAGTAGTCTACCAGTAGTAGACTAGGAAATCTCCTAGTCTCATTGGAGATATAAGTTCCTATTCTATGTTTTTTCCAAGCAGTTTATCATCATCCATCCGACAGAGTAGGGATTTGGTGTTTCTTCTATCCAGATGCTTCTTGAAAACCTCTGAGGTGTGTTAGAAACAACAGCAATTATTCCAGCTGCAGATAGTTCTGTCTGAGGAAGAGAAAGGTGCTAGACTGAAGCATTCACACTGAATGCTAACCATGGAGGAAAGGGGAAGGATAGGAGCATTTATTCTGCTCACTGCATCCTCCAGAGAGCTACGGTGTGTGAGGCAAAGCAGAAAAAAGAAATGAACGTCTCTTTGGCCCTCCTACACCAATTTACATGGAACTCACGCTGTATTTCTGCATCCATCCCCTCCGGCTCTTTGCTTAATACCACATGACTTTTACTATGACTTGACTTGACCAACTATTGACTGCTGCTCAGACTCAGACTGCCCTGTGTTTGAGGCGCAAATGTATATGTTCACACAGACAGGGTGCTAGCCTTGCCTTTGGCTCTATAGTGTCCAGTCTCAATGATCCGTGCATCTCACACCGCCTGTAGACAGGCTTGTCAGATTGTGTAGCTGCTGCAGCTTACATGCCTTACGGCTGTGTGTGTGTGTGGTTTACGTGCTTGGCAGGACTGAGGTAATAACAAGTTAAGTCTTCACAGAGTGTTTTGACTCTTCTGGAGTCAAGTGTGTGTGTTTGTGTGTATGTACATGTGGAACAACTTGCTTGACAAAATCAGTGTTTTTTTTCCCCCCAGTATTTTCTATGCTTTCATACTCTATGCTCTTTAAAATATGATAAGAAATGTGGAATCTTGCAATATCTGAAACCATAAATAAAAAAAAATCATTCCAAAATATGATAGAGAGCTGCAATATACAGTACACAACATGAGTTACACGGTTTGGTAACGCATATATGCCACCACAATCGGCACAAACGCCACAATCACTGTCAGCATGAACAGTATATATATATATATATACACACACACACACACACATATATATATATATATATATATAAAAGACATAAATAAATAAATAAATACAGATATTACTGCTTAAATAGCATCAGATTTATGTGGTCACTTCCAAGTGTTGCTGGCAGATGAGTTTACAATTTATTGGACAATTACCATGACAACTAGAAGCTATTTTTAATTTAGTACGAACATGTGTATGAAATACTTAACTGTGCAATAACTGTGAATCTGTCTTACTGTAGTAGCTGTAATTATCACTTACCTTTTTGCTAACAATGAAGGCATTGGATTTGATTTGATTTGACATACAGACCAACAACACATGTCCTTTGGGTTGAAAGGTAACTGTGAAGCATTTTTTGTACTCCTTTTATTAACTTCTATTTAAAGTTGATAGTGGGCTGCTAGTATTAACTGAGAGATGATGCACTGCTCGTGTACACACTGAGACTCACAAGCCCTCCCTTTCTCCTTCCTCCCTTGTCTCTCTGTTGCCATGGATACTACAGGCGGTTGCCAAGCGAGGACGGCTCGGTGTCAAGTAACGGCTCCGGGAAACTGAACACCAGCAAGAGCTCCTCGGCCCGAAGGACAGCGACCGGCAGCAGCATCAAGAATGGCAAGGAGGAGCTTCACAAAAGGAGCACTAATGGTGAGGAAGAAGAGGGGGGGTCACTTTGCACCCACCACAAAGTCTGTCATAATAAACAACGCACAATCACATTCTCATACTGGAATATTTTCCCCAAAGGATAATTAATATGAGCTAATGAAGTGCACATGAGCACAGTGTGAACATGCTCTTACATGCAGTGATTCAGACTGCTGCAGACTCATATAACCTTCAGTGACGATACTTACATGTCTTGTTACTCATACACACACATTGTGGATACTAGTCTTCACCGAATCAAAAGAGACATGTCTGGAGTTTTATTCATTTGGCTCACTTCATTCCAGGATTCAAAACTGAAAATGCAGTGTGAAGAAGATAAAAGCCAGTGTCTGGTGGTGCATGCACCATATGCACTGTATCAAGTCACTTTTGAGTTGAATCACAAAGACACAGAGAGAGACAGGAAAGTGGGTGAGTTGGAGAGTTGTGACAGCATACTGTCAGTTATTCAGTTATTCATCTCCATACAACCCACAGCATATGATTTGTGCACCAGTGCATCAGAAAGATGACTCATCACTAAACTTGTGACACTTGGAGGGATCTTTATCTCATATACTTTTTTCTTGGTGGTTTTCTTTATCCATCCATCCATTATCTACCACTTATCCTCACATAGGGTCGCGGGGGGGGGGGGCCTATCCCAGCTTTCTTAGGGTGAAAGGCAGGGTACACCCTGGACAAGTCGCCACCCATCGCAGGGCACATAGAGACGGACAACCATTCACACTCACATTCACTCCGATGGTCAATTTAAATTAGCCAATTAACCTAATCCCCATGCATGTTTCTGGATGGTGGGAGGAAGCCAGAGTGGTTTTCTTTATTTTATTTTTAAATAGTTCTCTGTACAATATTCATCAATAGCATCAGTACAGTAGAAAACAACTATTTGCTATGTATAGCTATAGTACTCCATGTAGTTGAACAGAGAAAGATTTCACTCTCCTTCTGTGTGTGTGGCTATTGGAGCTACTCCATGCTTTGTTGACATGTTTCCACTGTTAGCGCTGTTAAATGTGAGCCACTGGCACCTTTAATATCTAATAATTAGACCATAATTTGCACTTCTTAGCTGCTCTATAGTAACGACTTTAAAGCATGTAGGAGAACTATAGTGGCGGACGGGAAAATGCAAATGGCCCCATCTAGAGCCAGTTGGCATTTGATTTGATTTGATTTGTTGTAAGAGAAGGGTAGCTATAGCAGAGTCAGTTCGTAGATGAAAATGCAATGTGAAGAAGATAAACTGTATATCCTGATGAAGAAATTAGAGAACACTGGGAATATAAGGATATGTATTACATATTCAACACATGACTTAAGTTCATCACATTTACAGTATATTTAAAAAGAAGCCATTTATTTTGCCAGCACCATGAGAAGAAATGGAACTCCACATTTTTGCAGACAGCTAGATGACATCAGTCTGACTTCCTTGGTATTTTTGAGCTCTTGTTTGTGGTTTAAAACGAAAAGTGTTTCCACAGTGCCTTACTGCAAAGCATGCATGTGTAATAATGATCTTCAGAGAAGTTTGATAAGTTGATTAATTAAAAATAGTTGTGGTTGTAATATAATAATAATCCAATTCCCATTTTGATAAAGATTCCTATTTTGTCACAGGACTTTCATCTACAGCACCTGTTATCCCTGATGCCAGTAAATGTACTGCATCTTTGATATGAATTTACAAAGCAGATATTTTTTTCCAGCTTTGCAGCCTCACAATTGGTTGTATAAACATTTCTCTGATCGCTGATAATGCTGCGACATTGCTTCTGTTCAGTAACATTCTGGGACGCCGTGATTTGCAATCTCTTTTGCATCAGCAAACCAAAGTTCACAGTAATTTGTGTGATTTATAGTGTTTATACAAGCAAATGAATGAATACCCGGAGGAGAGGAGAAGAGGATGAATAATTGTTTCATTTTCTCACTACCGTTCCCAGAGAACCAGAGATGGACAAAATAGAGGCAGAAGAAAAGCATACTTGAGGCCACTTGAGCTCTGTTAAAAAAAATGACAGATTAATAAATCAGTAAATCCAATAACTTCAAAGCATTATAGATGTGACATGGAAAGAGTGAGTGAAAAAATCATGAACATTAAAATACAGCCAGTATTGCTAAAAAAACAAGACAAAACAGAAATAATAACATGAATATAAGAATTTTGGACAGATGAAGTGAAGAGGTAAGAAAATTTAAATGTATCTCTCACGTAAGAGATTAACTCTGGTTTGAATCCATGCAGCTGTCTGTAGTTCACTTTGCAATGCTCCATGTGGAAGAACACAAACTGTGTTCATCAACAGTCCTATGTGTTATGGTTAGCTATGCTATCCAGACACACCACAGGAATCTCATGAGAAGAGATGTACAGTACTTATACATACATACACTGATCTTACCTAGGTGTGCAAATCAAGAGAGAAACAAGCAGAAACTCCAACCTGAACAAACCATGGGAGGTCCTTGAGTATATAATAATAAAATATTAATTATAAACAATTAAGCTGCTGGGTCCAGTAGTATGCAATATTAACTGTGGACAGACAGACACACTGATGCAGACACAGACACACACATAACCAATAATCTCCTGACAGATTAAAACCTCTGTAATACAGCAGGAGAACGTTGCCCAAGTGGACTGACTTCTACTGATTCAAACTTAGCAAACAAGTAAAGCTGCGTAATCAGGTGTTAATACTGCACTGAATGTGTTTTATTACAACAGCAGGCTGGCCAAAGTTCAGCATCTGTTGCAACAGTAGTAGAAATTGTCTCACGGCAGCCTCCAGCGATCAGAGTGCACGTTATTTACATACATGTCATGGTTTCCAATCTGGCTCACAGCCTCTGCTGCTTGTGACGCCAGCTGTCCTGACCTTTACTGTCGCACTCTAATAAGCCGTGCAGGAACAGAAACAAATAAAGCAGGCTGAGCGACAGCCAGGATGAACGGTGACAGTGTGGGTTTGGAGCTGAGTTAATGGCAGACTGTTGTACAACGAAGCAGTCTGCCATATGATGTCAGTCCGCCTGTGAGTCACAGTGGACCCAGTACAACACAACACTGCCCATCTGCTGCTTCCTGCTATAACATACACACATACAGCCTCATGCACTGTAATAAGCAATCCAGCCATTGAACCTAAGCACAACTAGTAATGTAATGGTCTCATCCAAATTTGGACAGTTGACCTAACAGCAACTAAAACAATATTACTCAACTCCTGGAAGAAAGCTGTGCATGAAGACTGGTACAGATACAAAAAATGCTCACACAGACCGACCTTACATACAGGTAATTCCATTAGGTTGTATCGAAAAAAACATAAAATCACAGCTGCCTAACTCACTGCAGATTTAAATGTGCACCTCAACTCTCCTGTTTCCACCAAAACTGTCCGTCTGGAGCTCCACAGGGTCAATATACATGGCCAGGCTGCTATAGCCAAACCTTTGGTCACTCGTGCCAGTGCCAAATGTTGATTTCAATGGTGCCAGCAGTGAAAATCCTGGGCTGTGGACAATGTGAAACATGTATTGTTCTCTGATGAGTCCACCTTTACTGTCTTGTCCACATTCGGGAGAGTTATGGTGTGGAGAAGCCCCAAAGAAGCGTACCACCCAGACTGTTGCATGCCTAGAGTAAAGCATGGGGGTGGACTGGTGATGGTTTGGGCTGCAATATCATGGCATTCCCTAGGCCCAATACTTGTGCTAGATGGGCACGTCACTGCCAAGGACTACTGAACCATTCTGGAGGACCATGTGCATCCAATGGTTCAAACATTGTATCCTGAAGGTGGTGCCATGTATCAGGATGATAATGCACCAATACACACAGCAAGACTGGTGACAGAGTGGTTTGATGAACATGAAAGTGAAGTTGAACATCTCCCACGGCCTGCACAGTCACCAGATCTAAATATTATTGAGCCACTTTGGGGTGTTTTGGAGAAGCGAGTCAGGCAACGTTTTCTTCCACCAGCATCACGTAGTGACCTGGCCACTATTCTGCAAGACGAATGGCTCAAAATCCCTCTAGCCACTGTGCAGGACTTGTATCTGTCATCCCCAAGAAGGGGCAGTGCGACAACTATAGCAATACCATGCACAAAAGCTTCTTGGACGCAAGGAACGTCAAATTCATTCACTTTATAATATCCTGGAAACTGACACTATTGGCTGAATTTGCTAACTAACAGAATTTTTGATAGTCTGTGCTCCCAACATCACATCTTCCTGAAGGTAATGTCCAACTCTTGCTCACCTATTTGTCTTCCTCTTCCTTTCAGATCCGTATGAAGACCATTCAGGCTCACTGCGTCTCATCACCATTAAGCCTATGACTGCTCAGCCAACCTACTCCTACCCGTCCTCTTCATCTCACAGCCAAGACTCTGTGATCCTCAATGGGGAGGTGAGTCTGCTCATTGCACTCAACTGAGGCGAGTGAGGTGCACCACTGACATTGTGGGGCAGAGAAAAACTAGAACATCATGAGTCACACAGATACATACAGTATCTACAGCTGCCAGGGGGTACCTGGAAAGATTGCGTTATACCTCAACTAATTTGACTAAATATAAATTACACCTGAAAATATATCCACATACTGGGTCAGCTGCAACACTAGAGCACTAATCGTCACATTGAGAGTGTGCAGCCATCAGAGAGGTCTAAATCAGATGAAATTAAGGATATTCCTGATGGTTTATTTCTGTCATGTTTGTGTATGTGGTCTCCCTAAGAATAACAGTCGGCGTTGTTTCTTGTTGACACTCTTTATTACTCCTCACATGTCACATACCAGCAAGACTTCTAGCTGGAACTACTTTCGCTACTGTTATCAGTACTCATGAACTGAGATCAGTGCATACACACAAAACAGTCCCCCCAATAACCAAATCATACCTGTACTTAAAATGCTGCTGAAATGTCAATATGTACCCAGTGTGACCACGAGAAAGTGGTGTGGTGGAAGTGAGTTTGGAAATGCTGAAGAGTTGTGAGTAGCAGCGGTGGCTCTCAACAGCAGCAGCTGGGGCAGCATATGTATATATTTAATTTACACGTGTACATTAATAATATACAATATTAAGTTTAACCGACTTCTATTTCTGGTGTGAAGAAGCATTTATAGCTTTAGTGTAATGTTGAATTAACTAGTCTAGATGAAATAGTGAGCAAAAAAAATTAGGTTTGCCAACTCTCAAGTTTTTGCCATGAGAGGAAGCCATCTTTAGTGAAAACCTCTGTGAAGGCTTCGATGAAGAATGTTCTCCACGTTTTCAGCACCAGCACCAAAGTTGCAGACTGTGTGGCTGAAAACATTTGTAATTGTGAAGGGGTGCAGTTCACGTGGCAGGACTGCCGAGGGAACAACTGCTTTATGTTACATTCTTCAGCTTCAGGCATCTGATATTCTGCTGTTCTACTACTGAAGCATTATCATAACATGTCCTGTGGGACACAATGCAGAAATGATGAATTTAGCTGTTTCTTCAAACACTCCAATCTCACCCCTCTTTCTAACCTACCCATCTGGATCTTTATTTCACACTATTTTCCTTCCTTCCTCCTTATTCCACCTCCATGTCCCAGCAGCTGATGATAATTTATCCCTCAATCTATTAACATAAGACCAGAAAATCTCTTCAGGGATTCTCTGGTTTCCTAGATCATCTGCAATTGATTGGGTGCACATTAGCAGAAAATATCAAGTTGTGACATATCCTCTGAAAAACCTTTTGAAAAAATGAAAACAGCTCTCAATTGCTTGCATCTAAGCAGATGGAGCCAGGGAAATATGATTACTTGAGTTCAATACTTGAATGGATTGTTTGCAGGCAAACCATGGTGGGCTGAAGCAGAAGTCAGACATCGAGCACTATAGGAACAAACTGCGCCAGAAGGCCCGGAGGAAGGGCTATGGAGAGTTCTCTCTTTCCGAGACTGGCAGCCACGGTTACAGTCACCGTGACACTAGGCACAATCGGCACGACAACGGGGTCAAGGAGCCAATGACTGCTGAGGAAAAGAGGGCCTCCTTTGCAGGATGTCATAAGAGGTATGGAGTCAACTTTGTGGGGGTCTCAGAGATAACAGAAATAATAGGTAGTTTAATCTGAATATAATTAAATTATTGTAGTCATTATTGAAAACAAGAAGTTCCCTTTACCAGATACGTTTATATTGTAGAGACAGACCACTCAGATCATTTTGAATGAAGAGATCTGTAAATGGCAAAGATGGCGCCTGTCCCGCCTCCTTTCACAAACAATCGCTGCATTGTTACAGCCAAACCGGCAAAGTTATAACCCAATCATGTTGTTTCACCAGTGCATGCGCACAGGTAGCTTTTTAGGACAGACCAACCTACCTGGTGGCACGCAGAGCCAGTTGAAAGATCGGCCATAACCAGTTCACAGATTGCAGCCATAGAAGGCACACCAACATGGCATGTTTGTTTATTTAATGTATGCTATCAAAATGATCGCTATTTTGTTTTTGTTGTCAATATTGTGCGAACGTAAAACTTAAAATGCCATATAACTTTATTTCTAATAAATCGTTACAATAAATGGTTCATTTTAATGTCAAGGGCTTTCACATTGATAACTGGGTGTAAAACAAAATCGTCAATAAGTGTCCTCATGTTCACAGCATGGTAAAGCCCATAACATCTGTTTTTGCAAGGACAAAGGTTACATTTTTCATGTAACCACACGTCAAGTGGAGAGGAGAAGAAGAAAATTTGAAGAAACTGTTGACTTTCATGACAAGTCCAGGTCAGGCAGACCCCGTAAGGCAACTGTTCGAAAGGATCATTTGTTGCTTCAACAGTCCAGGGCCAGCCCATTTTCAACTGCAGCAGAGCTACATGTGAATTGGTCACCAGAAACCCCTGTATCTACAAGAACAGTTTGTCGAATTCTCTCACGCAATGGTCTCCATGGCCAAATTAATGCTCAAAAACCAGCACTGAACAGGAGACAAAAAAAATGTGTTGCATTTGCCAAGGCCCAGAGCTTGCAGAAAGATTGGACAGTGGAAAAGTAGCATAAGGTTGATTTTTCTGATGAATCACCCATTGAACTGCATCCTAATCGGTGCAAATGCTGCAAAAGACCTGCTGGAACCTGCATGGACCCAAGACTCACCCAGAAAATAGTCAAGTTTGGGGTTATATCCAGTACGGAGGTGTGTGCAAGAGATCTGCTGAGTGGATGGCAACATCAACAGCCTGAAGTATCAAGAAATTCTTGCCCATTACATTCCAAACCACAAGAGAGGGCAAATTTTGCAGCAGGATTGCACTCCTTCTCATACTTCAGCCTCCACATTGAAGTTCCTAAAAGCAAAGAAGGTCAAGGTGCTCCAGGATTGGCCAGCCCAGTCACCAGACATGAAGATGAAGAAGGAGACTTGGAAGATGAAACTGAAGAATCTTGATGAACTCTGGGAGTCCTGCAAGATTGCTTTCTTTGCCATTCTAGATGATTTCATCACTAAGTTATTTGAGTCATTGCTGAGATGGATGCAGTCCTCTAAGCTCATGGGAGTCATACACGATATATTTTTTTTTTTGCAAGGCACCATGACTTTATGTTCTGATGTTATGGTAGCATGTGTGTGTATTCAAAAATATTGTGTATTTTATGTATTCAAAATAAAGTATATGTATAATTTTTACATTTTTTAGGTACGCGACAAGACTTTTGTCCAAGCAAAATTTGACTTTTCTGTCCTAATTAAATGATAAAATTCAATGCATGATACAAAACTTTATTTTTGGTATAATAAGCATTATCTAGAGGGCTTTGCAGGCAGTGGTGCAGTGGTTAGCACTGTCACCTCACAGCAAGAAGGTACCGGGCTCGAATCCCGGGCCCGGGGCCTTTCTGTGTGGAGTTTGCATGTTCTCCCCATGTCTGCATGGGTTCTCTCCGGGTACTCCGGCTTCCTCCCACCATCCAAAAACATGCATGGGGATTAGGTTAATTGGCTAATTTAAATTGACCGTAGGTGTGAATGTGAGTGTGAGTGGTTGTCTGTCTCTATGTGCCCTGTGATGAGGTGGTGACTTAGCCAGGGTGTACCCTGCCTTCTGCCCTAAGACAGCTGGAATAGGCTCCAGCCCCCCCGCGACCCTTTGAGGATAAGCGGTAGATAATGGATGGATAAAAAGAGGCCTTTGCCTTTCATATAAGCCATTTCTGATTCCAATTGATCAACTACAAGTTAAGTTGTTACTTGCTGTTCCTACAACTTGGATAAGTGACAAGACTTTTGTTGGGGACTGTATTTATCATTGGTAAAAGATCATCAGACGCTTGTGTTGAAACAACTTAATTAGCATCCATCCATTTAAATGTCAACCCTAGTAGGCCAAAAACATTAACTGCTTTCAAATCTTTATCTAATTTATTGAGTGGGTGATAAGAAATCATGTGTTAGACATGATTACATCACGTCTGTCTGTCAGGTCCATACATCCATGGTCAGGTAGAGCAGAGCAGATCATGTCGGGCTACTAGCTACTCCGGGTTGCACCCCCCATTTGCAAAAACGGCACTGATACAACCCATTATCAAACAAGATAGGTTTGATAAGTTTGAACAAGAAAGAAAGAAGCTGTTAAGGAGGCTACATGCAGGACGGCAGCAAAGAGCAATGAAATTACAACTGGAACGACGACTGAGAGCCAAGGCATGGAAACACAAAAGAACTGAGTTATGTTAACCATAAAACAATCCGTTCATAATGCCAGCTGTACCACGAAGCTGTATAGAAGATAGCTCGCTAACTGATAGACTATTTATTTACATCGATAGTAGTATCTGATCTGATTTGTATCTGATTTCACTGGCATGTATATGTATTTTTTCTGTCTTGCTATCACGTTAAAGCATGGCTTTGACCATGTCCCCATTCATTTAGATAGGGGTCTGGTCTCCTTGGTCTCCTTGGAGGCGTTACCAAGATGGCTGCTGAGTGGCATGACTTGCCTATAAGGACTTTGCCTTTACTCACAGACTTCATTGACACTGGTAACCACAGATGGTTCAAGCAAATCAAAAGAACCAACCAAAACCTCACCAAATGTTATGACAGTTATGTGGAAATGTTATGACAGTCCCAAAACTAAAGGATTAGACTTCACTATCAAAGCTAAGTCCTGTTTTATTATTGAAGCATATGAAATATTTTAGTTTTGTTCCATTTCATTTCATCATTATTTAAGGAGTCAACTATTAAACTGCTTGAAGGGTTTTACAAGTTTCCCACCAAGCATTTTAAATCTGCTAAAGCTGTAGAGTGTAGTTGCTAAGCAACACTCAAGGAGTGAGTGAATAGCGAGGGGTGATATTTGGTCAGGACATTAATATTTTACACTTCATACAGATAAAGTGTCTGTTTTGCGAACTGATTTAAAACACTAGTAGTAGCTTGACCGACAAGTGATGCGTTGATATCCAAGTGCAGAAACACCAGGGTTTTTATTTGAATAGAATACACATGAATAAATAAATGCCCGTTTTTGCTCATTGTCCATTTTAATCACTTGCCACTTGGCATCTTTTCTGTAAATTAGTACTTATTTATGAATTTGGTCAAAATAAAGCAGGTAAAACTGAGAGCAGGATTTCCTAACATGTAAAGTGATTCTAAACTGAACTAAGTGGGGATCAATAAATAAAAAAATCTTGACAGTTGTTATGTTTATATGCAACAACAAATGCACCAGCGTTCCTCTGAGTTCTTGTGAGTTTAAGCAAAAACATACATACATGAGACAAATAATCTGTCATTATATTTCTGTGTACTCCAATTGCTCCTAATGGTATTTGTCAGTTTTCACCATCTGAACTAAAACAACCAATCACAGCCCAGCTGGAGGAGCTGACATTCTCTGTTTGTGAACTCTGATCACACTGTGTTCATGCTCAGATGTTTTTAGAAACATATGTTAGTGCATTGTTGTAACATAAGAATGTTGAAAAGAGTGGAGCTCGCAATGAAATCTTGCAAATGACATAAGGAACACAAATTATATTAATATACAAATAAAATATGGAAATACAAATGATATGTCTGATGCGCTACTGTCTGGATATAACAATGGTTTATAATAATTTTTTTTTTTGAATCAGAAACAATTTTATTGCCATGAAAGTACAAAGAATTTCACTTGCTATGTTGGTGCATGAAATAATATATAATTAAACATAGTGCAGCTATAAAAAGTGCAGCAAGAAACAAAAGATAATAAAAGGTAGAAATATCAATAAATAAAGATGCAAAAAACTACGGACATGAGGTGAGCTAAAGACAATACAGTGCAATATAGTAAGAGTGTTTTTTTTTTTCTTACATCTATCCATCAGGTACTCCCACCCACGGGAGCCCACTTATTGGAGCCGGCAGTCTCTGAGCAGCCCGAGCCCAGTGGAGACAGAGATGGACCTGCTGGTGCTGAGAGAAAGATCCAGAAGGGGCATCCGAAACAATGGCTATGATGTGAGTAACTATTATATTATATCTTGTAATAGTTATACTATAAGCATAACTGCTATAATAAGTCATGGACCTTCTGATGAAAGCTGAGTCATGTTCTTTGTTGTATTTTAAATCACAGAGCCAGAAATCAGGTCAGTACTGTACTGCACAGAAGAGAATATCAGATGCAGGAAATGACAAAACATTTCAGTGATTTGAAGCAAAGACCTCTTCAAGTTTTAACCAATACCGAGTAGACTATATGAGGGGTTTACTGTAGGAGGTATTCAGAAAAAAAATACCCAGCAAGACCATGCAAAGCTTTGAAGAATTTTGAAGATGGATCCTGTAACAAAGTGTAATACAGCATCTGAGGTCCAACCTCTGACCAGGTGAGTCATACAAAGTGATGATGATGAAAACCCTTGGATGGATCCTTCTTCTGAAAATCTCACAGGGTGTCTGTGGTAAAGTAGAGCTCTGCCACTTTGTCAAATGAATCAAATAATCTTCTGAGAGCATTTATAGCATTAATCCTCCTTCTCTGAAGCACACCTAGAGGATTATCAAATCACCTTTTCGATGAAATTCATAACCCTGCACCAAACAGAAAGATAAATGCAGAGGAAGTGAGACAGACAGGGAGGAAATGACAATAAAAGATTAGAGAAAACGTGATTCCTCCATTTGAACGGCAGCAGAAGGTGGAAAAAGGAAGAAAAGAGATAAAAAATGGACACAGATAGAGTGCTGCTTCTCTGCTGCACCACAGTCTAACAGCAGTGACCGTGCTATAGCTGAATGTCAATGACTCTGAATATGATTATAGCCTATTCATGGATTCAGATGGGAGGCTTGATAGCAGTTAATGGCCTTGGATGCACCAAACTGTTTGAAACGACACAAGGGGAGCAGATTGTGTTTGTATGTATTGCAGATATAGCTTATCCAGAACTTATCAAGTTTTTCATGCTTTAGAGTTGCACAACGGTATTTCTGTAGATTTGAGGCGATAGCTGGCTTGCCAGCCTCGTGTTTGTGGATGTGCTGTTTTGGATCGCATGGGTAATAATTTCACTGTCATGGTTTATCAGCTTTTAGTGGAATCCTCCTATAATGATGTCATCATATTTAGATGTTATGATATTCTGTTGTTCAAGTCAATGACACCCTTCTGTCTAACATTAACTGCACTGAAAACTGATTTAACTACTTTATCAATGACTTTATCAATGACTGTTTCCCGAGCCGGGAAACAGACATATTATTAGGGGTATTTTAACCCTGAAGGTGTATGAAAGAGAGCAGAGACGTTGATATGGATATGTTAAATACCTATTGTGCATGGTGCATAAATGGTAAAGAATTTGACCCTCTCGTACAAATGCAAGCGTAATAAGAAGAAAGCGTCAAGCCTCAACATTACCCACATCACTCTATTATGTATTTAAACAACTACAGAGCTAAAAATGAGTTCTAGTACAATAGTTCTGTGTGGAATGGTTTAACAGATGCTTTGGTTCAGTTGTATGGATATTTGATAGATTTTGGTGCTGCTAAACTGGATCGCATTGCACTCACAAGTATTATTTTTTCACCCCATTTATATTGATGAAGGTAGGCTAAATACCTAAATTACCTACCGTATATTAACTGGATTGTATATTCCATTATATTCTATATAGAACAGAATAGAATAATTTTGATTGATCTCCATCAGGGGAAATTCACTTGCTACAGCAGCGTAAACACATTACAGTAAGAAAAAATAAATAATATAACAACATTAATGGGGCTTAGGGCTTATTTTTCTATCTGATTGTGAGGCAAATTAACTTTTGTTCAGTGATGCCTGTTATCAGGTTACCAATGAAAAAGTCTTACCAACACCAAAATCCTTCTTAAATTCCTCAGAGGGTTTGCTTTTTAGGCCACTAGACGTTCAGCCAATGGATTGTCAGAGAATTTAATTATAATTTGTCAGAAACAAGTGTGATGTTGTTGTCCCATGTCCTGCTAACTGAGCCTGTGCGTTTTCCACAGGGAGAGCCAGAGCCGTTTGAGGAGACCAACGTGGACCGCCTGATGAGCTCTCTGGGCTACGGAGGTGGATCCACTGGCACTGGGAACGGCAGCTTGGGAGTGAAGGCTCACCGTGGCTCTGACTCCTCCACACTCAGCTCCCAGCCATCCATTGATGAGGTCCGCACGCAGATGCATATGTTGCTAGGCAACGCCTTCAGCCTGGCACCTCCGGACCATGACCCTCCTTCTCCACCAACTAAGTAAATTTATACAAAACAGACTTTTTCACAGATTCTTACAGCACATCTGTATGAGTTGTAGCACTGCGTAGGTGTAGATATCTGCTTGACTGTGTGCAGTTCACATTAGTTGTTTTTTTTTAACATTCCTCTCTGTCATCAGCAGCCACCGCCATCACCACCACCATGCCCACAGAGCCTACAACCCATCCCACACCAGCCACTACAGTGATGGGGTGACCAGCGCCCCGGGCACCATGAACCATCCCTGTGGAGGCAGGCAGAGGAGTGTAGGCTATGAGGACATGCACCAGTGTAGCCTGCCCAAACCGGTGAGCACTACAGAAGCTTAAGGGCCTGTTATTGAGCCATACAGATAGTTTTGGTATTATGTGTCCAGGATTTTAGAATAGTTTGTATAGAATAGTTTTGAGATATCTGTAAAGTAGTTGCAAAACTGTTCACAGCGACATATATGGGGGGAATAGAATAGGATAGGTAGGCATATTACATGACATGATGGGTAATAAAGATGTGTTTAAAGCACCCAAAGAGTCACAATAGACAACTTTTCATTTTATCTGACAGACTAGATGAAAATAGAGGTTTTTTTTGGTCTTGTGTTATCGCCTTCATTGAAATACTTTGAGTTTAGCACTTGAGTTGATGTACTTTATTCATACACATATCTGAAAATCAGCTTTCTTTTTTTTGCATTATGTCACATTCAGTGACCAAAGCTAATGTGTGCTAATGTACAGTGTGCAGCATTATAGCAAGTTGACAGATGCTGTTAGTCAGTATCTGAATTACCAACAGCTAATCAGCATGGGAGATGCTTTACAGCGATTAAAAGGGCCGAGGACTGAACACCCACCAACAAATTACAGAAAGCTTCACACAGCTTGAATCTGTATTTATCTTCACTTTGGTTCTAATCAGTCACTCGTCTAATTTCCTCATCCTCTTTATTTGTCAAGATCTGGCTAGATTTCCTTCCATCATTGCTCTTTGTAACATTTGTGGCGTCTTTCCGCAGGGCTTCCGGTTCACTCAGCTTCCTGATATGGGCATTGGGTCTCCCCCGCCACTGATCCCCTCAAGACCGGGGCCACCGCCTGGGACCTCATTACGGCGGTACGACACACACTCAAACAGCTACCAAGACTTGAATGGGGAAATACACTAAAAATATATATAAAAAAGAAATTAATAAAATGACTCTTAGCCCTCTGTAAAGACACGATATGAACAAATGCTGTATACCCTCCGCTGAGCTTGAGGTTCAACACACATGTTCACTCATGACATGAAAATAAATGTAAATGGACTCTATTTATACAGCACCTTTCTACTCATCCGAGCACTCAAAGCACTTTCCACAACATTTGTCATTTACCTTTTCACACACACTTTCATACTGATGGTGAAAGACAACCATTAAGTTTTTTTTCACATTCACACACCAATGCTCAGCATTGGGAGCAATTTGGTGTTAAGTTTTTGTTCAAGGACACCACAACACCTGACTGCTCGAGACAGGAATCAAACCACTGACCTGCCGACCTGCTCTACCACTGAGCCAAAGCTGCATTCCTGGATAACTTCCCAGCCAATCAAAGCACAGTATTGGGGCTAATCACCACATCAGATGAATATAGAATTTATTGGCAGAGAGCGTGCAGGAGATTACAGAAGCAGCTGAATATTGATGTGCATCATTTGAAACGACAGCCCTTCACATCCTCTCTCTCTCTCACTCCCCTACATTAGTCTGCACCAGTTGAACTGAGCAGCGTCTTCATTTAAATGCCGTTGCTGTATGCACCGTGTTGCTGGGCACTTCAGCACTGCAGAGAGTGATTAACTTTTCAGTGACTGTGGGTTTCACAGTGAGGCATGTTTGCCATCTAGTGGACAAAATGACAAACTAGCACTTGGGAGTAAACATTCTTCAGCTGTGATGCACTGCAGCAACCAACTCACACTCACTTAGATTATACTTTTACTCTAGTTTTATTTCGTATGACAGAGGTGACTCTTGGTTTTACAGTTGTCTAACTAGGAGGAGTGGAACTAATAACTGTGACCACTGTTCTTGCTTTGAAACCAGAAACATGCTGTTACTGTATTAGTGGTTAGTTAGTCATACCTCACTTCCTCAGCTCTCATGGAGGAAGAGTGCAGCATCATCTTTAAGATGTACTGTAAGTGTGCGCAGTGCGTTAAGGTCCTATGTAATGACATCATCAGTCCTCCGGCCTCCTACTGTAGTGTGACATGTACAGTGGTTAGTGGTTCTACAGTGATTAAACCTGTCACACTGAAAATGGAAAATTGTGGTCTACACAGAGAGTAATAACACAAGTGGTCACAAGTCCAAGAATCCATATATACCCTGACCAGACACCAAAAGAAAGTACAGCAGTTTTAAAACTATGCTATGTTTAATATTAGTCATGTTTTCTATATTTCCTCTCAATATGAAGGTCAAGATACAAAAGCAATGTCTTTTGCTTGTTATCCAGAAAACAATTCTGATGGGGAGATATTGAATCCTTTATATGTTTTTGATTCCCTAAATAAATTCTTCAATCAGCACAAAAAATCCCTGGAATACAGACTAAGATTGTCAAATCCTTAAATGGTGTAGTAAGAACAGTTTGCAGTAAAAAAAAAAAAAAAAAAAAAAAAAATATATATATATATATATATATATATATATATATATACAGTATATATATAGATATATAGATATATATCTATAGATCTATATATCTATATATATAGATCTATAGATATATATCTATATATCTATAGATATATATCTATAGATATATAGATCTATATATATATATATATATATATATATATATATATATATATATATATACACACACACACGTATATATATGTACCGTGCTTTTCATGGCAACAGATTAAATGTGAAAATGTTTGCCTCGATTGTTTTGACCTTAAAATTATAAAAAAAAGTCATACAAATTACATACTATTTACAGTGATATGACAAAAAACTAATTTAAATCTTTAATTTACATAATCTTGTCTCTTCTTTTTCTTCCTGTGGAAAATTTAATCCTGTAATATTGTATTTACATAAATATGCACTAATAGGCTTTGTAGCTGAGTCTGTTAGATACTGAGGCTAAATATTTTCAATATAATTTATCCTAGGTGTATTTATTGCATGCAGTGTAATACTATTACTATTTTTAACAATTCTTGAGCAAGAGAAATTTCATTATTTTTTTATTTAACATTGAATATGTGTATCAACTCAAGACATCACTGAGCATAGGAATGACCATGAGACTGTATGCTTCTATCACAACATGCTCTAAAATCTCATTTTAAATAGGCACCTAAACAAAGCACAACATTTGTTACAGATTTATGACTAGAACAACTTGAGCTGCATCTCAAATATCAGGCTCCCATCTTTCAGATGATGGGCAACATTTTTTATGAGTATTTTTTATTTATCTGCTGTTGTTTGTTCCTCCCCCATGCCGTACGGCTTTTCAGCACCTCTCAGGGGGGAGCGACAACACAAAAACTGAGCCCTGGACTCATCACACATTCACACCACACACCTGGACACACACACTTTCTCACTTACATTCACTCACATCTACATGCTGGACTCCAAAACAAAAAAAAACTGTATACTACATTTACTGCACTGTATATGTCACACTTTATATTTCTATATTATTTTCTATCATAGTTTATCATTAATTACAGCTGGTGCTATTTCATATTCTATCACAATTTGCACCTTGCATTCCTCTTATGTATCTATATGGTATATATTTTGGTACTTGATATTTTATTGATATTTTATTATATCCTATTTTATTTTTTATTTCCTTGAACCTTGTGTGTTTACATCTTTCAAGCTGCTGGAACTGTGAATTTCTCTGTGAGATGAATACCTGACCTGCTCTCTCCCCCTAAAGACCCCCTACCACATCTAAACCTAGACAAAGCTTTGTCCCTGGTAGGGAAGAGGGAGTGGAAGAGGTTAATAATTGTGTGCTTCCTGTATAGATAGACAGATAGATAGATAGAACTTCATTGTCCACCGAGGTGGAAATTTGTCTTCGGCCTCTCCAAGACATCATATTAATATAATATGATAATATGATATACAATAGTATGTTAACATCTGACCCTCCTCTCCTCCATCAGCTCCACCCCTGACGTTAGTCTGAAGCCCCGTGTGTCAGAGGCCTCGGACCTGCAGGCCCAACAGCACAATGGAGCCCCGTACCTGCCGCTGTCCAGGACCCCCTTCCCTGCTGTCACTGTTGATCAATCCATCACCACCTACTCAGGTAAGACAGGGTGGTGCTGTTTAAATCCAGTCAATGTGATAAGTGAAGTCCAGTCACTGGCTAAACCTACCTTCATATCTCACAGGAAACCCAATAACAGCAGTCTACGCTATATCTGCCAACCGCCCAGGTTACTCAGATTACTTTGTCATGTCACCGCCATCCTCATACCGCAGCCCTTCATGGATGTCCTACCCACCCGAGCCAGAAGACCTTCCGCGGCAGTGGAACGACACGCCGGTGAGCCATGCGCTGCTCCTTTCTGATGTTGTTGTCATAAAAGCAGCAAACTCTTTCTGCACCAGGAGTTTGTTTCAGTGTGTGAACAATGTCCTCTTTTCTCCCCTCAGAACTCGCGTCATCTTGAAACCATCTGCTGAAGAAGCACCCGATAGCTTGGTGGGTCATACCATCTCAAAACTGCTATGCTTTCATGCTCGTATGGTGTTGTTTTTTTTTAAATTTAGAAATCTATTTATGCCTCAAGACTGACGATGCTAGGTGAAAAATCTGATACATACACAATAATTTATATGGTAGATGACAGCACATCCCAGAAAATCATAAAAAGCCCCTGAGTTTCACTAAAACATCATTAAGCGAACAACCATGAGAAATGAGTGGGGCTGGATGGTTGATGATTGTTTACTAACCCTCATGGCATTTTGTTTGCCATTGCACACTTCTTGCAATAAAACCATGATTGCAGTGGGACATTAAAGCACTCAGAGCTAACAAACTTGCTAATGATCAGTTTACAAACTCCTAATTGGTTGCTAACGGGACAGTAACTTCATACACTTCATATTCTCTCCATATTTCCATGGGTGGAGCAGTTTATAGTCTAACAGAGGAGGATATAAATAAAAGTGGATGGTGAGACAGAAAAGCTTTGGCCAACAGCTTGAATTTGAGTGTTGTTTCTTTGCCTGAACACAGATTATTTCTGCTGAACATTGAGTCTGTATCTGTGATGGAGGGACAGCTCAGTCATGTGTGTTTTTCTTCAGGTGTGTCTTTGGATGGGCGGAGGACTTCCCTCTCACTTAAAACTCTCTGGAGCTTCACCCTTCCATCGCTCAGTCCCGGCCTTCCTCCTGTCTGATTTATTCATCATCATGTTTGGATCTCCGACACCACCCTCTCTTCACTGGGCTGGCCTTCGTCTAGCCTTCCTCCTTTCCCATCCTCCAGTCCTCCTCTGCCTCCATGAGCCCCTTCACCTGCTCAAAGCTTCAGTCTCATCACCTGTGTTCAGCCATAATTCTCTCTCTCTTTCTGTATTCTCTACTCGCTGAGCCCTAGGCCTTGCTGGCCCTTCTACTAGTCACCATTTCTGTTTAGACTGCCTCCTCTGTGGTGATCATCATTGCGCAGCAAGAGGCTGTTCACATTGCTGAACTGAACTGAACTGAGCTGAGCTGAGCCGCATGAACCTGTGCTGTGCTTCTCTGAGTAACAGGGTGAGTACAGCATAGTGTGACATGCAGGGCAACCTTTCAACTAATTATCTGCCCCCAACAATCACCGTACAGTAACTGCCATCTGCCCCTCACACGATGGCACACAGCGCGGCGTAAACGCCCCAGTCGTGGCCAGTAGTCTACTCCTACTACGAACTGGTCTGAACTGGACTGGACCATCCTGGACTTGCTCCATAATTTCCAACATAAAGCCAGGAAAGCTGGACTGACTTAAAACTGTGTTGTTTTTTTTTGATGAATCCAAATTCCTACTGTATGTAAAACATTCAACAGCTGGTTAATATGTGTATTTTAAACTTAAGTGAGATTTAAAAAAAAAGTCTAAGGAAAAGGCTGTCCTAATTTTAGTTTTTGGATATGTGTGCTTTTGTCTTTTCTTTTTGTGCATTGATAATTATCAATGGATTACTGTACAAAAAAGACGTAGTGAGTGTTTCACTCTATATCAAGGCAAAAAATATATATTATGTTCTTCTAAAAACAGAGAAATCAGCGGCTTAGATGTCTGTGGTTATGATGGCTTTTCTGTACTTTTAAAAATATTTTTTTTACTTTTTTTTTCCCTTCATCAGATTCAGTAATGAAAACAGGAATTAGTCACTATGTTCTGTCCATCATCGGATTATGAAGTTTTTGTCTGCTAATCATTAGGCAGACCTGGGTCAACTACTCAAATTGAAATCCTGCTCATGTGCAGTTGAGTGTTTCATAGCTTTGCAGCCACTGCAGGGTTTGTTTGGCTTGTCCAAAAATGGTGAAGATTTAAAGATAAAATCATTTACTGCTTGGATTTGAACTGATTTCAATTCTGCTTTGACTCTGGTCTGTTGCATTTCTGTGAACACACCAGTATTCTAAGAAAAAAAGTTCTTTTACTTGAAAGGTGTCTATTGTATTCTACTGTGTAAGGAAATTTGACTTTTGGTTATTTTGGTCTTGATGAACAGGGATGAATATTTTGGACTATGGGGTAATACTGCTCAAAAGACTTGCCAGGCTCAGATGAACCGTATATGTAACGACTAAATGTATTACTGTAAATAGCAGATGATTTAAATGAGAGATTTATGCAAGTACTGTGGGAGGGATATTTCACTTGACATTTTTCTGACGCCATTTTTCTTCTGTTTCTGTGTCAATGATGAAGGACTGTTTTTGAATCTCGTTGACTTTCTGAAGGCTGCACATGTCATCTGGATCATCTTTTTTTTATCGTATGAATAACACAGAACATATTGCAGATTTCTGAAGGAACAGAGAGGCATGCAGTAAAAAGGGCAGATCTTATTCTGCATTTTCACTATTCTTTATCTTTGAACAAAGCTAATATAGCCATATAGTTAAAATAATGCAATTTTTTAGTACAAAGAATGTCACGGTCTAAATTATATTTACCCTCATTTTTTCTGAGGACATTAGTGTGCACACTGTACAAAAGGCTCCTCATCACTTAGATGGTATTAAAGGAGATTATAGCCATATGTTAACTTCACCAAGTGGACATAAAACTACTGCTAAGATATACAGTGTTATATTAAAGGGTACCTATTATGCTTTTACCTTACCTTTAATGTGTGATATAGGTTTTTTTCTATGCCAAAAGGAGTTACTCTTTCCTACAAGAACACTGCTCCTGAACCTGTGAAGTCCCGCCTTTTCTTCCGTAACTTGGTGATGTCACCAAGTAACACATTTTGGCACGCCCTCAAACAAAGCTGGTTACAGTGGAGCTGGATCGGAGTCTGAAGAATTTAGTTCGATTGGCTTATCACAACAGTGGACCAGGTGACCAAAGGCCAATGGAAAATCCAAAATACAATGATAAACATGAAAATATGCATAATAGGTCCTCTTTAAAAGTGGCAAATGATACCAAATGAGTGCGTATTAGATGATGCAGGGAATAGAAAGATAGTATTGATTGAAATGTAAAGATAGTTCCTATAGTTAAACATGAAATTAGCACTTTTATAAAAAGCCCACACCTTGGCAGAAAAAGAACAGAATCATTGCAAAAATGCTTTTGTATGGCATAAAATGTTCAGATTCTATCAATTTATAAATTTAAATATATAAATATAATCAGTGGAAAGGTTTTGAATACTATTTTTCAGCTTAATCAGACTGTTTCGGGCCATAAAAATATATATGCTGTGAAATGTACTTAAACTTTATGTAGGGAGGGATACAATTTAGATATATATTAGAATTTTAATTTTTATTTGTACAATCCTAGCTACAGCCCTGCCTCTACATTTATGACAAGTTTAAATTCCAGGCCTGCACATGATGAATATTAGATTTGGATATTTATGGAAAAGAAAGCAAAGGTATGAGATGACAGCACTGGACCATTATTTATGAGTGCACACGGTGCTATCTATGTTTTGAATCATCATTGTCATCAATCTGCTGCAATTATCAGTGTGTAATCAACCAATCAGTGTATAAACCCATGTGTGGTTAAGAAGAAAACACTTCCAGTCATGTCATTTTATTTGACTCCATGTTGAACAGAGGGGCGGGAGGGTTTTTGGTTTTTAAGCAGGAGACTTGATGCTATGCTATAAGTTGATGTGCAATGTTTGTGCTTTACACGGGTAGCGGCGAGATGCTTTTATTGACGACGGACTCTGGGATGAACTGAGTCAGTAATTTCTTTTTTCTGCCGTTTGAGCCATGTCATGATGCTTTGATATCATGACAGCGCTGATGATGTCACACTGTTGGGTGTCAATGAGGTCACAGTGATGAATGCTGTTGGATGTAGTTATGCAGAAATCTTTTTGGTGAATTTAAACAATAAAGACAGATTACAATTATCTGCTCTTATGCTTTTTATGTGTATGTGTCATTTGCACTTGAGGGAAACAGACACAGTATAGGTATCATCGCCAGCACTCCTTCCAAGAATTATTCGAGCAAGTGATTCAAAATGTTTGACATTTCATATTTGTGTTGTTTGTGCAGGCAACAACATGCAAAAAAATGAAAATACTTTCTGTTATAAGGTAAGGCAGTAGCACAATGAATAAAAGATGCTGAATTATTTCTTTCCCTGAGATAAAAGCTCAGCTGCTGTAACGTCCTCCTGTTGGTGACCTTGACTCTTCTGACGCCAGCAAAGTGTTAGCCAGCAGGGGGAAATGTGGCTGAAGACTGATTCTTGTAAATTAAAACAGACAACTGTGAATCACAGAAAAACCACCCTGGCTCCTATTGTAAACCTAACAGAACGGTAATATATACTGTAATCAGACAGAACTTTTCTTTAGAGAATTTTTGGAATGAAATGAAGGAAATAACTCCAGGACTCTAGTTAGGTTTTCCCTAAAGTGTTTATTTGCCCAAACCCAAACTGACGCCAATGTGAGGATTCCATGATGAACAGTGAACCCAAAAGCACAACTCGAAACAGTCTTTCAGAATAAGAGTCTGTTGGTGCAGACAGGCACACAGGAGGGACGTTCTGGTGCACAGGAGCATCAATCAGGTGGAGGACGCACACCAAAACTTAATCCTACACTAATCTAGCTAAACATGAACAAAGCCTAACACTAACCCTAACTAAAAGTCTTGAGGGAAACAAAAATCACTTGCTAAGGAGGTAAGTAAATCTAGTCTAAGGGAAACAAAAATCACTTGCTAAGGAGGTAAGTAAATCTACTCTAAGGGAAACGAAAAACACTCGCTAAGGGGGTAGGTAAGTAAATCTAATCTAAGAAAAACAAAAATCACCTGCTACAAAAGTAAGTAAAACTAGTCTAAGAGAAGCAAAAATCACTCGCTACAGAGGTAAGTAAATCTACTCTAAGAAAAACAAAATCCACTTGCTACAGAGGTAAGCAAATTTTCTTCTGAGGGAAACAAAAATCACTCGCTTTAGGAGGTAAGTAAATATAAGGGAAACAAGAATCACTCGCTATAGGAGGTAAGTAAATCTAGTCTAAGGGAAACAAAAATCACTCGCTAAGGGGGTAAGTAAATCTAGTCTAAGAGAAACAAAATACTTGCTAAAGAGGAAAGTAAATCTACTGTACGGGAAACAAAAATCACTTGCTAAGGAGGTAAGTAAATCTACTAACAAAAAAAATCATTCTGAGAAGAGCCACAGATGGTGGATACACACTGTAAAAACCTAATCAGTAAACCCTAGAAAAGAAAAGAGAACATGATAAAACGAGACAAAAATCATGACCTCAACCAAACCAGACAGACGAGACATGACAGCAAAGGGCTGTGACAAAGCACCAGCGCCCTGTTATTTCCTTTTCATACAAGTATATCAGCCAGTGTTGGCGATTATTACACACACATGTTGATGGTGAATAAAATTTTGGAGAGAATATTTGTCTGTGTAGGTTCTCAGTCATATCTGCACTTGAAAGACACAGGCCACTATTTTGAGGACAATAATGTCCAGGTTTTAGCCAGGGAAGACAGAGGGTTTGAGAGAGGATCGAACAGAGGAAGACTACGACACCACCTATCAGCCACTTACAACTCTGTATTAGCCTCCATCACCAGAAACCGCAGTATCCATTCACACCTGAGTGCATCTCACCTTAACGGCTCTCATCATGGTGGATGAATCAGAGACTCCTACAGGAATGGTAATGACTCATAACGAGGCTTATTGTTCTGATGATTTCGGCATGTTTTTCTGCTCCTACAGCAGTATAAGTATCTGGATCAGTCAGAACTGAAGACGCCTCTTGAATGAGAGGTGAAATGTCTTCAACAAATGTCAAGCAAGTACAGTTGACTGTTCTTCAAAACAAAACAATGAGCTAAACCTTGTTCTGTAGGGCTGAATGGTTATAATTCACTCTGGGTCTGCCACTACAACACACACTGTAATTTCACTCACTGTTGAGATGACAAAATTAATTAGTGCAGCTTTAAGTTGATCATTTCCATTGTGTCATTCTGGTCTATTCTCAGGGATGGGGTTCAAAGAACTAATTTCAAACAATGTGAAGTGAAGCGTCAACATGATGTGGAAGCTTCTGGAATGCTTCGTTGGACTCTGAGCTAACACTGGACAGCATGCCTTTGTGCTTGCTCAGGTACCTTGTGTTTGGGATATTCTTCATCCTGTCTTGGCTTCTGGTCAGCTTGTCTCTTTGGTGCTAATCCCCTGTGCTCTCATGCAGGAGGATGTTATACACTCAGCTAAATTTGCAGCAGCTGTGTGTGTGGGGGGGTCTGCCTTATGTCTACATTGGGGTCACACACTTGACCAGTTGATTGGGGACGGCATGTGCAATTAGAGACAAAATCCATGTCCCCAATTTTTCAAAACTTGATTTTGGGTCAGTAAATAGGGTTAGGGTTAGGTTGAGGTTAGGGTTAATGGTTAGGGTCAGGGGGTTAGTTGTTGTAGTTGGGCTTCAGGTAAGTTTTTAGGAGTTTGTTCCAAAAGGGAGGGTAAAAATGCCTAAATACCCCAAAGGTGACTTAAGTAAACGTGTGTGTATGAATAGAGGTGAGAGAGAGAGAGAGAGAGAGAGAGAGAGAGAGAGTCCTGTTGTGACAGTGCTATCTCAGCTCTTATGATCCTGGCTGGTGCAGTAGGGCTGCTGTAATGAGCACTGTTTAACAGCTCTACACAGCACTGTGTGAGCCTGTGTGTGCTTAATTTCTCTAGCCAGTAATTAATGGCTAATCTCTCTAAGTCAAACAAATGGGAATTAAAAGACCGGGCCACTCAGCCGAAGATCAGAGCATGATTTCAGGGCTTACACCGCTCAGAGGAATTAGATCCTCACACACACACACACACACACATACACACACACACACAGACAAACAATTCAATTCAATGAGTAAATTAGCACACAAAACGGCAACAGCTATCACCCCCCAGTGGTTGTTCAGTGTTGTCTGAGTCAAGTCTGTGTCAAGTCCTGCTTTCATTTTCCTCTGGAAATATATATATATATATATATATATATATATATATAGAGAGAGAGAGAGAGAGAAATTGGGCAAGAATAAAAGGGAGAGAGACAGAAGGAGAGAGGGGATTGTTTAGCCAGTGTTAATTAAGTTTGGACAGGCTCTCCAGGGACCCATTATGAAAATCTTATCAGCTAATAAGAAAAAGGAGACACTGTAATTACAGTTCTATATAGGGAAGGGAAAGAAAGAGCAAAATATTACTCATTTACACTACCGGCTTTTTTTTCCTGCTGAGCATTTCTTCTGTCACTATGAGCCAGGACCCAAAATGGTCTAAACATGGTATAAAAGCATAACACTGTGTTTATGGGAGCTGCTTGTGTCATCGAAATGGCCAGTTTGCTTGTCCCCATGCAAATCCTGCACATATACTGTACAATAAAGGGTATAAAGGGTATTTTTTATTTTTTTGCAATATCTGCCATACAATAGAGGTGGATTAACTCTAACAGTGCTGGAGAAATTCAGTCAAACAATTCATCATCAATGTATTTTTTTCCCGAAACAGGAATTTGAGGTTAATGAAATACTTTTTGGAAATTATTTTTATTTGTAATGCTTATTTGCTTTGTTCATAACCCCAAATTATTCTTCCAGAATATTTTATTCCGGAATAAAATTCAACAACTTAAGTACAATAAAATAAGTGATTAATGAAATAATAATAACAATAATAATAATAATAATAATAATATAATTTTACAACTAAAATAAAATAAAATAGATGATTCATGTAATAACTGTAAAATGAAAAAATACAACTTAAATACAATAAAAAAAGTGACAAAATAAATATAAATCCTTTTAGTACAATAAAATGAAATCCAATTTTCTACTTAAACTTAAAAGCATGAATAATTAAACAACTATAAAATGGAATAAAATCATACAAAGTAAATACAATGAAAACAGGTTTATATGAGGAGACTGATTGCAATATTTTCCAAAATATTTTTTTTGTACCATAGCCTACAACTGATATGTCAGACCTTTTGCTATGGTTTGCCTCTGTCTTACCCCAGTTGTTGCTGATCAATAAAGGCAAAATATATCAAATTCATATTTTAAGTGCATTACACTACCCAAAATAATATACAGTGAAGATGTAATTTCCCACTGATGGAGAATGCACAAAGCCTTGGAAAGGCTTGATTGATTTACAGTTAACAAGGTCTAAGGATAATATCATATTAAGTTGCATTATGGGAAATCTGTTTGCCCTCTGGTCATTCACAATTGACTTTATATTTTTCTTACAAGTCCCCTAAGTGCGATACAAAATGATCTTATCTTACAGGTTACAATTAGCATTTACTGACCCCACTCTATTCTCTCTGTAACACATTAATTGAAAGTGCCACATTTGTTACAACAGCACCACTTGTATAGCTATTTTTTATTATAACTTCCTGCTTTCAAGCTGTAGCTTTCAGGCTACTTAGGGTACATGCTCAATTTATCCTGTGAGTAGTTGGTCCTGAACTCTGTGAAACAGAAGAAACCAGTAGATGGCACTGTGTCATACACTTGGAGAATTAACAAATCCCCCCTCCACTACCACACTCAGAAATGTCTTCCAAAACCACAAACTAGTTTAAGCTGTCATACATACATGCAGTGGTTTGTAATAGATTCAGTTATATCTGATTTGTGTTTTACTGCATCCTGTCTCTGTTTCTTCAAATAAGCATTTTTCTGAAAAATTAAATAACAAGCAAAGTAATATGCTCCACATGTTACATGACAGCAGAGACATGTGGCTCCAAAAGGTCTATTTCTCTGTAAAGGAATGGAGAAAAAGTCTCTTGTCCAATGATTCTGAGTGGGCGTAAAATTCCCTGGAGTCATATAAATGACTCCAGACACCGACAGCTATGGCATATGTCAAACTCCAAAATAGCCTCATTGGAGACAGGAAGAGTTTTTGCCAATACATTCCTCCATCCACGCACATGATATAATAAGAGACGATTTTGAATAAATCCACATGGCACTTTGTGGCTGAGATTATGAACTTTACCCTCTTTACGATATTCAATGTTGTGGAAATTGCCATAATTTATTTCCCTTGATAATATATTCTCATGCAGCAGTTCCTATAATCATTATCATAGTTATTCCTCATTTCTTATCAACAATTGCTGCCCCACCCTGTTCAAAGTAAACTTCAATCTTCACAGGAAACAGGTTAGGATAGATTTAGGCAAAAAAAAACCACCTATTTAAGTTTAGGAAAAGATCATCTTTGTCACATCAGAAGTGGTTATGCCATACCAGAAGTGTGTAAGTTATGTGTGTAAAACTACTCAGGTTCAGGGAAAGTCACAGCCATAGTTTTGGGTTAAAATAACACAGGAGGTGGTGTGTCTAAGTTTCATAGTGTAAAAAAGTGATATTTCTATATCTTATTATTTTAAAGCAGGAAGTATTGAAATATACTTAGGATTTCTGTTTATTTATGACAGCGCAAATATAGGCCTACAGTATTTAGACACAACACAATTACTTTGATTTAAAAAAAAGTGTTCCATTGAAATGAACTAAAAAAAACAAAGTGTATATTTTTTTTGCTGTCAAACTTTTTGACCGTTTGTCACATTTGTTGCAATTTCCATAGCCTGTTTCACAATTATGTGTGATTATGTGTATATACACATTTTGTGTGATATATATACCAACTACAGTGCATTTACTTTTAATCGGCGTAGCTATGAACGGTGGTTCAGAACAGTTTACATCAAAAGCATCCGCCATCTTGACTGACAAAATGTTAGAGTCTTTCCATCCATTCCTGTGACAGCGCCAACTAAACCAGCTTTATCTTCCCATGATCTTCATTTTGCCCCTCCTCCATTCCTTCACCTTTCACCATCTATTAATCTATCTGTCAGTGTAACACTTCATTTTCTCCGCCTCTATTTTTGTAGTTCAGCCAGAGGGTGACTTGTGCTCTGACAACAAGCTGAGGTGTGATCATGTTAATTGGTGTCAAATCCTAATCTCCCACTGCCTGTCTGGACACTTCCTCACACACACACACACACACACACACACAAAGGACCATGTTGCTTTGGTCCAAGGATCACATTTACTGTAGATCACTACTGTAGAACAGCTGCAACTTTGCACTGTATGACATTTGGTATATTGTCAATTAAAAGCAAGCCATATTATGTAACCATTTAATATCATGTGAAAGCAAGCATTTATTTCCACTATCCACTTAATCATTTTCAGGGTCGTGGAGTTCATTCCAGCAGGCAGTAGTGTCAGGAAGGGGTCGCCAAGGAGCTGACAAACACATTCACTCACGCTCTTATTAATCCACCTCACCTGCAAATGTTTGGAGTGTGGGTAAAGATATGTGAGTGTGAACTCTTCACACACACACACACACGCACACAAAAAAACATGTCAATCTTATCAGGAGGGAACATGAGTAACCAAAGAATTTAGAAAACTCATTTTTATTTGGGCTTTAAGATATAGTCTGAAACTTTCATCATGTTTGTAGAACAAAGTTGATTCAATAAAGTTACAGCTGACTGATGAGGTGTTGTCGTAGCACCCAAGAGAGTTTTTGTTTTGAGTTGTCATACCACGACAACAGCAGTGTGCCTGGAGTGAAGAGCAAAAGAATGGCTGGCAATTTGCATAAACAGTGACAAATAGCTCTTGCAGCTAATTACACAGAGATCTACTTCCAAGTAGTTGAAGATATAATGGAAATACTCAAGTGACTTCCCCAAAAAATAAACCATTTCTATTAAATACGACAGAAATCACCCATATTGTATAATTGATTAATTGCATTAACATCAAGCTAATCATGGCATCAGCATTAAAAAAAAATAATGTCCAGAAGAAATTGATAATGATGATAATAATTAATTTCAAGGTGTCTGCCAGGAAATCTGTGTGATCTAACATCATTCCTGTCCTGCAGATACTTCTCATAAAGTTCATACATATCAGCTTTGAGTTCTAATCATATGCAATCAATCAAATGCAGCAGTTTGGAGTCCAACCTTGTAGTTCTTTTCTACACCTAATTATTGCCTTGTCTTCAAGTGGCTTCTGATGCAGATGCAGCGTGTAGATGCAGACCCGGTGCTTCTCTTTAGTTAGCAGCTACACATTCAGAAGAACTTATACCTGAACCGAACTTATCAGTCAAAACAATACTGGACCGGCTGGACCCTGATGGGTTTGACTCATTCCCGGAGAGGATACGCCAACAGGAACAGACAGAGAGGAGATGATGGCAACGCTACGAAAGATGCTTGAAGCGAGGCAAACAAGCCAGCGTCAGAGCCAGGCCAGCCATGGCTCCACACAAACCAGCAGTTCCAAGTGTTTTTCTCGGTAACGTCCGCTCCCTGGTCAACAAGATGGACAAAATCTATCCAGGGAAATCACTCAAGTGTTTGTAGCTGCTATGTATATACACCCATAAGCTAATGCTAATGTAGCTATGAGCAGGCTGCATGACAGCATCAGCAGGCAGCACAACAAACACCCAGAGGGCTTCTTCATCGTGGCTAGGGACTTCAACCACACAAAAGACTGTGCTTCCAGATTCTGCAAGAATGTGGATATTAAAACAAGGAAGGGCAGAACACTAGACCAGGTGTACACCAACATTTCCGGAGCCTACAAAGCCCGGCCCTCCCCTCACCTTGGACACCTTGAAACCATCTTTCCCTGTTTCTGGCACCAGCTAACAAGCCCTTCATCTGCAGGTCTAGACCACAGTACAAGACCATACAGCACTGGACTGAGGAGGCCACACTATCCTTGCAGGACTATTTTGAGGATACCATATGGGAGCTCTTTGAGGAACCAGACATTGAGCTCCATACCTCTTCTGTACTGTCATATATCAATTTCTGCATGGACAATGTAACAACAAGGAAACAGGTGAAAATATTCCCCAACCAAAAACCCTGGTTTAAGCATAGAAAGCTGGCTACATGGTATAACCCTCACACCCGCAGTTTAAAGCAAGCAGCAAGAAGATTTGAAAGGAAGTGGCGTTTAACCGGTCTGCAAGCGTCTCGCCTGGACTGGCATGATAGTTTGAAAGCTTATAGGAAGGCTCTCCGTAAGGCCAGAGCAGCTTATTATTCATCATTAATAGAGGAAAATAAAAACAACCCCAGGTTTCTTTTCAGCAGTGTGGCCAGGCTGACAGAGAGCCACAGCTCTATTAAACCATCTATTCCCATAACCCTCAGTAGTAGTGACTTCATGAGCTTCTTTAATGAGAAGATTATAACTATTAGGGAGAAAATCAGTCACACTGTGCCTTTGACTGAAACTGCTTTGTCTTTAAACACAGGAAGCATAGGACTCATTGAAGAACTTGATGTATACTTGGACTGCTTTTCTCCCATAGACCTCCACAAACTGACTTCATTGATTTCCTCATCTAAGCCTTCTACTTGTCTCTTAGATCCCATCCCAACTTCACTGCTTAAAGAAGCTTTACCGTTACTGAGCACCTCTTTACTGAACATGATCAACTTATCTTTGCTGTCAGGCTATGTACCTCAGTCATTTAAAGTAGCTGTAATCAAACCTCTTCTGAAGAAGCCCGGTCTTGATCCAGAGGTTTTAGCCAACTATAGACCAATATCCAACCTTCCTTTTCTCTCTAAGATCCTTGAGAAAGCAGTGTGCAGTCAGCTGTGTGACTTCCTCCAGAACAATAATCTATTTGAGGACTTTCAGTCAGGATTTAGAAAATATCATAGCACCGAGACCGCTCTGGTGAAAATTACTAATGACCTGCTAATTGCGTCAGACCATGGACTCGTCTCAGTACTTGTCTTGTTAGATCTTAGCGCTGCTTTTGATACTATTGACCACCATATCCTGTTGCAGAGATTAGAACATTTAACTGGCATCAGAGGAACTGCTTTAAGCTTGTTCAAATCCTACTGATCGGATCGATCACAGTTTGTTCACATTAATGATGAGTCCTCCATGCAGTCCATAGTCAGTTATGGAGTTCCTCAAGGCTCTGTGCTTGGGCCTATTCTATTTACTTTATATATGCTTCCTTTAGGCAATGTTATCAGGAAACACTCCATAAACTTTCACTGTTATGCAGATGATACTCAGCTATATTTGTCATTTAAGTCAGACGAATCCAGCCAGTTAGCTAAACTCCAAACATGTCTTCAGGATATAAAAACTTGGATGACGCACAATTTCTTGTTGTTAAATTCAGATAAAACTGAGGTTATTCTAATTGGCCCTGACAATCTCAGAAATAACCTAATCTAATGACTTATTTACTCTAGGTGGCTTTGTACCAGCCTCGAACACCACTGTAAGGAATCTAGGGGTAATTTTTGACCAAGATATGTCCTTCAACGTCCACATGAAACAAACAGCTAGAACAGCTTTTTTTCATCTGCACAACATTGCAAAAATAAGGCATATTCTCTCCCAAAACGATGCAGAAAAATTAGTCCATGCATTTGTAACTTCCAGGCTGGACTATTGTAACTCGTTATTATCAGGCTGCCCTAATAAGTCTATCAGGACTCTCCAGCTGGTCCAGAACGCTGCAGCACGTGTTCTGACCAGAACCAGGAAAAGAGACCATATTTCTCCGGTGTTAGCCTCTCTGCATTGGCTCCCTGTAAAATCTAGAATAGAATTTAAAATCCTCCTCCTCACCTACAAGGCACTGAATGGTCAGGCACCATCTTATCTTAAAGAGCTAATAGTGCCTTATAATCCTGCTAGAACTCTACGCTCTCAGAATGCAGGACTACTAGCGGTTCCTAGGGTTTATAAAAGTAGAATGGGAGCTAGAGCTTTCAGTTATCAAGCTCCTCTTCTGTGGAACCAACTCCCTCTTTCAGTCCGGGAGGCAGACACCATCCCCTTATTCAAGAGTAGGCTTAAGACTTTCCTTTTTGATGGTGCTTATAGTTAGGACTGATCCAAGGTTGACTCAGGCTGCCTTGGATCAATCCTTAGTTATGCTGCTATAGGTCTAGACTGCCAGGGACTTCCTCTGACACACTGAGCTTCTCTTCTTCTTCATTTGGATGCCTCCATTAAGTCATTTTACTAACTCATCTTCTTCCCCGGAGCCCCTGTGCTCCCAGCTCCCAGGTGTCCGTGAGCTAAGGCTACTTGTTGAGAAGGAGGTGGTGTCATCCAGGCTTCGTCTGTCCTGATGGTGGTGAGATGGAGAAGAGGCGATGCTGCTCAGGTTGTATCTTTTAGGGTAGTGGAGAAGAGGATGTGTTTACTCTTCCTCCCTGTAACACATGCTGCTGATTATTTTTGTGCCTCGTAGTCCCTGTGCGTTCTCATCTCACAGGTATCCATGGATCCAGTCTACCTGGTGGAGTAGTGGTTGTGCAGACCAGTCAGGCTTCATCTTCTGGTTCTGAGTGACGTGGTGGTGATGAGGTCATCCTGCGGAGGTTTCTCCTGTTTGGTGTGGTGGAGTGGAAGATGTGCTGCCCAGGCTTCTTCTGGTTGGCGTGGTGGAGAGGACGACATGCTTCTCATCCTTTGCTGATAGCTTGATGATGCTCTTCATCCCCTTGGACACTCTCATATAATTCTATATATACACACTGTATATTAGCTGTTGTTATATTGATTTGGACATTTCCATACAATTTTGTATGTTAGTGTTAATGTGTTTCATTCTTTTTATTCTGTACACATGTCATCTATTGCACGTCTGTCCATCCTGGAAGAGGGATCCCTCCTCTGTTGTTCTTCCTGAGGTTTCTTCCGTTTCTTTTTCCCTGTTAAAAGGGTTTTTTTGGGGGAGTTTTTCCGTAGTCGATGCGAGGGTCATTTGTAAAAGACAGAGGGTGTCATATCCTGTACAGATTGTAAAGCCCAATGAGGCAAATTCATAATTTGTGATATTGGGCTATACAAATAAAGTTGACTTGACTTGACTTGACACCAATATCAGATCACTTCTTCAGGCCAGGGATTCAGCACTAAGGTCAGGAGACAGGGAAACATACAGGAAGGCTAGAGTGGACCTGAACAGAGGCACTAGGGTCGCAAAATTAAAATACAGAGAGCAGATAGAGGCCAACTTCAAAACAATCCCCGCTCTATGTGGAAAGGCATCCAGAACCTTACAGACTACAAACAATACCACAACACCCCCTCCCCAACCAACACTTCTCTCCCAGATCAATTTAACACCCTTTTGTCCCGCTTTGAAGAGGACAGTAGACAGGCAGAGGACAAACAGCTGACACCATCAGAGCATGACCTGCCCCCCCACCATACAACAGCACCAGGTACTGCGAGTCCTGAGAGGCATCGACACCAGTAAAGCACCAGGACGGGATGGAGTATCAGGGAGGGTGCTGAAATCATGTGGCCACCAGCTTGCTACTGTATTCACAAACATCTTTAACCATTGGCTGCAGCAAGCCAAAGTCCCCGCCTGCTTGAAAACTGCCACCATAATCCCTGTGCCCAAATCCTCTGCCGTCACAGTGTTAAATGATTACCGGCCTGTGGCCCTGACACCGGTGATCATGAAATGTATGGAGAGACTGGTGTTAGAGCACATCAAAGCCCATATCCCACCTGGCTTTGACCCACATCAGTTTGCCTACAGGTTCAACAGATCTACAGACTACGCCATCTCCATCGCCCTCACAACGCTCTCCAAAACCCCAGAACATACATCAGGATGCTATTTGTTGACTTTAGCTCAGCATTTAACTCCATCAGCCCCAGCCAACTGATCAACAAACTGCAGACACTGCAACTTGGAACCCCCCTCTGTGTGTGGATTAAGGACTTCCTGACTTAAGCCTGGCTTATGCTTCTGCGTCACGGCAACGGCGTAGCTACAGCGTCGCCGCGGACGCCACACCGTAGCATGACGCGCACCTCCAAAAAATCCTGACTACACGTCGTGTCAACGTGTTGAGATGCGAGGACTGTGATTGGTCCACTCAGAACGTAATTTCCGGCGGTTGCTTTTCTGGTCAACAGCTCAACAACACCGCTACTTGTGGAGCGGCACGAGTGCTACGGAATGGTCGGACAGACCACCTCCGCAAACGTCTTATGTGCTTCGACATTTGTAGTAACAGCATTTCTTTTTCAATTTCAATTCAATGAGCTCCATCTCCAGAAACACCCGCTCCATCTCAGTTGTCATTGTTTACTGTCGGAAGAAAACCAAAGAATCCGATATGAGCCCCCAGAAGCCACACAAAGACACAGCCACACCCCCCTAGCAGCTTGGCGGTGAATTGCAGAGAACGCGTTCCCTCGATGCAGTGCTTCGAATGCTCAACGACAGCATCGGGTCTACGCCGTAGCTCCGCCATCGCTGCGATGCAGAAGCATAAACCAGGCTTAACAGACCCCAGCATGTCAGGATGGGCACCTCCACATCTTCCACCATTGTTCTCAATACTGGTGTTCCTCAGGGTTGTGTTCTGAGTCCAGTCTTGTACACACTGTACACTCATGACTGTGTCGCCACCCATGGCTACAACACCCTCACCAAATTTGCAGACGATACAACCATTGTTGGACTGATCAGTAATGATGATGAGGCACCATACTGGGAGGAGGTCCGAGCACTGGCGGCCTGGTACAGTGACATCCACCTCAAACTCAACACCAAAAAGTCAAAAGAACTCATCATTGACTTCCGAAAGTCAAGGACCACATTATACCTGAGCATAAATGGGGAAGAAGTGGAGCGGGTCAACAACTACAATTTCCTTGGACTGTACATCTCAGAGGACCTTGGCTGGACTGTGAACACCACCTACATCATTAAAAAGGCCTAGCAGTGTCTCTTATTCCTGAGAACACTTAAAAGGAACAAACTCCCTCCATGTCATCTGAGAAACTTTTACCACTGCACAATAGAGAGTGTCCTGACCTACAGTGTGGTATGCCAGCTGCATGGCATCTCAGAGGAAACAACTGCATCATCAACACTGCTCAGTGGATCACTGGCTCCCACTCCCACACCTGGAGGAGATCTACCCGAGCGACTCCTCCGTCAGGCCACAAAGATCCGCAATGACCCCGCCCACCCAGGACATACTCTATTCTCTGGCAGACTCAGAGTCATGAGGGCCTGCACCAAGAGACTGAAGAATAGCTTCTTCCCCATGGCTGTGAAGAGACTGCTGCGGATCATGACAACCCCCCCCAACACACACACACACACACACACAGACAACTACCTCCCACAATAATTTCCTACACCTTAAATACAGACTGTACCATTTACTATAGAGTATTTATTTATATATTATTGCATCTGCACTTTACTGCTGTTTTGTTTTTCTTTTACTATTTATCCATCCATCCATTATCTACCGCTTATCCTCAAAGGGTCGCAGGGGGGCTGGAGTCTATCCCAGCTGTCTTAGGGCGGAAGGCAGGGTACACCCTGGACAAGTCGTTTTACTATTTATGTTATCCTTAATATATTTACGGCCACTGAATGTGACATGTTGCTACTACTAAGAGAGATGTAACCAAATTTCGTTGTATTCTTACAATGACAATTAAGCTTCTTCTTTTGTGGCATGTGACGAGTTGGGCATTTCTGCCTCCATCGCAACACAATGGATGGGTGCAATCGATGGTTTTGCTGAAGGAGTAAATCTGCAACTTTACGAATCAATTCACTTTTGACCAATACGAAGCTGCCTTAGCAACACTGACCTATGAAGTAATGGAGAGTTGGAGAGTCCAGCTGTCCCAGCACAGAGAAAAGCATCTGCCACTTGATTTTAGGCCATTCTTTCTGAAGTATGCTTGTTTATGAAAGTGCAATACTAGTTCGACGGAGCACTATTTAATGGTGGATGTGCCACCTGGTGTTCTGATATCTTTAAAATTCCCCATAATACCCATCGTAAGTTTGCTCTGTAAAGTCACTGATGTAACAGTATGACAGAAAAAAAGGTCAACAAAGTTGCAGATGTTGTAATTATTGCATCAGAATTATTATTCATGGAAAAATAGCATTGTTTTCCTAATTACAGTTCTTCTCTCGCTCCCTCGATGTGTCCCGCTGTTGTGGGGTGACGGAGGTTCCGTGTTGTGTTTCCGCAGCACAAAGCTAATAACTGCCAGAACACTGTGGAGAGGAAAAAGGAAAACAACCACTGCCAGTAATGAGGGATTTATTATGGAGGAGAGTGGCTTTGTGGTGTGCCTGTGTGCACATCTCTATGTGTGTGCTGTAATAGTCACTAGAAACAAACACAAACCAAAAATCAGATGGATTAAGAGAGGAAACAAGGTCCCATAATTGCAGGAAGAGGGTAATGGATTCCTCTGGGGACAGTTAAGTGAATCACATCGGAGTGCCACAGCTCCTCTCTGAACCAAATGAACTCTGATTCCTGCCTTTTGCTCTATGGTTAACACTCCTTTCTCTTACTCTCTGGTTTCCAGCCTGGATGGCCTTGTATTCTAGTCTTTCTTCCCTGTCTAATACTGCCTTGGTGAGAATACATCAATGTCTGATCTAGATTATTCATGGATGTCTCAGAAGGCAGAAAAAAAATGTGAGACAGCAGTACACAGAGAGAGAGATGCAGGAAATGACACTTGTCATATCAATGCTAATTAGTGCTGGTATTACAGTAAACAAAAAACTCCATAATGTTCTGCATCTAATTATAACAAAATGAAACAGCATGATGTACAGTATCATAAATGCAAAACAAAGCACCAGTACCTGTCCATCAAAAGATTTTGATGAAGCACTCCAAACATTGTGAGAAAATAATGTAATATTTGACTTTTGTAATTTCCATCTGCTCAATATTTATATGCCATGATTACGTTTAGTGTGTTTAGGCAAATCAAGTGGATGAGTTATTAGCTAGGGTTAAACAGTGTAAGTCATAGGCTCCACTGCTTATCGGCAAGCAAGTGAGAAAATAGCAAATATTAATTGCAATGCAAACATTCAGTGCGGTCACATGGTAGGATCGTACTGGAATTCAGCAAATTCGATGTTGCAATTCGGTGGGTGGTCTGTCCCACAATCCAAGTACACATGGAGTTTGTTTAATTCAGATAATGGTCAGTGACGCTAGGTCGCACTGTAGCCCTTTCAACAAGTGGTGTTTGAACTACTTCCAGTTGACGGCCACTTAACAACAACAATAAATAATTAACTCCGTCTCCTCGTCCATCCAAAAGTGAGTTGTTGATTTCTTGGAAACCATGGTATTGTGCAGGAGCAGGATGCAGGATGCAAATACGATACGATCCTGTACACAAGAGGCACAAAGCAGATTAACGTTTTAAGCCAGGTGTATTCGTGAATCCAGTCCCTATATGATCCTTAGCCTGTGCACATGAATTTGCTACGTTTTCAATGCCTTTATTATAAGATTAAGCTCGTCCATGTGCACGCAGTGGGTATCGTAGAATTGACAAATGACTTTGTGCCAAGCAGGTCTTCATGTTTGCTGGATGTGTACCCTGTAAGAGGGTGAAGAATTTCACAATAACAACTTAAATAAACCGACAATATGTCATTGTGTGTTTAACTGCCCCCAATTGGACTAAAACAAGAAATAAATTTAGCATTTTGGACGCACAAACTTGCAGTGTGTTTTCTGTGTTGATCTGTAGTTAATTGCTATATGACGATAATGATCAATGATGGGAATAATGGCGTTAATAAACACTGTTAAAATAAACAGCATTACAAATGGCATTATTTTTTCAGTTACTTACCAACGTTGTTACTGTTACCCTCAATTAAATGGGGTGTGTTATAAACTACAGGTACTCACTGAAGCTGTTGTCATCCTACTTGGCTCTCAGCTAGTGATGTGTCGTTTGTGAACAAGCCCGAATCTGGGAGCCAATTACAACTATGTAACGAACAAGAAGAGCCAACTCCCGTCGAGGACACCCAAATCTTCATCAGGGACAGGAGGGAACTTTATCTAAATGGGAACACCAAACAGCCAATCACATGCAAGGACAGACTAGGATCATAAAATAAGATAAATAAGATAACTTTATTCAGAGGAAATTATTTCACAGCAGTTACCACACACAGTAGAAAAACTTAAGGAGATTTAAAATATTTAAAAAGTGCATATGGTGTAGAAGAGTGCAAAAAAACTATATACAGCAAAACCAACATAAACAATACAATAAATATACAAATATATGTGAACATAAGTACTGTAGGAACATAAGTATTCTGTAAGCTGCCAAGTAAGAGTTAAAAAGTAACATGTGCTTGTGGTGTGGTGGAAAATGACGAGCAAACTTGTATACTTTGAACTCTTATACATACAGGCATTCCTTCTTCTATGCTCCCTATCTGTCTACATGAGCCTATGTTATTCTAGCGCACTCTAGAGGCAGTCTGATGCAACGGCATTACAGGATACAACAGTGCTGACGTGACATGATATAGAGATGATCCTATTACAGTAAGTGAGTCTATTGTGAGGAGCTGTGTTGATATATGGAGGTAGTGAGAGAGAGAGAGAGAGAGAGAGAGAGACAGAGACAGAGAGAGAGGGAGGGTCTCTGAATTATAAAGTCTAATGGCCAGGAACGAAGAATTTTCTGTTCCTCACCTTGGTGGAATCAGTCTGTGGCTGAGGATGCTCCTGCAGGAGTCCAGTATGTGATGGAGAGGATGAGAGTCATTGTCCATGATGCTCTGCAGCTTGGACAGCATCCTCCTCTCTGAAACCACCACTAAAGAATCCAGTTCCACCCACACGAAAGATCCAGCCTCCCTGATGATTTTATTGACTCCGTTGGTGTCGACTGTCCTCAGTCTGCTGCCCCAGCACACCACAGCATAGAACAGAGTTATTCAACTAAAATACAAAAAGGTCCACTCCGAGAAAATGTATTGAAGCAAAGGTCCAGAACGTCATAGTGTCTAATTTGAGGTAGTGTGATATATGCGAACGAAGCCTGGTAATTTTGCATACAATTAATAATTGCCTGTCAAATCAAATAAATTCTGTGTGATTCAAAAAAATGTGATAATATTTATTGTCATTTAACCTTTAAGTGAACAGATAGATAATACTGTAGATAGGAATAATGTTATTTTTACATTAAATAAGAATAGAGCTGCAGAAATAAAAATAACAGAAAATGAATAAAATATGTTTTGAATAACTGCTCTATGAATAGCTTCATCCAGCTGGGCTCGTACATCCTGGCTGACATGGGTGTTATAGATTTTTTTCTAAATTTAGGGGTTCCTAGGGTTAGCTAGTGTCCCTTTTTTACAGCACTAAATCTTTAAACTGTCCCTCCAGAATGCAGGGTTGAAGCACAGTGTCTCAAGGAAAACAGATAGCTAGTTATCTCTAAGTTGACTAGGTAACCAAGGTCAGAGGAGTCTGCTAGCGTTGGCCCTTTGATAAGGCCAATGGCTGAGCGTCAGCAAGACAACAGGCGCCACTGTTAGTTCAGAGCTTAGAATGAGCATGCCCTGACTGTAACACTACTCAAGAGTAATGCAAGGTAATATACTTGGACTTAACTGGGTGTTAGTTCATAAGGCTGCGCACCATAGGGGAAAGTTGGAATATGTGGCGGACTAGGGACTGATCACTTGTACTCGATAAAGTTCATATTCCTCCTGATGTCAGAATCTACAATAAATGTTATATCTTTATCAACTTCAAATGCTCCTAGGTGCTTCCAATCTCCAACCATTGACCGATCAAGATTTTTCCACATCAATGGGTATTTTTATTTTATTACAAAGTTCTTCTTTTTGTTTTCCCTAAAATAAGGCTTCTTTCACTGCACTCATGCACTCCATTGGTGAATGTTTTTTGTGTAGACCAAAAATGCAAGCAGTTCTGAGGGAACTGATTATGCTGGGCTCTGAGACAATTCAGACTTCAGTAGACTAAATGAAGAGCCGTTTGTTTCGCTCTGTCTGTCTCTTCGGTTAAGTTTTTGTGATCAAATGTTTTTTTATTTAACAATAACACCAGTTACAGTCAAAGACATGAGTTGTTAATAGTACAATAAGGACAGTATGCAGTGGCAAAAATTGACTGTAACAACTAAAAATGGAAAATAATAATAGCAGCAATGATCTTGGGCTTCAGTAAGTACAAGCAAAACAAAACCAAAAGAACATAAAAGAAAGAAAAAGGGCACCACGCCACACTCCATTGCAACATTCACACTAGTGTGCTCTTACAGGTCTAATGACATATCTAAGGTATGATTTTGATGAGCTCCTTAAACACGCACACAGGTGAGGAGGAGGTGAGATGTGTGTTAAATCTCCATGTACCCCTCTCCCTCTCTCTCACACTCACTCCTCCTACCCCCCTCCCACCCTGTGTACCTTCTCTGTTTGTCATGACTCTCTGTGTCACAATGTGTTTGTTGTTAGTTTCACAGGCTTTATGGTGCCTTTTTATGATGTATACCATGACTCATTGTATACATCTGTCCCTAACACCTACATGGTCTTTAAGCAACACCTTACACCCCACCATCCTGACATTCACAGCTCACAAACCACAACATTCTATTTACATTACACTATCACTAACTCAGTGTCCGAACATCGTCTCTTCTTATGTCTAAGTTAAACTTAGTTTCCTGGAATGTACATGGCATACGCTCACAGACAAAAAGAATTAAAATCCTGGACTATGTCTCTAAACTAAAAGCAGATATTCTTCTTTTGCAAGAGACATATCTACTACAATCAGAAGAGAAATCTCTTACAGTTTCAAATTATAATATTATATTTTCATCTTGTTATAACAGTAGACAAAGAGGAGTCTCTATTCTAATCCACAAGAGAGTCCCGTTTACCTTAAACTGTTTGATAACAGACCCAGAGGGCAGATACATTATTATTCAAGCAACGATTTTTGATAAACAATACACAATTGCCAATCTGTATGCTCCCAATAGTGATGATCCAGCCTTCTTTCATACAGTTTTCTTTCATTTATCAGACTTAAATGCTACCTCAACTACTATTATTGGAGGTGACTTTAACATAGTCTTAAATCCCTCTGTAGACCGATCGAACATGCCAATGCAGACGAAACAATTACAATCAGTCCTAACCATACGGGACTATATGAAAGATTTTGGACTAGATGATGTCTGGAGACTCAAAAACCCAACAAAAAGGGAATATACTTTCTTTTCTGCAGTACACAAGTCATTTTCAAGAATTGACTTTTTTCTTTCAAATAACTCCATCACACACAAAATTACCACTAGAATTCACCCAATCATCATCAGTGACCATGCACCTATAGCCCTCAGTCTGCAAACTGACACTTACCGTAAACCTCCTCAGACTTGGCGCTTCAACATATCTCTACTTAAAGATCCTGAATTTGATCAAATGGTAAGGAGAGAGTGGGCAGACTTTCTAGAAAATAATGACTTTCCAGATTCATCTCCTTCTTTACTTTGGGAAACCTGGAAGGCCGTAATTAGAGGTAAAATAATATCGTACTCTTCATACAAGAAAAGAAAGGAACAACAAATGGAGACAGATATTGAGGAAAAAATTAAACAACTTTCGCAGGATTATGCATTAAATCCAAGCGAACAATTACAATCTGAGTTACACAATGCAAAGTTATGCCTCGACGACATTTTATCAAAGAAAACAGATTTTTTACTACAACAACTGCGATACAATGATTTCGAGCACAGCAACAAATCAGGCAAATTTCTTGCGAATTTAGTACAACGCAACAGAGAAAAATCTTTTATAACAGCAATACAGGATCCTACTGGCAAATATACTCAATCACCTCAAGAAATCAATCAGCTATATTCAGCAACAGTTAACCCCAACAAAGATGATATTCACACATTTCTCAACAATCTAAAGCTGCCTGAACTAACATCTGAATGCAGAGACATCTTAGATGCTCCAATGACTATCAGTGAATTACAATGTGCATTAGATAGTATGTCAGCGGGCAAAGCACCTGGTCCGGATGGTTTCCCTGCTGAATTTCTCAAACATTTCTGGCTAATGCTAGCACCCCTTTTCTTCAGAACAGTTATGGAGATTAAAAATAAAGGCTATATAAGCGCTCACATGAACACAGCTGCAATAAAGTTATTATTGAAACCAGATAAAGACCCCACGCAGCCTGCTAGCTATCGACCTCTGTCGCTAATCAACTCTGACATCAAAATTATATCTAAAGCACTCGCTTCCAGGTTGGAGAAAATTATCCCGGCTATAATTCACAACGATCAAACAGGATTTATTAAAGGCCGACACTCTACTAACAACTTTAGAAGGCTTCTAAATCTGATCAATTTGACACAGCGCTGCAATAGAGAAGTGATCGTTATATCACTTGATGCAGAAAAAGCCTTTGACAAAGTTAACTGGTCCTTTCTCTTCTCCGTACTTCATAAATTTGGTTTCGGTGACTCATTTATCCAGTGGGTTTCAACTCTGTATAACTCACCTAAAGCTACTGTCACGACTAATGGGATCACTTCACAAAGCTTCACTTTGCAAAGGGGAACTAGACAAGGATGTCCACTCTCTCCCTTACTGTTTGCAATTTTTATCGAACCATTGGCTGCAGCGGTACGTCAGAACAACAATATCAAAGGTATCTGCTCTCTGAAGTCTGAACACAAAATTAATCTATACGCGGATGACATTTTACTTTATTTAGAAAAACCAAAAACATCAATGAAGGAAGTATGTAAACTCATCACAACCTTCTCACGCCTATCAGATTACTCCATCAACTGGTCAAAATCAATTATACTTCCATTAACAGAGAGCTCATGGAATCCTGCAATCCAAAACACTCATTACTCTTTCCCTACAGGCAACATTAGATATCTGGGCATAAATATTTCCTCCAAACTCTCAGATCTTGTCCACTTGAACTTCACACCACTTGTGGACAAAGTGTGTGGTGCTCTGAGCCATTGGAATAACCTTCCTATCTCACTGTTGGGACGAATAGCTACTGTCAAGATGAAAATATTACCCCAAATCAACTATCTCTTCTCCATGATCCCATTTAAACCCACAACAAAATGGTTCCAAACATTAGATTCAGCTATCGGTAAATTCTACTCAAAGAACAAAAAGGCTACAATCAGCCTGGCTACTCTCCAGAAGAATAAGTCTGAAGGTGGACTGGAGGCTCCCAATTTTCTGCATTACTACCTAGCTAATCAGTTACAATACCTTATCAAGTGGATCCATCCACAGGAAGAATATAACTCCTGGATGGAACTAGAACAGTTAGACTGCAACCATATTAAACTCGCTGATCTACTCTTTATCACCTCTATTCTTAAAAATCATTCCTGCTTCAAGAATCCCTTGATCGCCTCCACACTGTCTGCATGGTGGAGAGCCCTTGAAATCACAGGTTCACCACTTCAACCCAGTATACTCTCACCAATCTGGTACAACCCAGACTTTGTAAACAATAAAACCCCTCTCTATCTCAGTACATGGGCAGAGAAGGGGGTCACCCATCTCCATCACCTCCTCCAAGATAACATATTTATGACATACACAGACTTATTCCAAACCTTTGGAATAAGGAATGGAAATTTTCTCCAATACCTGCAGGTAAAGAAAACAATTACAAAGACAATCCCAACACTTCAGTCCATCTCTCAGCCACCTGATTTACAGCCACCTGAATTTATCAAATACATCACCAAATTGTTGCCCAAAAATAAGAAAAACCTCTCAAAAATGTATAGTTTCCTCTCAAAGACAGACTCTATACATTTACCAATCCCAAAATGGGAGAAAGACTTATCCATGCCCTTAGACCATGATTTTTGGACTCAGATCTGTGGAAACACATTTAGCATGACAAAAAATACTAACCTACAACTGATCCAATTTAAGGTTCTCCACAGAGCACACGTAACGCAGTATAAAATGTATAAAATGGGTTTCTCACAGTCTGACTTGTGCACCCAATGCACTCAAAAAACTACTGATACTTATTTTCATGCACTGTGGCTATGTTCTCCTGTATTTCAATTCTGGGCAACAGTAACACAGAAACTCTCTTCTATTTTGGACTGCAGGATCCCACAATCTCCAAACTTATGCTTAATTGGCGATTTTACTACAGCGACAGTACCAGTCATTCACCTCCAACCCACGCTTGTAGCTCTCGCCATCGCTAAGAAGACCATCTTGGTTAATTGGAAGGATAAGAGAGCAATCAACATTACCCATTGGCTAAACCTCCTCTTTGAGCATATCTCACTTGAGAAAATATCTGCTTCCCGAAAGAACCAATTGACATCTTTTACAGAAAAATGGTCTCCATTTATTAGAGCTCTCAATATAAATCTATAGTCTATTCTTGTTTCCCTTTTTTTTTTTTTTTTTAAACATTGTCCTACATTTTTTGGCAGAAGAAAAATCTCTATTTATTAGAGCTCTTAATATAAATTCATAGTCTGCTCTTGTCTGTTAGCATATGCCGACCCCCCTCATAAATTTGAGCTGTTCCAGAAAATATTCATTCTCTCTGTGCCTTTGTTCTGATCCCTAACTTGTCTCCTCTTCTCTTATATTGCAGTTGAACAACCATCTCTTCATTAAGGAATGATGGATCCAAGGACTCCAAGGCTGGGTGCTGGCACAAGGGGGTTACTTTTCGGGTGTGGGGTGTGGGTGCTCTGGCCCGCACATGCTCAGGCAATCGCCTGGGCCTGCATATCACCACTGGAGTTCCAAGCTCAGCTTGCTCGATCCTCGATCCGGGTCCGACGCGTTCCTGGGCTGTGATGGGGCCAAGCCAGATGGGGGCTTGCTCCGTTCCCAGCGGAGCTTGTCTCCTCGTGCTGGGGGGGTGGTGGGGCGCATCATTGTTATGGTGGGCCGGGGGGGGGGCCTCCCCTCGCGCACAAGGGGGCATCACGGGGCTTGGGGGGGTGCGATCTGGGTCCGCCGGTAGGGGGATTGTTTGCCGGACAGCGCTGGCTTGCGCATCTGGCTCCCGGCTGGTGGAGTGCGTATCGATCCTTTTCGGCTGTGCTGGTTGGTCGCTGCATCTCTAATTCTGCATGGCTGCTGGGGCTCTGCTCTGAGGCTGCAGCTTTCAGGGTCATGGTGTTGGTGGGGCCTGCTGGTTTGTGTGGGATCTCCCTGGCCCCTGGCCTCTTGATCCTGGGGGCCCAGTGCTTCAGGAGCTATGCCCATCTCTTCTACTCCCCTCGCGGCTCTGTTCCCATGGGCCGGGTCCACACCAGACTGCCTCTTAATGTGCACTTCACATATCTTGCACCTCACTATACATAGTCACATTTAGGCACATATAGGGACTCAACACATAGGGGGGTCCTGGGGGGTCCCCTTGCAGCTATGGTGGACCCACTGATGCTGTGGCCTCAGTGGCGGTGCCACGGCAGCTGGGTTTTGGGGGTGTGGCGGCTGGTCAGTATGGTCGGGGGGCTGATGGTGGGCTCTTTGCTGGCCGGGGGTTGGGTGAGTGGGTCGGCGCGTGCGGTTGCTGCTCCCTGATTGGTGGATTCGGCCTGCTCTCGCCCGTGCTCTCGGTTGTCTCTGTGTGTGGGGTGGGGCTCCCTGTCGGATTCAAGATACTGCACCTTTATTTTTGCTTTGAGCAACTAATTTGTTTTGGGGGTGAGTAGGTAGTCCTCGTTGCACTGGGACACCATGCGCCTGCAAAGATGATCGGAGTTGGAGATAGAAAAAGAAAGAATGTGCTGGCACATCATACCTGTCTCTAGCGTCCTGGAAGGTACAGAGCCCAGTGTCACAATAAATATTATTTAAAGTGTGAATATTTCTGTTCCAGGCGGAACATGAAATGGGTCTCCCTCCAATTAAGAGGCCAGAGTTGTTAAAGATCGGCGTAAGTGTATGCCATTTACAGGAGACTTTGCACTGAAGCTCAGCTGCACGCTATGTCTGAATAAGTTGTGAACTATTGGGCCAAAAGGTAAGCGGCATTGTTTATTGGATATATTAGCAAAGAGAACCTCATGCAAGCTCCACGGTCTTACACAGTTTTCTTCTAACTTACGCCTGGAGACTGAGGCCTCTGTGTCATGCCACACCAGTATTGGCCTGAGCACAAATGACCAAAAATAATACTTAAAGTTTGGTAGACAAAAGCCACCACTATCTATTCCCCTCTGTGTGGTGGATTGTTTGAGGCGCGGGCGCTTTTTGTTCCAAAATAAACCGGGAAATAACAGAATTTATTTTGTTCCAATAATTAACAGGGAGGGAGAGGGGAATCATTGAACTAATAAAATTTATCCTGAGCAGGACATTCATTTTGACTATAGAGATACAAGCTGTAAGAGAGTTGGGAAGACTGATCCACCTGTCCAAGTCGGCTTTGACGCTATTTAGTGTTTGCATGTAGTTATGCGTTACAGTGCGGTTCAGAGATGGAAAAATTTGAATTCCAAGGTACTTAAAATCCTGTACAACTGGGATGCCAGATGGAAATTGCAACCTTTTAGCCGAGTCATTAAGAGGAAGTAATGCAGATTTTGTCCAGTTGATCTTAAAGCCTGAGAGACAGCTAAATTCCTCACAAATGGACAATAAGTTAGGTACAGATTGTAGTGGCTTCTCCATAAAGACCAGCACGTCATCAGCATATAAAGACAGGTGATGCTGAGTGTCACGAATTGAAATAGGGTGTACAGAGGAAGACTGGCGAATCATCCGAGCAAGCAGCTCAAGAGAAAGTGCAAAAAGTGCTGGACTCAAGGGGCAGCCCTGTTGGGATGATCTGGTGACTGGGAACAGCGTGGAGGAGAGTGGCCAGTGAGTACCAGGGCTGAAGGATTTGAATACAGAACCCTTATCATGTGAATAAAGCTTTTACCAAAACTCATTTTTTTCTAAGACCGCCCACAAAAACAACCACTCTAGCCTGTCGAAGGCTTTCATGGCGCCCAGGGAAAGCACTGCGGCTGGATCTTTTTTGTCTATAGCTACGTCAATTACATGAAGAAGTCGCCTGACATTGTCTGCAGCTAACCTATATTTTATAAATCCAGTCCGATCGCAACTGACTAATGTCAGCATGTGATTTTGAATACGCCTTGCCATCTCTTCGATTAAGTTATCCATTTTTGTCTCGTGCCTGCATGTTGTCTTGTCACTTCCTGGTTTTATTTTGTCGTAATGCTGTCTCCCTCTTGTTTCAGGTCGTTTTGCTTCCTGCCCTCCTGTCCTGTGTCTGTGATTGTCTGCCCCTCCCTGTGGGCAAGGCAGCTGTCCCTCGTTTTCCTAGCCTCTAGAATAGAGTGATTTTTCTGTTTATTAATTTTCATAGCCTCTGTAGATAGAGAGATTTTCTGTTGTAGATTTCCTAACCTTTATAATAGAGTGATTTTTTAAATAAATTTTCATAGCCTCTGTAGATAGAGAGATTTTCTGGTGTATGTTTCCTAGCCCCTCATTAGAGTGATTTTTGGTTTGTTAATTTTCATAGCCTCTGCAGATAGAGAGATTTTCTGTTTGTGATTTCATAGCCTCTCATTAGAGTGATTTTCTGCTCATAGCCTCTAATTAGAGTTAATGTAGGTATCGGTAGTGTGTCCTCTCCACCTCCTGACGATGCATGTCACCATGTTGAGTCCATAGATTGTAAAAAGTATGGACATAGCACCCGTGACATCACCCATTGGTTTGGGGGAGTCCGTTTTGTGCTCCTATCATGGGCATTTGAACTGCACCATTTGGGGTTTTAGTGGGCATGTACTTTCCATATTTGGAAGAGAGGCGGTAACTCAGATCCTGCCCACTGAACTCAAATTAACTGTGCTGAACTGAGCTAGCCTAAGGCTATTAAGCTAGGCTAGGCTAACAAGCAGCTACTGGCAGTAAAAACAGATCATAATGGTGCTGCTGTGTTGTAAATATCACCTTTTCAGATTGAGAGCTTTTAGGTGGAGCTGCAGGGTTTGGTGGAGTTGTAGGGGGAAATTCATTTGCACTATTTAACTGTGAAACAATCATTTAACATGTTATTTACCGGATTTCAACACTGCCTCCATCCACTAATGTTATCCAGCACAGCAGCACACAAACCACAGCAGATGCTTTCTGATGGAGCAGTGTCCTACTTTTTGAAAAAACAATGATACAAAATAAGGTTGTATTAGCGCACTAAACAGACTCAACATGCTCTGGTCATCTGTCTGTATCAGCAGGGACCATGAGTCGGCAATAAAGTCATTATAAGCCAGCAGCGAAATATGCCGATACAGATGTAACCCTGTTAAAAAGATAAATAAATAAATAATGTGAGTAAAAATCACTCATTCTGTTTATTTATTGTTTTTGTTTTGTTTTCATATTCTCTGTGATGAATGCATATTTTTGTTTAAAAAGAGTGTAAAAGTATTATTTAAGGGTGAAAATATGTTAGGTTAAGTTTTATTTATTTTGGGAAAGCCAATCGGAGAGGGGGTCAGCGGTCAACTGGGGCTGGAAGAGGAACGAACGAGAGGAGGTGGAAAAAGAACGAGAAGGGAGAGAATGAAGCAAGGAGGGAACAGCATGGTGGAGCGGGTCCAGATACGGTAAAGACTTTGTTAACGACGCGGGTTGAGAAAGGAGTACGAGACAAATGGTCTGTAAGTCTCACTATGACTGCTTATGGAACTTGCCCAGCTGTTGAGGTGGAGTGCGGCGAGCTTCGAAGATAACAAGGTCGCCACGAGGGCTACAGCCAAAGTTAGCCTAATTCATGCTAACTCACTTTTCACTCGGCAGTGGCTAGCTCAGCTCTCCCATCGGTCCGCCAGCAGGTGGAGAGTGTGAAAATATTTCCAAGTCCCCCACTTTGGATCACCAGGGGCAGCAAGATGACCATCTAAAATGCTAGATGACAGTAATAACAATTGAACAACACTGATCTCATCATCTGAGAGAATGCTGGTAGAAGTTGTATTTGCGGATGTCATCTTGATGAAAATCTCGCAAATGTTCATCCTCGGCAACCGTAGAAGGAAATGAGTACTGAGAGAAGGGACGGGCTAAAGAATAATATTCATTGTGTGCAGCACACCACCTCACCGCTAGATGGGAGTCATTCCTCCACATGTTACTCAAACATGGAACATGCCCAACACTGACAATAATACATCGTAAAATATTCACTTATTTTAGCATTTAATTCACTTTATATTCTTTCTTGTAAATTGTGAAAGTATTTCAATATTTATACTCAACAAATATATAAATGCACGAACTTAAAATTGTGAACAAAAATAGACTGTCATGAAATATGCTCAGATTCTTGATGTATTTGTTTACTGAATGATTTGTTTTTGCTCAAACCCAGTGGTCCTATTTCACTTAGCTACTCCTATTGACTATAATCTCAGATGGAGTTTTTCTATTCATGACAGTCATTCAGCACAGTAGTGCGTGATCAGTACACGGACACTCCTTACATTCTCGTCGATAAAAGAGCACACCAAAATGTGGACATTTGACACTTGTCAACATGCCACAGATGTCACAAATCATGAGGGAGCATGCCATCGGCATGCTGAATGCTGGGTTAAGCGTTGGAGCAGTGGCAACACATCTGAATGTGCATCATTCCACTGTCAGCCGCCTCAGGACACCTTTGGGATGTTCTGGTTAGGCGTGTCCGTCAACGCGTTCCAGTTCCCTAGAATGTCCTCCAACTTCGAGTGGCTCTGCAGGAGGAATGGGTCACGATCAACAACCATGTGTCACTGGTGTACTGCTCTGCGCAAAGCTAATGGTGGACACACTAGTTATTGTCGTATGTAAACACGGACCATTGAACCCCCCAGTTGTGTTCTTCCTGCCATTCCTCTTGAACTACTACTTTAAAACTGATGCTAACACTTGCAAATAATTAAAGCTGTTTTTGAATATTTACTCTATTTTATGACATAAAAATAACTAAAAGTTTTTCTTCGTGTGTTCATATTTTTGTTGAGTGTACAAAGGTGGAACTCGAGAAGCATTGTTATTGAGCCCCAAAACCTTATGAACAGGAGACGGATTCAAGGGTTGACAAAGGACGAGACATTAATACTGTTCATAACATATTCCCTGCCTACAAATGTGAGTTATTATTTTTCAAGGGAAGATTTGCAGTCACATTGCTGTTACATCCACCAGGAAACAAAAATCTTGTTCTTCCCAGATAAGGTGGATCAAAGATAAGGCTGGAAAAGTGGGATGAAGAAGTGTTACAAAAAGACTGAAAGACCAAAAGGGAAGGAAAGAATAGAAATTGAACATGCGAAGGTGACGTGTTTAGTGGCATCTTACTCAGCAGTTTTCATGAAACATTTCTTATGCCTCATTTCCATAGCCTGGTGTGTTTTCTCATCTGGCATGATTTATGTGCACTGCATATTTTACCTTCAGGCAATCATGTAATCGGCTGGCAGAAGGTCAGATTCAATAATGTAGTTCTACTCCTTTTTTTCCTCCATTCACTATTTCTTATTTACTAGCATTTTTACAGTTTTCCTCTTCGGGCTAATGCAGCCAAATGGAGAAAAATGATCGTCTTGCAGGTTATTGAACGAATAAATCACAGAATATAGCCTTGGGTTTTTTCTTGGGTCCTTTCTTTTTGGGCTGTGTGTGTATATAAAGTCAATAAATAACTTCATTGTGAATTCTTGGTGGGATGCCTTTAGTTATTCATGTCAAAAAATGAAATAAAAGGTTTTCTGTGTGTCAGCTTGCAAACAGGTAATAACTTGTTGATAATCCTCCAAAACATCTCAATAATGTTATACAGCTACTGGCAGTGAACAAACATCAAACACTGATGTAAATGTCAGGTTTTGATGACAGTCCATCCATATCAAAGAGGATGAAGATGTTCATAGCATCACCAGGGAGGAATCCATCACAGAGGAGAGGAAAAAAAGAGATTTCTTCAACCCGCCTGGTCTTACAAAATGGCAAATGAATAACACAACAACTTCTTAAGTAATATCGCTTACTATCACAATGCATTTCATGCCATTTTGTCTGTACTGGCTGTGAATATTCAATTCAGATAAAATTACCTTCTGTGATACAATGTAAGGGATATTGAAATGATTCAAACTGAAAAATGTTTCTGTTCAGCACCATAGGTTCTCTGGCCAAAAAACATTTGGGAACCCCTGCTGTACATGATGGTTTCACTGTGAATGGAAAAACATGGATGTATCCATTTTTGTCATGACATCTGATGCTGTCAGGTGATTGACAATAAGGATTGTGTAATGTGATTTAGCACAGACATGAAACTAGATGGGCGGCACAGTGGTGTAGTGGTTGCCTCACAGCAAGAAGGTACTGGGTTCGAATCCCGGGCCCGGGGCCTTTCTGTGTGGAGTTTGCATGTTCTCCCCGTGGGTTCATCCAAAAACATGCATGGGGATTAGGTTAACTGGCTAATTTAAATTGTCCGTAGGTGTGAATGTGAGTGTGAGTGGTTGTCTGTCTCTATGTGCCCTGCGACGAGGTGGCGACTTGTCCAGGGTGTACCCTGCCTTCCGCCCTAAGACAACTGGGATAGGCTCCAGCCCCCCCACGACCCTATGAGGATAAGCAGTAGATAATGGATGGATGGATGAAATTAGATGTCACAACCAAACAAAGGTGTCATGTTTGTAATCTCTCACTTTGTTGATGTTGTTCATCACCCCGACTGCAGCAACTGTGCATCAGATATCACCTGGAGAAATGTGGAGGGAGAGTGGCAATCAAGTCTATGATATCAAAGGATGCAAGGATATAATTATACCAGTGGCCTGTTGTCACGTCTCTATAAGAACCTGCTGCCTACATATCTCAGGATATAATTGCGATTGTCAGAGAGGATGATGGATGATGGCAGATACTCTCTGGTGCTTGGATGCAAGTAATGACTTGCGTTAGGGTTAGTTCATTCAGCAAAGTAATTACATTCAGTTCATGTTAGCATTTGTTCCACGAGATCTTATATTACACTCTACGGTGGGTAATTTATATTTATTAATTTATTTATATATTACAAAACCATTTTATTGCATGTGGGGTGAGTAAATCACACCCATTATCACCGCACAAAGAGTCTACAACTGTGCTTTGAACATGATACATGGCATGACAATGCTAGTATGCTGCCATCACGTTCATGTTTGGCATGCTCACAATGTTGGTTTAGTATGTTATTATGCTAAAATTGACTAATTAACACTAAACATAGAATGCCATTGTCTTTGAAGGGATTTGGTGATGAACCAAAAATTTCAAACCATGGTTTGATATTTGATATGGAATGATATGTACCTATAGACTGTAAATTAGATGTGGATGTAGTCACTGTAATAGCACTTCTTAGTAAGTACTTTTGTACATTTTCGGTCCAGGAGGAAAAACAATACTATTATAAAATACTACTTATAAAACTAGGAATACTCCTCAGGGACTGTTAACATATATGCTGCCCTGGTCACTTGGATGGATTTATCAACATATCCGCTGACCAGTCCCATCCTCCACTGACAACAGCTATGATATCAGTTATATTTCAGCCTTATCATTGCAACTGTGACTGTTCAGTCCATCCATATTCAATGTCAGAGCAACCATATCATATCAGTGGGCTCACGCTCTCACACAGTTACAAAGTACTTTTATCAGTGCTATCTGGTTTCTGGCTGGCTTTAGTGTTTCAGCAATTTTCAAATGAAACATACCTGGCTAATGCAGGTTCCATAATAATCACAATAATAAATTGACTTGTTCAGTGATTGAGGGAAAAGTGTTAATTTACTTTTTAGAAATGACTATAACCAAATTCCAATCGTCCAGTCATGCATGATCTATAGAATTTGTGGGTCTGGTAATTCAACAGGGATTTTGGTGCCAAGAAATGACTTTGAATATCACAACATTCTTCATGGTTCTATCTGAACAATTACTATCCAGTGGCAGTTTTCTTTAAAAGCTAAAGCACATAAGGTGAAGAACCAATCTTTTAACCCCTGGGGCAGGTGCTGCTGTGTTTACCCATTCACATCACTGTGTGAGTTTGACAATTACCTCTCTGTGTGAACTTTGTATCAACTCAGAAATAAGCAGCTTTTACCCAGTCCTTACTGCCTACAGGGCTAGTTCAATACAAATTACTTTGGTCACGTCATTTGGAGTTAGCTTGGGGTAGGGTTGTGCATCAGAATGACACTTCTGTTTGAAAACAACATTTTATTGTGAGGAAAAGAGATTTTTTTAGAGGATTTACTTTAGTAACTATTGGCAGCAAGAAATCCATACATATGACAAAGTATGAAGATGGAGATGCAATGGTAGTATGGTGTTTGTGCCACATTCCTGAGCGAACAAAGGCATATTTTCAGCAAGCAAATGCAGATTTTGAGCAAAAAAAACATTTTTTTGCTCAATAAATTTATTTTTGCACCTGCTACAATAACCGCTCAGTCAGTGTTTCTCCTGGTCATGCTAAGAACATCTGCACTCGCTTACATTCTCTCTCTCCTCAATCAACATCTCCACTCTTTGTATTCAGCTTCTCCTGCGCTCAGTACTTCTTAGCGTATATTTGTGCCACAACCAATCAGATGACTGACATTAAACTGGCCCTAAAGTTAGGCTATGGTTTGTTAGGTAATTTCTCATTTATCTTAAAGGGATAGTCCACCCCTATGTGATATTTAGTCATTCCTCGCAGTCCCGAGAGTTAAATTAGTGAGCCAAAGTGTTTTTTTGCCGGCTCATGTTTTTCCTAATTACTTGTCATGACCTACATTCACAACGAGAACAAATGATAATGCAAATTAACATGAATGTATTGACTAGGCCGATTTTGACTTAAGATTATATTCCGGCAAAGCACTGGCAAATAAATTACTGTTCATGTAACGTTTACATAACAGATCCTCCAGTTAAAGATTTTTATTCAATTGACAAAACACATGGACCTTGTTAGGAACTATCTCAAGACTGTAGGCAGAACAACAAAGTCCACTTGTGTCAGCCTAGTACTGTAGTCACACTGGTGTGTGTGAAGTTCCTGCATGGTATCCTTGCACCTGGCAATGGTGCTTTGCCAGAATATAGTCTTAAATTTGGCTGAGGAGTCAATACGTTCCTGTCAGTTTGCATTGTCATTTGTACTCTTTGTGAATGTAGGCCACGAGAAGTAATTGGGGAAAAATCACTTTTACAAGGACATGCTAGCTGGCAACAATAGATTACATTGACGATGCTAAACTAAGCTAACAGCAGGGCTGCCAATTAAGGGCAATGAATGAACCGGCAAAAAAAAAACACTTTTAAACACTTATTTAAGTCTGGGGACTGGGAGGAATGACTAAATTTCACATAGGGGTGGAATATCCCTAAATAAATTAGTTGTATAACATTAGTTATGTTGCTATACCTGAAACGGTTGGATAATAGGTTTTATCAAGGGCATTGCAAACAATAATGTGATATTTCAAAACTCTGAAATGAATAACTCACCTGACGCTGTGACAATCCTTGTTGTCACAGGATTAATTCCCAGAGTTGAATTTATTATGTTTTACTACTTTTTTACTACCTCTAAAATATTATTTACTACCAACACAACACTGAGCATCTACCTTTTTTTAGGTAAGGGGTAAACACTGAGCAGCACCTACCCCTGTCTTGACGAGGGGCGCACTAACCCTAACCCACTAGGGCTAGTTGTTCTGTGCCGAAGCCTGATTTCCCTCCCGTCCCAGTTTTCTCTGAAATATTTGCCATCACGTTGATTCACATAATAGGTATGGCGTGACGTCATCATAAATTTGGCCATGTTGTTGCCAGGAACGCTCCTGTTGTTGTATAGAAACACCATACATACCATACTGCATAAGATGTTATCCAACTCGGTAGCCCTTCGAGCCCTCGCAGTTCTCCGTCATGATGCATGTTGTGCACCCTTGCTATGAAATGCACCCCCTCACAATTCGCCTTAATATTGCAGACACAAGCAGGTGAAAATACTAAGATTTAATTATTTGTGAGGGAGATAGAAGAGAAGAACATTGGTTTCTTACAGTCTTTAAAGCTCCTCTAAAGAGAGAAAATAACAGATGTTCTTTTCAACACAAAATTGGATAATAGCGAACGCAAACCAACACCTTTCAGTGTGTTCTGTAGAAATATACCCCAGCTATAATTACTAAATGAATTAAATGGATTTTTTGAGCAATTTGAATGTATTTGACTTGCGTTTCATAAGGTTAATCAATACTTTAGTTCCTGTCCGCGCTGCTGCGGAGGCGACCTGTCTGTCTGTTTCTGTGTTGGGCGAGGGGGTGCATTTCACTCGCCGTGGCTATGAACACACGTGGCCAACTGTGTCGTGCCCAGGCCCATCTCTTCCAGTCGGGCCAAACTGGGGATCGGGCCAAACACAGCTTCTCATAGAGAGCAGTAACACTCTGCAGACCTCAGGGTAAAGAGGCAGAATCCATCAACGACATCCCTAGAACAGTCATTTGAATGACCTTTCCACATTTACTGTCCCTACATGTATATCTTCTTAACCAGCAAGAATGCCACCTGTCAATCACTTGCCCTGCAGGAATGTCTGCACAACAGTCTTCATCTGTTTGATGCTCTAGTCTGGCTCTGTGGATTCTTGTGCGATCAAGGCATGTGATGCACCTAGCCATAGGAAACTTTATGGGGCATTTGTCCTGCAGCTTTCCCACCACCTTCACAAGGCATTGCAAAGACTCTCTCAGCACTGAAAACTCCCCTATCTTGCATCCTGGTTTGCTCTGTAGGGCCTAACAAATTGGCAACATGAAGGATCACTTTGGTGACAGCAAGGTCTGCAGTCTGTCTACTGCAGCTGTCGCAGTGCTGGTGACGCTGGTTTGCACTGAGGTGGAGTGACGGCAATACTTGTGCAGGTAGCTGAGCTTGTATTTGCAGTTCCACAGCTGTGTGTAACACCAAAAACGAAATAGGAAGCTGCTCCACTTCTGTGTGAATCCACTGCTGGTGAATGATGGATTCTCAGTGTAATTTGTTCATTACTGTTTCAGGTAACATTTATATTTGGCTCGCTAATATCATCACACACCAGGCACCAGGCATGCACAAAGGCAAAGGCAAAGGCTTCGGCTGGGGCACTATGGTTAAGCAAGTGGGGTAGCAAATCTCCTGGGGAAGCAAACCGATGGGATGGGTCTCAGAAAAGTGGTACATATCATAATGCAGTACCTAGTTTATTCTTGGCAAAGATGCTTTTCCTCCTTACTATTAAATTGGAAACATCCATCCATCCATTATCTACCGCTTATCCTCATAGGGTCGCGGGGGGGGCTGGAGCCTATCCCAGCTGTCTTAGGGCGGAAGGCAGGGTACACCCTGGACAAGTCGCCACCTCATCGCAGGGCACATAGAGACAGACAACCATTCACACTCACATTCACACCTACGGTCAATTTAAATTAGCCAATTAACCTAATCCCCATGCATGTTTTTGGATGGTGAGAGGAAGCCTGAGAACCCACGCAGACACGGGGAGAACATGCAAACTCCACACAGAAAGGCCCCGGGCCCGGGATTCGAACCCGGTACCTTCTTGCTGTGAGGCGACAGTGCTAACCACTACACCACCATGCCGCCCAAATTGGAAACAATAGGATTAAAATCATTTTCACTTGCAACAATATTGGGCGAGGGATTGGGCTAGTGGGAGAGTGCTTGGGCTACTCTATTAACTCATTGAGTGCCAAACCTTTTATAAAACGTGCCTTGTGCCAGCGTTTTTGGCCATTTTGAGTCATCTCTCATGACCCACAGAGTATTTTGTACTATGATTCTGAAAACACAACATAGCTCAAATGAAAGACAGGTCTCTCTTTTTCATGATGTAAAAACATTTGTTTTTACCTTGTTCCATTCTTCTTTTATCTTACTGTAAGTAGAGTAGAGGCCAGCTTCACCAAAAACACCACCTTTTGTCCAGATTCCATTTGTTGTGCTTTCTGATCGCGATTGTCTCCACTTCCTGCCTTCCTTCCACATCTGTGGCCATTCGGTCCAAGTGGAAAGAACCAATCAGATGTCTTCATCTCTCATCCTGCTCACACCCTCCCTCTGTCACTCCCTCCACCCCACTGTTGCCAAAAATATTCAGCACACCCCTCTGCAGAAATACAGATTTTGCAGGAGAATACATTCTGTAGGGTACAATGGAAGAACAAATTCTGCCAAAAATACCACTTCCAGTGTTACTTCTTCTCTCATCTTCTCTTCTTCTCTTCTTCAACTCATCATGCTATGCAGGCAATGAGAAGAAAGTCGGAGGCAGAAAAGGCTATGATGAAACATGCTCGGGATAAAGCTGGAGGACAAACCACTGTCAACATCGGTGGAGATAACTTAGGCATCTGAAGGGCCTGAAAAGTGATGCAGATGTTGCTTTCATTCTGTTGGACAGATAATTGCTTGTTTAACTTTGGGGGATTTGTTGTTTTCATGAAATATGTTATGTTTGCCAACTTAGCTACTTTTGTAGCTCATATTAGCCCAATGCTCACATTACCTTCTCTGTGGGTGTAAGCTAGTTGTTGGTGCAGCTTGTATTGAAGAGGTTATAGGATGTAGTTACCAGTGTCTGCATTGTAATTGTGATAAAATGATGCTGATACATTGGCTCTGAATGGGAAGTTTACAACTGTGGTGATGTAGCATTTCGGCTCTCCTAGCAGTTCATGTTCGTACACATCACATTTTTTTCTGCTTTGGAGAGGTGGCCGGAGAGGATAGTGCAGGGATGCATCTTGGCATCGGCTTCAGATTGTTGAAACAGAATCAGTCCTATAATGACTCCTATGCCCGCGTTGGAGGTCTCCACCACAAACTGGCAAGACGGGTCCGGGACGGCCAGGATGGGTGCAGAGATGAACAGGGTTTTGAGCCGCCGGAATGCCGTGTCACCTTCAGAGGTGCCACAATGGCGCTAAAGTTGTGGATAAACCAGCGGTAGAAGTTAGCAAATCCTTGGAATCGCTGACCCTTCCAAAGGCTATCTGGGACTGGCCACTCTGCAACGGCTTTCACTTTAGCTGGGTCCAGCAGAATCTGCCCCAGGTCTAAGAGGAAGCCCAGGAAGGATACTGACCCAGCATGATATTCATATTTTTCGGCTTTACAGTACAGTTGATACTGCAGTAGGCATGAGAGTAGCTGCTTAACATGGTCCTGATGAGTCTCCTTTTTGGGGGACAAGATCAGGATATCGTCCATATTAAAATCACCTACAATAATTAATTTATCAGTTCTCAGGAATAAACTAGACAAAAACTCAGAGAACTCAGACAGATATCTGGAATACGAACCTGGATTGTGGTGCACAACCAATCAAATAAAATAGGTTTTAATGTTTTCCAGGTAAGGTGAGAAAGATTAAGAACAAAACTGTCAAAAGAGTTAAATGGCTCGAAAATGGCTGCAACCCTGTCTCCACAGCCGGTGCCTAGAGGAATATGAGTATTAATATAACTCATGGATTAATTTAGGCTAACATATTCAACATGACACAGCCAGGTTTCAGTAAGACACAACAGAGCAGCATGGTTATCTGATATTAAGTCATTGACTATGGTTGCCCGTGTTGCTAATTGCATGTTTTGAAGAATAGAGCTGCCAACAACCAGGGTTGGTTTCTCAGCAGGTTTCACTGAGTGGGGAAAACTTAGTAGAAACATGAAGGGGGTTGTGGTGAACCATGGGTGGTTTAAAGCTAGGCTTCCTTCGGACAGTCACCCAGCCTTCCGGCTGTTCGGGGGTCACTGGATGATGGCTAGCTGGAGCTATGCTTGGTTGGCCCACACTGGCTAGGGGCTGGCTAACTATGTAAGCACAAGAGGGAGTTTGAATGGTGTGGAGCTGCAGAAGGAGAGAGGCCATGGCTAGCTGGAAGGCTAAGCTATGGAAGTTAGTTGTTAGCAGAAAAGAGCTCCTATAAATCACCAAAAGAGTGAGAGTGAAAGTCTGGGAAGAGCTTAGAGTGCTTCAGTAGGATTAATGCAAGTACAAATGTACAGCAGGGATGTTAACCACTGTAGTTAAGACTGTAACAACAGTGACTGACTACAGTAGATTGGAAGCAGAGTAGCTCAGAGTGCTGTGAGCAGGAACAGAATAGCGGTGGAAAATGGAAATGATGCAACACACTTACCTTAATAGTACGTATGCATGTGGTATTTTGGGCCATATGATGCCATGACATTTTAAATCAATGTATTGTTCCAAGCTGCCAATGCTGATCCAAAGCATGTTTGATCAGTCTGCATTTTCTTCCATCCAATATGTTGAGAGATGATAACAGCCTCCCACCAAGAGGGCCTTATCTGAACCACCACAGATCGAAAGTTTAAAAAGGGCAGTCCTCACTGCAATAGAAAGACAATCAATTTTTGTCCCAGTCACAGATAAGATTGAGATCCAAAATACGATATTCAAAGTCTGTGGAGTTGTGGGCTCACATACCGATTAAATGCTGATGTGTTTTTGTGTCTAGAGATAGTGGTCTTATCTCAAACTGTCAGCTCCTCATTTGACTTTCTCTTCTCTATCTCTCACTCAATTTTCCGAGTCAGAATGAGGAACTCTTTACAGACAATATGAGCTACTTGATTATAAAGTGGCAGCAGAGCAAAATATGAGCAGTACTTTGACAAAAAAACTGCTTAATGCTTGTGTTTCTATTGTCCTTGAACCTATTTTTGGCAGTAGACTATAATTTTTCTTTTAGCCTTGAGAACACAGTTTAGCATTTAGGCTGCAGACAAATCAAAAACCACATTTAGAGTATTTTGTTGTAACTTTGTGAGTGTCAGTGTTCTTGATCTTTTTCCCAACATTAGTTAAGAATTATAAATCTCCTAAACAAATGCACACGTCTACATTACTTCATTTATTACACAATCAATTATTGTCCAATTAAAGCACCCACACTATTTTAATAAAAAAGAATTACTTCTTTCTTTGCAAATATATTTCTGTTTGATGCCAGAATGCCAGTAAAATCCAGCCCTTAAAAATTAATTACAGCCTTTGAATCTCTTGTGGGTTTGAAATGGCAGACAAATATTTAAAAAGATTAAATTATAGAAGCATAACTCTCCACTACTGACAAACCATGCGATCCATCACTGTGAGGAAACTGTCGTCACTGTTAGGAGAATGGCAGTGTGGACGCACTGCTAAATAAATCCAACTTGTACACTCTGCTGCCCTGAAGAAAAGCCTGCTCCTACTAAAAGGCAGCTGTAAACATCCACATCTTGCTGCATTCTTGTGGTTTCTTTCTTTTTTCCCCATATCACAACTCCTTCTTCTTCTACCCTTGATATTAGCCTCAGATGACCTTACAGGCTGAGCCGCCCAAATGCTCCTCCACCAAGTTAACTGGACCCATGGATACCTGTGACATGACAAAGCACAGGGACTCTGGGGCTAGAGCTAGTTAGTAACATGCATTTATGGGACATGGATGCATTCTAATGGGATGGGGATGAAGAGAAAATTAAAAAAATCAATCCTCATCTCCACTGCACCAATAGATAGAACCTGAGTACGATTGCCTCTCTAGGCGCTTTATACAGCAGCTCACTGCTCTCTTATGGGATGGGTTAAATGCAGAGGTCAGATTTTGTGTATGCATGTAATTGTATAAATGATAGATATGTAGATAGCAGAAGTCAGAGTGCCACAACCTCCTCTCCACCATGTATCCTTGGTACATATTTCTTTTTGATATTCCTGCCCCTATCTCTCTTTCATTGCTATATATTAATGCTGACAGGTTACATCTTAAGCCTCACACTGCAAACACTGTTTGGAGAAGTTCCACTGTCCCCCAAAAAACCATGAAATGTACCACTACAGACTCAAAGTTACACCAGAGTAGGTTATATTTATGTGCAATGATTTACATTATAGCAGATGACTTTTTGGAGCTGTTCTGCCTTTTCCCTAAAGGGAAACCCAGAAACATTTTCTTCCTCTTGTAAACAGCTTTACGGATAAATGTTTTTTCTTGACTACTTTCAAGAAGAGAGGGAGAAAATGACAAGAGGGCAGCAATACCTAGAAAACAAATGGTTGCTTTTTTGTACGTTAATTCATCTGACATTCAATATACAGTGAATTTAATTATTACATGATACCAAATCACCACAGTGTCTTAATTAAAATTCAGTATTTGTCATTGCCAAACTATTGCTTCTAACTGCATAATTTAGCAGTGCTGTTTTAACCCAACAGCACTGCAGTTTGACTGAACACTGAAGATGTAGTCTGTCTTTGGTGATAGACAAGAGATGTGTGGAGATGTATTTGAGACATCATATATCTCATTATCAGTCTCTGACTTGTGTTTGTAATTCAGGTCATGCATCAGAAATTGCAACAGCTGTACTTTTTAATGAGTTCATACACACCATATGTATGTAGGGATTTATGAATTAAAGCATTGCAGAATTAAAAATCATCATCATCATCACAAAGTGCATTCTGGCTTCTCAGACATAGGTGTAACAAATAACATTAATTAAGTGTACTGTGTGCCAGGATTCTGCTATTGTGTACTAGTTCCTGGACCAGCCTTTGCTGAGTGGTTTGTGGTTAACAGATGCGCTTTCCCTGCCATGTCTAAAATATCCACCATGAGAACGATGTGTTATGGTTGTGTGATGTGAAACAAATTCATTCCAGCTGGTCAGTCCACTGTAATTTCTCAGCTGGGATTGTGAGAAGACTCAGGAACTCAAATGAAATTGTTAATTTAATTCTTAAATTAATTAATTATTAAAATATTAATTTAATAATTTCATGAAAGTTATCCACTACATTTCCACAGGTGAGGTGACATGCAGGCAAATACTGAGGGCAAATATAGTAGTGTGTTTCTTTATGGGCGATCACCAGCACCCATGCCCAGAACCGGCCCTGGGTGTAGCTGCTGAAATTAGCAAGGATTTTGTTGGGCAAATTTCACATCCTTGGCAAACTGTTATGAAAAAATTATATTCCAGAGATAAGGTCTTGTTTTTCTGCCTTTGTACAATAAGTTGTTTCATGATTCAGTAGGCTAAGTGAAATGATGAGATAACTTACTGCACTCATGTGATAAGGCCCCCCCATTGTGTGTGTGCAGTATGCATTCTATGTAATGTTGCTGTGGTCAGATCATCCGAGTCTTACCCAGATACATAAGTGCTATTTTCTGATTCTGTGATGTGTAGCGATATGTTATTTTTCGACTGGCTGGAGCATGCCAAGCTCCCAGTGAGCTCTGCGATGCCAAGAGCGCCTTGCTACATGTCCCACTGCACATATATAACAGTGTACTTGGTGGGTGTTACATAATAAATTTTCAAGAGTGTGAAATTCCAGGTGTGGCTGTTGACAATGTGAAAGGTTCACAATGAATGACCCTCCTGAAGAAGAGGACACAGCTGAAGAAGTCAACCAAGCAATTGTGTTGCCCAATGAAGATGCCATTTGAGTGATGGTCATCATTGAATTCATAAATTAGGACACCCCTCTCTCAAAAAAAGTGTCAGACTGATGCATTCACAGGGGATAGTTACTCTGTTTCTATATCTGGAAGACCAGTTCACAACATTATGTAAGTAAAAGGGTCCTTACAACATTAAACACATACTTACACTTAGTAATGTTGACAGCCTTACCTGACGGGAAAAAGCACGGACATTTGTCTTTCTATGGTATTCCAGTTTACGCTGTGGTTCACACGAAAACAGTGCAGCAGTGGTGATTTACTGAAGGAGTGTGGAGGACAACGAGGAGGACTCCAAGAGCATTAGCTAGTTCCGTATTGTCTCACTGCTCAGTCATGAAGGGAAAATTTTCTTCAGTATTGTAGCTAAGTGACTGGTGGCATTCTTTCTCAAAAAGGATAAGTTGACACCTCAGTGCAGAAAGGAGGCAATGGAGAACAAAGGCTATCTGGTGGTCCTGTGGTTAGACCTGGCCAATGCCTACAGCTCATTACCTTGAATCCTGGAGAGGCACCATGTTCCAGGCACAGTAAGAGACCTCATTCAGGATTACAATAACAATTTCAGTCTGAGAGTTTTGGCAGGATCAACAACATCTGAGTGGCATAGATTGGAGGTGGGAATCACTACAAACTGCATCATCTCAGTGATCCTGTTTGCACTAACTGTGAACATGTTGGTGAAATCTGATGAACCAGAACGCCAAGGCCCAAAATCCAAGTCCAGGATTCGCTAACTGCCAATCCATTCCTTCATGGACGAGGAACCAGGGCAGGCCCTCGGTTTGACAAGGCCAGGGGGAAGGAATGGAGTCAACTAATCCAGAATGATGAGAGAGCAGCAGTAGAGGAGGACCGGTCAGAGCAGCGGGAATGAGACAACAAGGTGTCTGGACTAGATGGGAGCAAGTTGCAGAAAGGAAGATCATGTGGACAGACCTTAAGTGGGCAGAGCCACATCACATCAAGTTTCTAGTACGGGCTGTCTACAATGTCCTACCCAGCCCTTCCAACCTGCACTGCGCCTCATAATTCATGGGCACTCAAGACTAACGCAGTAGATGGCTGCCAGTAGCATGACAACGCCATCTATGATATCATGAAGGACGATCTTCTCCTCTACTACCACAGCTTAATTACCGACTTTCAAAGGAAATGCATCCAGCAGAGGGACTTTGTGTCCAATCAGCAATCGAACTTCCATGTCTCCAACACACACCCCTTCTGAGGGTGTGTCGGCCAATTATGGCGCTTTTCTACAGGCGCGGTACGGTACGGCACAGCTCTACACGGTTGTGGCTCTTTTCCACTAGTACCTGGTACTAGGTATTTTTTCGTACCTCCTCAGCCCTGGTTCCAAGCGAGCCGAAGTGATACTAAAACGTGACGTCAGCCAACTGCCTTTCACTGATTGGCCAACGAGTGTCGTCATTGGAAGCGTCATTGGATGCGGGACGTCCGATTGGACTGTAAAAGCCAAAAACAACTCTGTCATTTTTAAAACTGGCAACTGCTTTGCTATTTTTACACTTCTTGGAGTCTTCTCTGTCTCTTTTTTTTGCTTTGTGCGTGACAAAAAGTCACAGAGTGAGCAATGCAGGCGATGTGAGCAATGCAGGCGATGTGAGCATGCGGTTTTCTGTCGCATGAAGTTACGGCAGTTTCGTGCTGCCGTATGACGACCGCCCATGCTGAGGAGGTACTCAGTTGTAATAGAAAAGCAACAAAACTGGGCCGTACTGTGCCGTGCCGTACCGTGCCGTTACTGTGTAGTGGAAAAGCGCCACTAGTGCTGCAGGGTGTGTGTGCGTATGTGTGTTCCACGTGATGCTGATCCTTGAGGAAGGCTGTCAGTTTTCAGACTCTTTGTTAGATGGTAGCTTCTCTCCATGTTGTGAGCTCGACAGACTTTAGACTTTTGTTTTGTAGGAAGCACACCATACACCGGTGAGAGTATTTTGTCTATACACACTAGGTTTAGGGGTGCTGTTCATATGCTGTGTTTTGGTTAAATAGGGAAGCTCGAAGTCAGGTTTTATTTTCTTTAAATAAATAAATGGTATTTTTAGTCATGTTTAAAACTAAAGCTAAAGTCTTATATCACACATCCTGATGATGTTGGAGGAATCATCTGAAACAAAGTGTGGCAGACCAAGTCAGCAGCTGTTTTTTGGTTTTTGGTTTGTCTTTAAAAAACGGGCAATAGTAGGTGAATGTAATACATGAGTTAGAATCTCAATCTTAATACTCTTTGACAGGAAATACTTATTTATACAATGCATACCTCATTTTGAAGACAATCCAGAATGCTGCTCAGGACCAACGTCTTTCTTGATGCAGCAGCTGCTTTGTACAGTTGTAGAAGGCTGGGCACCATGGCATCGAGTCCACCCAGGAAGGACTCCAGCAGGAGTCTGCAATTAACTGAAGTAGATGGACAACAACATAGATGAGAAAAGGGCATAAGTGAGGGAAACATAAGAGCAGTATAGAGCTGTGGGAATAGAAACAAAGAAATAACAAATATTGCAACAAAGAATACATACTTTATGACTACATCAGTACTCAAATAACAAATTATATGATTTCTATGCTGACGGGTTTAGGAGTAAATGCCAAAGATTTTGTCCTATGGTTGTTGTATGGTTGTCCACACGGAATCAGTGATTCAGGAGCCTGTATACACAAGTTTTTGGATGGAAGCTGATCTATCGTGGCCAAAGTCTGAGGAATATTTTTGAAATTGCCAGTGTTGTAAATTACTTTTTTAAGGAATTAATGTTTTGTCTCAAATTATATTGCCCAGAACTCAAATAATGACCCAAATGACTTTATAAGAACGGGATAATGTTCATAATGATGTTTAGGATGTAATTCATTACCAAGAAATACTTTTAAAAGCAACAGTCTGTGGTCAGGGATTTTGGATTTGAAGGTAGCACAGAGTTTCTGTGAATGAGGAGCTCGATAACAGCTCCACAATGTCTTTCACTTCAAGGACCACAGAACAAGTCTTTTCATTCTCTAGAACAGGATGACCAATCAACAGAGGAAGAAATCTCAGAAGGACCCAGTTCTCATGTCTATTGCCACCAATAGTTCACACAAAAGTTTGTGTTTGAGGTCTGTTAGTTTTGTCAGAAAACCGAAAAGGAAATGTTTGAAGATTATTGCTTCTTTCCATCAACTTACTTAACATACTGTATCTTAAATAGGAACATACACGAATGGTTCTTTTCTTGTGCATTTATCACAGACTCAAACTGTTCAACAACTGTAGAGTGCTTTCTAAAAATTGACTGCCTTTCATGCTCTGTGCCTAAACACACTGCCCTTGAAAGAAATTTGAGTGGGTTCAAAGACTGAATTTCATCAATTATGTTACAACGGAGGCATCAGCTGCACAATTATTTTCCTCCAAAACTTTCTCTATAATCTTAATGTTTTTATGAGAAAACTGTCCAATACCAAGTAACAAATTACTTCCTGTCATGCAGAATTCTAAACATATAGAGCTGTTTGCATAAGGAGAAATAAACATGCCAACTGATGTTTAATTGCTTCACCGTTTTCAAGATTTGGTTCAGCCACAGCCTTAGGTATTGAATCATGTGAAGAGTATCAGAAACAAATTCCTGTTCTATTACTGCACTGGTAAATGCATGGTGTACAAAAAGCTCAGGGGCCTCATGTATCAAACTGGCGTACGCCAGGAAACATGGCATACGCCAGAATCCACGTTCACGTTCTGATGTATCAACAGTGAAATGAGCGTGGAAACTGGCGCTATGCCGCACAACTTCATAGCTGGTGTATGCCAGATTTTGATGCTTTTGGTCTGTTGGTGGTCTGTTGGTGACACTCAGAGGGGATGCTGGGAAACTGTCACTAGTTGGTAAACAATGATATGCACAACTGGCACACATTACCCAACAACAAATCCACATGTTGGTATTTACCTGCATGGGTGTAAAAACAGATCCAAACACTGTACAGAATATGTGACTAACAGCAATGGTAGCACTAGCCCTATTACAGGACATGGCCAACGGCGCACTGCGGCATGAGCGCGTTTTCTGGAGCAGTCAGATTTGCTGGCCAACACCAACAACTGGCTAATAAGCCGTTTCTGACTACCACATACAGTAGCAGCAGTGCACTGAGCTGTGACACAGCAAGGAGTCGGGGGCTGCCAGTGCCCACACAGGTGCTGACCACACTGGGCTTCTTGGCCACTGGTTCATTCCAGCGGGAGCTGGCTGACTTATTGGGAGTGAGCCAGGCAACCCAGAGCCAGGCCATGCCACCTGTGTTGGATGGATCATCCACATGTCAGCCAAGTGTATAAAGTTCCTATACAATGCAACTGAACAGGTTAGCATTATAGCACAGTTTGCAGTGATAGCCAGATTCAGAAATGTGATCGGAGCTATCGACTGCACTTATGTTGCAATAAAAACACCATCTCAGGATGAAAATGTTTATGTTAACTGTAAACATTTTGACTCCAATGTGCAGATTATTTGTGATGCGCAAATGCATCACACAGGTGGCAGTGGCTACTCCCTGAAGAGCTGGCTGATGGCCCCTCTCATAAACCCCCAGGCTGACTGAGAGCAGAGGTACAATGACCTCCACTGCTGCACTTGGTCAGTTGTTGAGGAGGCTGTTGGCCAAGAGCCCGTGGTGCTACCAGGACAGGAGTGGGGGCGTGCTGCATATTATTATTATTATTACTATTATTATTATTATCATTATTATTATTATTAATGATAATAATAATAATACTTATCCTATTCTTTCATGACATTCTGTTTGTGTTTTGGTTTTCCTAATGTAACTTGTTTGCACCGCTATAGTGAGTGATTTTCAAAAATACGTCATTGGCACTCAGAGTTAATAGACAAATCCTCTGTCAATAAACTAGTATGTAAAGTATGTGATTGAATTGTACCAACTCTCATCAACTGATTGTAAAGCTGAAGCTCATGAAGTTATTGTTTAAAAGCAATCATTTGGGCAGCTGTGGTTGAGTGGTAGAGATGGCAATACAAATAAAAGTCCATCTACATTTGCATTTACAAACACACAGCCATAAACTGAAGAGGCCTGAGCTTGCATCTGATCCTGACTCTAACTTCTAGATAGATTTTTTTGCCATCTGGCTAGGGATTTAAACCAGCAGCCTTGGCTAGTGTCTAAACTCTGGATCTATGGACTATTATTTCTACCAGCCCATTCTTATATAGCTAACTACAAATGACCTTGTATATGACTGATTGATGTAATGTGCACTGGCTGTATATGATATACGTTAGCTTAAAAGGTACCATTCTCAGTGTGTTAAGCAACTGGTTGTGTGCATGCATGTGTTAAAACCTTATGGAAATGAGCTGGATCAAATAACCTGGAACCATGCTGAAATGTTTTCTTGGTTTTTTTCCACATGCCAAACATATGTGTTTGTGTTACCTAACCAAAAGCAGTTCTGGGAACTGTTTTTGGTTAAACTAAGCAGCATCAGTCTGGATGTCTCTGTGTGATGGATCCCATCTGGAGCGACACTGCTCTATAAACTGTCTGATGGGTGGCTTAAGTCTGGAGCACACCATTGACCGAGAAGTGAGTTAAAAACAACCCACTGACCTTTTGGAAGGAAAAGAACCTCTTTGCACATCAGCCAGTAACATTCCAACATTCAAAAATCCAATTATTATGTTGAATTTGAGGAAATCAGAACTGGTGCGAAACCGTCTCCCCTCTCGAGGATCATGCAAAATGGTCCTGAGGAGTTTCAGCTGATTCAAAACTGACATTCAGCTGACTGGCTTATTGTATAGTATACCATATTTAATTGGATACACGTCATACCAATACAGTTCTCAATGTACAAGTGGACCATAATAGTACTGTAAACTGAAACAAGCATCAGTGTATCAGTATTTAATTGGCATCTGAATAGATAGACATAAAGTGCTGTCTCTTTGTATAAAATCCTGCAGCCACCCTAATAACACATACATTTGTCTCAACTTGCCTGCTTGAATAAAACTTTCATAAGGGTAATAAGGTTCTGAAGCAGGAAGCACAAGCCAAAAGGGTGTATTAAATATGAAAATTACAATCTTAGTGTGTGGAAGTCATTTCCTCTGTACTCTCTGTACTGACTTTGTCCTGAAAAAGACCTCAATATTGTGCTCAAGTGTGTAATAGAATTTCTAATCAATTTACAAAGCTTTTTCCTTCTGCTCAAAGAACGAGTTGCTTCATTTAGGTCCTCGTTTCTCTCACGAGTAATAAAAATTGATTGCACGTATTAAATTGCGTAGGCTAAGTGTGAGGGGAAGTGGGGCTTAACCTTGTCTGCCAAACCAAACCACTACCACTCATTCGTGTCATCACTCTCTGGCCGTTTGCAACTGGCCAAGTAGGCCTAAATGTAGAGTAGTATTTCTCAGACCAAGTACAACCCAAACAAAAACAATGTTGCAATATAATATAATATAAAAATATGACAAATTTCAGGAAAATTAACAACACCTTGTCTCTTTTGCCATCTTAGTGAAAAGAATGGTGCTAGTCAAGAGGTAGTGTGGCGTTTTGCTTCTCTTTTGGACTCTCTTTACGCAGGATTTATTTTACTTCCTCATTCTGAATTGATGAGAAGCAGTTGTTGCCCATCTCATTAAACAGTTCAGGCTGCTGCTTCTGTCGTAATGATGTGGGGCATATTTTCTTGGCACACATACCAACTGAGCATCATTTAAACACCACAGCATATCTGAGTTTTGTTGCTGACCATGTCCATCCATTTGTAACCATCATGTACCTATCTTCTGATGGATACTTCTAACAGGATGAAACTCCATGTCACAAAGCTCAAATCATCTCAAACTCTCTTGAACATGATAAAAGTTCTCTGGACACCAATGACCTCAACAATCACCAGATCCCAATCCAACAGAGCACCTTTGGGATGCAGTGGAATGGGACACTGGGATCATGGATGCGCAGTCGATAAATCTGCAGCAACTGTCAATATGGACTAAAATCGGTGTGGAATGTTTCCAGCTTGTCGTTTAATCGATGCCACAGAGCACTGAGGCAGTTCTGAAGGAAAAAGGGGGTCCAACCCTGTACAAGGAAGGTGTGTCTAATTAAGTGGCCATGTATTTACAGTTCTATTATTCTGGTTCAATCTCACAGCTCGGGCGGCACGGTGGTGTAGTGGTTAGCACTGTCGCCTCACAGCAAGAAGGTACTGGGTTCGAATCCCGGGCCCGGGACCTTTCTGTGTGGAGTTTGCATGGTCTGCGTGGATCTCATGTTCTCCCCGGGTACTCCGGCTTCCTCCCACCATCCATCCAAAAACTGGCTAATTTAAATTGACCGTAGGTGTGAATGTGAGTGGTTGTCTGTCTCTATGTGCCCTGCGATGAGGTGGCGACTTGTCCAGGGTGTACCCTGCCTTACGCCCTAAAACAGCTGAAATAGGCTCCAGCCCCCCCGCGACCCTATGAGGATAAGCTTGTAGATAATGGATGGATCTCACAGCTCTGCAGTGGGCAGCTGCTTTTCATTAAAATAAAGACCTTAAACTACCTCACCAGCAAGAAACATAACATGGACAACATGAACAACTAGCTGGTCAGCACATGGTGAGACATTTCTCTTAGAAGATGTTGGAGCCCAAACCGGGGGGTCATGTCAAGTTAAGTCACCTTTTTATTTGTGATCAATCATGTTGTATTGTCATTTCTTGTCATTTTATTTTGTATCTATTGTTTCCCTCTTGTTTCAGCCTCATTACTTCCTGCCTTCCTGTTTAGCCATGCCTGGTGATTGTCTGGCCCACCCCTGATTGTTTACAGCTGTTTCCCATTTCCTTGTGTATGTACAGTCATGTTGTTATGTGTGCCAAGTCAACCAGCACACTGTCAGCAACTGTCTAATAGTGTGTTGTTTTTATATTGTTACTCTTTGTTAGCCATCCTATTTGAGAATGTAGTCTGTTTTGTTTGTTTGAGTGATTTTCTGTTTCTGTTTTCTGTTTAGTGTCAGCCCCAAGTTGAGAGATTTTTTTTTGTTTGTTAAAAAATTAAGCACGTACCTTCCTCGTCAAGTGTTATTGTGTTTTGGTAAGTTTCATTGTCATTTTGAGTCTAGTTAGTATAATCTTCCTTTTATCCTGTCGGGGGGTTCTTTTCTACCTTAAAAAAAATAACTGCGATGACAAGGTTTATTCTGACAAGGTGCACATGGAAAAATACCAAAAGTGAACTATTTACAAGTGAGTAGGAAAAAAATACGAAATAAAATGAAACAAAATTTGAAAGCTGGCTAAACTTAATTATCAAATTACTTGGTCCACAAATGTACTCCAGTAAAGCTGTTGCCTCCAGCGTAACCATGCTCCTATGGGTTGTTTAAGGACACAGCATCCCTTTTTATCCTTGCAGCCCCTCCCCTCAGGCTTGATTAAGGAAAATATATATATATATTGTAATGTCATGAGAGGTCACCAGAGTAGGCTTAAGATAAGGCAGTGCAAAACAGGAATAACAGACAATTCATCAAGTTCCAAACAAGAGGAGGGGAATTTATGTGTGTGTGTGTGTGTGTATATACACACACACACACACACACACATATATAGTATATACCTATATACACATCTAGAGCAATATAAACAGTAGTATATGTCACCACAATTCCATACCAGTGCTAATGTAATTAGGGCCAGAGCGGACTGGAACAGGTCCGCAAGGTACCTATTGAAACTGCAGTGTTTATTATTCTCATTGTTATAAATCTGTTTTACCAAATTTCGCCCATTTGCCAACATCATTATGAAGTTGTATAAATTTGCACATTCGTGCGGCCACATCCGAAATTCAATATTGTGGGGTGCTCTCACACCGCGCACGCGAAATGGCTGAATAGCGCCCCCTACAAAGTTGAAAAATTCCCATAGAGAAAGTTGTCAACTTTGTCGGACCTCAACGAAAATCTGTACATGTTAAGCATACCCAGATGAACAAAATTGTCTCTTGGCAGGAAGCTGAAATTCCAACAGGAAGTCAGCCATTTTGAATTTTTTATTTTCTGATGAAAACAAACTCGTCCTTGGGATTTCGTCCGATCAACTTCAAATTTGGTACAGATCATCTCCAGACCTAGCTGGGCAAAAGTTATGCTCTGCAATTAATTAGGTCAAAGCACGGCACAACAAATTTTGGCGAATTTGTTGTCTAAATTGAAATGACTCTCAAGTTCACATACTTGATCCTAGCAGCTTCAAATTTTGTGAGCATGACGGGGGCCGTGAACATTCCGATGTATTAATGTCATGCCTAACTCATGGCGCCCCCCGGTGGTAACAGGAAGTCCTGTGTTCTTTGGCTTTTTGATGGCTTTAATGAATTCCCATCATCATGAAAGTTGATACACAGGTCAATGGTCGTGATCGCTAACATCTGATGTGGACACCGCCTGTGGGCGGGGCAAAATGGCTCCATAGCGCCCCCTTGAAATTTTCAAAAAAACCTTCCCATAGAGGTTTTTATAGAGTAGGAACACGAAAATCAGGACACACGTGAATCTTGACCAGATGCTCAAAAAAGTCTCTTGCACCAATTGTCTGTTCCATACAGGAAGTCGGCCATTTTGGTTCCAGTCTTCATTTTGGCGTGATTTCCACATTGAACCATCGAATGGCCGTAACTCCTTTGTGTATTGGCCAAATCACTTGAGGTTTATTGCCCCCTGCTCACACCCATCTGATACCGATCGCGACACACCGCGAGGGCCCTACATAACCGCTTGCAGTTTTCTAGTTTAAAATGACATTTCCTGACTGTAAAAGACGTTATAATAAAAATAAACCATTTGCACTGGGCATTTGACCAAGAATGCACAACCAAGCGCTATATAACTGGAAGCACTTTTGAGTGCCAAAGTTTAGCTGTCTGCAGGGGGGGGTGAGTGTGATTTTTTTTTTAATTAATTGTTTAAATAAACCTTTTATTTTAAAACTTTTGAAAGTTTCAAAATAAAAACAACTACAATTACTGTAAGTAGTGTGATGGAAATTTAGCTGATTGCATAAGCTGTTATGTCTGAACTCATGATGATGTCGCTGGAAGTTATCTTGTTTTAGTTTTCACAGAGAACAGTGTGTGTGTCTTTTCCTCGCCATCAGGCCTGATAGACTTGTGGACTCTGTCTACAGTAAAACATACAGCATGTTCGTTTATCACTATGACGGTATTGCTTGTCAGCAGGAACTCACCTAAGCATGTATGTATCAGAAGTGCATAAATATTGTTTTTCCTTACATTCTGTATGGGCATTCACTCACAAAGCTCTGTGCTGTGTGTCTGAATTCTCATCTCTGTTCTGCAGACAGATATTAAAAGCAACTTTCTCTGGGCAACTGAATCAGGTCACGTTTATTTACTGGACTCTCATGTAGAAAAGAACCCTGTGGAAATTAGACCATCTTGACAGAGAATTTCCACCACAGTTTTGGTGTCAGAATTTTGGGATCGTTCGAGAGTCCGTCTGGACCCCCGGGTCGTTGAGGAGCTGATTTTTTGACCTGGGTTGACGAACCCATTCTCTCCTCTTAAAACAATCCGAGGACGAGGACCTGGCGTCCTGGGGCCTGTGACTGTCTCTGCTACGATCTGCACGAGCGCTACACCCGGTGAGATGGTTTACATTCCATTTATTATCATCTCTTCCTGATTCTGAGGTCCAGTGTTGTTGCTCCTAAGAAAGAGGTAAATTGTGGGACTAATTTTAAAATACAAACTAAATCACCTCTGTTTCTTTTAAAATAATTGTAGAGTAGAATTGCGTCTGTCTAAAAATAAGTGTTGAATACCGAGTCCAGGACTCGAAGACGGCAAAACAAGAACAGGTGTTTTTTCTTTTTTTTGTCCTTTTTATTTATTTTTTTTTCTCTGTGAGTTTTCCACGTAAAGTGTGAGCTTCGGCAAGAACACAGGTAAAATAAAGTGTGAGCTTCGGCAGGAACACAGGTAAAATAAAGTGTGAGCTTCGGCAAGAACACAGGTAAAATAAAGTGTGAGCTTCGGCAAGAACACGGGTTAAAAGTGATAGTTTTTTGGGTCTGTAAGTCAAAACAAGGACACAGGTTTCTGCCAGAGCCAGTCCAGGGCAGGAACTCAGATATAAGACGCTATAGCAGTAAAAGATAAGAGCTCTATAAAAAAAAAAGGTAATATAGTAAAGTAAAATATAAAAATTAAAGTACAGAAGTACAAGTAAAACAACAAGTAAAAAAAAACAAAAAAAACAAAACAAAACAAAAGGGGTTATGGGGAACAAACAACCAAGCGGGCCTACTGCTGAGGTACCAGCAGGGCCTATTGCGGAGGTCATGAAAAGAAAATATGGGGAAGATAGTGTGCGGTATCTTCAATGTTGACTGAACATTTATCAGAAATCAGTTAAAGCTACAAGTTAAAGGGAACTTGAGAAGGGTAAAGTAAAGCTGCTTTGAGAACAACAATGAATCAAATGTGTTTTTCTCAAAAGGTTAAAGGAGTCCGGAGTATCACAACGTTACCCTCATCTACCCAGACATCACAGGCGCCTGAAAAGCTCAAAAGGTAAGCATACTAAATATTATATTAATGGTAAAAGAGAAATAAGAGAATAAGAGAAATGAGAAAGGGGAGGTTGAAGTCCTCACCTAAGAATATCATGCGCAGAAAAGAGGGAAAAGAGAATTAAAATACACGTGTTGGGTTTAAATTATGTGGGCTGGGTCTTTCTTCAAGAGTTAAAAGAAAAGGAGGCCGGTGAAAAGAAAACTCTGGAGACTGAGTGTGAGTATTACTTTTGGGGTGGTTTTGGTGCATAATTTGAGGTGTATTAAAGCTGTTAGTGAGACTGGGTTAGGACCCCCAGTAGTCAGCCGCAGTATAGTCACCAGGACTTTCTGTAGAAGCTTGCTGACTAGGTCTCCTAACAGGGCATTGCGTCCATACACTTGAAATTGTGTGCGTGTATAGTGTTTTTTATGTACAACCGAAATAAGTCCATAAATTATGGCAATTAAAGGAGCAGGCAAGTTCAAAATTTGTGAGAAGGAGTAGTTTTGTGTGTATTTAGGAGGCATTAATTCCAAATAACATAAGAAAAACAGGAAATTAGTGGATAAATTGAAACAGAATTTTTTGTTTAAAAAAAAAAATAGTTGACTTCCAGGGGATGATGCTCTGCTGCTTTTGAGAGAGTTTAAGTATAAGTTGATACAAGACTCAGACAGACGACTCTGACGAACACAGACACAGAGGGAGAGACAGAATGACCTAGAGAAGATAAAAATACAGAGAGGAAGCATAAGCAGTTGCAGACTTTTAAACTAAATGCTAGACCCTCACAAGAAATCAGTCAAATTCAGACTTCTATACAAGGGAAGAATAACTTAGACCCTAAACAAACTAATGGTATGAGAGAAGGGTTAACTCACATACATTTTCCACATTTCCATTCACATTGCCATGAACACAAGATAACACACTCCACACCTAGCCATCCTCCTCTTTCCCGTGATCAAACACTCAGTGCATTTTTCCCTCTGCCTAGTGAGAACGATAACCATCTATTAATAGATTTGATGGCCCAACTTCAGGCCCAGTTGCAAGCAGAACTAAATGCCAAAAACAGGAACCACAGGTCAACATTTGCCAGCACATATGCCTCTGATTGCTCAAACTTAAGGCCCCTGATATCCTCTCAGTTGAGCTAATAAATAAATAAATAAATAAATAAAAGGTTTAGCTTCTGTCTATATTAAATGAAATCAATCACTATTGCATTGTTATCATTTCCACATGCCTGTGCAATGAAGAATCGCTTGCTGCTGATACTTGCAATGAAGACCAGCTTACACATAGTCGCTCAAATACAGGATGCTACTGAACACGCAATGAAGAACTGCTTACACCTGTGATTTAGGTCTCTACAAAGGGACACCACACTGTCTCCCACCTGGTTGTGCCGTACCCTAAAAGGTGGTGGTCACTTGCAGTTTGGGGGCCTGCAAAGTTAGTTACAGCCTGATGGATGCTGCACAATGCAGGATTTACATTTCCTACTTCTGTTGATTGATATGGAGAAACCATGTCAAAAGGGGAAATGTTAAAGTGAATATGATTCTATAATGGTAATGCTAAACATTTTTCTGACTTTATGTGCTCTACTTCAGTCTCAGTCACTGGCTGTTTGTTTTAATTAATTATAAATAAACTGACCTTGATAGGTGATAACAAGCAAAAGCCTTTTTCTGTCTCCCACTCGAGCCTGAGATTAGAGATGTGTTCTCATTCACATTCAGAGGTCAACAGTATAGATACTGGATGTTTACTTGGATACTCGGATGTTTCTGGGGAAAAAAAAAAAAAAAGGGGGAGAGGCAGGTACTGATGTATTACAGTTCAAATCAGACATTGTAGAAAACAGATAACCACCATGCCCACGACATGCTGAAGAAGCAAAAGCCATCACAAAAGACAGAACACATAATCATGTATCAGTCACTGACTGTACTGACAACACATAACATCACATTAAACTGAGAGCTGATTCACAGAATGAGCTGTTAATCATGCAAACACAAGAACTGTATTTACTGATGGTTGTTGTTTATGGCACCCACAAAACGGACTACAGAAAGGATATGCTGTACTTGAGTACCAAAAAAATATGCACACTGTAAGAAAAGATACACGATATTTACTCAATATAAATGAGGTAACAGACAATATTGTTCATTAGATTTCACAAGGTTCGGTATTAAGTAAATTTAAGTAAAATTAAGTAAAGTAACTGTACTGGTAGCATCTCTCCATACAGGTACAGGAAAAGAGTGACAACAGAGGGTGACGACGACAACATTCGGGTAAGGGTGTGAGACCCTCCGACTGGATAGAGGACACATGAGGTACCGCCTGAGTCAGTGTGCTAAAGCCTCCATATCCACTAGAACAGGGGTATCAAACTCCATTTCATCGACAGCCACATTAGCGTTATGGTTATTATTGGTTTTTGGTAATGACTTTGAGCTATCCATGTATTTTAAGTATAACAAGGCTAAATGTTTCTGATATACAACTGTAGTGTTGAAAGCAGCAAGGTCGCCATATAGACTCATTAATATCTCACAGGTGGGATGTTAGTGAAGTTTACGAAGGACTGAAGATTGAACACAGATATCAGTCCAGTTGGTCCTTCAGAATAGACTCTGTACATCGGGCTGGCTCATTGTCTTTCTACATGAAGCTGGTCAGGTTTGCACTGAGTATTTATTCTTATACATATGGTAGGTCAAAATAAAGGTCTCATGTTAATAAACACAGTTCTATCAACAGACAAAAACACAGAAGGGCTTTAATTTTGAAATTAAAGCAGGAAGTCTTGAGTAGAAATAACACTTAATGGATTGTTTTATCTATGTTTGCTATTGTTGCTTGTTGTGTTGTTTTGCTATCATTGTATTTTGCAGACACACTGGAGGCAGGTGGAAATGAGACATCCAGGATACAGACAGCCGGTTTAACCAGTGCAACTCAAAAGGGGTCAGATTGATTTCAACTGTAAAAGAAGATGGCCCAGTGTTCAGCTGAAATGGAGGGACTGTTGTCCATCCTACCACCAGGACCTGACGACAAGCAATGATGTTAATAAAGGGGTGCCATCACTGAGACAACAAGTGTCTGCTGGAAACACAGACGCTGGCAAGGCCCGTTCCAGATCCTCCTCACGACGCACACAACAGTGAAGGTTGCAGAAAGAGCAACATGAATCTGCACGTCCTACTGCAGAAGTACCAGCTCCTGGAGATCCACATTATCAGGAGGTAAAAGCGCTCCCTGCTTCATGTGACGTGCCAAGTCACCAACTGAACAGATGGTGAAAGTAAACGCTCTGTTCCAACGAAACCATGATGCCAGAACAGCGGACAAGAAACAAAGAAATCTAAAGACATCTGCACCAGCATACAGTCAACTTTTCAACATTTTCATAAATATTCATGTGATTATAGTGCCTTTATGATGATTCTAATGTCTGTTTATTCTGTGTTACAACCAGGTTCACTGCAAGCCGAGAATGGTGATCGTTCCCATGGAGACCACAGAGGTGTTTTCCCCTCATCTGACACGAATGGGGTTTTTCTCCTCTGGGCTCCATGAGAGGGTCATTCAGGAATTTTTCCCTAGAAAAGGATTTTCGCCTGAATTTGCGGTGTAACCATTGATAGGTGTGACCTCTGAGAAGAATCTGTTTGTTTTCCAGCATGGACATTTGAGAATCATAAAGTTACTTGGTGAGGTGGCTGCCCGATGGCCTGTATAGGCCCGGAAACAGGTTCTCACTCTGAGTCTTTTCTTTCATTCTGTTTTATGATGATGGTTGTTATCTGTACTGATTAATATACAGTAATGTAATATCACTTGTGTAATTCTAGAATCCCTGTTCTGTCTGTCTCAGCTGTGCTATAACCAGAGAGTTCTATTCTCGCAAGAACAAATGTAACTTTTTTCCTGTTACTGACATCTTAATGATGTTTGATCTTAAGACCATGCACAGTAGTTTATTGCTTTTTTTCCAGAGAAGACAATTCTTGTAAATTCTTGACACCAATGTTGTACTTTCAACATTCTCAATGGTTTAGACACATACCATATGTCCACTGTGGGCCTTTGTTACCTATCATACCATCCTCTCATCCCTGGTTCTGATAAAAAATAAAGATTCTACTTAGAAAGGCTACAAACATTAAATATAACTTAAATATATAATAAGGGGAAGAGAAACTAGGGGGAGCAAACTAAAGATGCTAATGTCAGGCACACTAGGAAAATTAAACTACAAAAAATACAAAACAGAGCCCACTAACTCTACACTAGATGGTGTTAGGATTTTGTGTATGCATTTAGTCAGATTGTAGCTATGATTTTATTAGCATAAGTTTAAAAATCATATAACCAGAAGCATTGCTTAAAAGATGGTTTTTCAGCTGCACATAAAAGCTGCAGACTGGAATTATTTCTCTTTTTAAGGTCACATCATTCTCATCCTACTGCCTAGATCTTACACGCTCAGAGTGTATGGTAAAATTACAATGTATTCTTTTCCAGACTCTTGTTGATTCAGCCTGTACAGTTCCTAAGCATTTTGTAACCAATAGATTTGTGCTCATTGCGGTTATGTATCTCCAGGAGACAATAGGAAGGTTTCACACATGGGGAAAAAGAGGTTCTGTTTTCCCTAACATGATAGCCCTGTTGAGATGTGAAAGGTGATGCTTGTGCTATTTTATGATTTGTTTTAAGCATAGACATGTTTACTAGTTATGGTTTGTTATTATCAGATATTTTTACTAATTATGGTTTGTTTTAATTATACACACTTATAACGTTATGATGTATTCAGTCATATACAGTTTTACCAGTTGTGAGGTTTACTATTTTATTCTGATAAATATGTTGAAATGCTTTATTATGCATAATGAATAGTGTAAAAGTAGTTTCATGGTTTTCAGACAAAGAACAGAGATTCACAGAGTACAGGAATGTGTCCTTATCTCCTTTGGCCGGAGATAGCTCCGGTGGGCACACAATAACACTTTGGAGGGCCAGTGTGGCGCCTCAGGACACCCTTTTGCACCAAACATCAACCGACGAAGAGAAGAACTGATGACATCCAACACCCCAAGACAACGCCTAGTTAGAAAGTGAAACTTGTAAAAGCTATAGAAGGATTGGACTTAGCCTTGTCCGAGGTTCCTGGAGCGCCCAAGGCCTTAGAAACCCAGATCTGTCTCAACATACTTTGTCTCACTCATTAAATAGAGGTTTTAATTTAATCTCCTCGTCTTCCTTGCCTTCTCTCCCTCTCATCAACGACCACGCAGGAAAACGGGTGAAAGCTATATTTAATCTTATTTGGAGTCAGATTACTTACTGCCTGTTGAGTATTGTTCTCAAGTGAGGGAAAATAGTACTGGAATATCCCTCAAAAATAGGAAAACCCTACCCAAGAGTGTGGGAAATTAAAGTACCTCATGGGAAGTGATAGTACCTCTTGGAGTCAGAGAGTGTTCCATCTTTAGAGCTGCGGGAAACTAATATAAGAGTACCTCGTGGGAAATATAAGTACCTCTTGTAACAAGCACAACCACCAGGAATGTGGAACAAGCTAAACTACTGGGGTCAACTCGCACAGAGGATCTACCAGAAAATACAAACAACCAGGGTCTACTCTCACTCAGAATCTACTGTGAAAGGCACAGATAAACTAGAAACCAAAAACGGACACTAGAGCTACAAAACTTACAACAGAAAGCGTACTGGAGAAACAAAGGTGCTGGAACACAGGACGATGAAGACAGGCCTGGAGACTCACTAGGGGACATAATAATCTCACAACAAACATACAAATGACGAGACTATTTATATATGAGGTAAGGGGACACAGGTGGAAACAATTAGGGTGGGGTTTCCCAATCACAGACACGGGAAACACAGGGGCAGTAAGCAAAGTGATCTGAAACGAGGGGTGACAAGGTTACTTTCAAAATAAAACGGGAAGAGACGACAACATGCAGACACAAGACAAAAATGGTGAACTTAACCAAACCAGACAGATGGAGCATGACACACTCCACTGGAATAAAAATGCTCAGTGATGGTGGGGAAAAATAATCACCCCACTCACAGTTTTAATGAGATGAAAATGTTTCAAATGTAGTTTGACCTCATCAAATCACGAAACAGCGTCAACCCACAGCAGTATGGTATAATTGAGCTGACATTTGGAAAGGGAATCAAGCAGGAAATTGAGTTATCTGTGTTGTCTGCTGCACATTTACCTCCAACTAATTTACATTTCTAGTATAGATTCCGACTGAAACATGTTAAAATGATCTCATCACCCACACTAACAGTTTATCAATGGCAGTGTTTGTCAGTGGGTCCATCCTTCCATTCACTTTGGTGTGGACTGAAATATCCAAACAACTATTAGGTGGATTGCCAAGACATTCTGTACATATGTTCCTGGCCTCAGAAAATGAATCCTAATAACTTTAATGATCCCTCCCATGACTTTTAATAGTTCCTGTTACAGCTGCAGCTCTGCTGTTAGCCTTATTTTGCTGTAAGTCCTGTACTGTCTCTCCTCCCTGCTTGTTCCACCTCTGGCCGGTCTGCTCTGTCATCATCCTGCCACAATTGGTGCGTCAGCTGGGACTCCTGGCCATGCCCCTTCTGCCGCCTGCGATTGGTCTGTCGTCCTCCGGAACTCCGGAAACCGCCACTTCAAAGACTGTCCAACTTCCTCAGTCGGGCGGCTTGTCGGTCGGCTCGTTGTTACATCTATGTTTTGAACTTGTGTATATTCCGCCACTTTGGGTACCTTCCCTTGTTAGTTTACACAGGAACCATTGTTAGCTGGTTAATCTCTTTGTCAGCCCTGGAGTGTGGCTAAGTTAGATTTAGTTTTTTAATAGCGTTTCTATTTTTCAATATTATATTAACTGGTAATATTATCTTGGGTGTGGGGGTGCTGTCCTTTGTTCCATTCTTAGAAAGAGTAAGATTGTTTTGGTTTTTCTTATTGTTTTTGGTTTAGTCGGTTTAGGGCAATTGTAACTCTTTGAGCCCTCTTTTTGTTACAATGTATGTTTTATTTATTTTTTTGGTTTACAGCATGCACAGGCCCTCTCCCTTGATTTGTTTGTTCCCTTTCAGTCAGCCTCTATTCCCCAGTCCATTTTACTGAATAAACTTACTATACCTTTATTCCATCTGGGTATTTTATTTTTATGTGGCTTCCCTTTCCCCCTTGAGCCGGAGTCGTAACAGTTCTCCACCATGAGATTGACATACTGGAGATGTGGTTTAATTGATATGGTCCAATAGTAAAGTTATAACTAACTACCTGCAAAACTAATATCAACATTAGCATGTTAGCTTGGACCACTTTTCACTGGGCACAGTGATGATTTAAGCAAAGTCAGTGATCTAACTGGCTCTTAATGACAGCGCTAACAGTACTGATATTCATGAGGTATACTGAACTGTTTACCATCGCATCATTTTTGTGTGCTTTCATGCAAACATTTGCCACCTGACATTTAACCGAAAGTGCAACTGACATTAACCCATCCCCGACGACAACATGCTCTGGGAAAAAAAAAAATAGCAGGGGTCTGGTGATGCAGTTTTAAGAGTATAAATAACACACAGGAGTAGAGTAGGTGGATGGGTTAAAAAACCACAGGGTTTTCATCGAGAAGACTGCTGTTTGTGTCCAATGTATTATATCTCACTTTCAAATTACAACTGTTCATGCACATCCCATATATGCAATGTTCATTTTCTTTTTCATTTTACAAATCAAAGCAGTTTTAAGCCCAACTCTGTAGATCTATCACTTGATTTTGTTGCCAAAAACAAAGAAACAGAAACTAGTTTTGCATAGTGAAGACAAAACACACATTGAAGGGATTGTAAACTTTTTTTTATGCTTTTGGAGGATATTGTGTTTTGTGTCTCACGGGGTTTCTGGTTTCCATGCTGCAGGATTTTGTGTTGCTGTTAAACAAGGATTTGGTGAGTTAAACTGCTTCTGGCTGAGTATGTTAGCATGCTATTCATATGTTTTCAAAGTGAAATGTGCAGATTAAAGATGTTTTATGATGTGCATTGTGTGGGGTTTTGTTTGTAAAAGTGAGATTACAAACTAAATGCAACAGGCACAGTTACAGTGACCTGCATTTGGGGATGTGTTATTTTTCTTGTTCGTGGTGTTGCGTATATTGTCCTGTTGTTATCTACACCAGGCCAGGTCTTAGAGAGAGGGAGAAATGCTTGGCATTTGCATCTGTTTGCCGGGAGGAGAACTCATGACTCATGTCATGACTCATCATTTCTGCTAAGTCTCAGTTTTATTTACGTTCTGTCATGTTGTCTTGTCATTTCCTGTTTTATTTGGTATTAATTGTTTCCCTTTTGTGTCAGCCATGTCACTAATGTCCTCCTGTTTTTTTCCTGTCTGATGATTATCTTCTCCTGTTCTTTGCCAGTTTGTCTTGTTCAATGCATCAAGTCAACCAGCCATCCCATGTCCTAGTCCGTATTTTCAAGCTAAAGCCTGGTTTATGCTTCTGCGTCGCTACGGCGTAGACCCGACGCCGTCGTTGAGCATTCGAAGCTCTGCGTCGAGGGAACGCGTTGCTAGGGGGGTGTGGCGGTGTCTTTGTGTGGCTTCTGGGGACTCAAATCGGATTCCTTGGTTTTCTTCCGACAGTAAACAATGACAACTGAGATGGAGCGGGTGTTTCTGGAGATGGAGCTCATAAAATTTAAAAAGAAATGCTGTTGCTACAAATGTTGAAGCACAGAAGACGTTTGCGGAGGTTGTCTGTCCGACTATTCCGTACCGCTCGTGCTGCTCCACAAGTAGTGGTGTTGTTGAGCTGTTGACCGGAAAAGCAACCGCCGGAAATTATGTTCTGAGCGGACCAATCACAGTCCTTGCTGTTCGCGTCTCAACGCATTGACGCAACGCGTAGTCAGGATTTTTTGGAGGTGCGTCAGACTACGGCGTAGGGTCCGCGTAGGGGTCTGCGTCGACACCGTCGCTGCGACGCAGAAGCATAAACCAGGCTTTAGTCTGCATTTTTTCTGCCATTAACTCATTGCGCGCTAGCCGCCAGTGCCTTGTGCCAGCGTTTTTGCCCATTTTGAATCACCTTTCAAGACTCACAGAATATTTTGTTTCATGTCTCTGAAAACACAGACTAGCTCAAAAGAAAGAAGAGACCCATTGTTTCATCATGAAAAAAACTGTGAGATTTTACATTGTTCCGTTCTTGTTTTATCAGAAGTAGAGGCCAGTTTCACCAAAAATGCCACTTTTTGTCCAGAATTCATCTGTTTTGCTCTCTAATCACAATCTTCTCCACTTCCTGCTTTGATCTCTGTGACATATACATCTCTTTACGCTCCAACTACCTCTCCCGGAAGCCCCAACATTATTCACAGGCTGTGGGAGACCGCGATCGGCGACCCACTGCTGAAAAAAACACTTTGACGTATTATTACGTCGATGGCACTCAAGTGTTGTATTTTAAATGATGTCGAAATACCTCACTGGCACTCAAAGAATTAAGCACTCCACATCTAAATAACCTACCGTCATCTGTTTAAGGTCTGATTGTCAAGTTCAACTCAAATATTTCTGCTTTCACTACTAGTGCTCATCAGTTTAACTAAAACATACTGTTTAATTGTCAATTCCAAAAATACAGTGCATCAGAGTAATAGGGCCATATTGTATTAGCAGTGCTACACACCTGGATGACCATGATTGGCAGCCGAAATGGCTGCTGACCTAGATAGAGATTGTGGAAAATGTGTGAATCAAATGGTGTTGATTGGCTGAATGCAAACATGACTTCATTCCTCCATTTCAGGGACAAAAAACGGCACAAAAATTTTATTCATACCTAAATCTCAAGAGCTTCTTTGTATTCTTCATGGTGTTTCCGTGTCTGATCCGGGGCGGCAGTAGCTCAGTCTGGGCTGGGAATCGGAGGGTCGCCAGTTCAAGTCCAGGTCAGACCATGTATGGAGAGTGGACTGGTAGCTGGAGAGGTGCCTGTTCCTCCTCCTGGGCACTGCTGAGGTGCCCTTGAACAAGGCATCGAACCCCCAACTGCTCGGGGCGCCTGGACATGGGGCAGCCCCCTCACTCTGACACCTCTCCTCTAGTGCATGTGCATGTGTGTTTCATAACTTGTGTGTAATGTGCAACTGAAAATAAAAAGTACTAACAGAGTGTAAATTGAAATTTAATAAAGGAATTCTTCTTCTTCTTCTTAAAAGAAAGTTGAAACAATGACAAAAAGAATCTGCTGCAGCTCATGACCATACAGCTTTTTTTCAAATTGTCTTTTTTGCCAACATACTTCACGATGGGTCGTCTTTGGTCTTTGCACCTCTTGAAATAATAGGTTTGATGATTGAATATGGTCAGAAGTAAAAATGAAGCCATTCAACTGGTGGGTCAGTGTCTCTGGAATTGTTCTCTGTCTCTGGATTTGTTTATATGGCAAAGTGCTGCTGAGCTCATCCAGAAGGAACTGACGTGAATTTATAAATGGAGGAGTTCATGACACGGTGTTCTAAGTCCAGAAAAACTGGTGCATATCTCAATAGCAGAACCATAGCTGACACACACACACACACACACAAACCACACACACATACAGTATGTAACACCTTTTCTCCCTTTCTCTCTCACTCTCTCTCTAACACATTTAGCTCTCACCTAATTCTTTTGGCTTCGTCATGATTTTACAATCCACATTTCCTGCAAGAAAAAATGTAAAGATTTTGCAACTAACAGGACATAATTTGTTGATGGTTTTCAAGGGAATGTTTATCGCAGTTCGGTTTAAGATTTCACAATCCAGTGTTGCAGGAATAGCAAAAGTGTCCTTCACCTGACTGCGGTCACTGCATGATGAATGGAAAAAACACTTATGTAACAAAATATTATTGAAACATAGAAGCAGAAACGTTGTTGGGGATGTCTTTAAAGGACATACTGTCCAGCAAATATGCTGTAGCGGTATTTTGTCATCTATGAGAGGCACATACAACAAAGAAATTGGCTTCTCTCATTGTGGATTATTGTGTGATATCAACAAAATTAAGCTGGTTTAGCCTCTTTTTTGGGCACACGTTTCAACAGCAGCATGAAGAAATGGGTCAGCAGCTATCTGAATAAGAGAGTGCACATTTTTGTTGTCTTTTTCTCCCCCACCATTGGAGAAACTGGCAGGCATACTGCAGTGGGTCAGTGGGACAGTATATCTATTTCATGTTAAATACATGGGTGTACAAAACAAATTACTGCTTTCAGATAATGTAGATTGGCCTGTACATTAAGTTGATTGTGTGTTATGGGTGTTACTATATTTGTACACAACGCTTTATGTTCCAGGATCACATTACATTTGTTTTAATAATTAGATGACATGATGATGATTGTGGAACAGATTTTAGAGACAGAGGAACTTTAAAGGAGACTCAGCTTGCTTATTTTCATGTTCATGCTTGTCTGTAGGGCTCCTATTTAAACATGTCTGTGTTGTGCCCTTAAATAAGGGGAATAGCAGTGAGAGACAAATGAAGAAAACCACTCCTAGCTCTTTCCTTCACTCGTTTGTAATGAATTATTTCTCAAAGAATACAATACTTATATTCAACCAGGAGCACAGTCACTGCACTCAGTGTTATGCTGTAATGTTGTGCTTGATCACTGTATACCTCAAGTGATAATCTGTCAACTGCTAGATTATAAAGAAATTTGCTGAGCTGTTCTCCAGAGAACAAACCTTTATGTTTTTTTTATAATTCTGTGGTCATCTAGAAAAGTACTCTCTTTTTTAGTCACTGCTATATTTTTTTCTGTTATGACCTTTACAATTTGTAGGAGGTGCTATCAGGGTTTTTAGCATTTTCTCACTGTTACACCAGCTGTTGCCATTCTTGCTGTTGGCTATTATTGACTCACAAGGCTATTAATTGGCAGTCCTTCGCTTACATTAAAGGACAACTGTCAGCTCAGCGTTGCCTGCAGGTGATGTGTTTGTAGAGGCAGCAGAGCTTTGCTCCTGCTGTTGTCTTAGCTGATGTGTCCACTTATTGTAGCGGGAAACTAAACCTATGTCATTATATCAGTCAACTTCACCACAAACATAGAAATACACTCTAAAATCAACTTTGTCTATTTTCATTCTGGTCGTTTTAAATTCTCAAATGTCAATAGCTTAGCTGTTCAATAAATGGAAATAGGAAAGGTCAGTTGACAAATTCTAGTGACATAGATATTATCATTAATTATTAATTTGTGACATTATAGGCCTACTACTTTATGTGAGGAAGTTTTAGTTTAAGATTATTTAGATTTACATCCATCCACTCTTGTGTCCCTTTCTCATGCAGAGAAAAACAAATTTATGAATGATAAACATACTGTACATACTATGGGCCAAGGATGATGCTAAGGGAACACAGGGCCTAATTTAGATGGAAATACAATTCAGAGGTGTTAAAGAAACATTGGCCTGGCCCATCCTTTATTATTTCTGTCAAGTGCCTAAGGCCATTCCATTAAATTACTTAACTGTACATCCCCATATTGCTTGGCAACGTTCCTAAGCAAATTCATCCATTTTGCTGCATGTATTATCATATTCGTTAACTTTTTTTTGGCATATTCTGTGTTCTCCTCAGCCCAGAAATCAAGGAATCAGACTCCTGCAGAAGTCTGAGTCAATCCTGCCCCCTGCATGTTAACCTTTTTTTTTCCTGTGTCCTTCTCAACACAGGCATAATGTTTTGGTTTGCTTGTCAGTTGCCACCTTTCACAAGAGAACTCGTTTGTCCAGATGGTTTTTGGATGCACATACACACATACACCTGCTAAAGCCTGAAATCTGCTGAATTCTCTGGTGAGCAGACTTTCCTCATATGTATGTTAATGAATCACTGTCTCAGCAAAATACATTCTCAGCAGCAGCAAGAGAGTTTAAAGACCAGAGGCTCTGAATGAACCTCTGTGTCCCAAGAGAATCCCCTTCCAGGACATTCTGATGTTTTTATTTAACGCATCTTTTTCATTCCTCAAGTCAGCATATGTAACAACAGGCTTTGCCCGTACTAACAGCCTGAGGTAATGTTTGTCTTTTTTTGTGCAACTGTATGAATGGATGCAGATAGATGTATGTTTGTTGGTGAGCGAGCTTTGTCCTCAATGACTGACATCTGACACTGTGATTTTGCATAATGCTGGCTGAGCACATTGTCATGTTATAATTTGATACAAAAAAGTTTTGACGAAACTTGGTGTCATCAGGAATAAAGCACCGGCTTTGTCATTTCACAGATTCAAATGGACAGAGACATAATGTGACACTTTTCTATAGCATCCCCAGGCTATCAAATCAAGGTTAATTAGGGTTGCATAATGAAATGTGAGTGGAAGAGTATTTATTCTAATGGAGGATAAATGGTAGGGTAGATAGACTGAGTTGATTTCACAACCTGAGGAAAGAAGCTGGTGTGTGGTCTGGTGGTACAACTTCCTTCTGTATTGCTTGACAGGTGGCAGCAGGGTGAACAGACTTTTAACACCTCCTGGGATCTGTGCAGTGACTGCTTATTGTTCTGAAAGCCCATTATTCTAAAACCCCAATAGTCTGAAAAATGGACCAAAAGCCTGCTTGTCCAACTTGACAACCCATTATCCCAAAACAAACAACACTGATGGCCCATCAAACTGAAAATGCAAACTCTACTGGCAACAAACTGAAGCACATGGCTAATTATTTTGCAGAATGACATCATCAAGCCCTTCCCGATCTTATATTCAGACCTTCCCAATTTGTTTCTGCAGACAGTCAAATAAATTTTATTTATATAGCCCAATCACAATTTTACCTCAGTGTATTTTTTTCTGTTTCATTTAACAAAGCTGGATGAGTTCTGTGGATGCCAAGTGTGGCCTCACCATGTTGAACACAATTAGTGTTTATATATATATATATATATATATATATATATATATATATATATATATATATATATATATATATATATATATTATGGGGTTGTGTTAATCATGAATAAATTGCTGCTATTCTTTCGCTTAAGAAACACAATAACAATCTGAATCAATTTGTTGATTCCAATGCTGGTTTCGAGTCTGGAGACACACAGCAGTACAGCACAGCCAGAGCAAACCTGAAAAGGGGAATAAGAGATGCAAAATCTGCCTACAAGCAGAGGATTGAGAGCAGTTTCACCAACTCTGACCCCCATCGGGTATGGCAAGGGATACGTCACATCACCAGGCAAAACCATACCAGCAGTCAAACCAGCAGCAGCAGCAGCACCTCATTGGCAGATCAGCTTAACCAGTTTTTTGGCTGCTTTGAGGTAGGACCTGAGACAACCACCAGCACAGCTCCAGCCACCAGCAGCCAATCTTTTGTCATCCAGCCTGCTGATATTAGCACATTCCGCAGGATCGACACAAAAAAAGCAGCTGGCCCAGTCTTTTATTGGTCCGGAGTAACTTTCTTCTTTTCTGTTTTATTCCCTGAGAGCTTTCCCTTTTGCCTCTACATTTACATGAGAGAGCGGAGGGGCTCCTGATCAGAGGCGTGCATGCCTGTTATTGATCATATCATTTACTCATACACAAACAGCTGTTAAACACAGAAAATGCGCCACTATCATAAATGTTATGTAAAAATAATAATAATAACAGGATTACTGCAGCATCATTGGGAGCCCGGCGTTTGTGTTTGGTGCATTCACTTGTGAATGTCGGAATTTCCATGCTCTGACTCAGAATTTAAATCAGTTTTGTTGTAAGGCTGGAAGCGCCGGCAGCACTAAACTTTGAGGTTACATTGATCTGTGCTCCAAGTTCCGGCTTCCAGTGAACACACCATAAGGCAAACTCTTACTCCCAGTCTGTTCCTGCAGACTATTAGGTATTCTACAAAAAAATTGGAAATTCTGCATTTCAGGATCATCAGTAGTAACAGATAAGGTAATGATGTCTTGCTTTATTATTATTAGCACTGTCGTCTCCTCAAACAAAACAAGCGGCGTCTCTTTGGAGCTGTCATTTTCATAAATGAGCCATGACAATGTTTCAGACGAGCTTCTAACACTAGACTAACGCCTTTATATTCCACGCTATCACCACCCAAATAATTTCCAAACTATGGAGCCAAATGTCCTCCGCTTACATGCTCCTTAGCGCCGCGTTTGCAAGACTCCATGTTTCGCGCTGTAGAAGATTTAAAAATAAGTAATGGCACCAGGGCAGAGAGTGTGAGTGAGAGAGAGAGAGCCGAGGCAGAGTGGCAGAGAGGTAAGCAGAGTTACAAAACTGCAGACGGCAGACACGGCTCGAAATCACTGTTATTGCATATTTTATACTTAGCGGTTAACCAGTTTTAACTGGCTAAGGAGGCTCAGTGGCTGGTCCAAAATATTTTTAGTTTTCGCCATCCCTAATTCCCACCAATATGAATACAGAACCAACAGGTCAACAGATGATGCCATATCCACCGTCCTTTACAACGTGCTTCACATGCTTTCAGCATATACACGGCTGCTGTTTGTGGACTACAGTTCTGCATTCAATACCATCTTACCCAGCAGACTGTTCAAGAAGATGTCTGACCTGGGTGTGCCACACAACATCTGCCTCTGGGTAAAGGAGTGGGACCACATTTCTCTCCTCTCTAACACTCACTGGACCACAGGAGCCCCTCAAGGTTGTGTGCTGAGTCCACTCAACTTTGATGGGGCTGGTCACCAGAGGTGATGAGTCTGCCTTCAACGAGGAAGTCAAAAGGTTGACAGACTGGTGCAAAGACAACAACTTAACCCTGAACATCAAAAAACAAAAGAACTTATCATTGATTTCAGGAAGAAGCAGGGCAGTCTGCATAAATGGGGAGAAGGTGGAGAGAGTGTCCAGTTTCAAATTTCTTGGAACACACATCTCAGATGATCTCTCATGGATGACAAACACTGCAGCACTCAAGAAGTCACTACAGAAAATCATTAAAACTGCACAAAACATCACATGCATACAGCTACCTGCCCTGGACACAGTCTTCACTTCCCATTGCCTGCAGAAAACAAAAAACATTTTGAAGGACTTCCACCCTGTACATCAGCTGTTTGAACTGCTGCCCTCCAGAAAACTCTACAGGTCCATCAGAACACGAACAACAAGATTTTTTAACAGTTTTTGCCCCAAAGCCATGTTTGTATCATGTTGAACTCTGACCTCAGCACTAGACTGCAGTGTGCAATGACCTCACAAGTGGCACTTTGCAGACAATTCAACCATATCATATCAGTATTAAATGCTTCTATTTATTGATAGACTCCAAAACTCTTAGCACCATTTAGAAACCTTATTTAAGTATTACACAAACAATTGCTGTATGAGACAATATGATGTTTAAAAAACAAATTAAAGCATGTACCTTATTATTTTAGTCTCATTTAGTCTCATAATTACATTTACTTTTCCAATTACCTTTGAATATCTATCCATCCATTTTCTACCGCTTATCTTCACATAGGATCACGGGGGGCTGGAACCCATCCCAGCTGTCTTAGGGCAAGAGGCAGGGTACACCCTGGACAAATCGCCAGTTCATTGCAGGGCAACTTTTGAATATATGTATTATTATTATTGCATTGTTTTTAGTATGTTTTTTTTACTAGATATACTATACTTATACTATTACAAATGTTTTTTCCCACCATTTTTACTCGATGCATATTTATGGCCTATCCATGTTTACCTTTTACATGTGCACAGCACTGAAAGAACTTTGAAGGGGAAGTGCCATTTTTTTTTTTACAAACTGGACCTTATTTCTGGGATAAAATACTGCCATTTACTCATCCATATCACTTTGGAGTCATTTGGAATATTTCAGGCGATATTGAATTTGACGATATCCATTTAACAGGAGTGAAGCGGGCACTGAAATGTAGCCAGTAAATAACACAAACTTGACCATGTCTCAAATAACTGACATTTAGGGCTGCTCCAATATAGTATTATGGAATCTGGAGTTGCAGTACATGCAAAAAGAGAAGACAGGCAGCTCTGTTTGTTTAGTAGGCTGCTCTGTGTCGTTCTGTGACAGAATTATCTTTTCCTTTTTTCATTTTAACCAAGAATATCCCATCCGATAAATTGTAGGATCCAGAGACTATGAAAGATGCCAACATTACAGTGTGAGGTAAAGTGACTTGTTTTTTGTTTTTAATTGGTGCCATTGTCATCAAGTAAGTGAATAATGGCATGATATCTACATATGTGACAATCACAGTGGGTCCTTCCAATTAGCTGAACATCAAATGTAAAAAAAAAAATCTGCAGTGACAACTTGTTTGTGTTATTTCAGCAGGTGACATTTGAGGAGCAGAGTGTGTGTGTGTGTTTGTTGTGTGTGTGTGTGTGTGTGTGTGTGTGCCTGTGTGTAAATTAGCTCTTGATTCACTATAATGTGAGGAATCAGCATGGCAATGTTATTTGAGGTACTATATATTCAATGTGAAAGTAATTTTCAGATGGTGATGGTATAAAAAACACAGGCAATCCTATAAAACAACAGTGAGTATGTCTGGCAAACAATAGCAGAGAGAAGCAGTAGGAAAAGAAAAAAAATATTTGTATAATAATCCACACAAAGTACCAGATAAATGAATTAAAGCAAGAAAATACTTTGGCATTGAAAAACCGCTGTTGTTTTAGTCTCATACCTCATCCACAGAGCACATTCCTATCAAAGTAAACCCCAAAACAATTACAGCTACAATTATTTTTGTTCCTCATTAAAGTACCCAAAAACACACACTCACACAGACACACACCCACACAGAGGAAACTGACATCCCCATAAAGCTAATCCCCCAGTCAGTGGAATAATAAGACACACTCCTTCCCATCCAGTGTTATTGTTGCCATTCTTTAATGATGCTTTTTAGGATGTAGCAGAAACATAATACACTTTCTGAAAACAATTTGGTTTGGCTTGTTAATCCAGATTAATTGCTTTAGGAAAAGGAAGTGTTTCATTGTCCTGTTTCAGGCCCACACAATATTTCTTATTTCTTTGGATGTACAAATGAGACTGTGTTTCAGTGATGTAGGCTGTATATGTATGTTTGCCAGTGGGAGTGTCATTGCACCTTTGATCCAACTAGAGGCAGCACACACACTTACACCTGCCTTTGGGGGCTTTTTGTGCAGCATCAGTGGACGTTACTATTACAGCATGCATTTATGTTTTCCCTTAGCAACTGTGACAAAGATCAACAGTGATTGGTTGTGTTATTTTCCACCAATAGCAGAGTGGCTTTCATGTATTTGTTCTTGCAAGCAATTTCGCCACCCGTACTTCAACTGTCTTTAACGTTTTCAACGTTTCAACCTGCAGCAAACCTGCAGCAAACGTTTGCTGCAGGTTTGCTGCCCCGAACGCAGCGGAAATACTCCAGAAAAAAACATGAGTAAATTATTTACCATAACTCTGGATTTATTTGGCCTATCAACACAATTTAAAAGCCGGTATGTAGTTTGAAGTCTGCACTTTCAACATAAGTGGAAACAGAGTCTTATCAGTGCTGTGTCTTGCTGCTACGCTCTGATTGATCACGTGATTTGGATGCGCCGGTCCGTGGACCTTTAGGGGTTAATAACAATCTGGAAATTAACAATAGAGGGAGGGATTAGCACTCTAACCTGACTCAGAAAAACAGAACAGAATTTCACTAAGAAGTAGGGGTGTGACGATACACTCGTCTCACAAGATAAGAACAAGACAAGATATTTTCACATTACTTTCAAGAATATTAAAGGGGACATATTATATAAAACTCACTTTTTGTGGGCCTTTGTAGTCACATTTGGGTCTCTGCTATTCTTATAAACACGTCAAACACGAAAAGAACCCATCCATGTGTTTTCTTTGAGTAACTTTCTGTTAGTCGCTGTCAAGAATGGTTCTGTTTCTTCTGTCGTTTCTCAACAGTGTGAGATGAAAGTGCAGTGTAGGAATGTGAAAAATCTGCATTTGAACTTTATGTGTGTTGACAAGTTAATTTTAACTGCACAATATATAAGAAAATTTAACCTTACATGTGAAAACTAGCTGTTGTGGCTAGCCCAGGTTTGTGACCAACATATAACATTAGAAGGTGCTTTTCAGCTACATTGCCATTTTCATTGTATCCCACCCATATACATATATATTGTCCTTTATTTGGTTGTTAAGGTAATAGTGTTTCTATTAAATTATTGGGTGTTAAGACTAAAGAATCTTTTTTCTTATGGATCTCAAATATTTTCGATCAGTCTGAAAAATCAGTCTGGAAAAAGCCCATTTGTCTATTTGTTGTTTATTAAAGCTTACTTAACTCTGACTATTGGTTATACATGCATATGTAATAATGTGTCAATATACTGATTTGTATTTGAACTTCTTAGGGATACTGTATCCAAAGTAATCAGAACACTAAAACTGGAAAATTATGTTTAACAACTATTTTATTTCCTATCAGCTCACTAAATTGCGCATAGTTCCAAGCACCGTTAACAAGTTTTCTTGCTTTGTCTTTATATCCACACTCTTCCAGGCATTGTGTAGTGCATCTGTCCCACTTCATCCACTTTAATGAGCTCCTCCTGCTGTAAGCTCTGATTTACACACCATGTTAGTTGGAGCTGATGCTGCACAATTCTTGTCCATTTCCAGCATTTTTGCATTTTGCTTTGAAAAAGAAAGAAAGAAAGACTGAAGATGGAGGAGGGACAGTGAAAGAGAGATAAATGGGAGAGTTCATTATCCATTATAAATGACTATATATATATATATATATATATATATATATATATATATATATATATATATATATATATGTGTGTGTGTGTGAATGTATGCTCACAGATGGTCGTAGGGGTCCCTGAGCAAATGAATCTGCAAATGCATGTCAATCTGTGTGTGCGTAATCTGATTTGTAAATGTGTAAACAATTTGTAGATGTGTGCATTGATCTGTGAATGTATACGCAAATGTGTGTTCAGAATTTGTGTGTGCATATTCAGATTCCTAAAATGTGTAAATAAGAATCTGCAAATGCATGCACTGATCTGTATGTGTAGACAAATATGGAAATGCGTGCACTGATCTGTATGTGTAAAAAAATCTGCAAATCCATACTGTATATTAATAGCTGACAAGTCTTCAGTATTTTGCTTGCAAGAGCAGCAAATACAGACAAGTCATCAGTTCTCTATTGGCTGGCTTTCTACACGTAACAGTGGTGATTGCCAACCCATCGTTCGCGATCGACTGGTAGATCTTTGAAACATTTCCTGTAGATCCCAAAAATAATGGGGATGGCGATTCGCTACCTCACAAATCACTTCCGGGTCCAAACCTGGCTGCAAATGTAAACAGTAATCGTTGCAGCTTGTCTATACCGCTGGATTGTAAAACGCCTGGTAAGGCTATGAAGACATGGAATACACCCTTTGAATTGTGAGGATTCATCCACAATTTAAGGTAAGTTGATCAGACTTTGATATCTTGTGCGCAACGTTATCGAGAGCCACCGGCGTAAATGTAAACAGATGGCTGCAGCTAAAGAGCCAGTCACCTTTTTCATGGTCACTTTAGTGAGACCGCTTCTACCCTGTTGAACAAACAGTGTAGGCTAGTGGCTGGTTTTAGCCGGTAAACTCTATTTATTTTAGGCAACATAACTAAATTCAAGATTCAAGATGTTTATTATCATGTGAACAGTAAGGAAACGTGTTTCCCTGTACAATGAAATACTTTGCCTTTGCTATCCACAATGAATGCTGAGCAATAAGTTAAAAAAAATATTTAAAAAAATATAAAAATTAGATAAATAAAAACAGCAGCTTAAAGACAAGTAAGGCAGCAATGTGATAAAGAAAAAAAGGGACAATATATACATCCATCCATCCTTTCATTATCTACAGCTTATCCTCATAGGGTTGCGGGGGGCTGGAGCCTATCCTAGCTGACTTAGGGCGGAAGGCAGGGGACACCCAGGACAAGTCCCCACCTCATCGCAGACAATATATACAGTAAAAAACAAACACAGGCTGTACAAAGAGGTAGTGCAATGTGCAATATTGTACAATACTGGGCATGTGCAATTGGGCTGAATGTGCAATATTTGAGCAGATGTAAACTTTGGTCCTATCAGCTGTTAAAGGAATCTGATGGCTGGAGGAAAGAAAGAGTTTTTCAGTCTGGATGTTCTGCACCTCCGGCCTGAGGGGAGAAGTGTGAACAGTCCATGTTGGGGGTCGGTGGGGTCTTTGATGATGGAGGCAGCTCTCCTGTGGAATCTGCTGTGGTAGATGCTCTGCCGAGAGGGCAGTGGAGTCCTGATGATCTTCTCAGCAGTCTTCACCACTCCCTGCAGGCGTTTACGGTCCATAGCAGTTGACCACACGGTGATGCAGCTGGTCAGCACGCTCTCAACAATGCTGAGGATCTTAGACGTTCCAAACTTCCTCAGCCTCCTCAGGAGGTCCAGTCGCTGTTGAGCCCTTTTAAGTCAAGTCAAGTCAAGTCAAAATTATTTGTATAGCCCAATATCACAAATTATGAATTTGCCCCATTGGGTTTTACAATCTGTACAGGATATGATACCCTCTGTCCTTTACAAATGACCCTCGCATCGACTAAGGAAAAACTCCCCCAAAAAAACTTTTAACAGGGAAAAAGAAACGGAAGAAACCTTAGGAAGAGCAACAGAGGAGGGATCCCTCTTCCAGGATGGACAGACGTGCAATAGATGCTTACAGAATAACAAGAATGAAAACACATTAACACTACATATAAAATTGTATGAAAATGTCCAACTCAATATAACAACAGCTAATATACAGTGTATATACAGAATTGTATGAGAGTGTTCTAGGGGATGAAGAGCATCATCAAGCTATCAGCAATGGATGAGCAGCACATCTTCCTCTCCACCACGCCAACCAGAAGAAGCCTGTGCAGACCCGTCTTCCACTCCACCACACCAAACAGGAGAAGCCTCCGCAAGATGACCTCGTCACCACCATGTCACTCAGCACCAGAAGATGTAGTCTGACTGGTCTGCACAACCTCTAATCCACCAGGTAGACTGGATCCATGGATACCTGTGAGATGAGAATGCACAGGGATGAGACACAAAACTAATCTGCAACATGTGTTAAAGGGAGGAAGAGTGAACACATCCTCTTCTCCACTACTCTAATAGATACAACCTGAGCAGCATTGCCTCTTCTCCATCTCAACACGACAGCTGAAGCCTGGATGACACAACCTCCTTCCCACCAAGTAGCCTCAGCTCGTGGACACCTAGGAGCTGAAAGCACAGGGACTCCGGGGAAGAAGATGAGTTAGTAAAATGACTTAATGGAGGTGTGAGATATGGCTTTAAGACACAGCGCAGAGTCACGGTAGTGTGACGTCACTTGCCCGGAAGAGGACTGACAGTGCAATGTTAATGGCTGCGGATGTTCAATAAAGCTCCGTGAGCACACAGTCGTTGTCCGGGTGTTATTGGACATAACATTGGCGATGAGGATGGAGCTTCCGTTTGCACCCCTGCCTCCTTTTCTTCCTCTACCCGGCGAACCACCGGTACCGTGGCCCCGCTGGTTTGAGTCATTCAAGACATTTATCGAGGCCATCGGGCTAGCCGACGCTAACGATGCTCGGCTAAGGGCTATGCTGATCCACAGCCTAGGCAGCGAGGGACAACGGATTTTCGGAACTCTTGGACCCGCACCGAAGTTTGATGACTGTGCGGCCCTGCTGTCCAGACATTTTGCCGCTCCGCAGAGCGTCACGGTTCGACGCATCGTCTTTCGCCAACGTAAACAGCGGCCGGGTGAGTCCGCCCACCATTACGTCGCCGACCTCCGGTGCCTTGCCAGCATGTGTAAATTCGGGACTTTGGAGGAGGAGATGATTAGGGATCAGCTGGCCGAACACACGACCAGCCCCCGGCTGCGGGAAAAGCTGTTTCTGTCTCCGGACGACATGACACTCTCCAAAGCAGTAGAGTTGGCTCTCCAGCTCGAGTCGGCTGCTCAGTTAACGTCGCAGCTAGCGGCTTCGGACCCGCCTTCCCCTCGCCCCGCTGCGCTGGCACAGACAGTCGCCCCGACTACCCCATTCTCCGAGCCCTCCTCTCCTCCCGACGAGCTCGAGGTGAACGTTGCGGGACACCGGGACACCACGGCCCGGCAGCAATGTGGGAACTGTGGATCGTCATCTCACCCCACACGAGCACCCGGCTGCCCGGCCATGGGGCAGCGGTGCCAACGCTGCGGTAAGCTGAACCACTTCTCCAGAGTGTGCCGCTCAGCACCGGCCCCTGCGAACCCCCGGCCTCGCTCGTCCACATCACTCGGCCCAACAACCATCCACTCTGTGGGCTCCAGCACCAGGCCGTTCAAGTGGTGCATGGTGGAGTTAGACGGTGTCAGCCTATCACTGCTGCTGGACACTGCGGCTTCCAGATCCATCCTCAACGAGTCCACGGTGCGCCGACTTTTCCCTCGGATGTTGGTCAAGGCTGGTGCGGAGGATCTGTACGGTTACGGCCACGCTAAGATTGGCATGGTGGGCACTGCCACCTTCGCTGTACGTTACGGCTCCAGGACTCTCCCAGCATTCACCTTCCAGGTGTCTCGCCAGGGCGCCAACCTCCTTGGTTTTGACTTGTTCTGCGCCCTGGGCTTCTCCATCACGGATAATCTGGGCGCCACTATACTAACGGTGGCCACGCCCTGGCTGCACCGCTGGCCATCCCTGTTCGCCGGGCTGGGTTGCCTCTCCGCCTTCAACCACAAGCCGCTCGTTGATCCAGCTGTGTCCCCAGTCATCCAACCTCTGCGACGGCTGCCCCTCGCCTTGCGCGACGACGTCACAGCTGAGCTGCACAAGCTCCTGGAAGCAGGCATCATTGAGCAGGTGGACGCTTCTCCGTGGATCTCCAACCTAGTCGTGGCAAAGAAGAAAACTGGTGGCCTGCGGCCCTGCATCGACCTCAGGCAGGTGAATAAGGCAGTGATCCCTGATAAGTACCCGCTGCCCACGACGGAGGAGCTTTCAGCCAAGTTTCACGGCTCAACAGTTTTCTCTAAGCTCGACCTCCGACAGGGCTACCTGCAGGTTCCTCTCCACCCCGAGGGCCGCAACCTCACTGCCTTCGTGACCCACATGGGGGTCTTCAGGTACACCCGCATGCCTTTCGGCCTTAGCTCTGCGCCCAGCTGTTTCCAGAAGATCATGACCACCATCTTCGCTGGCATCCCGGGTGTGGTCGTGTACCTAGATGATATCGTGGTGCATGGAGCGACGTCCGACCTGCACGATGACCGCCTAGCCAAGGTACTCGACGTGCTCGCTCACCACAACCTCACGCTGAATGGGGAGAAGTGCGTCTTCGCTACACAGGTCATCGAGTTCGTGGGTTTCCGCCTGACCGCTGACGGCTTGAGCCCGCTCCACTCCAACATTGACGCTGTCCTACGCCTGCCTGAGCCCTCCTGTCCCGCTCAGCTGTCGTCGTTTCTGGGGATGACGGCGTTCTACCTCCGTTTCCTGCCCCATTATTCGGAGACTACTGCCCCGCTGCGCGCCCTCCTCAAACAGGACGCGCCCTGGTCCTGGACGCCTGAGTGTTCTGCCGCGGTCCGCCGGTTAAAGGCGCAACTCACGTCCCCTCCGATGCTCGCCCATTTCGACGTGCAGAGCCCCACGTTTGTGACCTGCGACGCCTCAAACACTGCCATCGGTGCCGTCCTGTCCCAGCTCCAGGGTGGAACCGAACGCCCTGTGGCGTTCGCTTCGAGGTCACTCACCCCGACTGAGCAGAGGTATTCCGTGGGGGAGAGGGAGGCCCTGGCTTGTGTCTGGGCATGCGAGCGGTGGCATATGTACCTGTATGGACGACACTTCACGCTCCGAACGGATCACCAGGCCCTCACAGCTCTCCTGGCCACAACTGGATCAGGGCACAAGCCGCTCCGCCTATACCGGTGGTCAGAGAGATTACAGGCCTATAACTTTGCAACAGTGTTCACACCAGGCAGGGACAACGTCGTGGCCGACATGCTCTCCAGAGCCACACCCACCCCTGCGCCCGACACCATCAACGACCACTCGGAGTCAGAGCTGGTCCTCATGCTGCATGAACCCCTCCAGGCGGCTGTCTCCCTGCAGGATCTCCAGACAGCGTCTGCGCAGGACTCAATTCTTTCTCAGCTCCGTACCTTCATCCAGGAGGGATGGCCTGCCAGGGTACCGGAGGAGCTGGCGCCCTACCACCGTGTCAAAGACGATCTTTCCTGCTGGAATGTTGACTGCGTGGCGAGGGGGCTGTGTGCAGTGATTCCCAGCGCACTGCGAGGGCGCATCCTGACCATGGTCCACGAGGGTCACCTGGGCGTTGTCAGAGTCAAACAGCGCTGCAGGAGCTTGGTCTGGTGGCCAGGCATAGACAGGGACATCGAGACGATGGTGAAGGACTGTACAGCCTGTCTCACCAGCGGCAAGATGGGCCAGACCCCGCCGCCTCCGTTGCAGCCCCTCCCGTGGCCGGCTGCCCCGTGGTCCCACATCCAGGTGGACATCTGTGGGGAACTTCATGGCATCCCTCAGCACCAGCGGTTCCTCCTGGTGGCCTACGACCTTCACTCCAAATGGCCTGAAGTGCGTCCTGTTGGGTCTGTAACCACCCAGGTGGTCACTGACTTTCTCTCCTCCCTCTTTGCCCGCTGGGGTGTGCCTGACACCATCACTACCGACAACGGCCCCCAGTTCATCTCGGCGGATTTTGCCTCTTTCGCGGGGAGGAGGGGGATCAAACACGTCAGGACTGCCCTGTACCACCCACAAGCCAACGGTGGTGTGGAGAGGTTTAACCAGACCCTCAAGAACGGACTGAGAGCACACCTGGCTGATAATCTCCCTTTCCCAGCAGCACTGCAGAACACCCTGCTGCACTACAGAGCGACGCCTCACGCTACGACCGGCTGCTCTCCAGCTCTCCTCATGCTGGGACGTGAACTCCAACTCCCTTTGGATCGTCTACGGCCTCCTCAGCAACGCACTCCAGCGGTGACAACACCACTCGGCGACAGAGTGGCAGAGCAACAGCATCGCATGAAGCAGCGCTTCGACAGGATGCGTCGGGTGAGACGTCCCACACTCACAGTGTCAGACTGGGTCCGGATTCACAGACCCAGCCGATCCCACAAGCTGCTTTCGTTCTGGTCAGCGCCACAGCAGATCACAGAGCAGCTGGGACCGGCCACTTTCCGTCTGACTGATGGCTCACGGTGGCACGCTAGCCGCCTCAGACGAGTCTCTTCACCGTTGAACGCCGACCGTGAGGCTGCAGCTGATCCAGGTCACATGGATGTGGACTGGGACTTTTCCCTTGCACAACCAGCAGCAGATCCACCAGAGCTGGATGCCCCAGCAGCACCCCTACATCCTGAGCCGCGCCTGGCTCGGGTTCGTGAGACCTCCTTACCTCAAGGACTATGTTTAAAAGTTCAGGGTCCACTTTAGTGTAACGCATAGCCCGTCACGTGGCAGAATAATCCACAAGGCTATGCGGGTAAACTGGCAGTCCACCCAGTTTATCCAGTTAGGCTACATGTGTTCTAGCCTCTATTGATGTTCAACATTGGTCAGTACTCAGGGTGATCATACTCAGGCCTTAGTAGTTTAGTTATCTGCACTTATTTCAAGTCTGTTTTGCACTTTGTGAAGGGGGGGGGGGGTAAATGTGAGATATGGCTTTAAGACACAGCGCAGAGTCGCGGCAGTGTGACGTCACTTGCCCGGAAGAGGACTGACAGTGCAATGTTAATGGCTGCGGATGTTCAATAAAGCTCCGTGAGCACACAGTCGTTGTCCGGGTGTTATTGGACATAACAGGAGGCATCGAAATGAAGAAGAAGAGAAGCTCAGTGTGTCAGAGGAAGTCCCCGGCAGTCTAGCAGCATAACTAAGGACTGATCCAAGGCTGACTCTGGCTGCCTTGGATCAATCCTAACTATAAGCAAAAGGAAAGTCTTAAGCCTACTCTTGAATAAGGGGATGGTGTCTGCCTCCCGGATTGAAAGAGGGAGTTGGTTCCATAGAAGAGGAGCTTGATAACTTAAAGCTCGAGCTCCCATTCTACTTTTATAAACCCTAGGAACCTCCAATAGTCCTGCATTCTGAGAGTGCAGAGTTCTAAGCAGGATTATAAGGCACTATTAGCTCTTTAAGATAAGATGGTGCCTGACCATTCAGTGCCTTGTAGATGAGGAGGAGGATTTTAAATTCTATTCTAGATTTTACAGGGAGCCAGTGCAGAGAGGCTAACACCGGAGAAATATGGTCTCTTTTCCTGGTTCTGGTCAAAACACGTGCTGCAGAGTTCTGGACCAGCTGGAGAGTCTTGATATACTTATTAGGGCGGCCTGATAATAAGGAATTGCAATAGTACAGCCTAGAAGTTACAAATGTATGGATTAATTTTTCTGCATCATTTTGAGAGAGAATATGCCTGATTTTTGCAATGTTACGCAGATGGAAAAAAGCAGTTCTAGCTGTTTGTTTCATGTGGACGTTGCAGGACATATCTTGGTCACTTGGAGTTTAGCTAACTGGCTGGGTTCGTCTGACTTGAATGACAAATATAGCTGAGTATCATCTGCATAACAGTGAAAGTTTATGAAGTGTTTTCTGATGACATTGCCTAAAGGAAGCATATATAAAGTGAATAGAATTGGCCCAAGCACAGAACCTTGAGGAACACCATAACTGACTTTGGAACTTCATAACTGACCAGCTACCAACACTGTACAGTTGTCTGTTAGGTTGTAAAGTAACCATAGAAGTTATTCTGATATACTTTAGTAACTTGCTAACATACAGAAACAATTGTTAAAGTTACCCACATACAGTAACGTTAGCTTTATTGCTGACACCCTTTTGTTGAGCTAACATTACTTTCTTTCTTACTTTTCTCTTTGTAACATACACAGTCAAAAACCTCAGTGGCCAGTTTATTATCTGCAGTGTACTAATCACTGAGTGAAGGAAAAGTGCATGCTGTCCCTACACTGATAAGTCGATCTTTCCAAAAGACTGATGAAAGTGTTTGCATCAGACAAGAGAGTATGTCATGCTTCACATAGTTATTTGCATTTCATTAAGGTAGAGCAATCAGATTTCATGGTTAATACTGCCAACGCCTGTTAATGCCAGGTGTAAATCAGAAGAAGAAGAGGAAATTTCACTCTGTCTGAAAATCCACACACAACTCCAAACAGGATCTATACACATGTATTGAATGGGAAGCAGTTGGGGGTGCCTTACTTAAGGGCACATCTCCAACCTTCAGTCCATACTTGGTCTGTGCGAGGACTTGAACCAGTAACCCTCTGGTTCCTACAGACTGAACTGCTGCCACCCCAACTGGCTAATGCCTATGTGGGATCAATCTGGGTACAGAATGTGTTATTGCAATATTCAGTCCTTCACCAAACCCTTCAGGTTTTTGTTGTTTTCTTGTCATCATGTTGTTTTAGTCAGGGATTGCTATAACAATTGACATATTGTATAACCACACACACTTTCACTCACAGCACAGAGATACAGAGGACAACAGACAAATTGGAAACTTCAGTCATGCATCTTCTGTTTACCAGCAGGTTGTCATTCTCACCCTCTCTGGCTACCACTGATATGTTGACAAGAAACAACTGTGTACTGCTCCTCAGAGGAGGGTTGAGACAGAAAGGCTTACAGTCATATAACAAAGAATTGACAGGAAATAAATTTACATTTGTTGGTTCAAATGCCTACAGTGACCTACGCTTTAGCAATGTTTGACAAAAGCAGAAAAGTTTGATATTGTCAGAGCTGCAAAATGTATCAAGGCAGGGATGAGGATAGATGTTGTCGCTCCAATTTTTTTAAAATTCTACAAATCGCCATCTACAACTAAAAGCTTGTGGAGCCGTGCAAGTCACGTCATTTTCCACAAGACTATCCTGCAAGTTTTTCAGAATAAAAGCCTTGTATTCAGAGCTGGCTCATGCCTTTATAGAGCCAAGCCATGTCACCAATATCATTGACTAATCTATGCATGATTAATGGCACACACAAATCAGTTTTATTAGTTTATTAGTAGCTGTGTTACCCTGTAAAATATAATAATAATGTTTCAACAATGCTGAATAATAATTTTTGAGAACTGTATACATATGTGCTTTAATTCAGACATTTACTAATAATTAATCAATACTTTTTTCTTACACCTACCTCAATATTCCACATTCCCTGGCTTAGAATACCTGTTTTCTGGCTTTTCTGCAGGCACAGCTGCTATGAGCTCATTGTACAAGATCTGGTGGCCAAAGTTGTCGTTTGTTATAATTACTTCGAGTCCACTGTCTTTCTTGTGCCATGGAAGAACTTAAGTAGTTCTTTATCAATTTGAGTTAAGAAAAGCTTCGCTATGAGGCTATCTGGACAGTCAAAGAGGTGGTTACAACTCATAGATCTCATTTTAAGAAAGAATTCTATGAGGCTAGATTTCACAAAATATATTTCCAGGCAAGGACCATTTCTCTGTGTCTGCACCACTCGGCTCTGAACAGGTGGTGATTTGTTAAATTTTCAATGAGTTTATTCAGCCAGGCTGTTGCAATATAGAGGCACATAAATGTCATTAATGAAAAATTGGCAAAGATTAAATTATCCAACACAGGTGCTCATATTGTCGGAGAGAAAGCAGGTGTTAGCTCAGCTCAGAATCACATATTATCTGTTTTATTGACAAACGTTTTTATTTTAATTTTAAGAGCCTGTCATCAGTGTTAAAGAAGTTATCCTGAAACACTTTTTTTGCAGTTTTTCCTTTTTCATATATATACGTATATATATATACGTATACGTCTATATATATATATACGTATATATATATATATATACATATATATGAACTACTATATATATATAAAACTATATATAAAATTATATATTTGTTATACAACAGCTCATTTACCATCAAGGTGTTACAATGTTAGCAATACATGTAAAGTGACAGATTTCCAAAGAGTTAGCTATGCCTTGATTCAAACAATTTGAAAAAAAATATATATTTTATATTTGTCATAAATGATAACAGTTAATTGATTGCATTTTCGCAATGGGGGGCTTCTTTAAAATAAATGCTGCATTAATTTTTAAGTAAATATGCACAGAATACCTTCATGGCCTTGCAGTCTTTTGTGTGCAGTCAATGTCTTCCACTAATTCCCAGTTCCCTAGGTTTCTCATAATGCAATCAGGCAATTACACTTTTTTTAATCAAAAGCTTTTCTCTGAGCTGAAGATCAATGGCATGAAAATTTGCTCTGGTTCAAGTCACAGCCTCAGTGTTTAACCAAATCTCTCTGACTGGTGTGCCAGAGGATTTGGTTAAAACCCCATACACACCCAGCAAATCCTGAAAACAAGTAGAGCTTAAACAAATAATGAATACCATGCTTCTTGGACGTCACCCTAGTTGGCTGCATTAAATCTGAGATTGGGAAGCAAACTGAGATCGTTGACACAACATGTATCGGTCCATATTCATGAATCAGTGGTGTCTCTCTGATTTCCTTATAAAAGCCCCATCTGCTCCAGAAACTGGAAACCAAAGAACACCCGTCTGCAGTAAAAGTTAAAAGATGCTACCTTTTCTCTCAATAGTTTCAGTAGCCCATTAAAACTTGTAGTTATTTTTCAAAGACAGAGGGATAAAAAAACATATCCAGGTAAAAAAATGTGACCAAAACAAATGTGAGACAAAAATTTAGGCTTTGAACCCAGAGTCTCATTAAACAGAAATCAGCATTGCTTCTGAGAGATGCAGTGAAAATGTTGAGGTACAGTACTGACAGCAGAGGTATACTAAAATGTGTGGCTGCAGGTAATGCTGCCATATGTTATATTCCACAATGCTGCACTAATCAATATGTTACTGTCAACAATAGAGGGACTGTGTGTAAAGTGAAATTATTCACTGTAGTTACACCTGTCTACCAACACCTTCCTAACAGCCCTGCCTTCAGCCTAAGTGTGGGAGCATTCACGTATACATCAAAGTAATGTAAACAGTAACAGTGTTTATCATCAGTCATATTTATTGCAGTAGGTGTTTTTTGTGAAATGCCAAGACCATGGTATGCCAAAGAAACAATAAAATCTTTCACTCTCTATGAAACTAGTGGTATTCAGAATAATAAATGTAGTTTCTGGAAATGTTTAGTAAACAAGACAACATGGTGGACAAGAACATGTGCTGTATTAGCCTGTATATTTAGCTTGGCCATTTTGCATTTACGTACTTCTACCTTTTCTCGGTACACTCGGACAAATTCAACGTGCATCACATCAGGCTTGGGGAGTAACGGAATACATGTAATGGTGTTACGTAATAAGGATACAAAAAAAGGTAACTGTATTCCACTACAGTTACAGGAAAAAAGACATATTCAGATTATAGGTACATATTCATGTAGGGATTACTTCACAGGATTACAATTTTAAATGCATTTTTTGATATTATTTATAGAGAATGTGAATGTGACGTCACGTCGCGGTACATTTTGGGTGTCAGTGCCATCTTTGGAGGAACATGAACATAAACAAAAGCGATCATGTGATTGGCTGTCACAGTTTTTAACTCAGCGATACTGTCTGACCATGGCTGCTTCAAAGTTTCTTCACTGAGATACTTCAGTTGAAAGCTGGGGCCTGTTCCACAAAAGTAGGATTCAGACATCCAGGATCAGTGACTGAGCTGGGTTCAACCAATCCAAAACAAGAGAGTCCAGGTTGCACAAAGACCAAGCCAGGATGACACACAGATTCATCAAGCCAGGTGAAACCAATCCAGAATAAGTGTATGCACGCAGCTTCCACTAATAGACCCTGTCACTGATCACAGATTCACCATGACAGCTTCTTTTCCCCGTCGGAGGTGGAAATCCTCATGGATGCTAACGAGGTAGTAAAGGTCAGATTTACCATAGCGCATGCCACAGAGGACTGTGTTAATGCAGAATAGCAGTAAATATAATATAATTGAATTTAATAATATAATTTGGACATGTTCGACGGATCGGATTAAAAAGCCCGTAGTTTGAATGTGATAACATTGTGTAGTGGGCAGTGGAATAACTGACTGTTGATTGAGACAGTCAGTTTTGGAAGCCATGTTTGTTTTAGTCAGAAAACATGTATTCATGATTAAAATAATGAATGCTGGTCAAGACCCCCACAGATGCAGGATTTTACTGCCTTTATGGGAGCTCATACCCCTCCTTGTGGGAGCTCCCACTGGCTCCAAAAGTAATTGAAAGTAATCAAAGTACATTACTTTAATATTATGGCACTTGGATTACATTACCATTCATACTGCTGAAAAAGCAACACGTATTATTATTCTTCTGAGGAATATGTTTGCACAGTGATGTGAGAGCAGTGGCCAGGGGTAGCTGTGTATTTTTTGTGGACTGAGGTTGCTTAATACTGTGCCATTCATGCAGCAATTGAAGAGCTTTGCATTTATTTAATGTATTTAATTTTTTACTTTTCTCATAAGTTCGGATAAATGCCAAGGAATCTTTGCTCTCAATGAGTTGCTCTCATTCCCCCAAGTGTTTTGAGAGACTGATTCTCTCACATCGAATCCTCCATTTGTGCCGATCTCGACCAAGTTTGCTAATCCAGCAGACAGATGCTGTATGTGGACATAAACTCAGTATTTAACACAATAATCTGAATATTAGACTTCCTAAGAAACAGACCACAGAACATGAGCTGACATTTACATTACTGGCCAACTCCTCAATGGAGCCAGCTGCATCACCATGGACACAACCCCCTCCAGACATAAGAGATACAAAAGATACAACATCTAATGGTGTTACTTATTCTGTTTTATGTTATTCTGTTTTTAATATTTAATGTTATTGTGAAACAACAATGACTATAAAGATTTACTCTATTGGAGAGAAGCATCCCTAGCTTCCTTCTTCTCAGCCTGCTATCTGAGGAAGGCCAACATGCCCTCACCATTCTTGGCGAGGTGGAGGTTATGGCCTCCTTTTCTTCTTTAGTGGGACATCTGTGATGGCTCTTTGTTGGATAAGGCTTCAGCAGCAGCTGGCCGTGGTTTGGCAAAGAGAATGAGACAACAGAGGTTGTAGGTTGAATGGGCAGCCTCTCCCCACATACTGTATCTCATGCATGACTTCAAACCATTGCTGCTGTTGCCTCACTGCTCTTCGTCTCTGTGCTGGTGGAGGGGATTGTTCAACTGAAAGGACAGGAGAATGCACAGTGACCAATAATAATTCAACTATTTGGCTATTCATAATTCATTCAATCCAAAATTGAAACTAAATAATAGGTATATTAGCTGTCCATACAGTAGGCTGGGTTGTCCAGTGTGAGCCTATTTAATTGTATAAGGCACACAAAGACAAAGACTGTACAAAGACTAGCCTAACATTATGATTTGCTTTACCCTGTATTTGGTTTTGAGGTTGTCTATTTAGAGAACCTCACTAAAGCTGGGCATATACTGTGCAATTTACGGCCCATTTTGAGCAGAGTTTTCACTCATGCGACTATTTTTGGGATCGGGCCGAGTCTCGGCTTACTCATGTGTTGTGCATTTTGTAGTATACATGGGGCAACAAGAACTGATTAACACCTCACGACCAGCTCCCAATCAGAAATCATTTGGTCGCAAGAAAATCAAACCTGTTTGAAATCCTGGTCGCTCCTTGTGAGGGTATCACACTGTTGATGCAGAGCCATGACCCGTTTCTCCATAGAGAACAGCACAAATTGCCAAGGCAGCAAGTTTCTTTTTGTTTAGCATTCTCAAGCATCAATCCACTTCCGGGTTCTTCTTAGCCTGGTCTTACCAGACCCTCGTACTATCGTACAGATAGTACCAGTTTTACCAGTTTTACTGCTAACCAGTTTTATTGCTGGTAAAGATGTCATGGCTTTACTCCCCACGGAGTTTGGGAAAAGTCTTTGTGACGAAAAGTCTTAGTGTTTGTTATTTGTGGTTGTTATTCATGCAATTAGCTGCATTTTTTGTTTGTATTTTAAAAGGACACTGTTTTTAATTATTTATTACCTCAAATCAATGTCTTCATTCATAAATAGATCCTCATTGGTGTAAAATGATCGATGCCAACAATCTGACTTATCCGCCTGGGCGAATAATCAGTCATCTGTCCTTACATAAAGAGGGTAGGAGGCTTCCATGTCTTTCCGGTCTATAAAGAAAATATGTATCGCCGAGAGGGACAAAAAGCACTACCTAATAGTACCACTACGGCAAAAAGCAGTTTCACGGAGAAGCAGCGTGAAGATGACAGTCTTACTTACCCAGCACTCAACTAAAACCTGCACTGCACTTTTGGTCATAATACAAGACCATACTTATGCCGCGCCAAAGGAAAAGGAATCCTCATTGGCAAAACAGTGTAAAAGGTCCATAAAATATACCCGAGCGCCAGGTCGGCGGTGAGAGTGGCCGCCGGGAAGCGCCCCATGCCCGGCCATGGCCCACCGGGGCCCCATCCCAGCAAAAGAGCCCCACAGCATAATACTTCCACCTCCATGCTTGACGGTAGACATGGTGTTCTTGGGGTGAAAGGCCTCACCTTTTCTCCTCCATATTGGAGGAGAAACACATTGCTGGGCATTGTGGTGAAACAGCTTAATTTTTTGTTTCATCTGACCACAGAACTTCCCCCAGAAGGTCTTATCTTTGTCCATGTGATCAGCAGCAAACTTCAGTCGAGCCTTAAGGTGCCGCTTTTTGGAGTGAGGGCTTCCTTCTTGCACAGCAGCCTCTCAGTCCATGGCGTTGCAAAACAGATCTGCTTTTTGGTGGTTCTCGGTTGACTCTTCACCCTCTTGACCTATACTTACAAAACAATTGTTTGCACTGTTGCTCTTGGGACCTGCAGCTGCTTTGAAATGGCTCCAAGTGATTTCCCTGACTTGTTCAAGTCAATGATTCGCTTTTTCAGATCCGTGCTGAGCTCCTTTGACTTTCCTTTTGTACCGTTTGTGGGCGTCTGTATCCAATGAGCCCTAAATGGCCTCAGAGAAGTCACCAGCTGTAGTCACTCATGATCACTCACAATAAGTTAAGAGGCCTTACTATGAAGCTCATTTCATTGACACAACTTTCTAAGTCACCAAAACTGCTAATTCATGTTGCTGTATGTATATTTTTGACCCAGCACATTTGGTCACATTTTCAGTTGACCCATACTAAAGTCATAAAAGAACAAAACATCATGAATGTTTTTTGTGACAAAGAAGTATCTGTTCCAATCACTCTATCAGAGAAAAATCAGAGTTGTAGAAATAACTGGAACCTCAAGAGAGCCATGACATTATGTTCTTTACAAGTGTATGTAAACTTTTCACCATGACTGTAAGTACAGTAACGGGCCAAGAAACCCCCCTGGAGAACACCACATTGCATGGTCACCATGTCTGAAATTAAACAATTAAATTGCACACATTGTTACCTATTGCACAAACAACTTTTCATTAACTTAATAGCACTGATGTCAAAATTATATGCTAATAGCTTCGTTACTAATAATTTGTGGTCTATGATATCAAACTCTGCACTGAAGTCCAGGAGCACAGCACCAACAACTGACTACCTGTCAGTGTTTTGTAGTCAACTATCAGTCATCTCACTCCTACTACGACAGTCTTGTGATGGTTCCGCTCGCCTCCCCCTTGACCGCAGAGTACTGAAATGAGACCTCAAATAGGGATGGTGAAATGAGGTAAGATTATTAGTTTCTGAATAGCATTCATCCCTCGAACAGAAGAGAGAAATTGTTTGATTTGCTTAATGATCAGTGGACTTTAAGAAAGACAATTGAACCATATGTCTTGATTCAACAGTGACTCACTACCATCCAGTGTTGTGATGGTTCAGCCCACAGCTCCCATGAACAGTTTGGACTCTGATGTGAAATCAGAGCGAGACAATGACATTAGGTAAAAGTATTTTCTCTGAACAAGGCACTCCTTCAGAAGAATGAAATTGATTTAAACTGTCAGCTCTGATTCTTTAAGATATTGTGACAAAAACAGAACTTATATAGCCTACTGCCGAGACATACCATGTTGTTTAATTTTGGTGCAGTTGTTTGATTTTCAGACAAGATGAAGAAGACAAAGAAGAAAAAGAAGGGCTGCTTCAAACTCTTCTGGTCCTGGATGAAGAAGACAATTTGCACGTACAGAAGGCATATAAAAGAAACTTTCAGAGATTTTATGAAATTTAGAACACAGGAAGCAGAAATATAAGGTACGGAGACATAAATTGAGACAGGCAAAAACATTACAGTTAAATGCAAACATGGACTACATCTCACTGCTCAACATTGCACATGCTCAATATTGCACATTCTTTGCAAAGTCTATTCTATATATATATATATATATATATATATATATATATATATATATATATATATATATATATATATAACTGAATTTTATTACATTGGTGCCTTATTTGCCATTACGGTGCTTTTATTTATCTATTTCAAATCTTCTATCTATTTTTACACTTTCATTGTGAATAGCAAAGGAAACATTTCTTCGTAAAGGGATTGTTCACATGATAATTAACCCACTTTGAATCTTGCATCTTTGTGTTGTATGTCTATTATTATGCCCCAAAAGAGTCCACCAGCCTAAAAAAAAAAAAAAAAATTGCAGGCCTGACCTAATCCCCATACATATTTTTGGATGTTGGGAGGAAGCTGGAGTACATGGACAGTATCCACGCAGAAACAGGGAGAACATGCAAACTCCAGACAGAAAGGCCCCAGGCCAGGAATCAAACCCGATACTTTCTTGCTGTGAGACGATAGTGCTAACCACTGCAGAGAAGTTCAAAATGCAATTTTGACAAAGCCACACTGAAACAGGGAATTCAATGCAGTAGCAACATGTGGATAATGTCCTCAATTCACCTCACACCCATCTCAATCTGCCGCAAAACTATTGAAATTACATTAAATTAGTTATTGACATTATTTTTAGTTCTTTTATCTATCATAATTTATGGGAGCATATTGCATTCACTTTTCTGTGTAATTTGCTTTTTGGGTTTATTTTTTTAAATATTTTTTTCTGTCTGATTTTTTCCTGTTTTCTTTTGTGGTCATTTTTTCTCCCCTTTTTTCAAGGTATTTTTTTTCTCCCCTGATTATCAAGATACTTTGAAGTCCCACGAGAACATCCAACCTGCAAGTGACTCCCGTGGTTCTATGGAGACTACTGCCTCATATTGATGCCCCATCTTCAATTTTCTATCATATCGGATCAAAGGGTAAGGCCTGTAAATAGTTAATACAGGTTATGATAATCTTGTTATGTTTTAGACTTTTTCCTTCTATTATTGTAAGCCTATTGCTCAATGTACACAGGAAACATAATTACTCAGAAAATCAGAAAAAATATCCCACAAAACCAACCATAAAAAAAAATAAAATTCTCTGAAAAACAGAAAACATTATCCTTAAAAACAAACCAAAAAATAAATTATCAAAAGATAAATATTTTTTTTTCAATACAATATGCTTCCATAATAATGAAACGCAGCATTCCTTTCTTTTTTTCTTTTTTCTTTTGTAATTTACAGAAGGTAATGGACGATGGTTCCCAACAAATTGTCACTAAATGTAAAAATTCTTCATGGGTTTGAGCTTAAAACACGATGTTTAATGTTTATTCTGGATCACATAATGCAGGCCATACATTAATATTAAACACAGAGATTCACCACTTAATCATTAACAATCATTCTTGATCATTTTTGCTTTAAAGTCATAATCATGGTGAATAAAAGTTGTGTATGTTTGTAATTCTGACAGAATAAAGGAGTACTACAAAATGTCATAATGGAAGGAAATAAATAACAAAAAGGAAACGGATCCAAAATATTTTTAACTTCAACACTTAGTAATAATAATAAGGACTCTTAAACCCTTCATTTCCGTAATCCCTCGTACGTTTCTCTACACTGTAATAATATTTGATGAGATGGGAGAGTAACTTGCTCTTGAGGACCCAAAGGTGCAAAGACACTGTAGCGACACCCAGTGGCCAGCCTGTTGTAAACGCATACATGTCTTGTGACAGTGTTTACTGTAGTAGCAAAGATGTCTTTACCGAGAAGTATGTGCGTCAAATCCACAATGAAGTTGACAAATTAAGTACCACTAAATTACAATGCAGTTCATGTTTAACACTACAGGTTTGTTAGAATTACATTCATTTAGAATCAGTGTGGAAATAAGGCGATAAATTAATCAAGGTGGATTTGTTTTAGCAGTTCAGACTGTATTGTGGTGCCTCTGCTCTGGTGTAATCTCTTGCCACTCATATGTAGAACAACAATGTCTTAAATTTTTAACTTACTAGTATTGTTGTTATTGAGTGATAATAAGCGATGGTCATTGCTCTTTTGTTCACGTTAAATTCGCGTGACAGTGAAACGCATAATGCGTAAATACGCACAGGACATGCCGCACAACACATTTGGTGATCGTCAATTTGCTGTTGTTTTTATAGCAAGCAGAATATTTTTATGTCCCAGCAGCTCCTCGTAAAAACAGTCAGTTTGTACCGCGTGTGTATAATGTTTGTGTATCAGGGGAGGGTTAGCGCTTATTGAAACGTGGAGCTCCAGTTTGGACCTTCTCTCGCCCCAAATCAAGGAGACATCCGCGTTCACTCGGTTGTTTTTGCGCTCTCCCAGCTGCTTCCAAGCTCTCTGTCAACACCACATACTGAACTCCTCTCTCTCTCCCCGCACGGCACCGCTTTCACCGTTGTGCGCCCCTGACGCGCTCTCTCAGTTTAGGATGGACACGTCTCCTTCTCTTCACCTTTACCACTGACTGTGACGCTGCTGTGGTTTTGGTGGGAGTTCCCACTGAAGGGGCTGGAACTGATCCTCCTGTCCGCTGTTTCCCCTTTCAACTGTGTGCGTGTATTTTGACTGAACCACAACTGTCGGACGCTTCTGCGCGGGCTCCGAAATGGGAATGTATCTGCATCTGCTGTTCTTGCAGTACTATTTCGTCTCGAGTTTCGTGTGCAACGCCGTTGCTTTCGTAGAGGAGCCCGTCGGAGGCAGGTCGGACGGGTACTGCGGGCGGATCCTCCGGGCGCAGACTCAGGGGACCCGGAGGGATGGGCACCATGAGTTCAGGCTCAGAGTGGAGGGAGACCCGGAAAGCTATCAGCCGGGCAGCACATACAGAGGTAAAGTTTTACAGTCGATCTGAGCGCGGAAAGCTGCTCCAAATTAAGTGTATGTCTAGTTGATAAACAGGGCATATATGCGTTCAATTCATAGTAACATTTATTTTCTTATATTTCCAGAAAACCTGAGTATGTCCAACCATCACTCACATTGAAAGTAATAACCATAGTAATCTAACATTATACTAGAGGACACAATTTCTGCACCAGTCAGTCTGAGCTCCTCTGGCTCCTGCAGGGAGAGCTGTGGTTTGATAAGACTACTTATTGTTATAAAGATTGACCTATATTCACTTCCTCTCCTACCCAGAGAAAGACATGCACAGATCTGGCTCAAATCTACAAATTTAAACTCCATATCCTGTTCGGTGGATTTGGTCACATATAACAACAACACAGAGTCTGATAACTTTCCAAGTTGTTAACACTAAACATTTTTCTGCAATTATCATAGTACAGCGGTCTCATGTTTTTTTTAAACCCAAACGTTATTGTGGGGGTGTTTCACAAGACCTGGCATGCTACAGTTTTGACACAAGTCTAAAGAAACTCAAGAGTCACCTTGTCTTAAAGTTCCCCCACTGATATTGTAGTCCTGATCATGCAACTTTTGGGCTGCCACATCATACATACAGTAGCGACCCAGGGCTGCATTCTAATCAGCTATCAGGGACCTGTGAAGGACATTACCCAAGGAGGAAAAAAAGTTGTTCCCTTTACAGCCTTTAAGCAGCAAATAAGTTCACCTTTTAATAACAGGCTAAGGTAATATTTTCACACTGAAACTTTCCTTCTCAAATTTAAATATATATGAGTTAGAAAATGCAATGTTGGGACACAAGGCTGAGGATAAAATTCCACCCACATCACATTATATGACTCCCGCTCCTGGCCTGAACATTTATAGGCTCTCTGTTATTCTGGTTTACAACCCTTTCTCTTCCACATCACACCGATGCTTACAGTAATGCTGTGTTCATGTGAGTTTACTTGGCAGCATCCAGAGTGAGCCCTGCGTGACCCAGACATGTCGATACATGCACCTCTTTATTGCTCTGTCTCCTGTGGAATAAATACACACTCACTCTTGTCCTTGACAGTGATCCTGCTGGCCACCAGCCCTGCTTATTTCAGAGGGTTCACCCTCATTGCACTAAAGGAGGGCAGAGAGGGAACCACGGATGATGACTACATCGGCCAGTTCCAGGTAAAGAAAGGAGAAATGAATGTGTTCTGTTTTCTGGGGAAAGAACTTATTTGCATGTACTGCACATGCGAGTCAACTTTTAGGTGATGTCTTCTTTATATGGAGGTTAAAAGATGTTGCTGACATGCACAAGCACAACTGATGAAGTTAGAACTAACTGAGCTATTCTGTTGTGGCGGAGAGGAAAAGAGAATCTGATTGCCTCTTTGGTGCAACTATTCTCGGGTGGATATGGCATCTTTCCAACTAAGTAGCAAATACTTCTTCCTTTGAAAGAAGGAAAGATAGAGAAGAAAGGAGGAGGTTAGAGGAGAAGAGGCATGTGAGGAGAGAGGTAAACAGAGGGTTTGAGAGATGTGAGATGTTTGGTTCAGTAGTAACACAGCTCCCACCGAGCGGCACAGAGCTCCTGAGGAGAGAGCCAGACTTTCTCAATTACCTCCCGCGCAGTGTAAACAGGAACACACATCTGTAGCTGTTTCCAAATGCTGATCCTAACCAGACTCTTACCAAACAGAGCAGGAGGCTGCTTTGATGGAAGCCAACAGTGGGAAAATTTCACTCCTTGTTTCCCCCAAACCCACTGACTTTGAAACATGTTGCCAAGTTTGTTGAGATTTTTGTAGAATGCTGCTTTCTCCTCATGCAGATGGACTACAGAGCATCAGGTATTTTTTTCCCAATTCCTTATCTTCGTTGTTGTTTGCCTGCACTTTGCAACAGTTTGGGTTTGCATTGATAATGGAGTGAAACAAACTGCAGAGAACAATTTTAGGTATGTAGATTAAAAGCCACCCAGAAGCTGGTGCAGACATGTGCCATGATTACATCTTGATAAGACAACAAACTCAAAGGAGTGTTAAGCTAAATAGAAAAAAAGAGGATAACACACAACAAGACCTTGTGCTGAAGAGAGGAGCAACTTACTCCCCCACCTCAATGGGACCAATAACAAGGTTAGAATACCAAGAATGTATGGAAACATGCTTCAACAACATTAAGCAGTGCTTGTGAAAGTCGAGTCAAACTTTTCAAGATTCAAGATACAAGAGTCTTTATTGTCATTATGCACGCATAACGAAATTTCTCTCGGCTTAAAGGCACACATAAATAAGAAATAAAAATAAAGATATAAAAATATAAAACACCCATATTTGCAGAGGAGATGTAATATTTACAGCAGAAATGTAATATTTGCAGCAGAATTTAATTTTATAGCAGAAATGTAATATTTGCAGCCAAAATTTTATATTCACAACAAAACGTAAATTTGCAGAGAAAATGTGGAAAAGGAGAGTTTTGTCACCTTAGTTCCAGGGACTGCCTTCTGTCTGGCCAAATCTTAGACAAACAGCGATGCACTATGCAGTATCAGAGTAGGGGGATTTTGTTTACACTTCATTTTATACACTTTGCAGTTGTTTCATGCGTTCTGATTCCTTCACCAAAAAAAAAGGACCATGAGCATCACTTCCTGGAAAACCACATCATTTTGTAGGGCCAAGCAAACCAGTGTACACTAAATACTATGATCGGTGCAGTAACAACATTACTGTTGTTAATTTATCACATTTGCAGAGCTGCAATAGTCCTGACAATAGAAATAATCCCTCTCTCAATCTGGCAATAGAGTAAAACACTCATGCCCAGTCATAAAAAAATACATTAATAGTTTAATATTCAATGAAATTGGTGCAATTTGGAAAAATGCTTTTGAGGTCATTTATTTCTTCCTGTCCATTTTTGATAGTGAAACTGTACATCTTTTTGAGAGTGTTGTATTTTGCATTTGTTCACTCATTTCTATGCTCCTCTTGCTTTTATACTTTTTGCCTCTTAGTGGGAGTCTCACATGCTAGGCCGTGGTTTTGAATGTTACTGTAGTGTCTTGCCACAGCGTTGCCTTGGATACACTCTCCAACTTTTGAACCATTGAGTTAGTGAAATTTCTTTGCAAGCAAGTAAACACACTGTGATGACTGATTGAGTTTGTGTTAGTTTTACAAACAGTGTACAGACAATAAGTGTTTGGTGCTTAGACTTCAGTAAACCAGCTTTTATGAAAACCGGTGTTGGGGTAGTGAATGAAGTCTTTATTTCAGACATGAGAAAACACAAAGTAAACAACAAAAGAAATGATCAATCACAAAACATAACAGGTCTGAAAGGGAGCAGGAAGAAGCAAATGCTTATTTTATCCTACCCCTTTCTCAATATTTGACAATCATCAATCATCATCATTGTATCTTTCAACACCTGGTGAATATTTATATTTGCATATGTACCTATTTACAGTAAATGAAAATAAATAAAGTATGTAAACAAGTGACCAATTTGCATATGAAATGCCCAGAAATCACACCACATATAGAAATACAAAATTATTTTAGTGTTGCACGGACACAAAGATGTTTTAGATTATGCTCCCCCCTCAAATTATAACCCCCATCTCTGCTAAAAACAGTTTTTGAATATTTCCAGGAAACTGGTTTTTCATTGCTTTATACATAATAATAATTTAGTAATTTAAATATGGTAAAACCAGTGAAGAGTAGAGAATGTGGAGTGATTTGTGGTCCAGAATGTGTTTTGCCTCACTGAGTACTGAGATTAAGGTTTACACTTTATTTTGTCATCTATTATTATGCCAAGAAACTAATTTTCATTAACTCTTTCAGCATGTAATGGATTAAACATTACTACTTTAATAAATTACTCATTGCTGAATGTAATTAATTACACTACCTAGTTAAATTACTTTTATTCAGTAACATCACCTGAGATGTGCAATTACTCAGCTACTAAATAATTTAAAATTAAACTTCATTTGCACCAATCCTTACTCTAACAAAAGGAGGACATACACAATATCTTTCCTGCTCTTTAATATCACAAAGCTATCACATTCTTGGTCTTTTGTGCAACAAATTTGAAGTAATGTAAATATTTCTACCCCTCAAAAGACATCAGAACCCTTTTTGTTCCCTCTTCTCATTAGTGAGCTCAAGTGCTGAAGTCAAAGTCACGTCATGACAAATGTTGCACAAACGCACACAAAGAAAGATTAGTAACTGTAATGTGTTACATTACTGAGTTACACAGAAATATAATCCCCAGCACTGAAAACATGATGAGCACAAAGACAAGAGGGTAACAGCATTGTTTTCTAGCTCATATAGAATAGAACCTTGGCTTTTGTCTGGATTGAGTCACCCACTCTTTCTCGGGTCAGTTTGGTTTATAACGGTTCAAACTCAAAACCTCATCTCACACTGCTCTATTTGATTTCTGCTCCCCGCACAATAAACAGTCTCGACCCCAGGGTCCCAGCAGAGTCAGAAGTGAGGCAGAGACCATGGGAGTAGACAGTAAGCACAAAGTGGAACCATGCAGAAGCTGGAACAAAATTAAAGTCGACAATCTGGCTTTGCAAGCTGTTTAATACATATTGGCAAATCCATCACACACTTTTTTTGTTGTGAAATTGACAGATGTAATTGACACTTTTATCCACAAGTGGAAAAATAATTAAGGCCTCTAGAGATAAGCTGCTGTCAAAACACTGCCAGGCGTTTCAAGAGTCTATTCTGAGAAGTCGACTTTATGAAACAAGATGCTGCGTGATGTTATCGTTGCTTTAAGCACACTATGTTATGTCAGTAAAAACCTTGGACAGATGCAATAACAGAAATTAGTTTCAGAATGATTTAATTTATGAAATACGTCGCCCTTTGTGTCCCGGTTATATTAGCAGGTTGATATGAGAAGATGCAGCGTGACGGCTTTTTATCTAAATGGCCTCAATCCATCAAACTCTGCTTCTCTTTTATCAGAGTGGTACATAATAAAATGTATGACAAATCTCTACGGCAATTCATATTCCTGACAGTTTATTCTCTGCAAGTTAATTACGCGGCTAGTTTTGCAATGTCATGATTGTTATTGTGTCGTGGAAGAGGAGCCAAATGAGTGCAGTTGTGGTTCCCCCCCGTACGTCCGTTCTCTATCCTGGCTCTCTGGTACTTTGTTGTTTCTGGCAGCTGTCCTGGAATGTGCCCGCATGCTGTTTCACTAAAACACCACAACTTAGAGTTACTGCTCATTGTTTTTTTCCCTTGAGCAATAATCTGCTCTTTGTCCCCATTACTACCATTAAAGGGCTTCTGTCAGAACTTCAGTGTGTGTCTACACTTCCACCGAGTCTGCAGTCATTGTCCACTGAGAAATGTGTGTCTTTGTGCTTACATGTACGCCAAATGGGCATGTGGGTATACATGTGGGTCTGCGTGTGTGTTTTTCCCAACCCTCCTGGTGTTAGTGTGGGACGCAGGTCATATTTATCTAGGCCAGCAATGTGTTATTGCTCAGGGAGACAAATGGAGCTTGTTTGGATAAGGGGGAGAGATGAGCAGATGCAAGATATTATCTTCTTCTTTTTTATGCACGGATTACCTAGGGTTCTGAGTTTAACCGGGGATAAACAAACCGAATCAGTTTAAAGTGTCACAGCTAAGTCAGAGGTTTCGGATGGAGGCAATTACATTGCATTACTTTGGAGGGCTCTGAAGAAACGGATGTGTAGGTTATGTGTAGAGCTGGAATGATGGTGACCTGATATGTAGTATAATCACATGCAAATGTGATCCCAAAGTAATTATTGCCTCTCTAAGTACCCAAATACATGCGTGAGGCCAAGTCTCCATGTTGTTCTAATTAACAGGAGTTTACAAGTACAACTATGTGCTTGTTTAGTTCCAGGAACCTCCTGGAGGACAGTTTACACGTCTTTATATATTATGCTTGACAGTCTGGTTGGTTCAGATGCTTGAGGTTTGCATAAATACTGTTGCACTCTGCACTGATTATGACTTATTAGATGCAATTGAGACTATGAGCGTGAAGCCTCTATATCATATTGCACTCGGGAATCTCGGGATTCAATTCTGAGAAAATTAGTTTACACAAGGTGTTTTTTTCACATTTTTGCACTATACAACAGGTAATAATAATTTTACAACAATAAACAGTGTTTTTTTTTTTAATGTAACTTGCTAGTTTTAGCATATTAGCAGTAACAACCACTATCAACCACCAAACTTCAAAAACAGAAAATGTTGCCACATTAATATTAATTAATGGTTTCCTTAGCATTGGGTTTGAAATATTGGCAAATAGGCAGTTTTGATTTTTGCTTTGATGCCAAATCCTTGTCTGTGAACTCTTTTTTGCTTATGACATAGTACAAGGCTAAATGCAAATCTAACCTTTCTCTTTTTTGGCCTTATAGTGGTATATAGGACAAGGGTTATTTATTGTCATTCTGTAGTCAGTAAGTTTTATTCCCTTTATGCCACACAAGAAAAACAAATGAAAGGCAAAGGATGAAAGACAGTGGATACTTCCATCTTCCAGAAGGTAGCAGTGTGAACAGGCTGCTGCTGGGGTGGGCACTGTGTTTTAATATCCTTATGTAATTTCCCAGGTTGAGATCAATATAGTAATTCTATCCTATTCTATTCTATTCTTTGGGATACTGATGCTCAGTAGATGGGTACCAGTGATGATTTAATCACCCACTGCAGAGCCAAACCATGGCAATATGTAATGAAAAAGGACACCAAGTACCACAAAATAGTGTTTGAAAGTTGAAGGCAATTGAGGATAAGTACTGTAGTCTCAACAGCTCAGCTCAGCCTTGGTCTGAGCAGGAGCCCATCTAGTTTACTTTATTCATGCTGTTTTGCATTGACAATAGTCTAAACAAACTGAGCAGGCAAGGCTGGAAAACAGACACGAAGAAGCACCCATCCATTTAAGATCTACTTACCGATTTCACTTGTCACCTATTCTGTGGCAAGTCCGAAGTGTGTATAAATATACTACATGACTTGGTGCGGGCAGCAAATTATTGTTTAAGCTATGAGAATTGATCTAAAGCATAACATTATCTATTCTGTTTTACCTGGCTTTAAAAAATCCAAAAGGCTTGACGATAAGTTGCAAAAAACACGGAAATGCTTCTGTAATGCTTCCCCATCTTTCTCGGACAATAAAATCAAGAACAGAAATCAGTGCACATAGGTCAGAACTGGTACATTGAGTTTGACTCAAGCTGCTATTATCCTCAGTGTTGTAAAATTAGTAACATATTTTACGAATCACAAACTGGAAGCTCAGTGGGTAGAGTGATTCAACACCAGTGAACCACTTCCCAATGGCATGTCATGAATCCATGATATCTTCTGAGTGGTACCTGCTGTTGCTAAACCAAACATTTATGTATGAAATTATTTGGCTTCCAAGTCCTTTATTTCTGATTAGGCACAAGTAATTAACACCAGGAAGCCAGAGGATTATTCAGTATTGTCGATAACAAGTACAACCACCCAATGATTGATGGGGGTAACTGATGGTGATATAATAAACATCTGCTTAGCACTTGTGATGTTGAATAGTGGATACATATCTAGCTTTGAAACTCAAAACAGCTGTCAATTAAGCATGACTTGGCATTTCTTCTCAATGATATGAGTTGGGAATAATGCCTGTTTTCATTAATTCACTGTCTTTTCAGACAGCAAAAGTCCAAAGTAAAAAGGAGTTATTTTCAACATTGAGGTTCAGGTCAGTTCAACACCTGAATGGTCAGTGTTTATAAAGAGCTGACACAATTTCACAGAAAGTCTCTCAGTTCATCACATTGCATGTGTCATTTTGCCTGTTCAATGAGTGCACTCTTTATTCAAGGAGACAGACTTGCATGTTTTTGTCAGAGCTTTTCACACTAAGAGAGAGCGTCAGAACTTTTGTTCAAGAAACAGAAAGCTGAGAAAAGGACATGACAGACTTGGCAGGCCAGGAATCATTTGAGCTTCTTCTACTACAAGTAGATCAGAGTGAGACAGTCCATTTACGTGTCTAGTCTGCATGAACACAAACAAGACACAAACACACTTAGTTTGACGGCTGTGGCAGCGTTACAGCTCATTGTCACTTTGAGTCTAGTCATGTCAGGTTACTTGCCATGGAGAGTGGAGACTACAGGCAACAGGAACATGGAGAAAACCATTTTAATACAATATTGGTTGGGAAGAACTAATGAGGATGATTCAGATGATGGAATCAGACAGGTCAAACTGGTGGGAAAACACAAAGGCAGTAATGTAGGTGTAGAGTGAGGGCAGGTGAAGCTGAACACACAGAGGGGAGTGAGCTTGTGGTGGTCTTGCATGTGTGTAAATATATTTATTGAGGACATTTCTGCGCTCAGAATCTGCCCTTGCTCGTTCAGGAATGTAACAAAAATATAATGCCATCAATCTCGAGCACATTTAGTGCCTAATCAGACTCAGTCTCTTTTAGACTTGTTGAACAGAAGCTATCCAATGGCTGCGCTCTTGACTTTTATCTATGGAAGGCCGCACTGTCCATCCATCCATCCATCCATCCATTCATTTTCTACCACTTATCCCCATAGGGTCGCGGGGGGGCTGGAGCCTATCCCAGCTGTCTTCGGGCGGAAGGCAGGGTACACCCTGGACAAATCGCCAGTTCATCGCAGGGCACATAGAGACAGACAACCATTCACACTCACATTCACACCTACAGTCTATTTAAATTAGCCAATAAACCTAATCCCCATACATGTTTTTGGATGGTGGGAGGAAGCCGGAGTACCCGGAGAGAACCCATGCGGACACAGGGAGAAGATGCAAACTCCACATAGAAAGGCCCCCGGGCCAACAGTGCTAACCACTACACCACCGTGCCCCTGCCGCACTGTCATTGCTACAAAAATTTGTGTTATGAATTCTTCATTCTTCTTTTGAAATGGAGGCTTTTATTTAATCGTGAGTCCCTACAGTCCTTTTCATTGTGTTTCTGCCGTCAAGGTCGGTGTAGAAGTCTGCGGGGCGGCTCAGTAGCTCAGTCTGTAGTGTGTTGGGCTAGAAATAGGAGGGTTGCTGGTTCAAGTCCAGGTTGGACCAAGTTTGGAGAGTGGACTGGTGGCTGGAGAGGTGCCAGTTTCTCCCCCAGCTTCCTGGGCACCTTACAGGGCAGCCCACTGCTCCCTGAGGGGATGGGAAATTTGCAGAGGACAAATTTCATGTATGTAACAATATATATGTGACAAAGTATATTCTATTCTTCTGATGTCCAATTATCAAAATTTTCTCTTCATATGCACTGAACTTGTCCGGCACCAGGAACCACTTGCCAGTGGCAATCAGACAATAGTTTATGTTGAGCCTTGTACATGAGGAGAGTGCCCTACAAAATAAAACAGTCACGAAACAAAGAAAAACACAAGAAACAGAAGACCAAATATGTTGATAACTGAAAACAAAGACAGACTTTATGAAAAGACTTATAGCTCTGAACATGATAGTGCTAAAATGTGTATATTACAGAAAAAAAGTGGATTTGGTATGAATTTTATTCTAAATAAACAGTGAACTTCTTCATTATAGTTTTGTGTGATTTAACAGCAAAAGCTTTTTCCCTTTCCAAACGTAAACACAGATTTTTACAGATTATAGATGTTTGGATATGTGACACCACCGCCTTGGTTGGGTGGATATATGAAATGTGATGCAATGCGATTTGTGATCGCCCCAAGATCTCAGCGGTATACTGCAGTAATAGCACGGCTTTGATTGATGGAAAGCTCGAGGCAAAATGTCAGCGCCTTCGAGGTCTTCATCGAGCAGGAGGACTTTGTTGCTTTCTGAAATAAGCTCATCTTCAAGCGCTGATGTGACATTTCAATCTACATCAGCCTGCCAGTTTTTTTTTCCTCAAGGAAAGTTTCATCTCTGCACTGAGGTCCCAAAGGCTTTAACTGTATTCACTCCTTTGTAATTTGCCTTGCATTTAATTACAAACTGGCAATGTGTGCATGGCCAACAAACACACACACAAACACACATGCTAATATCACTCTTATTGTTGGCTTTCTCTGGGGATCCTGGGTTTGCATTGTCTGTCTCCCACTCTCTGTCTCTTTGTGTGTGTGTTTGAACAGGGCTCTGCGTTTGCTTGTGCAGGCACTCTGAAGCATCTGTGTTTACTGTCTCAACAGAAAGCGAGAGACCGAGAGCGAGCGAGATTGAGACAGACAAACCCTGGACACACACAGACATGCCAGCCTCTGCAGTGAAAACAAACGCTCCTTTGCCAGTCTTCCCACACTCCCTCTCTTTCTTCCTTTTATCTGTCTTTCTTTCCGTCTGTCTTTCGGTCTCTCATACATTCTTTGCTATCTGTTTCTGGTTTCTTTGTCAGGATAGCAATACCATGGTTTTGTATGTACTCAAAGTCTAGTCTGAGCAAGCACAGTGATGGACAATTGTCCTATTCACTTTGTCCTATTGCTTTATATGTTAAGTGTGTGCATAGCCGACACCGTCATTATACAAAACAAACTGTATTTTTCTCATGTCTAGACAGTTGCTCTACGTGCAAGTTGTAGTCACTTCCTCTCTCACAAAACTATGAGTGTCGTTTCCTTGAGCCCTCCTTTTCCTTTATATTTCTCTCGTTCCTTTTATCCCTTCTTCCCCTCTCTTTTATCTCTCGCTTCCCCTTTATACCTTTTAACCAGTTTTTTTTCCATCTGTTTTGACTGACAGAACTTCCATCTCAGTGACACCAAGTAAATCAAACCATGTGTAGAAATTACACCTCCCTCCTATAATCAGTTTCAGATGAGATGTTAGGTCATTGTTATTGTTGAGCTGAGGCAACTGGGGAACTCACTGTCATATACAATGTCATAGGCCATATGTGCATATCTTCATAAATTGTCTGACAAGTTAGGAGTAGTGAAGGGACTGCGTTAGGCATGCCTTGAATACACAAGGCTGTTATTATCCAAAGCCTCGCTCAATTGTTGCCCTTCTCGAAGCTTTTCTTTTGACTCATGATTCCAAAAAGGAATAAGGTTATATTACTGCTATTGGTGTTGTCTTAATATCACATGTAGACAGATAGATGTAGATGTGAGTTGATTCTCACTCCCCGAACTAATGCCATTAAAACTTTTCATGCACAGTTCCCTCATCTTTGCTCCCACCATAGCTCAGTGCATAAAACACATTTCGCTTCTCTTGCTCTCTCATCACTGATGATGACAGACTGCTCCCTCCCTTTGCACGTACCAACATATTTACGAGGAAACAAAGTGAATAAGTTCTCCCCTGATAAAATCGTAAAATACAGTCTCTGCAAAATAAACTGTAGCTTGCAGTTTCAGTTGTGTTGACCTCAAAAAGGCTTTCTGTTATGCTTTGATATAGCTAGAGACCTGCATCCTCGTGGGGCCATTGCAGGAATGCAGGTCCAGGCATTGTTTGTTGACAATGCAAGACTGGTTGGTTTCAACATATTTAAAAGCAGTGTCATTGCCTTTTAAGATATCCATCTTTCCTTCTTTCATTTCTAGAACATTGATGAGGAGGACACACAGTTCATGACCAACTGTGCCCCTGCAGTGACAGAGAGCACGCCTCGCAGACGCACCAGGATACAGGTGTTCTGGACGGCACCGCCTACTGGATCGGGCTGTGTTATATTGAAGTGAGTTTTTTGTCAGTTTTTGCTTTTAAATAGGATTAAAGACTGGAATATACCTCTCCGACTGCGTTACTACGTTATCCGACTCCGTAGCTACAGAGACCCCTCGAGCCCTCGCAGTTCTCTGTCGTGATGCGTGTTGTGCAGCCCTGCTGTGAAATGCACCCCCTCGGAAAGTGAAGCAATTCGCCTTAATATCGCAGACAAAAGCAGGGGAAAATACTATTTTATGATTCAATTATTTGTGAGGGAGATAGAAGAGAAGAACATCAGTTACTTTCAGTCTTTAAAGCTCCTCTAAAAGAGAGAAAATAATAGATGTTCTTCCCAAGCAAATGCAAACCAACAACTTTCAGTATGTTCTGTGGAAATATAACCCAGCCATAATTACTAACTGAATTAAATGGATTTTTTGAGTAAGTTGAATGTATTTGACTTGCGTTTCACAAGGCTAATCGATACTTCAGTTCCTGTCCTGACCGCGCTGCTGCGGAGGCGACCTGTCTGTCTTTTTCTGTGTAGGGAGAGGGGCTGCATTTCACGGCAGGGGTGCAACTAGATGACCAATCACAGCCCTTGTCGTCTCCGTCTTCCCTTGACGGATTGACGGACAGTTAAAATAAAATATTTCCTGCGCCAGGAGAGGACGGAGAGGCTCTCAGGCAGGCTCTCCAGCGATGCAGAGGGCTCTCCGTCTCTACGTACGGCACTTTACGCAGTACTATAAATTGGCCTTTAGAATGCCATGTTGCGATTGTTGAGAAAGAGAAGAAAATCAGTTTTTAAAATTGCATTGCTTTGCTGTGTTCCAATATGGTCTAGTGCAGATATGGGCAAACTATGGCCCACGGGCCATATATTGGGCTTTCTACTTGTCCAAATTATATTATTAAATTCACTGTATGATGGAAACAAAAACTGCCCGACATATATATATATATATGCGTGATACATATATATGTATACACACTGTATATACATACTGTGTATAGAAAACATGATCACATGAGTGTAGTTCTAGCATTAAAAGGCTTTTTCAGAAGGTTCAGAAGGGTTCAAACAAGCCCTGATACACTGATACTGGTGGTTTGACAAACATAAAGGTAAGAAAAGGTTAACATTGAAAAATGGCTTTCCTCAAGCAAGTTTCATGTTATTCCAAGTTGATGAAATTCATGCAAATCAGTGGCTGCTTAAAATCTGTCTAAAAACATATGGTATCCTTTTTGGATAAATCTGGACTGCTTTTCTCCCAATAACTGTTGCACCTCGTGTAGCCATTATTGCACATTAAGTATACCCATAAAGGGTTTTTCTTCAGAAGCCGCGGAACACTGTGTATAAAGGGACCAGCTCTACAACAAAGAGATGATGATGGTTACAAGGAGAAATTTGCAATTTTATTTCAAGAGTGGTGGATTCATCGAAAACCTGAAAAAAATAATAATTCCAGAATAACTTCACACCATTTTTGTTGACTATATGTAATGTATTGGCCTTAGTATAGAAGCAATAATTATGTTCATCTTGTGTTTCCAAATATGTAAAAAATTAGTTTTTATGTATTTGTATTTAAAAAAATCGACCATACTGGGAACAATGTCAATGAGAACAGCTTTGTTTAGTGCAGCGTTATCTCTCAAATATCAATTCCAGTATATTTCCATCAAGAAAAGCCTTCAATGCCATTTTATCATCTTTCAATTAAGAAAGCTATCAGTATATTTTATTGACAGTATACTTGCATCCATATTTCGGTATATGGATCATCACATCAGCTGTTCTAAGGAAAAAATAGTTTGAATTTGATTGAACACAGTGGAAAGTAGTGAACTCTATTTAGCCCCCTGGACTACCATTCTTTGTGGCTCATGCCATGATGAACTTATCAATTCTTAATGTTGTTCTTACAAGAGCCACAGGCTGTTGTGGAATCAGAAGAAACTCATTAGGTAGAAAGTCAAAAGAGAACACGAATGCAGAACACCAGTGAAAGAAATTAGAGATCGATTTTTACGCATTATGACTATGATTTATACCTCCACAAATGTAATATTTTGTTGGCGCAAATGGCTGTTACAGTTAATATGCGGATTTTTAAGTGCAATTCATGCCAACTATGCAAGCACAAACAAATCTTATGTGGGCTCGTTCAGGTACAGTGAGGTATGAGGGCCGCTTGTCACTTTGTGACAAATCGAGAATACAAATGACAAACAGCCATCAACTTGACGAGAACACACCTCCTTTCTCCCTGTTTCTGCCTCATTCTCCACAGTTCTGCTTTTTTCGCTCTCTCTCGTTTCCATTTCCTCATCTGACGTCCTGTAGGGGATAACCCCCGTGACACGCATCTCTTTCTCCTCTGAGGGAGATGCTTTAACTTGCCCTTACCTCCACAGTATACTCACAGCTGTTACTTTTAATTTATCTGCCTCTGCCTTCTGACAGATGGCATGTTGCCATCCCAGTGTTTGCGAGTCCAATAAATCTAGCCATGCGCAGGGGACGTCTGCTATGCAAATTTGCCTCATATTACTGTCTCTTTTGTCTGTCAGTGGAGAGATTTAGCATTATCTTATGTACAGCTTTCTGTCTCACGCTGTCCTCTTACTTAACTGTGCCCTTTATCTTTGTTGAGGTTGTTTTTTTTTCCATGGTGCTACTGGCAGTTGAGAAGCAAATTCACATCAGTCAGGGGGGAGATATGCTTGGGAAGGTCTGCTATAAAAATCATCATCTCCTTCATACTAGCCTGTGTCACAACTCACAACTATGAAAAAAAACAACCACAGAGACACAAAGTGACTACAAATATAGCACAAATTAACTACAGAAAGACTCAACAGACAAATGACTATAAAGAGATACAAAATGACCAGAAAGGGACACAAAAGAGTTAAATACTAAACAGTCTGTGTGCTCCTATGTAGGAGAGGTGGTCACATGGACCGATCATTGTATGCACATTATACTTCAAAGTTTATCTAATTTGAAACACTAGCTGGTACCAACCAGAAAGAGACTCAAAATGACCACAAAGACAACAAAGACAATAAAATCAACTGCAAAGAAATGCACAACAGCTGTAAAGAGACTCACATTGGTTGCCAAAAAAAGGACAAACTAACCACAAAGAAATTCAAGAATCAACCATAAAGAGACAAAAAATAACCAAACCTAACCTAACCTAAAACCACAAATGGAACTGCAAAGAGACAAAAAACAAGAGGTTAACCAACTACTATGTAAAGTTTGTGTAATTGCATCATGCATAATCTAATATCATTGGAAAGTCACAATTTCACCTTGGGAATGCTCCTTTTCCCGCTATTTGTCTATTTCTTTAAAAGAGTCTTCACAAAAATAAAAACAAAGAGTAAATCTTCAGCTAATCAGGTAATAAAATAAGGTAATTTTTTAAGCCTTACAGCTGTCACTAACAGCTTTGTCACTCCTCCCCCTAAAAAATAATTGCAGTGATGTTGAATTTGCAGATGTTGAAGTTGGCATCAAATTTACAAGAAAAAAAAAATCCTGGAGGCTTGTGTTAAAAGGACAAATGAGATTTTTGACAGTGAGGCGGAAAAGTGCTGGAGCACTCCCAACTGTAATGAGTTGCATTTGAAGCTTCTTGGAATGAGCTGAAAGGCATGTTTAGTCTAAAGCAGAGTGGAGGGAAACAGATAAGGGAATAGTGGAATACTGGGAGATGTGCTTATTCGTTAGACTAAAAGATTGATGCAACACTCATGTCTGTACAACGTGGTCCCATGAAACGGTTCATATGATATCATACGAAAAGTTAGGCACAGATCTTCGTGCATATCCTGAATGACCGGCAACATGAGTAAACAGCGTGCATGCACAAGTCCTGACGCGAGCCTTTGAAGCGAGAGCCTTAAAAATGGTGGATATTCCTTTCATTCTCAGTGGAAACTGCAATATTTTAATAAATAATATGGATTGAAAGACACTTTGACAACATTTCTAGCAATGGGTAGGGTTAGGGATAGGGTAACAGGGTTAGGGTTATGGAAATAAAATGCATATTTCCCACTGGAAATGTTATCAAAACACATTTGATTAAGCTATCTTAATTTATTGCATTTTTCACTGAGAATTTAAGGAATGTCTGCCATGTTTTCACAGAAAGAGCAGCCTGCATCGAACATCACGTGATCACAACTCTGGCTCCCAATTACATGGGTTATATATGAATTATAGTGCAATACGTTTCAAAGTAATTTGTATGAATATTGGATGAGAACAGTCTGGTCTTTACAAAACTACAGACATTAGCTTTTAGCTTAGCTTATCTTAGCTTAGCATAATGACTGGGCATATGGGGAGGCCGCTTACTCCAGAAGCTGTACAGTAGAAGAGTGAAAGACTAGCGGTCCACCAAGAATAATTCTTGCCTGCCAGATCATTTTATGTATTCTTATTTTAGTGTAATTTTCATTTATTTTTGATTTTTATAATATTGGACTGACAGTTCCACTGCTATAATGTCCAAAAGAATGTGTTAACGTGGACATACTCCATGTATCCCGGTTGTGAGTCTTATTCCACTTGATCATATTAACTGTCATTGATGTATTCATAGTATATGTCATCTAAAGGGAGCAGTGGATAAAGTTACGTAGCCATGACTTGTGGGATAGGGTCATCATGATGGAGCTCAGTGATTTAGAGTTGAGAGACACGACAAGTACAGCATATATTTATCCCTATTAATTTCCAAAAGATGCATTTCACTTTCACTGTCTCATAGCCACACATGCTCAGGTAGACAGAGATGGTCAGGAACAGGGATAATATATCTACCTGTAATCTGCATGTGTCCCCATTTTCTTTTCACCCGGATTGCTCACCAAGTCAAGTGCTTGAATCTGGGAACATGGCAGTATCACAAAAGGGGAAGAAATTTCCACAAATTGCCTGGTTCTAGCATGACAGATTTGCAAATAAGTGTTTTAAATGTTAAATGTTTTAGTCCTGTGTGACTGTAAATTGGATATGTGTATGTATTGTTCAGGACAACAATCAATTTTGTCATGTATTTTCCATTATCTACAAATTAATCATCAGTGAAAGTAATTGCAGCCATAATATATGTTGATATGCTATATGATATGCTCCTATTTATGGATCACGTACTGTGTACACTTGTTTCTTTCCATAAGTACACCCTTAGTTAAGTGATGTGCGAGCTGAACAATTGAAAGAAGTCAGCTGCTAAAACGCATTCATCCATTTCTTGGCAAGCAGAGCATGTCAGCAACTTTGAAACAGCACTCTCTATCATGTACTATCTGCGCTGCTCGTCTCAGCAGTTACTGGCACTGGAACTAACAACTACTTCAAGAGACAATGTGCAACTTTTCTCCTTGAGGCAGGAAGTGTACTGTCAAGCCTGCCCTCCTCCTCCTCAGTTGGTCAAGTTTCTGCAACAACTCCTGTCACTCAACCCGCAGAGCTGTGTGCCTTGAAAAAACAGCATGTAGCCTGAGGCAGAGGGAACCAGCAACTGCAAAGCCTCCACAGGCGTTGAAGATACCCACACTTGTGTTAACTGTTTTTAACTTTTCTGCCACATATTTAGCTTTACTGATATTCAGTGCTGCTTCTGTTACCATTTTATTGTGAGCTATCTCTTTCAGCTTAACATGCAAACTGGAGTAGATGCATGCATTGTTAGACACAGTAATGTACGCAGTCATGGAAAAAAAATATTAGACCACCCTTGTTTTCTTCAATTTCTTGTTCATTCCACAATGCCTGGTACAACTAAAAGTATATTACCTGAAGAATACAATGAACACAACAAAAATGTGTTGTGTAGCTGATTACATAATACTGTCCTAATGTCCTATTTGACATCCCTAAGCTTAACTGTATTCCTGGGGTATATAAGAGGTCATTTCATGTCAGAGTGGTTTCCTGCTTACATTCAAGCCATAGCACAACTCAGAAGTTGTCAGCTCTCACATTATCCCCAAAACAAAAGAATTATGCGAAGCCACAAAGGCAGCCATCTTGGCACTGCTGGAAATTGGCATGAGGCAGCCAACAAACATCGTCAGACCTCCAGGGACCTTAAAAATGGAGCGGAGTGGACACTGTTGAGATATGTGACTTGTTCAACAAGGATAGTTCGAACTGACTTCTTGAAGCTGGTTGAAGTCACATGGGGCACAGAAGAAGCCCTTCATTAATGAAAGACAGAGGAAGGCCTAGGTTGGAATGCTGATGACTGGGCTGATGAATCCAATTTTGAGTCAATGCCCACTCCAGCCAACTTACTGGTCAGGAGGAGCCTGGAGAAGCCTACAAACCAGACTGTCTTGCCCCTAGAGTGAAACATGGGGGTGGATCAGTGATGATCTGGGGTTGTTTCAGTATGGGTGGAACAGGGCAAATGCAATCGTGTGAAGGGCAAATGAACCAGGTCATATACAGGGCTACTCTTGGAAACAGTCTTGTTTCATCAGCTGGAAAACTCTTTCCTGACTCAAATGACTGGATCTTCCAACAAGAAAATGCCTCTTGCCACAAGGTAAGGTCAGTTAAAGCCTGGATGGAGAACCAGAGTATTCGAACCATGCCTTGGCCAGCTCAAAACCGGTAGAAAAACCCTAAACTCAAAATGGAGAACCACACGCCCAGAAACAATGCTAGTGGAAAGCATGCCAAGATGCATGGCTGCAGTCATCAAAAACAATGGTTATACAATCAAGTACTTCAAGAACTACAAAAACTTCTGTGTATCATGCGACTAAACAGACAGAAAAGAAACCATGGAATGACAAAATCACTGTTTTTCGCAGTACAGTGCCATAGCCATTGATATCAGAACTTCAGTGATTTTGCTTATAGTCTAGAAAACTATTTCTTGTTGACCAAATACTTCCTGGTTGTGCCATGTGGTCCGGTCAGTGTAACTGCTGCTGTCAGCTGCTGTAAATGAGGTCGATGAGAGCAGTGAGATTTAAAGGTTTATTTTCTGGGAGCAGAAATGCCCACTCAGCTGTTGGCAAAAAAAACTGTGACAAGGGTAACTTAAGTGAGCTAATCAATAATGTTATGAATAATGTGGGCGTTAAGCAAAGTCAAGGATAGCCATTTTTAGTTGAGGAATAACTGAAAGGGGTTTAAGTTATTTCTGGTGAGGTTGTATGTATACTACTGTCTTCATGAACTTACTATTTTTGTCAAAGGAGCCTGGTGGCGACATAATGGCTTCAGTTCAGAAAGAGCCGTCCAATGGAGAGGTAAAGAACCTGTGGACTGCAGCATTAGAACAATATCCACTTAAAAAGTGTACACTATGAACTACAGTAAATACTGTAGAATATTTTTACTTCCCTTTTTAACCAGGCAATTAATTAGAAAAACAAAAGAGTCTCTCACGCTAGAGGCTATCAAATATTACCAACACAATATCACTCCAGGGCAGAGGAAAAAACTGAAACACAACTAAAGGATACTCTCACTAGAGAAGGACTAGCAACTAAGGAACAGACTATCAGTAAACTAGAAACAAAAAGAGGCACTAAGGCTATTAAACTCACAAAAGGAAACATTGGAAAACAAGGATTGCTGGGGACACAGGAGACGTGGAGACAGGGATTTGAGACTGATGCAGGTAACATGAAGATCTCGCAAGGAACAAACAAATGACAAGACAATTTATACATGAGGTAAGGGGACACAGGTAGAAACAATTAGGGCGGGGCTGACAATCACAGAAGTGGGAAAACAGCAGGGCAGGAAGGAAAGAGATCTGAAACGAAAGCGAGACAGGGTTACTTTCAAAATAAAACAGGAAGAGACAAGACAAACATGCAGGCACAAGACAAAAATGATTAACTTAACAAAACCAGACAGACAGAGCATAACATATGTAACGTAATGCATTACTATTATTACCTTAGTAATCACATTACAGTTACTAATCAAAAATCATGTTAGTACTTCTGTCACTTTATGTTCTTTGTCTCTGTCCCTTTTTGTGTGTGTTTGCGCAACATTCATCATAACATGACTTTAATTTAGTGCTTGAGCTCATGGATGAGGAACCAGTAAAGTGTAAACCAATATTTCTTTGAAGTGTAGTTTTGATTGATGTTCACAACTGGGTTGTCAGCTTCATGATATTAAAGAGCAGAAAAGAGAGATATCGTGTCTCTCAGGACATCTCAGGAGATGTTATAGAGTCATCTGTGATCAATTACTTTTTTGGAGTAACTAGCCCAACACTGCTCACGAACCTACTTTTATTTTTACTCCTTAAAAAAGTCAGTTCTTTTAATTGTGATCAGCCATCTTATTAAAACAAGCATTTCTTTGATGCAAATGATATGTGAGTCTACCTATCCCAGACGTTTCAAAAGAAAGCAACTCACAAATGCTCATGCACAGAGATCTTTGAAATTATCTACCAAGCTCAAGTTTGACAGCCTCTGTGGATGGAAACAGTTGAACGTTTTGCTCATATCTTAAGACTATATAGTAAAAACATCTTGATTACACTTCTGTTTCATGAGGAAACTGTCAGCTGCCAGCTTTAATAACAGTGAGTCACCCACGCCATTTATCTCCTTTTTCCACCTTCAAAGCATCATCCAGTTTCTGCCGCATGGAGGCAGAAGGAATTTTTATATCACTTCCTTGTTTTGACTTTTTCTCTTGCAAGCCTGACATGTTTGTGTAGGCAAACTCCTCGGGGTGCAACGGGGTTCATGTGAGATTGTGAATGTGATACATTATGTGTTTGTTTTTGTGTGAGTTTCACTCCAGGTCACCGTGGTCCTGGTGGTTCTGATTAGCTCAGCTCAAATCTGTTCTCTGATCTCCAGAAAATCTTTCAGTGTCTGGAAACATTTCCACCCAGAGCTAAAAGAAGCAGACAGACAGAAAGAGAGAGAAAGATGAGAGAAAAGTGAGTGTGCGTGAGTAGAAAGATGGTGAGCTAGACTGTTTTACTCTCCTGCGTTAATCACTTCTCATCTTCTTATTAACACTTACATTCCTCCTCTTGCTCCATCACTGTCCTCTGTTCATCTGTTTATTGCATTTTCACCTCCCGCCTTTCACCTTCTGCCCGATATGCCCATCAGTATGTTGCTGCTGTTACTGAGCCACCCTTCATCTGCTTACTGTGTGACAACACAACTTTAACAGTGAGACCCTGAAAAGGATCTAAACTGTTCTATCATGATGCAGTCACAAAGACGAGTTGTTTGTATTGCTCAAAGCACTAGAATGCTGAGCGGTTATTTGTTGCAATTTGATGACAACTTTAAAGTTTCAAGCATAATAAATACAGGTATGAATTCAAGCTGATATGAACTGATTCTCTTTGTATTGATTATTGTATTGGTGGACAGTAACTTTGTCGGTTAAACACTTTGATACTTCCACATCTACTAACCTGATTTATCTAAAATTGATGCATGGAGATTCGCATTCTCAGATAATGATTGCTTTTAACTTGACCTTCTCTCTAGCGATGCAATGAAATGTCACCATTGGACTACTAAAGGCAGATAAGACACTTCACAAAGAACTTTCAAAACTTTAAGCCATAATCCAAACCTCTGCATTTAGACAGTCATGGTCCCCAGAGAATATACTTTTTGCCTATACAAGACATTAATGTTGCCCTCATGCTGAATTCTTCCTGTAATACCATTTTCATCAACCACCAAACTCCTTTTACAAAAACTGTATTTTACCTCACAGAACACAGGAGTTTCTGGTCGATCGGCTGTGTCGGGCAAGTTACTCAGAACAATGTTCGGTATAATGCATTACAAAGTAGGGTGTTGCTTTTGCGTGTTATGCAGTTATGTAATGCATTACTATTATTACCTCAAATATTATACGTTATTTGCGTCACTTCATGTGTTTCAACAATATGCATAATTACAGGACAGACAAATCGAATGTCCTTTTTGTGCATGTTTGCTCAACATTCATCATAACATGACTTTAGTGCTCGAGCTCAGGAGGAGATGTAACAAAAATGGCAGAGTTGCTATTTTTTTTCCATGTAATGCTTTTTTTTAGCATGGCCCGTTGACTTTTATCAACACTGAACGTGTCGCATGTCTCAATTGCACCATTTCTAGTAATACAGTAATACAGCAGCCAAGTGTGAAATAGATTGGATGAACAGTTCTTGAGCATAAGATTCCCATATTTTTAGATCACGAAGGCCATCCATGTTATAATGGGAACCCTCTGATGCACTTTTTACCCAGTATTTTACCAATTTGCAGTGATAATGGAAAGGTTCATTTTGAGTTTTTTGCTAAATGAATTTCCAATTAAATCTAAAATTAGAGTTAATACTTTTTCCAGAATTTATTGTAGGGCCTCTCCAAGGTTCTTCACTACTGTCAAGTCAAAATTGACCCCTTGGACTAATGAATAGGCTCCTCACTAACTTATAGGCAGCAGATCACACAGTGGATGTTGAGAGGTGTTTAAAGGGGGTGTTTAGCTCTTCTTTGAAGATGACATGTGTTGATTGAAAAGCAGTGAAGAAGTGAGAACTTTTTAAATATTTGTACTCATACGACATAAGATAAATAAGTGCAAATAAATCTTCATCATAAACTAAAAAATGTTTAGACATGTAAAATGTGACCAACACTCAATAAGACATGCTCTCTCATATTCATTACAGGAAAATATATCCATATTTTATTAATTCATACTGGCATTTACCCATCAAATCTCCATTCTTAACATTTTTGATTACAATCTGTGACACATACAACCCTGAGTTTTGTGCTGTGCTGTTATCAATTTATTCCTGTACTCTTAATTGGTTTTCTACAAACTGTAATATGTATTTATAGTCTCCAGATTATTGCGGACAGTTTGGCCTTATTATCGTTTACATACAATGGAGCTACTTTATAGAAATCTTTTTTTTCATAGTCAATCTGTGTTTTGGTTGTGTCATACCATCTCCAGAGAGCCATTTTTTGGTACATGTGGAAATAAACAGATGCAATAAAATTAAACACGATGAACTGGTTTGTAAAGTAACTTGCATTGGCTTTCCTTCATTTCTATGCTATTTATTATAGCAGTAGTACTTGTTATGGGCTGAGAACATTATTGTATGAACAGTCACACTGCTGTATGTGTCGGTGCTCCTCTCCAGGGAGCTCCCCACATAAATCCAAACAGTGTGCTGAAGATTCAGCAGGGAGTGTCGTCCAAACCTCCAGGGCATGCAGAAGAGAAGTCAGCAGACATGTCACTGAGATGTGGAATATATATAATGCATGAGGCAAGAGATGATAATGGAAGTGCATTTAATAAGAAACCTGAACTGAAGGATGTGCGGGGGAGTAAAGGGAATAACAAAAAAACATGTTAGCAGCCATATGGCAGATGGGAAACTCATGGAAAAATATATGGCAGCACTAATATTGGTTGTTCAAAGTGTTGTGAGATTAGTGTGTCACCAAAGCAAATTTCCTCTTCCACCATGACCAAAACTTCCCTTTTTGTTAAGTTCTAGTACTGTCTTATAATCATCAGCTTTACGTTTTGCTGCCAAGCATTCACAGCATATCAGCAAATGTCAGAGGCATTGTATACTTGGCAGCTCCATGGGTGTACTATATTGACAGAATAGTCAGAGTGAAAGACAGAGAACGTCTCCAAAGAGAAGCTTCATTGGATTTGCATACCCTAGACAGAGGGTCCAGATCTAAAGGGAGACACATGGTGCTGAATCCCACAGTCAGATGGGAAATGGCAAAAAGCAACAGTAATTAAATCTCACTGTCTGGGAGGATGTCAAGATAAGATGGACCAAGTATTGTACATGTTGAGACTGAAAAACAATGATATTGCACATAAGTAAATTATTAAATTAAATTATTGCACACAGAGAGTTGCAGCTCTTCATCTTTTATTGCACATTATGTCTGTGTGAGTCAAGTCAAGTCATTTTTTTGTATAGCCCAATATCATAACGAATTTGCCTCAGAGGACTTTACAATCTCTACAGGATATGACGTCCTTTACAAACGACCCTCACATCGATTAAATAAAAACTCCCCCCAAAAAAACTTTTAACAGGGAAAAATGTATGATAGAAACTTCAGGAAGAAAACAGACGAGGGCTCCCTCTTCTAGGATGGAAAGAAGTGCAATAGATGTAATGTGTACAGCATAACAACAATCAAGTGTGGGTGAGAGGTGAAAGCTGCAGAAGAGTTGTTGCGCTCTGCAATGTTAAATAAGTTAAATAATTTGATGTCATTACTGTCATTTTCATGTAGAAAAGTATTTGAGATAATGTATCCATTGAGCTTTTAGAAAAATGCCAAATAAAAGTATTGCTTTTCCTAAACTTTATGATTTTCAAAATGTTGACAGGTCCAAAATGGATCTTTTGTTTATCTCTGTGGAAGATATCTGATGTTTGGTACCCACCACTTCTAATGAGGCAGCTGCATCTGCCATCCCTGGTCTCCATCATGCTGCAGAATATGTGAATATCTACCAGGCATTAGCAATGTCTATACAATTATCCAAAAATAATCCATAAAATTACAGTTTGACAAACAAAAACACCAGCAACTACCAACAGCCATGGTCCTTCCAACCTGAACTCACATGCAAACCCAGCAACTCATTAGGTTTTAGCCTCTTAATTTTGATCCCAAAGAGGACCAGATTGGTGAATATAATTAAAAAACAACAACACACAAAAAAAAACCCTTTCCTCTGAGGCAGCATGCCCCTGGAACATGGGGTGCTAAGTCGACCCACCACATGCTCACATGAGAATGTCCAATGAACGACATTCACTGAACTTTATATTTTCATTGAACGGTGAAATGAAAGGATCAGTTTTCAAATAATGAGCATGAGTGAGCAGCATGCATCATTCACATTCATTTGAAAACTGCCCACCTGGTCTGGCTCAAGCTAAGTTGATTATAGTGGCATTTTTTGTCTGGTATACATTAGGGGTGCAACAACTAGTTGACGTAGTGGACAAAAATCAATAATGAAATTTGTTGCCGGCAAGCAAGAGAGAAATTGCTACAACCACTGCAACTAGATCACGAGATAAAAGATGGAAAGTCTGGCAACATTTCTCCCTAGCCCAAGACAGGGCTAACATGCTCTACATGCAGCATGTCTGTGATGAGGCAGCATTTAAAGGCATGGAGTGTTGAGCAGTAACGGGTTATTAATTCCCAGTAACTAATATTCAAACGCATTACATTTTTAAATAAATGTAAAAACACTGTTACCGTTACAATATGGTGCATTTGTCCGTTATTTGGTAAATGAATGCTCTTAGATGTCACTAGGGATGGAGGAACATGTCCCTTCAGATTCATAGAGACACTGGTCATCCACTCAGCATAAAGAGACAAACATTACCAATAAAACAGAGGATTAATGGGTGATTGGGTGATTCAACTCATGGTGCGTTCAGGTTGTACAGGAATGTTGGATTTTCCAAGCTCCAAGTCAGAGTTTAAATCATTACTTTTAACTGTAACACATTACTTTTGGTTTAAGTAACCAAATAATATAAATATTTCTGAATGATAGTAGTCATTGTCTTTATTGTGAGTTAAAACAACCTTTAGCTGAATTTGAATGCCAATGCCTTAATAAGAGCCTCTGAACAAGTGTACACTTCATAATTCTATCAGTGTAGTAATCATTGAGATAGTCGATAGATTAACTGATTAATCGTTAAGATAGTCGAAAAATTAGTTACTATCAAAATAATCGTTAGTTGCAGTCCTAGTGTACATGGTAGCTGCAGTTCAGAATATTCTGGATTTTTTCAATGCAGAACCAGATCTTTTACACAGGAACCTGAATGCAACTTTGTTATGGTTTTGTAGTCCTGTATAATTTGGTTCATGCACTGTAGGTTTAAATAAAGGTTTCAGTGCACATACAGTATACCTTGACTGCACCTTGTATTTTCCACTTTCTTCATATTATCATGATCACACATTAGTTAAGTGGTAAATTATATTATTTATCTCAACATTATTTTTTTCTTGGGTTTAATAATTATCTCATCTGTGTTTCTTTATTGGTACAATAATTTGATTAGTTTTGCAGTGGCAGCGATTTAAAGCTGGTGATGAATGGTGAAGAAGAGTTTCTATTGAGTGACATAGTGTCTGATTTATTAAAAAATGTAACAAGTCAACATGAAGTAGTTCATTTTTTGGACTGTGAACTTAGTTCTTTTTTTAAGTGAACTATGAACATGGCACAACACTACTTACCATGTTCTATGGGAAACACTAGTGTAATCTGCTGAAATTTGTTCCAGAGCAGTGTTGTATTTTGTTCATAGTTACTAAAGTAAGAGCAGTAAAATAGATTTTATGATAATTATCACTTTTGTGGCGTTCACTTAACTTGGGTGTCCATGGGCAGAAACAGAATTCATCCCTTTTGCCATGAAATGCATATATAACAATGAAACAGGGAACATTATCAGTGCTATCAAAAGGTTAGCTAATCTTTACCACTCTCCACTGCACCCATACTGCTGTTACTGTATTAGGTTAGCACTGTTTTTTCTGTCAGCACTGATGCTGTAGCCATGTTGAGAGATGCATGGTGGCAACCTCTCAGTCAAGCCGAGTAATCAGTATTTTGTACATAGCCTAAAAGAGACTGTCCACCCAATCAAATTCTCGCTTGGTCGGGAATTTCCTCTTGTGTGTTTCTCTTGGTTTAAAACTACAAAAGGTTATGGGCTTATAGTTAACAAAAACAGAGTCAGTTTTCATGACTCCAACTCCACTGTTGAGTAATCTATGACCTCTGTAGGACCAGAGGGAATTGCAGCAAACATTGTTAGAACTTGTTTCCTCCTACACATATCTCTATCACTGTCTGCCTTCTCTGAGGTACAGTGGCCTGTAATTGACACATTTTCAAAATAGGTAAGAGTAAATGCGCAAACATATCGAACAGATACACCCAAGAGGGGATCTCTCAAACTGTAGGTGTGAACTTTTGGTTTTACTGACAGTGAAAAAAAGACAATGTTAAACCGCCTTTACAAAAGAATTTATTGGTGAATTTGATAAATTAAGTAATTGACCATTCGCTTCATTTCAGAATTTACTTAAAAACTGTAGCTCAATAATAGTCTTTCAGTCTTGCTTTTCAATTTCATGCCCAAGCAGTCAACTCATGTTGCAGGGTGTATTGCACCATTCAGTCTGTGCAAGATTTATAGGAGCAATACAACTGATAACACCCACTTAATGTCACCAGTTCCTCCACTGTCTCTGCAGTCAGTGCTGTTCAGCTCACTTTCATTTCATATGTCTCTGTGACTCTGGAGAACTTGCTGTTGTGACCAAAAGAAAAGTGGAAAAGTAGTAGTAATCCTTCTATATTTCACTTTATATTATGTTATGTTTTTGTGGCATCTTCCAAAGGAAAAAATGTGACTATCCTTAGATTTTGCAACAGTAACAGTTGTCTGGTGTTATCTGCTCTCCACAAACTTTGCTCTTACTGACGATAGCAATGAAATGTCACCCTGCTTTGGAAATGGTATAATACATGGAATCATCAAGTGAAAACTAATTTTACTATAAATGTTATCTGGCTATGATGAATCTAGTTTCACCTTTCAGTTCTACTTGTCAGTAGGCTGGCTGGCAAACTTTATTAATCCCCAAGGGGAAACTATTTTGCCACCAGATAGAAACACATACATCCACTTAACAAAACAGTAATCAGTAAACAAACAAGCAGTAAACAAACAATTCCATACCATTGCACAAAAAACCAGCTGTGTCATCTTGATCGGATACTTCATACGACAGAGTAGGCTACTCAAAACAAGGGAATCTAATTGAAACAGGCAGTGATAAACTCTAGTTAGCAATTATTATTAAAAAATCTAACTGCTGCAGGAACAAAGGAGCGTCTGAATCGTTCAGTAGAGCACTGAGGCATCACCCACCGCTTACTGAATGAGCTTTTGAGCTCCTTAAAAGTACTGTGGAGTGGGTGGCCTTCGTAGAGAAGGACTGTTTTCAACTTAGTCCTCATTTTCTTCTCCACTATTACCTCAAGTTTGTCTGGGTTAAAACCAATCACTGAGCCAGCCCTCTTGATCACTTTATTTATCCTGTTCTTGTGATCAATAGATATACTGCCTCCCCAGCACAGAACAGCATAAAATAAGACACTGGCCAGGATGCCCTGGTAAAAAATGCCCAGCAGCCTTGGGCTGATGTCAAAGGATCTAAGTTTCCTCAGAAAGAAAAGCCTAGACTGAGCCTTCCTCAATAAGACCCCAGTGTTTTCCCTCCAGTTGAGTTTATTGTCCAAGATATTTGTAGGATTTGTATTCTTGCTATAATTAACTATAGTCTAAGCCCTGTGTAATGACTCAGCTTCAGATTTCCTTGAAGTGTCAGTTTTGGGTTGTGGGGGAGTGACAGTGACAATGTTAGCCATTGTCACTGTCTTGCACATATCCGTATAGAGACTGTCCACCAGCCTCTCCTCCACCATCACCCAGGACAGACCAGCATGCATTCCACCATGCATTGCTCATAGCTTCTGCATATCTTCTTGCTGCACTGGACCATATCACAGAACAACACTTCATGTGTCAAAAGCATAGCCAGTATGACACTCCTTCTACTTCTTACTCCTACTAAATAGAATTGAAGCCAAAATATCCCAGATACAGGAGTAACTATCTTGAGAATTTGGCGTAATTTTGAACCAGGGTCTGCACAAACCACTTGAACGTCAGTGTGATATGACCTACCTAAATCATCCATCCATCCATCCATCCGTCCAAGGTCGCTTTCACACGGTCCTTGTTTGGTCCGCTTTAAACAGACCAGAGTTTGTTTCCTCAGAAACTCATACAAACTCTGGTGCAGATCAAACAACAAACTCTGGTCCGCTTGAAAACAGGGGTCTCAGTTCGTTTGCAAGTGAATTCTGTTGCGGTTCGTGTGCAATGTGAAAGCTCACCGGACCAAACGGGACCAAATGTACGTAGTGCATGACGTAGTGCATGATGTAGTGACGCTATACGCAGTGCATCTTGGGTAGTGGACGTATAGCGCGCACGCCAAACCAAAACAAACAATGAGTGACCACCGTTAGCAGTTAGCTAGCTTAGCTCAATTGTCTGAACAACATAACCAATAAAAATGTACAAATGGTCACAGTCCTTAAACTCTGTGCTGATGTGTTGTCACATGTTATATTGTCAAAGTTAATAAATTAACAGCTTCAATCCCTGAGGAACTACGGTACAGTAGCATTAGTGATGGTTGCGTTCACTAGTATGTAGGTAGGCAACGTTAATATTGTAGCTTTCCCTCAAATAATATAACTAAGCACAATACAAGATTGCTAGTCTACCCCTGTTTGTAGTCTGTGAGGTTACATACCTTGCCCACCATCTGTGTAGCAGCAACATCAACAACTCATCATCATTTGTCATCCTTTCCTCTGGTCCATTTCTTTATCATCCATGCAACTGTTAGAGTGAAATGCGCTCTAACTAGCTGCCTTTGGTGGTAGTACTGCATGGTTTGCTGAGCCATGTGCAACTGAAAGATAAACAAAAGAAAATAGCGAACTTCACATGCTGCTCCATTGTAACTGTGTATACCCAGCAGGTCTGCCAGTTGGGACTTATTTCCCCTCCTATTTTGTCCAATCCACGAGCGGCCATTTCACTGTTGACGCTCAGTTTGGTGTGGTTGGTGCACAAGTTTGGTGCAGTTCAGGAATTGCAGTGAACCGAACCAAGTGATAAATGCCACAATGGTGCAACTTTCAGCCCCCCAAGCGAACTGAGTCCACTTGGTTAGATGTGAAAGCGACCCAAGTACCTGCCAACATGGAAGGGGTATGGTTTATGACTTCTACTGTGACCGCCAGGGGGTGATCAAGATGTTTTGGCTTCACTTTTGGGAAGTTGTCACTGTCATATTGTCCAGCTTCATATGAAGACTTGTACAACAAGCTGAAGATAAATGTTAGGTCACAATCTTTGCAAAGGTGAATCTATTTGGTATCGTGTTTAAGAGTAATTCAAAACAGCAGCCACTGTACAGGAGAAAGTTCCAGGGGTTCGTTCACGACAAAGCAGAAAACTACAGAAGATAGTAGATTGTTATTTCCCCCGGAAAGCACTTAGTCCCTTATATAATGTTGGTTCAGAATTTTAAAACAATGTTGGTGACGTGATATGATTTAGTGCAGTTCTATAAATTTGAGTATTTTAATGAATATTTCTAGGCTAATGTAGAAATTATGCATTCATGAGCTTGGGGCCCTGGGGCAGACTCATTTTCAACTTTGGGTCCCAAGTCACGAAAACAACACCCAGATTTCTATCAGCGAAAATGTTATAAATTGCTCAGTTTCTTTAGTTTGGGGTTGTTGACAACTTATGCAACGAGCTAAAAATTACATCTTTTTCTTGTTCATCGAAAAGTTCATGACAGCATAGCAGTGGAAAGATTTTTTTACAAGTAGGTGCAAAGTTACAGAACTGTTCAATGGGAATGTAATAGTACTGGCAGAGTATGCAACTATATCGCAATAGACTATAAAACCATTGCAAACATATCATAAAAGTATTGCGAGGCCTTATTGTTCCCCTGACAATGTTTATACCTTCACCTCAGAATTGGCAAAGCTCTTAACTGAAGAAGGATGTAACTGCCTTTGGTGGAACAACTTTATTCCATTGGGGCTGTTTCAATTCCAGTCATTATGAACTTATGTAAATTAGATTTAGGTCTATCCTATGTCTGTGAAAATCTATACTTTTTCTTTCAACTGTAATTCTACCTTGCTCTTTCCATGGACATGATTGCGCTGTTGCTTTTCATTCTGCAGCAGTGAGGTCCTGAGAATAAAACACTGTTTCTATGAAAAAATGTGTACGCCATATCCACTATGAAACAGGGAACACATTACCCTGTCGCCAAGGATTACATGCATCAGACACTGGAAAAGAAAAACATGTTATCCATCTGATGCACTTTTTGCACCTATCTTAGTGATCTCCCTTTTCTCTCATGATTTACAATTTTTTTCTCCTCCTTTCCCTTTCACCTCTATTTTTCTCTGTCCCTCCAGGGCCAGCATTGTCCAGAAGAGAATCATTTATTTCCAGGAGGAAGGCTCTCTCACCATTCGGCTGTGTGAGAAAGGTAATGACAGCTGCCCGTCATCATCTCTTTTCATCCTTGACCGACCATTATGATGCCATTATTCCTTGTTCTATCTGTCGTCCCCCTCCCATCCCCTCTTTCAGAGCAGAACAGTCTTTGACACAGTTTTAAAAAAATATAAGGCCAGCAGGCAGCGGGAGAAAAACTGTGAGGCCAACGAATCAGAAATCTCATGGGAGTCTAGAGTTTAAATATTCTTTTGCATTTCACCACAGAAAAGCACCTAGCTTTTATGTTACCTGTTCGCTGGAGAGAAAAGTGCTATGCCAGCTTTGGAAAGCTGTCCACTACTTAAATAAACACTTGTGTAAGAGGCACAAGGGAGGCAACAGGACTCTTTCAGCTTTATCGTTATTGTTGCAATAAAAAATGGGCATATGGTTTTTCACACTTAATCTCAGGGGAATTTGACTTTCATAAATTATTCCTCTCATCACAAAATCTAATTTTCCAGGCTATTATACAAGCCAATCAAGCCACCCAGTTTCAATTTGCTGACTTAAGTTAGACGTGTTGGACTCATCCTGCTTTAACTTAGATGTCAAGTGAGGATTTCTTCCGAATAATTTGGCGACTCATAAATATTCAAGCGCTCTCCTTGACCTATCTTTGCAAAACATTGGTCGAGGCTAATATTTGAATATTTATGAGTCTGTGTCAAAGCTTCATTCTAGGGATGTAATTTTGTGACATTCTCTCTAGGTCCAAATTGTAGCCATATAATTCATGCAGGTGTGCATTTGTGTCAAAGCTTGCACATTGGCTGATCTCTGTTTGTCATTTCTGTCATTTATTTGGGTTGTGCATCTCGTACCCTTAAATTGTTACATGTTGTGTGTTGTCATGTTCGCGTTCTGTCTCCCCATAGAAAATGTGCTCGGTGAAGCCACAGAAGTTCCTGCTATGGAGTGTTGTGCCTGCGGAACAGCCAAGTACAGACTCACCTTCTATGGCAACTGGTCTGAGAAAGTACATCCAAAAGACTACCCAAGTGAGTTCATCACCAGTGGACACACCACTACGTTATAGTGCAAAGTTTTTGTGTTCAAAAATGATTTAAGAAAATGAGACAAAAGTGTGGATAAGACCAGTGCAGCAGCACAGGCTATTCCAAGTCAACTTACTGAACTTGTAAAGAAATGCTTTGATGTTCTGGGAAATGCGTTCTAGTCAAAAGTTAGATCAGTACAAAGCTTGTTACCTTAACGTAACGACTGAGAACAGTTTATTGGTTCTGTCCAAAGCTAGTTAATATTAATGGTGTTTCTCATATCTTTAATCTGCACAAAAACATAAGCGTAAAAACAACAAGTTGGAGGGTTATGTGCAGGACTATTTCTTGCCACAGACACATTGACTTCCTCTTGTCACCACTGTTTGCCTTTCAAACTCTACTAAGTCACTCTTCGCAGTCGAGAAATAATCCTGTGCATAACTCCCTGTAATACCACAACTTTACTGTTGTCAGTAAACCAGTGGTCACTCGTTGTTTGTTTTGGTTTGGTGTGCGCGCTATACGTCCACTATCCAAGATGCACTGCGTATAGCGTCACTACATCATGCACTACGTCATGCATACGTACATTTGGTCCCGTTTGGTCCGGTGAGCTTTCACATTGCACACGAACCGCAACAGAATTCACTGGTCACCAGTCAAAGAAAAATAATGACTGACCAACTGAAAAATACAGGAAATCACTCTAAAAATTCTGATAAATGAAATGTGTCTTCCAGGACGAGCCAACCACTGGTCGGCTCTAATTGGTGCATCTCACTCCAGAAGTTACGTGCTATGGGAGTACGGAGGCTACGCCAGCGAGGGCGTTCGTCAGGTCGCTGAGTTCGGTTCCCCCATCAAGATGGAGGAAGAGATTCGACAGAAGGTACATGTAGGATATCAGATGGAGCCTCTGCAGGTTCTCTCTCACTCCGTTTCTGATATAGCAGCACTATTTCCATGTCTCCCCTTCTGTTTTCTGACCCTCATATTGGACTACACCCACATGCTAGTGACAAAAAATGTGATGCTTAAATACTAAATTAAATAATATTGAAACTCCAGCCTTCATCAACGCATGCAGAATATAAATACTGTATCATCATTACATGTATTCATGCCCCCCTGCTACTTGCTAGAGGCTAGTACAACATACTGAGAGGTTAATGACAGGCTGAGGCAATATTAATGCAAAACGACACACACACATATGCACGCACACTAATTTCCCTCTGTCAAAATGGCAGCTGATGAATGTGCAATATAGTGAAATTCTCATTTCCACATTGGGAAAAGTGTTTACATATAGAGACAGAGGGTGCCTTCATACTCTCACCCTCTCATTATCCTTCTCATTAAACCAGATGCACACTGACAGTGCACTGAGCCTGATTGTGCTTGAGATTAGATTCCTTTGGAACACACTCAGCTGACTTCCTTTGAATGAACTATGCCTTTTAGAATCAGATATATTTGGAAGGCATCCACTGGATCGCACCCTGAGAGGACAGGCTGTTACCTCAGTTCCTCAAGTGTATGTGTGTGTGTTTGTGAGTGCATGTGGAGAAATCGAACATAGCACTGACAGGGAATTGTGCATGAGCATGCTTGTGCATAAGTGAAGTGAGTCAAATAGATACTTGTCTACTCAGATCCTCAAAGGACTGGATAATGTGGCAATTATGTATTGTGAGACGATAGAGAGTGGCCAACAGCATGGTATGCAATTAGCCATTTAAAAAGAAACATAACACTCTGTTTTAGCATCACTGCACCTCCTCCTGAGGCTGTTTGAATGAACTAGAACTAATGAAATTAGTTTAAATTGATGGGAAAATAAAAACCATTCAGTGTTGTAGAATAGCTGCATTAACACAGTATTTTTCCCTTCTCTTTTCTTCAGGGTTACAAATTTTCTCCCTTTTTTCTCTGGTAGGGAAACCAGGAAATGCAGTTGGTCACATGAACTTTTGTTTTTTGATGTACAAGTAATATTTTTTTTTAGAATTTCAGGTAAGAAGTGACAGGTTGGCTCTGACATTGTTGTTCAGAAGAAGAAGAGGACTTTATTCTTTACTTTATTCATCCCTAAGGGGGAATTCAATATTTCACTGTTATTTAACACATTGCACACACAGGTCTGAATACACACACATGCAAATGAATGGAGAGATGTTTTTGTATATGGCAGCGAGTGGTTTGCACCTTGAGCAGTCAGGGGTTCGGTGCCTTGCACAATGGCACCTCAGCAGTGCCCAGGAGGAGGAACTGACACCTCTCCAGTTAGTCCACACCCCATCCATGTGGGGACTAGAACCGGCAACAATCTGGTTCCCAACCCAAGCCCTGAGTCCAGTGTCCTTCTATCTTAAAGGGCCAGTGTGTGTCATTTTGGGGGCTCTTCTAGCAGAAATGGAATATAATATTCATTATTTTCATGAGTGCATAATCACCTAAAACTAAGAATGGTTGTGTTTTTGTTTCCTTAGAATGAACTCTGATATCTACTTATCTACAGCTACTCCTCCATGTTTCATAACAGTGAGCTCGACTGAGTTCTGGCATCAATGCTTAATTTGACAGGTATTTCATTTTCTCAAATCTGGATATTTGGCCAATAAATATAAACTATCACCATACACAGTATATAAGTATAAAATTATATATATTGTGAGATAAGATTTTTTTTCCAAACCTAATCATGTGTGTATTACATGAGCAGTATGTTGCCCCTGTGTGCTAAGGCCTTCAGAATATGGCTGTCTGGATGCATCCCCTCTCTGCCCTCTGCTCTCTCTGCCTCACTATCTCTCCTTCTATTTGGACTCTGAAAGGTGTATCCTGGCTATTTGTGAGGGAACAATAGTTTGTTGTTAGTGGGCTGTCAGTACGGTGTGTGCCTGTCAGTTTAGGTTTGGACTGTTGTGTGGAGACATTAGAGGCTGAAGAACAGCCCTAACTCCTCTCTTGGCTGGCTCTTTCGGTCTCTGGGGCTAACTACCCTGGCACAATGGAAACTTCAGCCCGTTACATAGCACAATGAGATGGCTTGATTGTGGACTGTAGACTGGAATGTTAGCTATTGAGCTGCGGAATGAAACAGCCTGATTGTGCACTGTACACTGGAATGTCAGCTACTGAGTTGTTGGATTTTGGAATGGGTGGTCTTCATGCTATGTGGCATTCACATTCAATATGTCTCTTCTTTTAGCACAATAATTCAAAATAATTTTCCATTTGAGAATAATAAAAATAGAATAAGTCATTCAAGACAAAAGTCAACAAAAAAAACCTTAGTTGACAAAGACCAAATTGATTGATTGATTCATAAAGACACAAAGAAGTGGCACTAATATAGATGTCGAAAACTGTTGAAGAAACTCAAGGAAATTATCCCAGTGCCCAATTTGTAGGTATTTAACAGATAATCATCAGTATATCATCACATATGAGAATTATTTGGCACTTGCTCATCCAATCAACTGTTAAATTCTGAAATAAAGGCCATTCATTAAAATTATTCATATTACTTTTATTGTGCTGATCAATGACCTGGTAGAAAAAGTATGAAATTTGTCCAGCTATTCCTGCTCCTGATTCCCTTCTTGCCAATAGTTAGATGGGAAGATTGATACTATTCTAATAGTATAGTATCTGTGCATTAAATATGAGGCAACAGCAAGCAGCCAGATAGTTAAACTCATTATAAAGACTGGAAATTGTCAACCATGTTATGTCAGACGGTAACAAAATCAGCTTACCGGGATCTCTAATGCTCACTAATGCCCTGTTTCCACCGCATGGTACAGCACAGCAGAACTGAAATCAACTAGAATCACTCTTTTTAGGTCACCAAATAGCTAGGCTATCGTCACTGGTGGGTGCAATTGCTGAGAATAGAGGGTATCATCTGATGATGCACCATATTACTTACACATTTACTTTGATCCAAAATCCCAAATATAAAAACATCAACATAAGGTTCTTCAGGGGTTTCAATCAAAATAAATATTGATTTTTATGGACTGCATCTTAAATGTTCTCATTGTTTAGTATCATGAGAATGTGGAATTTATGTTAAATACTGAAGTTGAAGTTCAATTGTGTGATAAATGGCCAGAACAAAAGTGACACTGTGCCAGATGGCCTGTGTAGGTGATTATTCAAAAAATGGACAAACTATGAATTTGTCAGCATCCCTGAATTAATTCATTTTGTGTGTGTCCTCATGCACATGCACACACTTTATCTTGCAGACAGTTTTCTGTGGTTGTTGAAAGGCATATTGGTCAAGTTTTCAGACAAACTACAGCACACACATACACATTCACAACTTTTCAATTCTCGGGGGCATCCAAGTTCAGACTGGGTGAACATCGAAATGGTTGCTGTAAAGTTGGGAAGCCGACATGGGTCAGTAATCCCTGTCTTAGCTGAGAATCCCAACCATCCAGAGGAGCAATCAGCTGTGGTGATGTGTAGACAAAGCCCTAAGACCAACCTCTCCAGCCCAGAGCCAACCTGCACTCCTATAACTAACACAGGCCTAAGCCCGGCACAAGACAGACAGACTGGCAGACAGATACAAGCAGGGAAGACAATGCCTGAGAGCTCTCACTGTGATGATGTGAGTACATGCCAGAACATCTCTCTAACAGAGGCGCTTCTTTAAACTTGTCAGTGCTGCAGCACATAGCGGGAAAATATCCATATTGTTCAAAAAGTCATGAGGCAGCATACAGTAACCAATAAATTACCTACAGGTATTTTCGGTGTGCAAATATTGAAAGCCTGAATAGGTGTTGACAAACAGTCTGCTCCATCTCACCTGTCTAAACCTAGAGAAGACCACAGTGAAATTTTAGCTGTTTGCTTCTTTGGCACCATGTGCACTACTTTGCAAAATCGTGACCTAAATCTATCGTCTCTTGCATGTTTGTTTAACTTGGCCACCATGCCGTCCATCAACTTCTCCCTGCATGTGAGCACAGAGGCCCACTGGACAGGGCCCGACATGCATGAGCTTGGAAAATATGTGTGATAAAACTCATTTTGAAAGGCTTCAGGCAAATATCAGTTCATACCACAGTGAACACAGCACGTCGCAGCACACACCAGCTGAGCATCACAGCTCCTGACTTCTTCCAGAAGATAGATCTCTTTAAATGCTGGTACCATTGACTTAGCATCATTCAGCTACAGGTTTAAACGTGTCAAGATCCTGAAGTGTTTTTTCAGTTCTTTGAAGCAGAATAAGATGCACATCCTTTAGGCCAAACAAAGCTGCACGGTGAGGACTACACTCATATAAACTGGCTTCAACTCACCTGGACACAAGATTCATGGATTCTGAACTGATGATGATGAGGAAACATAGTTATGCTCTTAAATGCAACCTTTTATCATGAAAGGAGGAAGCTTTGCTCATCCTGACCAAAAGATCTTTGATGCACTGCCTCTTCCTGTCAACAGCTGAGCAGTTACTACAGTGTGACAGAAGTTGCCATCGAATAGAACTTGAGATATGGTAAATTTTTCCAAGACCAGGGAGAAACGTAGGCTGATGGCTTTTTCCTCAGCTCAGTATAAATTCTTGGAACGTCGTAATGAAGCCACCTAGTGGAACAAAACTGACGACTGCCAGAGGTCTGCATCAGAAGATGAATATAATTTATGTGAGAGGAGTACCCAGCATGGCCTTATACACTCCTGATCAAAATTTTAAAACCAGTTGAAAAATTGCAAAATTTACATTTTCCACTGTCAGATCTTAATAAGGTTCTAAGTAGTGCTTAAAAATGCAAAAAGAAGAAATGGGAGTGAGAAAAAAAAAATGAGTAAGCAATTTATTGCAAATAACCATTAAACTGAAATAGGCTGTTCATCCGCTGATCGAAAGTTTAAAGGAACAGGCCACCGTATTTCCATAATGAACCATATTCTTCCCTGATCTTAGATGAGTTGATACATACCTCTCTCGTCTTTGTGCATGCACTCAATCACTCTGGCGCGCGGTGCTATTTTGGTAGCATTTAGCATAGCCCAGTACTTTCATTGAGATCCAAACACGGATGAAGTTAGAAATGACCATGTACTTCCACATTTTCCCTATTTAAATGAGGTTATGTGAGTAGTTATATGACCCAAGTATGGTTGCACAAAATCAAAATTTAAAAAAAAAACATGAGAACTGGACGGGCAAAGGGCGAGAGAATAATGATATTGCGTTGAGAGAGCGGAGCTCCAAAACTCACAACAAGAAAGCATATATATATATATATATATACATACATATGTGTATATATATATATATATATACATATATACATATATATACATACTGTCGCCTCACAGTCCCGGACCTGGGGCCTTTCTGTGTAGAGTTTGCATGTTCTTCCCATGTCTGCATGGGTTCTCTCCGGGTACCCCGGCTTCCTCCCACCATCCAAAAACATACATGTATATTAGGTTAACTGGCTAATTTACTTTACGCTATTTTTTATCGTTTCTTCAGACATCAAAATTTTAGGAGATGTTCATTTACCTGCTTGACAGTTTCGACCAAACTCCGGTCTTCCTCAGAAGTGTCATACGACGTGCTGCTGACGTGTCATTTAATAATTGGCCGACTCACGGACCTATCAGAGTCCGTGAGTCGGCGGTGTGTCCCTGCCGTCCGATGAAGGAGGGAATCCCAGGTATGCGAGAGGGTGTACGCCCCCTCGTCCCAGTTGATGGTCCTGTCCGCCCGCCTCCTGATTTCTATTGCCTCCTTGATCCAACGTTTGAATTTATTACATTCTGATGCAATAGTCCTGCCCTTGTCCCAGTCCATGATATGGTTATTCCTCCTGCAGTGATCTGTGATGGCCGATTTTAAGTTTTCCTGTTCTGCCTTTTCTTTCTGAGTCCTGGTAAATCTTCCCTTTAAAATTTTAGGAGATGATCATTTACCTGCTTGACAGTTTCGACCGAACTCCGGTCTTCCTCAGAAGCGTCATCCGACGTGCTGCTGACGTGTCGTTTAATAACTGGCCGACTCACGGACCTATCAGAGTCCGTGAGTGGCTAATTTACATTGACCGTAGGTGTGAATGTGAGTGTGACTGGTTGTCTGTCTCTATGTGCCCTGTGATGAACTGGAGACTTGTCCAGGTTGTACCCTGCCTTTCACCCTAAGACAGCTGAGATAGGCTCCAGCCCGCCCGCGACCCTATGAGGATAAGCGGTAGATAATGGATGGATGGATCGATATATATATACACACATACTGTATATATGTATATATGTACATATATACAGTATGTGTGTATATATATATATATATATATATATATATATATATATATATATATATATAGATATATATATAAACTAGAAATATATTAAAATTATAAGGAATCTGTGAGTAAACTGTGAGTGTCATTTAAGTAGGCTATCTCGTGGCCGGGCCGAGTGTCATCTATTTTAGAAATCAAAACATGGTCACCCCAGTTCAGCATCTTCAGAAATGTTTCACCACAAATAACTATTAACAGATGTGTATGTAGAGAACGTCAGAATATATTGTTTTCATACGCTGTGTGCTGTGTGCCTTTATCCAGGGGAACTTACGGCATCTTTTTTAATGTCACCATTCTCTTACTCAAGAAACAAAATTACACGGCCCATCTAATTACTGCTTACTTGGAAATGTCACATGCAGCCAAGAGTGTCTAACGGTCACACCAGTAGGGGTTGTAAAATGTGGAGAGCTGCTGACTACAAAGTACGTCCACAACAACTTTTAATGCCACAGCGCACTGAGGACAAAAAAAGCGTCCTTACCTAATTATTAGTCCCTGTGAAATGCCACGCGCTCTCAACCAGGTGTGATCACACAGACAGTGAAATGTCAAGAGCTGCTGACCAATGAGCCGTTTGCATTAACCTTAATGGGGCATTGAGGCCCAGTCAGTTACATTGTAATAAAGTTAATGCAATTCTCTGCCTCACTTGTGATTTCATCCATCCATCTATTTTGTACCACTTATCCTCATAGGGTCGTGGGGGGGCTGGAGCCTATCCCAGCTGTCTAAGGGCTAGATGCAGGGTACACCCTGGACAAGTCACCAGTTCATTGCAGGGGCAGTTGTGATTTCTCCATCCAAAACCTCAAGGTCGTGCATCGCTCAGCAGATGCCTTTGACGTACAGTCCGTCATGGCTACAGCTGTTGAAAAAATCCATTTGTGTATGTATGCTTCATTCTTTTATGCAGAAGCTGAACATGTTTTAAAAAGTTCCTCTGCTTTTTAGCACTATAGGGAGCAGTCAATGGCTCAGCTTTTCCTTTCAAAACAGGGAGACAAAGGAGGCAGGAGTATAAAGACTGGTGGACTCCACAGTAACAGATTTTCCCCACCAAACACTGCTGGCCTTATATTGCCCTGGGCCAAAACCTCTCGGGCCTCTCTGGGCAAAAGATACAGCCGATATTTCCTCCGCACAAAGCAACTCTCCTTCCTGTTACAAAGTCTCAGCTCTACAAAAAAGAAATGTGAAATGTGTCACTGTGACCTTCTCTGTGCAGGAAGAGTTCGGTCATGGCAGGAAGTGTATATCTGGTCTCTGTTGGTCTGAGGCTGCTTTACTTACTCATTTGCTACAGATGTCATGGAGGTTTATCAACTCACTGTTATAAAACTGAAGGTGCCTTGTGCCAGCAGTTTTGGCCATTTTAGTCATCTTTCAAGGCCCACAGAATATTTTGTACTATGACTCTGAAAACACAGAATAGCTCAAATGAAAGAAGGAGCTTTCATCATTCTTCTGTTATTTTTTATCTTAAGTAGTGTAGTGAACAGTTTCACCAAAGAAGCACTTTTTGTCCAGATTCTGTTTGTTTTGCTCTCAAATCGCGATCGTCTCCAATTCCTTTGATGTCTGTGGCGTATGCCATCTCTTTATGTTCCGACTACATATCCCAGAAGCCGAAAAAACACTTTGATGTACATATACACCTATGGCACTCAAGTGTTGGTTGATACTAGTGGCACACACAAATACAGTACATCAATGGCACTCAAAGAGTTAATATTTCCACCCTACTTTCTAGCTTTTTTTTTTTTTTTTGCAATACTCGGCCCTTTCTTCCTTGTTTTATTCCAGCCTTCCTTTCAATGTATTTTTCATGAATGAAATCCATAAATCTTTTTTCCTACCAAAACCGGTAATGCTCTGTTAGCATTACTGGCAAATTCATTCCATTCCTCTTTCAACCCATCTAACTGTCTTTCATGCCTTGCCTGCATGCTTCTTGTACTTCCCTCCTCTTCCATCCCTGCATTTTCTCACAGCCCACCAGCTCACTGATTGACATCGCTTCGAAAAGATGTCCAGGTTTTTATTTTTTTTTAGGAGTGCATCAGTTTTCCTCATTTTTCTTCCTTTCCCATTCTCCCTCTCTCTCGTTTTTCCTCATAGTACTTATTTATTTCATTATTTCTTCATTTCTTCTCTGTTTTGAAAGCCCTTATTTCAGACAGATTGTCAGAGAAGGGTGGAAGGTGAGAGGAAGGAGAGAAGGCAGGGCAGGAGAGGAGGACTAGAAGAGGCCATGCTTTACTTTCATCTTTTTTCTCAAAACACTTCACGGGAAATTGCTTCAGACGTGCCACAAACAGACAGAAGGGTGGACAGGCACGCACACACATGCACACACACCACTCCCTACATCTTTATTGCTTCTTGTAGAAGTCTGGATCGCACCACTGAATAGAATAAGAAAACACAAGGCGCTCCAAAGTCTTCCCTCCATTCCTTTCACATGGCTGACACCTGTCAGATTAAGAGCGAAGGAAGTAATGCTAAGTGATTTACTTTCTCTTGTGTAGTGCATCTCTGTGTACATGTTCTCAAACTCTGCTCTCCGAGATGTTTTGTCAACCTGTCACAGTATTCTACACTCCACCGAGAGAAATGTTTTTGTGCCGCCGCTCGAAATGCCTCAACGGGGAAATTTCCTCTCCATTGGTTTGGTAGTTAGCCAGTATCGCTGTTCGACATGCGTGCAGTGAAGGGGAGTAATAGTCAGCTCCAGACTCCACAGCTCCTTCTCTCCCTCTCCATGTGCATTTCACACTCCATGCGGAAGTCCTTTCATTCCATCTGCATACAATAAAAGCTGATTCATTTTTATTTATTTTACATGAGTATAAAAACTTACATTGCAGACATAGACAGTATTATAGAAAAGAGCATCTTGCTGTTTTGAAAAAGACTTCAAACTAGCAACTGAGACCATGAACCCATGTTTACAATGTTTGCTGAGGTATTACATAAGGTAAGGTAAAGGAAAGTCAGGGTAATTTTCTCATAGAGTTCTATACAAACTGATGTTTTGCAAACAGAGGAGTCGCCCCCTACTTGTTGATAGAAGGAATACAAGTTCAAGAAGAAGAAGAAGACATAACACTATATTGCCAAAAGTATTCGCTCACCCATCCAAATAGTCAGAATCAGGTGTTCCAATCACTTCAATGGCACCTAGGCATGCAGACTGCTTTTAGAAACATTTGTGAAAGAATGGGTCGCTCTCAGGAGCTCAGTGAATTCCAGCGTGGAACTGTGATAGGATGCCACCTGTGCAACAAATCCTAAATATTCCACAGTCAACTGTCAGCTGTATTACAAGAATGTGGAAGTGTTTGGGAATGACAGCAACTCAGCCATGAAGTGGTAGGCCACGTAAACTGATGGAGCGGGGTCAGCGGATGCTGAGGCGCATAGTGGGAAGAGGTCGCCAACTTTCTGCAGAGCCAATCACTACAGATCTCCAGACTTCATGTGGCCTTCAGATTAGCTCAAGAACAGTGCACAGAGAGCTTCATGGAATGGGTTTCCATGGCTGAGCACCTGCATCCAAGCCATACATCACCAAGTGCAATGCAAAGCGTCGGATGCAGTGGTATAAAGCATGCTCCACTGGACTCTAGAGCAGTGGAGACGTGCTCTCTGGAGTGATGAATCACGCTTCTCCATCTGACAATCTGTCAAGTCTGGGTTTGGTGGTTAGCAGGAGAACGATACTTGTCGGACTGCATTGTGCCAAGTGTAGAGTTTGGTGGAGGGGGGATTATGGTGTGGGGTTGTTTTTCAGGAGCTGGGCTTGGTCCCTTAGTTCCAGTGAAAGGAACTCTGAATGCTTCAGCATACCAAGAGATTTTGGACAATGCCATGCTCCCAACTTTGTGGGAACAGTTTGGAGCTGGCCCCTTCCTCTTCCAACATGACTGTGCACCAGTGCACAAAGCAAGGTCCGTAAAGACATGGATGACAGAGTCTGGTGTGGATGAACTTGACTGGCCTGCACAGAGTCCTGACCTCAACTCGATAGAACACCTTTGGGATGAATTACAGCGGAGACTGAGAGCAAGGCCTTCTCCTCCAACATCAGTGTGTGACCTCACAAATGCACTTCTGGAAGAATGGTCAAAAATTCCCATAAACACACTCCTAAACCTTGTGGACAGCCTTCCCAGAAGAGTTGAAGCTGTTACAGCTGCAAAGGGTGGACCGACGTCATATTGAACCCTATGGATTAGGAATGGGATGTCACTTAAGTTCATATGCGAGTCAAGGCAGGTGAATGAATACTTATGACAATACAGTGTACTTTATTAGTTCTGAGGGGGAACTAAATGTTTTTACAAGTTTGGGGTTAGTTGGGTCAGTGCCTCAGCAGTTCCCATGAGGAGGAACTGGCACCACTCCAGCTACCAGTGCATCATCTGTACTTGTTTCATTTTTATCCTTTGATAAGAATTATAGGTTAATGCATCCAGTCATAGATTTTGTCTAACTTTCAAAGGGATTAGAAGAAAATGGAAGTCAGGGAGTCAAAGTGAGTGTGCCATACTAAAGTAATATGATTGCATTTTAATCTCCACCATGAACATATTCACCGGCGGACAGAATTATTTGTTGTGAGTACAAAGCATCTTTGTCACATAAGTTTCTCCCTTTAGGAAATGTGGAATGACGGGCAGCTTGTCAAGCCTTCATAAATAATGAAACTGATGCCAACAGCATTTTCTTGGTGGAATTATGTACACTGTACATTACTGTTATTCATCATAAAATCTTATCTTGATATCTATTGGTTGTAGGTGTCCTGGGCGTCAGGGACACCTCACACTTCTCTCTGCCTCAAGGCATTTTCTTTTTTAATCTGAAACACATCATCTTCGATAAAAACTTATAAAAATAAAAAAATATGTCAGAATGTGTACATTGCTTGTTTATTTACTTTTTCAATTTGCACATTTTTTTCACAACCTTGCAAGTCTATGCTGGGGTTAGCCTCTGAGTGACTTGACAGTGTTTGTCAAGCCGGTCATACAGCAGGTTGCAATGAAGGGTGCTGTCAGTCGCACTATATTTGGACTTGACTTGAGTCAGAGAATGAGAGATGGGTGGAAAATGAGAGACAGCTCAGCCCTCCTCTGGCTCTGCTTGTGTGTCTGAGTGTGTGCGTGTACTTTGTGATTTTGCGCACACGTGGGAGTAGCATTATGTAGTGCTATCTTGAGTTCTCACTGTGAGAGAGTGAAAGGTAGTTAAGTCAAGGAGCAGCTGATGACAATGGGATGTGCACACACGGCAATATACACAATTGGTTTTCAGGGATTTTTAGTAAAGCTTTTGGCAGCTGACAGATGGACACCGTCTAATTGGTTGAGAGTTTCAGGGGGGAGGAAGTGGGCAAATAGAGCAGGAGTACAGTGGCTGCCAAGATACATCTCGCATAGTTTGAAAGATCATTTGATTTTACTTGAACTCTGCACCTCAGCTTTCTAGTACCAATTAATAACTGCATCTCTAATATTTCATCACCTTCTGCTCTGTTACTGTGAAGCAAAGTTTGGCCATGATTTTTCAAGGCAGCATAATTACACACAGTGTTAATGGAAAGATACTAGTGGATGGGAACAAATGCATGTCCAATGTTTCAGCTTGTTTACGTTCTCTAATTTTATTTGTACTTAATGTGGTCAATGGCTGAATTTGTAGAAGACAATTCACGTCATTCATGGTGACCACAGCAGAAAAAAGTTATAGCATCCCGAGCAGAGAATGAAGTTGTAACCCAAGCTTCTATGTGCATGTGAGCATGCCCACTGGCTAGCTCTTAGCCACTGCTCTGTACTGCTTTCATAATAACAGTTTTATATATCTGACTTTCCATTTTCTTATTCAGTTTATGGCAGCAGGTGTGTTAATGCCTGCAGGATGTACATTCCCCATAGTAGCTTCACTGTAATGTTGAATGTTTGATAAATGCAAAGAATTGCAATATTTGGTGTCTTTCCCTTTATAAATTGTCTAATTTGTGCTGTTTTCTGCAGATATTTTAACAAACAAATAAAAATTAAGATAAAGATAAATTAAGATAATTAAGATAAATTAAAGAGCTATTATTTTAACAATGCAAACATGGATTCTGTTTCACTGTAATTATAGGAAGTTTAATTGATGGACTTGGATTGGATTGATAGATGATGTTGATGGTAACTGGCAATGCCATGAGTTTCTGTGAAGAAACAAATCAAATGTGATGCACAAAGTGAAGTCATCCATCCATCCAACCATTTTCTACCGCTTCTCACTGGAGCCTGTCCCAGCTGTCTTAGGGCAAAAGACAGGATACACCCTGGACAAGTTTCCAGTTCATCATAGGGCACATAGAGACAGACCACTCACATTCACACCTATGGTCAATTTAAATTAGCCAATTAACCTAATCCCCATGCATGTTTTTGGATGGTGGGAGGAAGTTGGAGTACCCGGAGAGAACCCACGCAGACAGGGGGAGAACATGCAAACTCCACACAGAAAGGCCACCAGCCGGGAATCAAACCCATTACCTTCTTGCTATGAGGTGACAGTGCTAACCACTGTACCACCGTGCCACGCAAAGTGAGGTCATGTGACGTGGAAATCCTGCCTGTTGTGCGAGTGTGAGGAATTTCAGCTTCAATCAACTCAAGGTTGACATTTGTCATTTTATTTCAACATCAAACTAATATAATATGTTTTACACATCAGGCAATGCTCAATGCAACCGATCCCATGACCAGTTGTCAATAACTGAGCCCGAGACCAAGTTAACAACTATGGGACGGATTGTCATACAATTGGTTTCAGACAGTCACGTTCCGAATCAGGACGAATTTTAAATTGTCCAATAGCTTTACCTTGAGTTTAGTGTGCCAATGTATTTAACTCAAACACTGTAGCAATGCTCTAGTCAAGTCCAAGACCAGGTCCAGTCGAGTTAGAATCAAGACCAAGTCCAAAGGCAGCTGAGAATTCTAATATAGTGACATATATACATCATACAAATGCAATATTTTATTACTTATCAAGGCAACATTTGATGCAACCGATCCCATGACTAGTGGTCAATAACCAAGCCTGAGACAAGTCAGAGCCCAACAAGTGCACAAAAAGTGGACCCACTGGTACATAATCTTGTTCCTTCAACTGATTGAAACACAAATAAAAGTCTGTTGTCAAGTTTGAAGGGACAAATCTAACCCTGAAACAGCAAATGCCAACTGTGGTTAAGACCAGTTCACAGCATGTCAGAGACAGCTGGACTCACCAACATAAGAGAGATTTCTCTCCTTCATCCCCTTTGGTATAAAGACAAACAAATCAGTTTGGATAGCAGACTTTAATGTGCAGTTTACAGACATGTTCACTCAGGGGTTTGTGTAAGTCAAACTTGTTACTTATCAGTTTCCTCTTGTTGCCATATGGAGCTTCCAACAAGTCTTTTCACACAGAATCCTTAAAAGACTTATCATGGGACAAAATAATAAATATATTTATTACACAGCTTAATATGTAATCCAACTAGGATTTGACATCAGGTTGTTCGTAACAGTGGATTGTGGGTTTACAACTCAATTACCTTCTGTTGTTAGGTATCATGATGACATCTCTCATAGCACATCTCAAGCCTTTGTCTTTCTTTCATCTGATGTTGAAAGACTTTAACGCCTCACTTTGTAGTGTAATACACTGAAGCTCAGTGCTGTGATACACTGAGAATATTTTGCTTTCGCTGTCACTGTTGTATCATTGTCTCTTCACTGTGGAGACGACTGCTGGTTCTAAATGGATTTTTCATCCAGAATTTGCCACATTTTAATTCCTTAATGCCTTGCATGACACTTCAACTGTCTGTTGAATTATCTCTTATCAAATATTATTAGTCATGATGTTCTTTATGAATATATTTTGAGCTCCATGATCTGATAATAAATTGATGCTTTTATGAAAATCTGTCTGTACAGATAATGTGACAGCAGAGCCAAATGGATAAACCACTGATGTATAAGCAATGAATTAATTAATAGACTTGTGGTTGTAAAAACTCTTGCCCAGTCGTAAATATTTAATATTTCAGAATGTATGGTGCTGACAGAAAGTCTTGTGCAGAATGGATCGTTTTTACTCGGGGGCTAAAGATCCCTTGTCAGCAAATCAATGGCAGAGATTGAGGCTGTAGTGAGACAGTTTGTTAGGCAGGCTGACAGCACAGGGCCTGTCTTGTCCTTGGCAGTGTCTTGCTTTTTTTGTCATTTTAATTCTCTGTCAAGGGTTTTGTTTCCTTTTTTTTGGAGGGAAGTGTATTTTCCCTAAGTCTGAGACAATAGGGAATAAATGCCTGCCACCTGATTGAAATCCCTAATTTTATTTTACCCATCCACCACCCATCCCTCCATCCTTAACATTTTCATTGCTGCATCAGGAATCCTAAAAGTAGTAAACCTTTGTTACCAAGATAGTTATTGACCTTATCAAGTTTGAAAGGCCAGCAACTTCTTTCTATCTAAACGTTTAACCCAAATTGGATGAGAAGTCCTTAAAATTATTTTTTGGCCATATGATTGAACACTACCTCTGAAAGCTCCAGAAAAAACTACTAAATGGATAAATAGAGTTTGTAGTGAGATTGTTTTCAAGGACGAGAACAAGCATTTTCATTGTTTTATTGTGTCCCCTCGAAACCATATCTACACCCTGAAATGCCGAAGCTGTTATCTCTATTTTCCATAGCAAATATTAATCCTGTTGGAATGTATAGGAAGGTGATTGAATTCCTTCAATCCCCCTTTGTTAATCCAACACATTGCTCAGCTTTTCCACAGGGAAAAAACATTATTTCAGCTTTCCAGCTGCTACTTGCAACATTTACATCTGCACCGTCTGTGTTTCTGTGCTTGTGTGTGCGTTCGTGCCTCCATCCTCTCCTAATTGCGAATTTGTATTCATTAAAGAACACTAAGACGCTAGTCCACACCTGTTGTTTGTGTCAGCGGCAGCTTCTCTGTCAGAGGCCGGTCAGGATTAACAGCGGCCAACTATTCCCTCTCCTCCCTCATCAATAATCACATCATGAATCCCAATTCCAATTATCTCCCAAGCTGCTGCCCTCAGCTGCCTTTTCGAAATAATGACAAGATTTTTTCAAGCTATTACAACACTGCCGTAGAGTTTCATCCTAATTATTATTTTCTACTGTATCTCATTAGAATGGAGAGGAAACATTAGGTTTTGATCAAAAGGGGTCTGTCTTTTGCATGCACAGAGGCAGAGATGGTTAAGATCTCCTAGTAGCAGAAATACACAGATGACTGACAACTACACGAGCTTGTTAGCATCACATGCCTACTAGGTAACAACATGTTCAGAGTTTGATAATGAGGCTGTTTCTTTCATGTGGACCGAAGCTTAAACCCCCAACTCATCACAGCAGCACGACATATGGTGAACAGTGCAATGTTTGTCACCTGCAGTACTTTCTTTTTTGGTACAATTCATTTTATTCTCTGTACTTTCTTATGACAATTTCTTAATGTTTGCCTCTGGCTTCAAGCATCATGACTCTTTTTTCCATTCATTATTCCTGCTTTGCTCTAGCAATCATTTCATTTTTTAACTAAAATCCTTTTCAAACTCCTTTTCTGTCCTTGGTTCAGAATTAAACTGAAATGTAGATGATTGTCTATTTCAAATGTTATGAGACATGTTGTGAAAGTGAAACTTAACGTTGTGAATTTAAACACATAACTCTAGGTTTAGGCAACTTGGTTAGGTTAATGAGAAGATCATGACAGATTTTACTGCACTACGTCCCCTGACTTCTACCTTGGTCCCGTCATGAGGTTGGCATCTTCTTCTTGCATCTGAGCCATATCTATGAGGCTGATAGCTGCTGATGATGGCCATTCAATTGGATGACAACATCTGATGCTACTCAGCATAACTTCTCAAAGTTTTCCTGTGTCTGTGTTCACTGTCCTCATGTACACCGTCACCTAAGATTGGTTTACTTTTTTGTCTTTAGAGTTGTACAAATTTAGTGTAAATGTGTTTGCTGCATTCAAACAAAGAGCTTGCAAGTTGTGTCTTAACTCACAGGCTAACAAGACTTAGGGCTAAAATTACTGAGGTGTTTGACAAGTCTATGGCGAAGCATTCATTATTTGTTGAGATATTCACATTTCCACACTCAGCTGGCATAGGCATAAAATAATTGATCAATGATCATTGTTGCAAGCTCCACACAGTAAAGCCATTAAACAAACACACACGCACACACACACACACACACAATGACAATTGTCAGTTGAGTAACTTTGATTCTACCTATTGTTAAATCCTTTTACAGCCACCAAACCTTTCCAATTTCATTCTTTTCTGAAGGTTTTTACAGAGGGGTTTGTTCAGATATCATTAGTTTCATCATTCTTCATAATAATTTCTAAAGTGATACAGAAAGATATCCAAAACAAAATAACAAATTTGAGAATCTAAACTGTCGATAAAACAAGGATTTTGAACCATGGCTTTATCCAGTGTTCAAGTTAGCAGTTAATAATTCGAGGCATGTTTCACGGTACAAAAATTACCATAAAATCTCAAGAACAAACAGCAACATGTGTCAGCCAGAAAAAAAAAAAAAAACATTGTGGAGGGAGAAGATGGAAAGTCAAGTGAGGTCACAAAGTTCAAAAAAGACAGCAAAGAAAAACAAAAAAGCACAAGTAGATGTCAGACAGAAGGCGGTGCAGTGATGTGGCAGAGGGAAGCGGGGGTCGGAGAAACAGAGTTTTGTGGAGAGGAGAGCCGAGAGAGGGGAGAAGAGGGAGGTCAGAGTGGGAGTGAGAGTCCAGTAATTGCTTTGACCTTGAGCTGAGCCGAGGTGTAACTCAGTCAAAGTGAGTGATGAATTCCATGCCCTTGGCCCTGTTGCGGGTATAAAGTCCCTGCTTGCAGGGATTTTTGTTTATGACCACTTGAAATAAAAATCTGTAGGGAGGACAAGGCCCACTAAATGAGAGTCTGGGCGGGCAGGTTCCACAACCACCCAGGGAAACAGTTAAATGGAAAAGGTGGACTGGAGAGGGGGGTTGCTTAAAGGCCAAAGGAAACAAGGAAGACCGCAGTAGAAATATTTGTAACAGTTTGGGGCAGATGGAGTGTTTGACCTGTCAGACGGATGAAGTTTATGACCACTGATAGACTGAGAGAGGACACTGAGAGAGAAGCACTCACACTGCTTCTCTTTGTGCTCTTCTCTGTTAGGGTACAGCTGCTCTGCAGTTTCCCAGCAAAGAATGCATTAACAGGTTTTTCCTGCTCATTAAACTTTCATAAGCGACAGGAAAATATGTCATATTCTGAAATCGCTTGCACCATGTAACCCACTGTATGAAAAATGATCTTTTATGAGCCATGCCTTTTTTTCATGCTGCTCTGGGCAACTTAAACATGTCACATATTTTTGAAGAATTGAGTATTTAATAATTATTATAATTATAATAATGGATATAATAATTAATTATTTAATTTTTGAGAAATCATGGATTTGGAAATTATACTCACCAAATATAATTTGTATTAATTTTTAAGCAGTAACAGCACCTTCTACATGAGGCGTGATTTTTGCTGTAATATGATATAATATTTCATTAAATTGAAGGCTACACAGATCAGATCATGGCCTCTCTGATTTGTATCCGATTTACAAAAATCCTATATCCCGTGGATTTTTGTTCTGTCCAGATTATAAAATCAATCTGGCTTAAAAAACAGATTTGGACTGGCAGTCTAAATAAGGACAAATTGCCTTGTATTGACATTATTAGGTTACAGAGATATGATGTGCTTGAGTTGGAAGTCCATCAAGGAAATTGATATCACATCTCCTAGCAATGCCTTCGCTAAAAAAAGCTATGAAGCATTATGTAGCAGAATAGTTTCAATATTATACTGTCGCATATTGTAATTTTGGGTTATTATTAGTGGCGCAAAACTCCTTTATATGTTGTTGGCAAGAAAATCCAACCAGGCAAAAGGGAATGAATGAAGAGGGAATTCTGTGACTCCTGCAAAACCACCATTATCACCTATCCTCAGGTCCTGTTTCAAAATGTATTTTATTATTATTATTAGATGGCATTTAAGTTTTTGAAAACATGCTTATTGCATTTGGTGAAAAAAACTTACCCATGAGCATTTTATATCCAGTCCTGTTAGATCAATGGCAGGGTAAAAAGTAGGAACATCTTAGTCTGATTATTTATGCACACTCATTTCTCATATGGGATTCATGAGCAATTCTACAGGTTGCTGTGCACTTTACAATCTCAACACGACCCCCTGTTCTTATTTGTCAGCTCTTATTCTCATCTTTAAACACCACAAGAGGGGAGGTGTCAACTTTTTATGGGATTGGTTCATATTTTAATCTTGCAGAAATAAAAGATAAGATGGGCGGGGAAGGGTACAAACAGACAGTGCCATTAGACATCAAGAGTGTGAGCTGTTGTGTTATTCTCACGAACTAATATCCCAAAAAAATGAGAGAAGAAAAATTAATGCATAAATAATACATAAATAAATAAATTAAAAATTCAAACCGGCAGCGAGTTGGGCACCAAAAGGTACAGGTGAAAGAGGAATGTATAAAGAGCTTAGTGTGTAGCCTGAAAAGTGATTCAGCCCATTCTGGCGGGTCCCATCAGTAGGGGACACAACAGGCGCTGGTAAACCTTGATCCAACATGCATGGGTGATTGGCACCGAAGCCCAGAGCAGCTAAGATGATTGAGCAGGGGCCCGCCGGCCAAGCATTCATCCCGCCCAGGCAGCAGGAACACCCAGGAGGCATCGACCAGAGAGCCGACCAGGACCAGAGAGAAACACACAAACCCAGAGACCAAGAGGTCTTACCCACGAACGAGCCCACTTCGTCCAGCTCTTCTGGAGGGAGGGCCCTCGTAATCCAGGGGGCACGGGATGCGAGGGCCCACCCACCGTGTGTGTGTGTGAATTTTTTTCATTCCACAAAATTCTGTTTTTACATGTTGTGTCTCTAAAATAGTCATTTAACATAAGTCATCAGATCTGTTTCTTTGGTTTGTATTTCATAAAGAGTTTTTCTTTTAGATCAGCCTATCCAGTACACTTAAGCACAAAATGAAACTACAAAATGAAAAACCATCACCTCAGCTACCAAAGGCAAAAAAAAAAAATAACAAACAGTTCCCAGTTAAGCGCATAATGTCCTTTTGCATTCTTCCCAAATTACAGCTGAAAGAGTGCAGTATCTGGAGCCTGCTATGGAATATAACAGGGCCTTTATTTTCCAAAATGACTGAATAATGGAGCCAGTCACTTAAGGTTTAGCTGGCAAGAAATCACAGTCACCACAGGCTCTGAATTACACAGAAGAATACACATACACGTCATGCAACCAAGTCTCACAATTTTGAGCGAGACTGGGTTGCGACATGGGACAAGACAAGAAGCCCCCTAATGGTACAAGACATTCATTACATGAGACAACACATAATGATAATGATCACATGTAAACCACAATGCCTGGTCCAAAGCCTGAGGTTTCGGTGTCCTGGATGAGTATCTGCAATCTGGTGGCTGACAGTCTTTAAAACTCCACTTCCAAAAAATCCACTTGAAATGCAAATTCAAAAGGCACTTTTCTTCTACTTGAAAACTTTTTCAAAAGCGCTTTGATGGTAGTTGATTTATTTTCATCCTAATGACAACATCTAATTTCTTATCTCAGTTTGAAGCTTCTTGTGTGTTCACATCTGTCATATTTTCTTTTTGTCATTACATTATTGATGAAAATGACTTGACGGCTCATTCAGTGGTATCATCCATTTTCTCAAACTGCCTTACAGTTAAATGGCCCTGCAAACAAACAAATCAGCAAGTTGTTTTAGCAAGATTTCTATTTGAACTTTAAAAAGGGATGATCTGTGATCGAGATTTTTCTCATATACTGTAGATACAAATATTCAATCTTTAAGCACATAGGTTTGATGCATTCACAGTATAAAATAACTCATAGTTCCACCTCATTCTTCAGCCATTATTAATTGCAGCTGTGTACCAAACAGTAGAGGGAGGTTTGCCAAGACAAAGCGCAACAGTGATCCATGCTGACTAATGTGAATGGTGAATAGTTAATGTGTCCCATATTACACCTGACACTGGTGTGATGGATTACCGAAACCTCAGGCTGTAATATCTTGAAGGGGGAATGCACACAGGGATACACACACAAGAGCAAAAGCAAATGACAAAGTGCACAAAAAAATTTGCACATAAAACAACACATCAACAGAAAGTATTTCTATGAACGATGGTGTCCTGCTTGAACACCACATGTTTTGCCAAAGTTAACTTTAAACAAATATGGTTATTTTTGTAAGACATTCATATAACACATTAGGCTGCAGTAACAATTGTATTATTCTGTGGCCGGGACACATGATCATGTGTTTCAGGAGGGAATAAAATCTTTGCAACATACAGCAAGTCAGTGTCACAGGACTGGCTGATTCGCCCATCTAGGAATCAATAATAACAAAGAATAATTTTGGGGTGTTTTGGGTCTTTCATATCAGACACCGTGTTGCTTGCTATCACTGCTGATCCATGGCCATCTTGATGCCTTTTTTGCATGTCAGTGATCTTCTTCATGGCTGTTCCCTTTGGAGTCGTGTGGAGCTTACAAGCACAGCACAGACTTAATGTTAGATTAAGGTAAACTAACCTTTACCCTATGTTTAAAATCTGCGTTCTCAAAAATGGAGTATGGTCATATATCTGTTGCTATGGAAACATCAATGGATGTACGTAGGGGTGGGTGAAATCCGTCACTAGAACCGTGTGTACAACTCCTTGTTTTATGCTTGCAGTGGTGACTGTTACACTTCTCAAATGTGTGTGCTAGTTTGTTGTGTTGCAGATGCGTAGCGTGGTCCACTTGGTCTTCCTTCCTTTTTTTTTCACCAGGAAACAGAAGTGATCCCACACTGCTTATTGAACCAAATTGAGCGTCTTTGATTAGCATCCTCCTGCTAGTGATCCAAATGTGAACATGTTGTGTGAACAAGGAAGAAACAACAAGATGCTCCCAACAGCATTTTAATGGGCGAAATCAATAACGAAATCAATGTGTGAGCCAATACAAGTCTGTATATTCCAGCATCAGTTCAGTCAACTGGCCATTCAGATTGCATCAGCTTTTGCCCTCAGCACCTGAAGGATACCACCGACACAGTTGGTACACCAGTGTTTCTACCACATCCCAGTGGAAAGGTTGGATGAGCTGTAGACAGTGTCGTAAACTGGATGAAGAACTTGATGAAGTGGCTCAGCCTCCCAGAACTTGGACCAAATAATCTTGTGGCGATAGCTTGTACCTGTTAGGTCCATGAACCCTTCTGTGTGCACATACTTCCTCCACCTTTTCTTATTGGCCATGTGAAAAAAGTCAAGATTGAGCTTAGTAATGTACTTCCCATTTCCTCACTTCCCTAACCTATGAATACTTAAGGTTGTGGAGAAGTATGGTACATGACATTTGACACTATGTTTTTTAAACCAAGAGCTTTAATGAGGATTGGGTTTAACAATGAATTTGGTTTTTGCTGTCTCCATAAATCATAAGCCATCAGGGAATTCTTCATCCTCTGCACAAACACTCAGACTTTAATTGGGTACAATGAATGAAACGTCATGTTTTTATACCGTGATATAACTACCTATGCCAGTGTCATTGCTGTCATCATTACAACTGGTTGTCAACAGTTTTCAAAGTCTCAGAAATACTTTTATGGTTGCATGGAAATGGAAATGAGCACACTCATATCCACCAGGGGATTTAGACAAGTCATTACTAGAATTAGAAACATTTCAAACAGTAAGCTTTTCACCGTCACAATTAATCAGATACCTTGAAATGATAAAAAAAGAACATATTAAACGTGATATCATCAAATATTGAATTGTGACTTGCGATTCGGCCTTCGTGGGAAGATATGGGCTTTGTTTATTTCAAATCAACTTATTGTTTCGCTATGGGGGACATTGGTTGTTATTTCATGTTGTACAATTACAGCAGCTAGCTTGAGGGACAACTAAATGACAATGTAATTGGACAGATGATACAGCATGGCTCTTGGCTTCATATTCATGTCACAGGTGGTTGATAAATAACCTGCTGAGCTGAAATTGCTGTGTGTGTGTGTGTGTGTGTGTGAAACTATATTTGACAAATGATCAAAGATATCTCGCTAGAGGAGGGGAATCACACTTTATTTCCACAAGGACAGGTTCATCATGTATTCACCCACAGATACAACTATGTGTGTTCTATGTGTGGCATGTGGCGAGTGTAGGTGAGACTTTGCAGGTGCGCATGTGTGTGTTCCTTAATTTGTCCTAAACTGTTAGTTTTATCTGACAGAGTTACAGCATAGTGGCCCAGTCATCCATCTGTTCCGCAGTCCCAATGCAATTGTAATTGTATGAGTGCTGTGCTGATTTTTTTTTTATTAGACACCTTTTCCCTAAGTCCCCAGGCTCATTTTCCTTTATTAGACTGAGTCTGGAAGGACAATACAAGAGCCTCACACTGCCGCATGTAAAATCCCTCCAGGAAAAACTTCATTCCAAAGTGAGCGAGTGATAAGTGGGCAGAACTGATAGCATTGAGGGGATTTGAGAAGGAATGGTTCAGGCTGTCTTTATTTTATGCCTCTGTCCTGTTCACACAAGTGTATTTCTATCCAGCTGTCAAGAAAAATGTACTCTGGGCAAATATCTAGAGTGTTAACATTTATTTTTGACCTTGGATATACTAGCTTAAAGCTGCCAAAATCAAATATTTTTTATTAAACTATAAAGCAAGGATTCTCTGTCTGTCTAACTTTATTGTATCTTGAGAACCATTTATCCAATCAACTTCACACTCGGTGGGTGTATTGCTGGGATCCCATGGAATCCTTTGTTGAATTTGCTTCAATGTGGACATGTGACATACTCAGTATTAATAAACGTTTTGAGTGCCAGCCATTTTTTAAAATCGAATTTTTTAAAAAGTGCCTTGTGCCAGCGTTTTTTGCTCATTTTGAGTCATATTTCTAGAGCCACAGAATATTTTGTACCATGTCTTTGAAAACACTGAATAGCTCAAATGAAAGAAGAGATGAAAAAAAACTTTGTTTTTACTTTGTTCCGTTCTTGTTTTATCAGGAGAATAGAGGCCACTTTCACCAAAATCGCCACTTTTTGTCCAGAATCTGTTTGTTTTGCTCTCTCATTATAATTGTTTCCACTTCCTGCATTGATCTCTGTGGTGCATATTAACCCTTTGTGTCCTGACTACAAATCACAGAAGCCCCGAAATTACTCACGGGGTACGGCAGTCTGCGATCAGTGACCCGCTGTAAAAAAAAAAAAAACACTTCAAACGGCGTAACTCATCAATGGCACTCAAAGAGTTAATAAACAAGCACATGGCGACACCATAGACTGAAAAACCCACATTTGCTGCTGGATCCTGGATACTGTCAACACCGGATAACATTATTGTCAAAAATTTTTCTTCACAATAATGACTGCATTTTATATTTTACATGGATCCTGGAAAATAATTCTGACTTTGGAAACATGCTGGCTATATATACTAGAATTGAACCAGAGTGAATTTCACAGGTGTATCTGGATGTAAACCATGACGAGAGTCTGTTTTTCTCATATGAGCAAGGCTTTATTTCCCTGGTGTCAGACTAACTGTACAACACTGCTATAATAATGTTACCACCAGTGAAAATACCTCTGAATTACTCCATGCTCTACTATGTAATAGCAGTGGTTATGTCAAACAAGCCAATAATATTCCCATTTGGAAATTACCCCAAGCTAAGTATTTTAGTGATGTTTCTGAATGGGATTAAGTGCGACCTGAGAGTGCTTTTCAGGGATGGTGTTACGCTGGGCTAGTTTCGGATGAACCCAAATGCACGACTCGAGTCACAGATATTCCAAAGTAAGAGTCTTTATTAATAAATCAGGCAGGTGGGCACACTTGGGCACTGACACACTCTTCCTGGCAGATGGAAGAGAGATAAGCTGTCACAAGAATCTCCCTCTTACACTGACCATCAAATGGACAACTAGAAACTTAAGGCTAGCAACTCAAAATCGACTGTGAAACTGTGAAAACTACAACAAAAGGTCTTAGGCTATTCACTAAAAAACTTACTAAAAAACAAAATACAATCTATACTAGAGGCTATGAAACTTTACAAAAAGAAGGCACTCTATACTTGAGGCTATTAAAAAATACAAAGTAAATACTCTCCACTAAAGGCTACAAAACTTCCAAATTCAACAATCTCACAAAACAAGAGGAAGCCAGGACTATTTAAACGGACACTATGTAATTTTTCCTCCCATGTAGTGGTTAAATTTGACTTTGCATGCATTGCAACATGGTTGGAACTACGGTAAGGAATGGGTCAACTCCTGGGCAGCCACTTTTTGGCGAGGATTCGGCGCGGCATAAGTATGGTCTTGTATTATGACCAAAAGTGCAGTGCAGGTTTTAATTTAGTGCCGGGTAAGTAAAACCGGCGTCTCCACCTTGCTTCTCTGTGAAAATTTGTCCTATTTCTTCGCCCAGGAGGATAAGTCAGATTGTTGGCATATGTTATTTTACACCAATGAGGATCTATTTATGAACGAAGACATTGATTTGAGGTAATAAAATATTTTAAAAATTACATAGTGTCCTTTTAAGGTAATGGGACACAGGTGGAAACAATCAGGACGGGGCAGACAATCACACAGGTGGGAACACAGGAGGGCAGGAAGCAATGACATGAAACACAAGGCAGACCGCATAACTACAAAATAAAACCATGAAGTGACAAGACAACATGCAGACATGAGACAAAATGGGCAACTTAACATAAGACACAGACAAGGCATGACAGGTGGATGTAGTTCATTTGTGGGGCCCAGGCAGACTTTCACCCTTTCTCTAACTGGCAATGTTGGTGGTACAAGAAGTAGGCCACTCAAACATTATTAACTATTAATAGTTCAATTAATAGAACCGTAACCTGGGAGTACAATGGTAATAGTAACATAATTCAATATTCAACATATAGCAAGTACAGGAGGGAGTGAAGGAAATCGTGCCTGGGAGTACGGAGTGAATGAATGTAGTTAAGGAAGTTGTTTTAATTGGATCAGTGTCTGTGTGTGTATCTTCTAGCATCTCTCCTTTGTCAGTTTCATTCCCCACTTTGAGTAAATTCTTGTTGTTTCCTCTCACTACATGTACACATTTTTCTTTTGTTGTTTCTTTTCTACACCTTCTCCTCCTCCACAATTATTTCCTCCTCTTTTTTCTCCTTCTCTAACTCCACTCCCCTCTCTCTCTGTTCCATTCTTGGTAAATCACAGTCATTTTGTGCCATTATGATAAATACCATGAACAAACAAGACCATTACAGGAAGATTTGCATTTACCTACTGGCCTTCACTCCTCCATTTTGCATGAGGGATGCAATAAAATGAGCATGACTCTTTCACAAGATGGGGTGCTTTTCGTGCAGCATAAATTGAATGAAAGCATGGAGAATTTCTGGAAATGGCAGTTGGTGGTGGGGTGATGAAGAAAACTACCTGCAACATGTTTATTTAGAAAGTGGGAAACATGTAATTGTCATTGCATGTGAGCTACCATGGCTGGAAACACAAGAAAAACTGTGCTATAGAGTGATTTCAGCCACATTGTGGCAACATATCGTCAAATGATGATGCTTGGTCACTGTCTGTCGTTGTCTGAATGATACACACCAGGCTTTCAGCTAATCCAGATGCATCATTATGAAATGATTAGAGCAACTGATGTAGATAAAGAGCCAGAATATCAATTTTGCGAGGAGGTCAGGGTGGACATTCAAACAGGACATCGCTATTTATGAAACCTATGTAGACCTAAGTTAGATCACTATCAAGAAAACATGTCATTCATGTGACAAAGACAAACTTACACAGGGTCCCTGACAACTCCAAAACTGATGCTAGAGGGGTAGATAGAGCGTCATAGTTTGATGCGTAGGGCCACTGACCAAGCGTTTGAATTTGAGTGTCAGGAGTGAGAATGTGTTCTCGTGGATTGCAAATTATAAGTACCCTATACGTCAGAAATATACAGCAGAAGTGTATAAAATAACACTCGCAAATACCAAACAAAGATTGCATTGGTGTAATGTAATTATTGACTGTCAAGCCAAGTCAAGTCAAGTTTATTTGTATAGCCCAATATCACAAATTATGAATTTGCCCCATTGGGCTTTACAATCTGTACAGGATATGACACCCTCTGTCCTTTACAAATGACCCTCGCATCGACTAAGGAAAAACTCTCCCAAAACAAACCTTTTAACAGGGAAAAAGAAACGGAAGAAACCTCAGGAAGAGCAACAGAAGAGGGATCCCTCTTCCAGGATGGACAGACGTGCAAATCGATGCCATGTGTACAGAATAACACAATGAAAACACATTAACACTACATACAAAATTGTATGAAAATGTCCAACTCAATATAACAACAGCTAATATACAGTGTATATATAGAATTGTATGAGAGTGTCCAAGGGGATGAGGAGCATCATCAAGCTATCAGCAGTGGATGAGAAGCACGTCTTCCTCTCCACCACGCCAACCAGAAGAAGCCTGGGCAGCACGTCCTCCTCTCCACCACATCAACCAGAAGAAGCCTGGGAAGCACGTCTTCCTCTATCCACCACGCCAACCAGAAGAAGCCTGGGCAGCCCGTCTTCCACTCCACCACACCAAACAGGAGAAGCCTCCGCAAGATGACCTCATCACCACCAGTCAGATCCCTTTTCCAGGATGGATACAATAGATGTCATTTGTATAGATGAAAAACAAACATAGCCTTCATATAACAACATCCATCCATTGTCTACTGCTTATTCTCACATGGGGGGGCCGGGGCTGGAGCCTATCCCAGGTACCTTCTTGCTGTGAGGCGACAGTGCTAACCACTGCACTGCCATGCCATATAACAACAGTTAATAAATAATTGTATGGCGAGAAAATGTCCGTGGGGATGAAGAGCTGCATCAAGCTGGAGGCAATGGATTCTGGGGAACACGTCCTCCTCTCGCTATTCCAAATGGATGAAGCATAGGCAGCATTTCCTCCTCTCCACCACACCAAAGAGAGGAAGCCTCAGCAAGATGTCCCCGTCACCACCATGTCAAACACATACCAAAAGATAAAGCCTAGTCTGCCCAACCACTATTCCACCAGGTAAATTGAACCCATGGATACCTATGAAATGAGAAAGCTCAGGGACTCAGAGGCACAAAACTAATTTGTAACGTGTTAAAGGAAGGGAAAAGTAACACATCCTCCTCACCACTGCTCCAACAGATAAGAGCCTAAGCAGCATTGCCTCTTCTCTACCTCGCCAAACAGATGAAGCCTGAATGACACAACCTCCTTCCTATCAAGTAGCCTCAGTTCATGGATACCTGCCAGATGAAAAAGCAAAAGAACTCCAGGGACCTATAGCAGCAGAACTATGGACTGATCTAAGGCAGCTTGAGCCAGACTGAAAGGTGGAGTTGGTTCTACTGAAGAGGAGCTTGATGAACTGAAAGCTCTGGTTTTGTAGACCCGAAGAACCTCCAGTAGTCCTGCATTCTGAGAGAGCTGCAAAGCATTATCGCAGCCTTGACAATGATACATTGACTGATCAACGTAGTCTCATGAAATACTTGTATGATATCATACGAAAAGTAAGGCACAGTTTTTCGTGCATATCTTACAAATGACCAGCAACATGACTGATCAGCAGTCATGTTAAAAATGCAGTGATGGTTAGGTTTAGGGATAGGATTACAGGGTTAGGCTTATGGAAATAAAATGCATAATTCCTGCTAGAAATGTGATCAAAATGCACCCAAACTCATAAACTACTCCACTAAAAATGTAACGAATGTTCGCTGAGAATGTAAGGAATGTCCGTCATGTTTTTCACAGACGTCCGAATTACGTGGGTTATGTATGGATTTTAGTGAAGTATTTTTCGTACTGATTTGTATGAATATTTCATTATACCAGCTTGGATTGATAGACACACAGTACTATTCAGATGTGTGGTTCATTATTTGTGTTTTTATCTTGGGTTAAGGGAGTAATATGTGGAACACAACATCATAAATGTCTCTGTACAATAAGCACTGAAAACATGCACAGTATTATCATTTTTATTGTAATTATGGTGAAGACATGGACAGTTTGGTTGTGACCCTAGACATCCTGAAACCTGGACAATACCAGACAAACTGGGTCGTCAGGTCACTGTAGTCATGGAGCTACGGATGTCCAGATAAAACTTTTTCAATTTCGAAACAAGACCGATATTGCAGCCTTGAGTATTGGCCGATACCAATATTGATCCGATACAATATCAGCACAAATCATACCTACTTTTCTTACTTATTTTGTAATATGGAATATTAGAAAATGATTGATCAAGTGATATTACTCAGAGAACAATAGTCCGCAACAGTCGGTCTGAGAAAAACCCATTTATTATTAACCAATGGGTTACATAAACGGCAGATTTCTATACTATATACAACGCTTGTCTCATATGATAAGGAATCTTGTCATGATAGAAGGAGAGCGTGGAGCTTAGATATTAAGGAAGAAATTGATGAAGCTGAGTGGGCAACAGCCTGTTTAAAAGCTCAAGTACAAACCATTAATACCCGAATGAAACTGCTACAGCACAAGTGGCTAATGAGGACATACATAACCCCTGGGAAGCTAAATAAATGGTCCCCTGACATTCCAGATACATGTGTGAAGTGTTTAACTGAGAAGGGTACCCTGATTCATTGTGTATGGAAATGTCCTAAGCTGTTAGCTTTTTGGAAAACGGTTGTCCACACTCTAAGTAAAATTACTGGCATTCAGGTACCCTGTATAGCAAAGCTTTGTATTTTAGGGATATACCCGGATTGCTTCTCTGCCAACTCCAAATGTAAGACTCTGATCAACTTTGGCCTCCTGCAGGCCAGGAGGATGATTGCTTTGTCCTGGAGAGAGACTGAAGTATCCACAGCACAATCTTGGATTAGAGAGATGGCAATGTGTGTTACTCTGGAAAAGCTGACCTATATAATAAGGGGCAAAGTACAAGAATTTGAAGAGCTATGCCCTTAATGGACTTTCTCAAGCAGTAGTGGATCATGCGTTTCCATAAGATTATTTTTTATTATTTATTGATTTTTATTCATTTATTTATTTTTAATTTAAATTATGTATATATAAGTTATCTTACTTTACTTATTTAATTTAATTAATTATCATTAATATTATTTTACAGTTTTATTATTATTGTTTGTATGGGTATGCAGAAGGATTTGTTTGAGAGTTACTGTGGAACTGTTTCTGTATGCTCATGTTGAAAATTAATAAAAACATTGTTCAAAAAAAAACAAAAAAAAAAACAATGGGTTACATAACCTATTAAACATAAGAATATTCTAGAATTGTATAAAATAAATGAAAAACAAATTAGAAGACTGAAAAATAACCTCAATAAATCCAATAAAAACAAAAAATATATATATTTCAAAGTTAAAAACAGCCACTAGTTTAACTGTAGCATGAGCATATACTATAATTGAATAGAATAAATAAAAAATAAATTAGAAGACCCTGAAGATCTTCATGCTGTTTTTTTTGTGATGCATGTTGACTAGAACAACAGTTATTATGGTACCGGGTAGGAAGCATGAGCACGTTGCGCGCACACGACACTTATTACGGTGGCTGGAGAGGAAGCAGAAAGCCTGACAGAGCATGTTGAGGATGGACTAGAGCACAGTTTGTGGGTGTTGTTGCTGTATTAACTGTTGTTTTAGCAGGAAATGTCCCTGGATTTCATTTCAGAAATCTGGTCACTTTATATTAAACCCCCCCCGGTTCTTTGCCACCATGGGAAACTTTGCACTCAGCTGCAACATTGGACTTAAATGAATAATCCTGCCACACGGCCTACATCACTCCTGCTCCTTGCTACTTTGTTAGCACCTTAGCTCAGCTGTTGTTGTGATAGCTGGGCTCTGCATGCTGCTCTGGAGTGGACTGCTGGTATCGGAGTGTTTATATTGGAGATTTTAGAGGCAGTCCGATATCATCCAGTACTAGTTTTTTCACTGATATCGGACAACATCCCAAAGGGAAATATCTTCTTTCTTCAGCGGTCCACAGTGCTTTAGACATCATTCAGCAGTCACACAAACACACACACACACACACACATATTCATACCTTGCTGCTATGCAAGGTGCCAACAATCGAACCACAGACTTTCCAGTTGGTGGACGACCTGTCCTGCTTCTGAGCCACAGCTGCTCACTTGTTGGCTGGTTAAGAGTGGTGGGATGTCAGCGGTCAATGATGGTTTCAAAAAGTACTTAAAAATATTTTTTCAAAAGTTTTCAAAAAAAGAATCACCACAACCACAAGAGACCCTTGAGCATACAGTCATAATTAAGCACCAAAAGTATTAGGGTGATGGCTCCAGTAATAGCCTATGCAAGCTTAGCTGCAGACAGACAGACAGACCAATATACTTACATACATACACTTATGACAAAAAGCATGATCTCCCCACAAGCTGTTCCTTGGCAGAGATAAATTATTACACTTGTGGGCGTTCATATTTTGCGTGCAGTTTGTGACACTGCACAGATCAATTTTAAAAGTATGCTTATTTCATGTCCATATTAATGGCACTCATTGCATCATTTCCTGCATAGAGATGTGACAAAGCTACTCTCAAGCTATGGGTTAGTGGTCAGTGTTTGCTCAGAATCCATGGCCGACAGCTTGATGCTGCTCTTCATCCCATTGGACTGTCAGTCCACACTCCGTACTATTTGGCTGTAGGAGAATGGGGAAACAACAATAAAGCTTCTTATTAAACCAGAAAGGGCAGATGTGGACCTTCCAATTCTGTTCCAATCAACTGCAATGCCACACTAAATCCACCATTTGTGCTCCCGCTTTTGGCTAAATAATTAAATCCAATGCATGATGATAGATAATGTGTTGTTCAGTCTATGAAGTGTCTGGAGACTATAGAGCATTTTGTCCCAATAAGAGACTGATAAGAGACTCTTAAGCCTTTGAAAAGTGGAACACACTTTGCTGTCTCTGGATGAGAGCCCCCTTAGTCATTTCAATTTGTCAATTATGGCCATTCCTCTGTCAGTGTCTCTTTTTTCTCTTTTTATTGTTAGCTATTTAGTGACAAATTGCTTCATGTATCCCTCTCACTTTTTCTCTTTGTGTCTCTTCACAGGGAGATGAAGTACTGACTGTGATTAAAACTAAGGCTCAGTGGCCAGCGTGGCAGCCGCTCAACCTGTAAGTATCACTCAATGTCAGTTTGATGAAAGGGTAAAGGTGTTTGTGTGCGAGATATTGAAAGTTAATGTTCTTGAAAACATGGTGTATCCACACTTAAAGCTCCTCCAGCAAGCCACCCCACTCCTTGAGATGCATTTTTGGAAATGGGAATATTGAGCACTGAGATTGATTTGCAGGTTACATGTGAGGAGTGGGGAGACAAGGAGGCACAAGGAGGTCGTGACAAAATCCTCTGGTTTTTAATTCAGTCTTTGTTGGATCCTTGGTTCTGTTCTGCACTGAACCTTGAATTATAGTTCAGCATTATTCCTGACGGCTCATCCTGCTAAACAGGAAAAGAGAAGAAAGATGGAGGCAGAAAAGGCTGAGACAAAACTATGGATAAGGAGAGGACAAACCACAGTGAACATCGGTGGAAACATTGAGACATCTGAAGGGACTGAAAAGTGATGCAGAAATTTCTGCTTTCGTTCTGTTGGACAAGTAATTATTTGTTTAGCTTTGGGAGGAGTTATTATTTTTATGAAATATGTATGTTTGCTAACTTAGCTACTGTTGTAGCGCGTATTAGCTCGATGCTAAATTTAGCTTCTCTGTGGGTGTAAGCCGGTCGTAGGTGCAGCTTGTATTGAAGAGGTTATAGGATATGACATTTTGACCATATTGCACAATCATAATCTCCAATGTCTGTATTATTAAGGTGCTCACAGACTCCAGTAGACTGAACGGAGCAGAATCTGGATGTCCGTTAAGCTCAAAGCTTCCATAGTGCTCTGCTGCTAGCCGTTTCCTGTGAATTTGTTTCTGCGAATCAGACGAATCATGTCACATTTAAAATGGGTCGATGTGAAAAATCCATTTGAGCGAGTATGTTAGGGTAGGGCTGTGCGATATGGATAAAATTCTATAGCCTGGTATAGCCAAGTTTATATAACGATATACTGTATATCCCGATATAGTATTTTTTCTGATGTGTTTTTACTTTTCATTGCACTCTCCTGCGTCTCCTCCGTGGTGTATATGCTTTTATTCTGAAGGCTTACTTTGAGAATGACCGGAAGTCCAGCTATGTTAGCGCTGTACTTTTACTATGCAGTTTGGCTGGTAATAAAGATGTGTTTTAAGTGATAATGAAACCTCTACTCCCAAGCTATAACTGCTGCAAACAAGTCCTTACGGGTGACGTGAACATGCTAAAACAAAGCAGTAGTGTTGCTGCGGTTACAGTAGCCGTCACACTATTATGTCTATGCTATGCACTAACGTTAAAGTGTAGCAACAGAGCTAGCTAAGTCGCTAAATGTTAAAATTACAATATAAACAACAGAGGCTTATATCGGACGTACGGTAGACATTTTTGTACTGCACTATGATATATATTGTAATATCGCACAGCTTTATGTTTGGGCCTTCAGCCCAGTACAAATCTATAATGCTTCATACATAACATTTTGACCATAATGTACAGCCATAGTCATCAGTGTCTGCAGGTGACATTATGACGTTTTGGCTTTGAGTGGGATGTTTTACAACTGTGGTGATATAACATAATGACTCCCTGCTGAATCCTGTTGTTCAAGTTTGAGGGGGTGTAGCTTTGGTTTGGACAGAGCACTGATGGGAGAGGGAGGAGAGTCTGGAGCTTAGAAGAGGGTGAGAGGAAGTGCCACTTTCAAATCTTGCTAACTCTCTGAGATGCTGGACTATACCTTTAAACATAAACAAGAGCAAACCAAATTCTTCATCCATGATGAAAGGGACTATCATGGAGAGTCCAGACAATCACCAGACAAGGGGAAACATGAGGCCAAGAAGTAATCTGAAAAGGGAAGTAACAAGATCCCTACAAAATAAAACAGAAAATGACAAAACCATATGGATGAACAAAAGGTAATTTACCTTGACGAGACATGACAGATTATCTTATTGGCAGTTAACCAGACCCATGAAAACGAGACAGGATAAACTGGATTGAGAGGTCTTTTTGTAATTTGGGACGAACATAAGCAGAGGCTACCAATGACTCATGACATGTGAGAATAACATGGCATGTTAGAGTAACAAATTTCACAGGTTTTCTTTCCTCTAAATTCCTGTATTGATGTTTACGAGCAATTCAGAGTTACAGCCTGTCAGTCACAGTAAATGCATCCATGGGAAATGCCCACCCAGTGGCATAAAGCATAGATGCTGGTCCAACAAATATACACATAAATATGTTGCTGCTGCCATATCATTGTGGAGTATAAGGAGTGTTTCAGCTCAATTAAATCCTGTTTCTCTGATCAATGGGGGTTATTACATTTTACACCAAGTTGACCATGAACATGTCATCCACATCAGAGCTCTTGATGGATGTCCCGATCATTTATTCCCAATGTTTTTAACAGGATTACGCTTTACAGAGTCCCTTACTCTGTTTCTGGATGCAGAAGTTAAATTTTCAGTTGAAAAGTCACGTCTCTCTGTGGGTTGAGGAAATTGTACATCCTTTGCTATATATAATGTTTTGGTCTGGTAGCCAAGCCAAAAACAATGTTGATTTTCTCTTTTTGTGATATTTTGGAGGCCCACAAAACAACATGTCATTTTAATTCTGCTACCCAGGCTTTCCTTCAAGCCAAAATTGTTCTTATTATCTAAAGCATAACGTAGTCAGTCTGGTTTGAAATAAACAAAGATAAACAAAATTCTTGCCAAGTGATCCATGATTTACATTACATACAAATACTACAGTATATTTACATAATTTACATGCTGCAGACATAATCTTCATTTTGAGCATGGGGAAATTCTTAACTTACAGGATGAGTACTCTGGAAAAAATAAAGCTGGATGTTCCATTTCTTACATACTCTATGAACTATTAAATATAACTGAGATGCAAATACTATTGTATTGTAACGTATGCAATACAAAACCAATCACATATTCGTAATTATTTAATGATTCCTTCCTTCATGCAGCTCTTAAAAGCCAGGACAACTTTTCTTAATTGTCACATATCCTGTGTATTCTTTAGTTCAAGAGCAATTAGAAACACATTCCTTGCCCTCAGCACTGAAAGAGCATGGACACACACACATGCACACACACGCACACACACACACACACACACACACAAACCCACACATAGCAATGTACTATATCTTTCACTAAACATCTGCTTAATTACCCCTCCTAGCGTTGTCTGTCATTTGCAATATATTGTGCTACTATTATTTTTTACAAATGAGAACACACACACACACACTGTGAGCACAAAATATGAGCTAATTGTGTTGCATGCAAAGTTGTCACGTTCTTCCAAAATAGCTATGTTAGCACTTATGACTTTTTTCATGAATATACTTCCAATTACCCCATTATTATCTTTGAATATTTTATTTTCACCAGATTTTAGACATTCAGACATTATGGGCTATTTCCTACAACTGACTGGATATTTCAGAGCTTTGATTATCCAACAATTAGTCGAGAGTGACTTGGGTCAGAGGTCTTGACATCATAGCTGGCCAGTTTGCAAGTAATTAACTAAATTTGCCTTACAGAGCATTGAGATACAGGCAAAGAAGATTACTTTTAATGCACTTAGAGCTTTCTGTTTTTGTGAATGTAAAATGTCCGCAAAATTTCAAAGTCTAAAGTCCAGAGCAAAGGGAGCTGCTCTCCCAAACAGAAAAACTGCTCTTAAACTGTCTGAAACAACTTGCTTTGAGTCACACCTTTTCTTCTGTAACGCTGTGATGTCATGAAGTGACATGTTTTGTTTCGCAGCTTGTTTGGCACGCCCTCAAATAAAGCTAGCTTAGCAAGAGTGGAGTTGGAGCAGAGTCCAGAGGGTTTAGTTTTGTTGTCCAGTCACAACAGTGGACCATCTGACTAATCCGAGCAGATTGGGCCTTTTTGAAGGGATCTTATGTAATGTTCTGTTTTAACTTCAGCCACCAAAACAGAGCATCAGAGCAGAGAACAGAGCATTCAGATAGAGTGTGAAAACGTGTGCTGCAGCACAGCTGGTATGAGAAAAGGCTTTATCGAAAATTAAAGCCTAAAAACATGTTCAAGTAGAAACGCAAAATACAAGTATGAACATGAACATTGACATAATTTGCCCTCTTTAAAAAATATTTGAAATGCAGCTGAATAATCTGGATATGCCCTTATTTATATACAGTGCTTTACTGTATATTTATATATTTAATATATAAATTTATTAGAGCACCCGTAAAAACAAGAAAACTTTTAGAAATCTGTCGAAAACTTTTTTAACCTGAACATTGTATTGTTATTTATTAGGCAAATAAAAACAACTGAAACAACTAAATAGCCTTTATTCACATTTATTAACCAAAGATGTTAATATTTTATTTGACCTCCTTTGGCTCTTATAACATTTTACATTCTTGCTGGCATTGTCTTTATATACTGATCAACAGTCTCTTTTGGTATTGAGTACCAAATCAGTTCTAACTGTTACTAGAGACTTGCTTTGGATGAGACTTGTGTAATCTGTTTTTGAATTGGCCAGTCGTTCAGTTCCAGTACTCCATAACATAATGGAATCTCCACCATGTTTCAGCTGTTTAGCAGTGTATATATATATATATATATATATATATATATATATATATATATATATATATATATATAATTTTATTTTATTTTTTTTTTTTTCTTTACCCACCAGGCGAGCAGCTCCATCAGCAGAGTTTTCTGTGGACCGGACCCGTCACCTGATGTCCTTCCTCACTATGCTTGGGCCCAGTCCCGACTGGAATGTAGGGCTGTCAGGAGAGGACCTCTGTACCAAGGAGTGTGGCTGGGTCCAGAGGCTGGAGACAGACCTCATTCCCTGGGATGCAGGCACTGACAGTGGGGTCACATATGAGGTAATTCATCCTAATTTTAGAAGGTAGGCAAGGAACCTGAGAGGTGTACTTAAGATCCAGTATAGAGTTGGCAGTTGTGTCACAAGCAAACCTCCTTAATACTGTTGTGACTGTCATGAAATGATAATGAGAGAGGGCCATCAAGGTTAATTTGATGTCATTGTACAACACAGGGTTACACAACATAAGTGTAGTTGTGGTCCCCTTAAGCTACACAAGAAGACAGATAATATAGCCAGCATCTAAACATAATAAATCTGGCATGTGAGATTCATCGACTTTGATTACATTTGAGAACCAAGCATCACTGTTGCAGATATAGAGCCTTCTTCCCCTCGTCCAACCGTCCTTTATTCTATTGCCACAGCAATACGGCCTGGCGGTCAAGTGTAACAGGCAGATCCAGGATACCATGATGGAGCCAGGTCTCTGCAAGAGTCATATTTCATCCATTCCCACTTTCAAGCAAAAAGACCATCAGTCAGAATCAGGCTAAGGTACTGGAGCAGCCCTAGGCAAGTCTTGCACTGATCCAGCTCCCATCCCTCTCTTCCCAGCTTAGTCTGGCTGTGTCGTCGAAGGATGGTCAGTGATCGCCTCAAGGTCCACTGCACTTAATCTAATCTCTACCTCCTTATTTATATTGCCCAATATCACAAATCACAAATTTGTTTCAGGGGTCTTTCCAATCTGTACATGATATGTCATAGCCCTTATCGTACAAAGGAAAAAAGACAACAATGGTAAATGGCATTGTTATGGTGCCTTCCAACCACTGACAGCGCTTTCCAACATTCACATGCACATTTATCCACTGATGGCAAAGGCTGTCACACAAGGTGCCAATCTGCTTTTTTTTTTTTTTTTTTTTTTTTTTCACTTTGTCTGCATTGTTCTCATTGTTCAACACCACAAAAGAGTGTCGACCTTTTATGAGATTATGCATATTTTAGTCTTGCAGCAAAAGCTTTTAATATTTGGTGCGTGTATGTGACCATCACCGGCCCTCCCTGGAATCTAATCTTACTTTATTTATTGGAATTTCCTGTTATAAGCCAGAGAGGGACGTGCTACACCTGGGTGATAAGAGGGGGAAATAAATGACAGACAGGGAGATAAGACAAAACAAAAAGGGAAGTTTACAGACAGGCAGTGCTATTGGAATAAAAAAAACGTGTAAGCTACTGTGTCATTCCTAACACCTTCATCGCAACACCCAACAGTATTGTACACCAGAGTAGTGGAGAACCTAACCGTATAGAGTAGGCTACCGAGAACACAAATGAAAGAAGTATGTGGAGAAAATATGACCTTAGTGAGAAGTCGGACGAATGATTTGGCACATACTAGCAGTTCACATCAGTACTCATCAATGTGACTCGTGAGGAGTTAATAAGGTCTGGATAAAACATGCATGTGTGTAGAACACCGAAGCCCAGAGCGTCTACCACGACCCCTCATGGCCAGATCGGCCAGGTGTCCACAACAACCCGGGGAAGTGGGAGCATCGACGATGCCAAACCCAGAGAGCCACCCGGGCCACCGAGAACCACGCAGATCCAACGACCAGGAGGAGACAGAAACCACCACCTCCCAGGAGGCCAAGACAGGTCCAAGGGGCCAGCGACACGAGGGCCCACCCACCCCCAACCACCCCACCATCCACCCCCATCCCCATGGCCCATGGCCCCATGGCCATTAATTTAATTTAGTGATCCCAACCTATTTATGGGCTTCCCCGGTTCCAGACGAGGAAGCCTATCACCCAAAACGTGGTTAGTGCTACCCTGTGTGTAATGTGGTGCATTAAAAGTTGGAAGGGCAGGAGAGGCTGCAGGGGAAGAACAGAGGGCTGCAGGATAAGGGTACCTGCAGCCAACCCTAATCCGAATCCCCAAGCCACCCCAAACCCCCCCAAAAGCGTGAGTGTGTTTACTGTATTAAAATTGAAGAGCAGGGGGGGCAAGTGGGTGGGAGAGGGGGAGACTGCAGTGCCCTGGAGCACTGCAATTCGCACCATCAAATCTCCCACTGTCCTCACCCCCACCTGTCTTCAAAGCCCTATGTGTTGAGTCCCTATATGTGCCTAAATGTGACTATGTATAGTGAGGTGCAAGATATGCACATTAAGAGGCAGTCTGGTGTGGACCCGGCCCATGGGAACATGAGAGGGGAGTAGAAGAGATGGGCATAGCTCCTGAAGCACTGGGCCCCCAGGATCAAGAGGCCAGGGGCCAGGGAGATCCCACACAAACCAGCAGGCCCCAACAACACCATGACCCTGAAAGCTGCAGCCTCAGAGCAGAGCCCCAGCAGCCATGCAGAATTAGAGATGCAGCGACCAACCAGCACAGCCGAAAAGGATCGATACGCACTCCACCAGCCGGGAGCCAGATGCGCAAGCCAGCGCTGTCCGGCAAACAATCCCCCTAGCGGCGGACCCAGATCGCTCCCCCCCAAGCCCCGGGATGCCCCCTTGTGTGCGAGGGGAGGCCCCCCCCGACCCACCGTAACACCGATCCGCCCCACCACCCCCCCAGCACGAGGAGACAAGCTCCGCTGGGAACGGAGCAAGCCCCCATCCGGCTTGGCCCCATCACAGCCCAGGAACGCGTCGGACCCAGATCGAGGATCGAGCAAGCTGAGCTTGGAACTCCAGTGGTGATATGCAGACCCAGGCGATTGCCTGAGCACGTGCGGGCCAGAGCACCCCCCCCCCAGAAGAGAGCCCCCGGCCCCCAAGCCAACCCCAGCGACGAGGACCCCCCAGACACCCCGGGGACGGGAGAGGGGGGAGGAGGAGCAGGCAGGCAGGAGAGAAGAGAGGAGGGGACGCGGGCAGGAAAGGAACTGGGAAGCACCCAGCACTCCAGTCCACCTTCAGACTTATTCTTCTGGAGAGTAGCCAGGCTGATTGTAGCCTTTTTGTTCTTTGAGTAGAATTTACCGATAGCTGAATCTAATGTTTGGAACCATTTTGTTGTGGGTTTAAATGGGATCATGGAGAAGAGATAGTTGATTTGGGGTAATATTTTCATCTTGACAGTAGCTATTCGTCCCAACAGTGAGATAGGAAGGTTATTCCAACGGCTCAGATCACCACACACTTTGTCCACAAGTGGTGTGAAGTTCAAGTGGACAAGATCTGAGAGTTTGGAGGAAATATTTATGCCCAGATATCTGATGTTGCCTGTAGGGAAAGAGTAATGAGTGTTTTGGATTGCAGGATTCCATGAGCTCTCTGTTAAAGGCAGTATGATTGATTTTGACCAGTTGATGGAGTAATCTGATAGGCGTGAGAAGGTTGTGATGAGTTTACATACTTCCTTCATTGATGTTTTTGGTTTTTCTAAATAAAGTAAAATGTCATCCGCGTATAGATTAATTTTGTGTTCGGACTTCAGAGAGCAGATACCTTTGATACTGTTGTTCTGACGTACCGCTGCAGCCAATGGTTCGATAAAAATTGCAAACAGTAAGGGAGAGAGTGGACATCCTTGTCTAGTTCCCCTTTGCAAAGTGAAGCTTTGTGAAGTGATCCCATTAGTCGTGACAGTAGCTTTAGGTGAGTTATACAGAGTTGAAACCCACTGGATAAATGAGTCACCGAAACCAAATTTATGAAGTACAGAGAAGAGAAAGGACCAGTTAACTTTGTCAAAGGCTTTTTCTGCATCAAGTGATATAACGATCGCTTCTCTATTGCAGCGCTGTGTCAAATTGATCAGATTTAGAAGCCTTCTAAAGTTGTTAGTGGAGTGTCGGCCTTTAATAAATCCTGTTTGATCGTTGTGAATTATAGCCGGGATAATTTTCTCCAACCTGGAAGCGAGTGCTTTAGATATAATTTTGATGTCAGAGTTGATTAGCGACAGAGGTCGATAGCTAGCAGGCTGCGTGGGGTCTTTATCTGGTTTCAATAATAACTTTATTGCAGCTGTGTTCATGTGAGCGCTTATATAGCCTTTATTTTTAATCTCCATAACTGTTCTGAAAAAAAGGGGTGCTAGCATTAGCCAGAAATGTTTGAGAAATTCAGCAGGGAAACCATCCGGATCAGGTGCTTTGCCCGCTGACATACTATCTAATGCACATTGTAATTCACTGATAGTCATTGGAGCATCTAAGATGTCTCTGCATTCAGATGTTAGTTCAGGCAGCTTTAGATTGTTGAGAAATGTGTGAATATCACCTTTGTTGGGGTTAACTGTTAACTGCTGAATATAGCTGATTGATTTCTTGAGGTGATTGAGTATATTTGCCAGTAGGATCCTGTATTGCTGTTATAAAAGATTTTTCTCTGTTGCGTTGTACTAAATTCGCAAGAAATTTGCCTGATTTGTTGCTATGCTCGAAATCATTGTATCGCAGTTGTTGTAGTAAAAAATCTGCTTTCTTTGATAAAATGTCGTCGAGGCATAACTTTGCATTGTGTAACTCAGATTGTAATTGTTCGCTTGGATTTAATGCATAATCCTGCGAAAGTTGTTTGATTTTTTCCTCAATGTCTGTCTCTATTTGTTGTTCCTTTCTTTTCTTGTATGAAGAGTACGATATTATTTTACCTCTAATTACGGCCTTCCAGGTTTCCCAAAGTAAAGAAGGAGATGAATCTGGAAAGTCATTATTTTCTAGAAAGTCTGCCCACTCTCTCCTTACCATTTGATCAAATTCAGGATCTTTAAGTAGAGATATGTTGAAGCACCAAGTCTGAGGAGGTTTACGGTAAGTGTCAGTTTGCAGACTGAGGGATATAGGTGCATGGTCACTGATGATGATTGGGTGAATTCTAGTGGTAATTTTGTGTGTGATGGAGTTATTTGAAAGAAAAAAGTCAATTCTTGAAAATGACTTGTGTACTGCAGAAAAGAAAGTATATTCCCTTTTTGTTGGGTTTGTCTGCTTAACTCTCTGAGTGACAAAATACAACGCTTGAGTGCCATAGACGTATATATACGTCTTTTGATTTTTGGCAGCTGGCACAAGAGGGCACTTTCACACAGCCTGTGACAGAGCCATACATAGAGAGAGTACCGACGACTAGCATTTCTGTTATGTAGTAAACATGGCATACACCAAACACGTGACTACCTTTGAACCAATCCCACATAGGGTTGCAAACGGGCAGAAAATTTTCGTAAAAATTTCCCGGAAATTTCCATTGAAATGTTAATCTTGGAAATTTTGAAAATATTCCATATTGGAAACCTTCCATGGGAATTATGGGAATTAATGGGATTTAGGGGAACTAACTGGGAATATATTATATCCAAGCATAAATATAAACAGAAGTCATAAGAAACATCCATACAAAATGTTTTCAAGAGATTTCTATGAGACAAGACAAGATATTGTAAGAATACTAATGCAATGTGATGAACAGATATAAATAGTAAGGTTAGCTACACAACTGGAATGACCTTCAAAACATATTGCAGGAGGCAGAAAAAACAGCAACATGTGGTAGCTAGCATCTGCCTTATGTTATGCTAGCTATGGCTTATTTAGCATCGAACATATCAGATTGCTAGCTACCAGATGAATACATTTGTATGTTATGTTATTTGCTATATAAACATTTATTAAATATTTTCCCCATAATATCATCAACATTTAGTTCACTTTGTTAAGTCCACAGGCTCAAATGTGTGCCATCAATAGTCTAATCTTCTGTACATGTGATGGAGGCATGCACAGTGCCAGTAGGGTGTGTGTGGTCTCAATAGCCATGGAGTAAGCAGTGTGCTCTGCGCATGTGATTGAGGAATGGCATGGGTATTCAAGTGTATTTGAATGGCATCCGATTGTATTAGAACCTGTTTACACGAGAACGCTTGTGGGTAAAAACGACAAAATACTTTGTCAAAAGTGCCTTTCGGTTAGATGGTGACAGCGTTTTTGCGCCTTAAAAACACAAAGAAATGAAACCCACCCTACAGAGTGGAAAACTTGAATACACTCCAGCGTAGCGTTTCCGTCTACACTGCCCAAAACGGAAAACTCTGCTCAGATCTGCTCATGTTGCATATGTGTTTACGTCATATACGTGCCAGTACAGGGAATTAAACAAACATGTCGGATTATTTCTATGCGTCGGACCTTCAAGCTGCTCTGGCAGCCCTAATTAACATATAGGAGTCTTTCCAACAAATGTACAGAATCTGCACAGACAGTATTACTGAATAGAGAAGGACCTGTAATTACACGCGGACATGGTGGTGTTGTCTGATAGTAAATTACAGCACCAACTAGCAACCTGGCATGCATACCCAATTGAATTCCACACACTTTTGCGTTGCTGTATGCACGCAGATTTCCTCCTGAAAACGCTCGTCTAAACGCAGAATAAAAAGTGAAGACGTGACACCACTTTTGCATCTTCTGTTCAGCTCGTCATCATATAAACATAGCCTTAAAATATACTTTCGTCAACTATATTAAGTTCATATTAACATATTAAGAGCCAACCTTCAATCAAAAAAAATCAGTTTATTCCCATTTATTCCCATAAATTCCCATTAATTCTCTTAAATTCCCATGAAAAGTTTCCATTTTTGAAAATTCCCAGAATTTTGCTACCCTAATCCCACAACATAATTGTGGGATTGGTTACTCTCTGTATACAGGGCTCTGGCTTGTGAGTAATATTGCGACGGTAGGCTATACGCCACAGTGATTTTGGTGAAACTGGCCTCTACTCTCCTCTAGATAAAACAAAAATGGAACAAGGTAAAAAACTTTTTTTTCATGACGAAATAAAGAGTCTCTTCTTTCATTTGAGCTATTCAGAGTCATACTACAAAATGTTGCATATTCTCATGAAAGATGACTTAAAATGGCCAAAAACACTGGCACAAGGCACTTTTGATTTTATAAAAGGGCTGGCACTCAGTGAGTTAAAAGTACCTAATCAAAATACACATTTACAGATTGTTCAGCCTTCAGGAGCAATTTGAGTTAAGTCAGTGTTTCCCAACCCTGGTCCTCAGGGCACACTATCCTGCATGTTTTAGATGTAACCCTGCTCCAGCACACCTGATTCAAATCAGTGGGTAGTTATCAGGCTTCAGCAGAGCTTGATGACTCGTTGATCATTTGAATCAGGTGTGCTGGAGCAGGGTTACATCTAAAACATGCAGGATAGTGTGCCCTGAGGACCAGGGTTGGGAAACACTGAGTTAAGTGTTTTAAGGACATTTTAACAGGTGTAATAAAGGAGCCGGGTGTTATTTTGCTGACCTTTTGATGACCTGCTCTGTATGTGAGCCATAGTTGCAGAAATAAAGTAAAGTGAAAAAAAGTAGCAAAATAATACAAGAGATAATAATGTTAACCAAAAAATGTATCTTTTTGTATTTGTATTTTTATTTTTAACTTTACTTGGTATCCATTCACCCTCTGAGCCACATTAGCACTCATTTTCATATTGTCCAGTACATGTATGTGTATTTTAAGTTCTAAGATATTGCAACCATAGAGACAATGATTAGCATAGATACTGAACATATAGCAGCAGTAAATTTGAGATTTGTGTGGTGTTGTTTCACATGCATTTTTGTATTTTCCTTGGTTCTTGCAGATCTTTTTAACTATAGACTCCAAGCTGGTAAAACTCTGGAAAATGTTCCCATCTTACTGCACAACAGACACTTAAAACTATGAGTGCCAGCCGTTTTATAAAACAGAAAGTGCCTTTTGCCAGCGTTTTTGCCCATTTTGAGTAAGAATTCAAGACCCTCAGAATATTTTGTATTATGTCTCTGAAATCACTGAATAGCTCAAATGAAAAAAGAGAATTGCTATTTCATGATTAAAAAAACACTTTGATCTCCGTTGCGTATACAGTCTCTTTATGCTCCGACTACTATCTCCCAGAAGCCCCAACATTACTCACAGGCTGCGAAAGACCGAAGAGTTAATTGCTGCCACCTACAGATGTGGAAGTACATGTCTTCTCTCGTATTTGCACAAAACAAAGAAAGATTATTTCTGTTTGCTGACATTGTAGGCAAATTTGTGGTTTGTAATTGTCTCCAATAAGTTTAAGAGATGAAAATCACAAACATCAGAAAATAAACTTTAAGTGAACTTGTAACTACAAAGAGAATCATCAACGTTGTTGTTACAGCACTATAGATGAGGTACTGTACCTCTGCATATGTTAAATCCAAAGTTGGTTTGAAACTTGGAACAACACTGAGTTAACCTGTAAGAGCAAAGAGAATAATTTATGTTTGCCACATGCTTTAATTTTAAGTTATAGGCTGATACATGGACACACATGCTATGACACAAACCTGAAAACAACACCACAGATCTCTTATGAAAAGGATGTTACAATGGTCATAAATGATGCATAGTGAGTTGAAACAGAACAGACACCCCAGTTTCGATGGCTTATGGGAGAAGTGGTGCCTCTTGGTGACTCTTTCAGGTCCTTGACAGCAACCTACATCACCTCCTTTGCCTCCTTTGTAGTGTTATTGCTTCATTAATTCAAGTTGTGTAAATTACTGCTGCTCTACTGTTCCTTCCTTCAAGAGAAATCATCTTGTTCTCTTTTTAAAAGCCTATTTCACAGACATGCAGACACGATATGCTGCTATTGGATTACTATTGTTGTCCCACAAATAATTCCCATGTCCTAAATGTTGCTGTTTAAGTTTGATTACTCTTCTGATTGCTCAGTAAAAGGCTCAGACTGCCTTCCCTGTACTGTACTGTATACTGAGTTTTATACTCAGTATACAGTACATTACAAGAGCGGATGATCTTCTAGGACACCAAACATTCCAACACCAATTCCAAGTCCAAGTCCGATTCGCTCAGTGCTAATGTGGAAAGGTGGGAGTAGCTCCCCTTCAAATCATGACCTTCATCTGCATTTCTTTGCATACATCCTTATCCCCCTGACTGTTAAAGGGGAAGTTCTGTTTTTTACAAATTGGGCCTTATATCTGGGATAAAATACTGCCATTTACTCACCCATTTTACTTTGGAGTCATTTGGAGTATTTCTGAAGATATTTGGATTTGATGATATCCATTTAACAGGAGTGAATGGGGCACAGAAATGCAGCCAGAAAATGACATATCATCAAATCCAATTATCGTCAGAAATACTCCAACTGACTCCAAAGTGATATGGGTGAGTAAATGGAATGATTTTATCCCAGATATAAGGTCCAATTTGCAAAAAAAACAGAACTTCTCCTTTAAATAGCCGTCAGTGTCAATTCACCTTTGGGTTCACATTACAAATTCTGAGAAATCTGGTAATACAGCAGGTATTGCTTCTGCTAGGTGTCCTGTCCATCAGCTTTTATATAGATGCTTGAAGCTGCATTAAATGATTAATGTTTTGTTCACCTGGAGGCAACTCAACTAGCTGTGAACACAGCTTTGACAACTGTTGGAAAACACTTGTTTTTTTATTTTAAACATCAAGCATTGACATTAACATTCCTTTGAAGCTGTTTGTGTCCATCTGATGAATATACACTCAACAAAAATATAAACGCAACACTTTTGTTTTTGCTCCCATTTTTTATGAGATGAACTCAAAGATCTAAAACGTTTTCCACATACACAATATCACCATTTCTCTCAAGTATTGTTCACAAACCAGTCTAAATCTGTGATAGTGAGCACTTCTCCTTTGCTGAGATAATCCATCCCACCTCACAGGTGTGCCATATCAAGATGCTGATTAGACACCATGATTAGTGCACAGGTGTGCCTTAGACTGCCCACAATAAAAGGCCACTCTGAAAGATACAGTTTTATCACACAGCACAATGCCACAGATGTCGCAAGATTTTAGGGAACGTGCAGTTGGCATGCTGACAGCAGGAATGTCAACCAGAGCTGTTGCTCATGTATTGAATGTTCATTTCTCAATCATAAGTCGTCTCCAAAGGTGTTTCAGAGAATTTGGCAGTACATCCAACCAGCCTCACAACCGCAGACCACGTGTAACCACACCAGCCCAGAACCTCCACATCCAGCATTTTCACCTTCAAGATCGTCTGAGACCAGCCACTCGGACAGCTGCTGAAACAATCGGTTTGCATAACCAAAGAATTTCTGCATAAACTGTCAGAAACCGTCTCAGGGAAGCTCATCTGCATGCTCGTCGTCCTCATCGGGGTCTCGACCTGACTCCAGTCCGTCGTCGTAACCGATTTGAGTGGGCAAATGCATGGCGTCTGGTACATTGGAGAGGTGTTCTCTTCATGGATGAATCCCAGTTTACACTGTTCAGGGCAGATGGCAGACAGCGTGTGTGGCGTGGTGTGGGTGAGCGGTTTTCTGATGTCAACGTTGTGGATTGAGTGGCCCATGGTGGCAGTGGGGTTATGGTATGGGCAGGCGTCTGTTATGGACGAAGAACACAGGTGCATTTTATTTATGGCATTTTGAATGCACAGAGATACCGTGACGAGATCCTGAGGCCCATTGTTGTGCCATACATCACCTCATGTTGCAGCAGGATAATGCACAGCCCCATGTTGCAAGGATCTGTACACAATTCTTGGAAGCTGAAAACGTCCCACTTCTTGCATGGCCAGCATACTCACCGGACATGTCACCCATTGAGCATGTTTGGGATGCTCTGGATCGGCGTATACAACAGCATGTACCAGTTCCTGCCAATATCCAGCAACTTCGCACAGCCATTGAAGAGGAGTGGACCAACATTCCACAGGCCACAAACAACAACCTGATCAACTCTATGCGAAGGAGATGTGTTGCCCTGCATGAGGCAAATGGTGGTCACACCAGATACTGACTGGTTTTCTGAGTCCCCAGACCCCCCCAATAAAACAAAACTGCACCTTTCAGACTGGCCTTTTATTGTGGGCAGTCTAAGGCACACCTGTGCACTAATCATGGTGTCTAATCAGCATCTTGATATGGCACACCTGTGAGGTGGGATAGATTATCTCAGCAAAGGAGAAGTGCTCACTATCACAGATTTAGACTGGTTTGTGAACAATATTTGAGAGAAATGGTGATATTGTGTATGTGAAAACGTTTTAGATCTTTGAGTTCATCTCATAAAAAATGGGAGCAAAAACAAGTGTTGCGTTTATATTTTTGTTCAGTGTAAGTCAAGTCAGTTCACTCAATTATTTTAGCTTTGTTTTCGTCTCCATAGGGAACTATATCTCTGTTAAATGTTCTGCTCATTTCATCTGCCGAAAATCAGCTGCCTGAAATACAACAAGCAACAAGACTGCCGATGTAATTAGGCAGCCTCTGCTGTTTATTGTTGAGGGCAAAGTTTGAACACAAAAGAACAGAACTGTGGGCTCTGCTATCCCAAGATACACGAGAACAAAATAAGTGAAAAAAACATGCTTCCTAACCAGTCAAAGCAGCCATCTGATTAAACTATAGTCTCGTCTACAACCTAGTCCTACCTGTTCAAATAATAAACAGAATCTAGCCACCACCTCTAAAAATCTAGTGGGTTACAACACAGACTGAATACCTATGTGTGAACAAAAGATGAGAGGAAGATGAATTCCTTTATTAATCCCTCAGTGGGGGAAATTACTATTATTTTCACTGTTAGTATAATGGACAGTCGTTAAACTGATCCTACAAACTAATGCCTCATACAATTAAATTATTATCATTATATATCATCATTCATATGTTTATAGCAGCTTTATCCTTGGAATAATGTTGAATTTGCTCACTTCCTCTTATTTTGGCTTTTTTTTAGTCACCAAACAAGCCCACCATTCCCCAGGAGAAGATCCGACCCTTGACCAGTTTGGACCACCCCCAGAGCCCATTCTACGACCCGGAGGGAGGAGCAATTACCCCTGTAGCCAAGCTGTTGGTGGAACGCATTGCCAGAAAGGTACAATGAATGTAGTATGTGAAAGTACAGTCTGTAATGTACAGTATTTAGGATTTCTTAGAAACATGCACAACCATATTGCCACAGGAAGAGTGTCAAGAGACCACTCAGACCTGCAAGATGATGGTCATGATGACAGATGGAGACAGGAAGGACTTTGCAGTATCAAGGTAGCTAGGCAACCCATACTCTTCACCTTTTCTTTAAAATGTTGGTGAAATGTGTGGGACTGCCCCTATTTCAATATATTGGGAAGAAACCAAGGTGACGGCAGAAAAAGCATGGGAATAGTGATCCCCTTAACCTTTGAGGCTTTATATCTGGGGTTAATACTGGACACTGTTCAAGAGTTTGAGAATAAATATTTGTATAACCTCCTAGTGAGAAAGTGATTACTCGGATATGGCTGGCAAAAGATCCTCCTTCTGTTAAGGACTGAATCAAAATGGTCCAAGATATTTTTGAAATGGAGAAGCTTACATTCATTGTCAGACTTGAAAAAGATAAATTTGATAGTTTATGGAATTTCTGGATAAACTACAGAGCGACTTATTGATAAAATGCTGGGTAAAATGATAAAAACCTCCTTGCTTTGACTCCACTCATCAGGTTCCACTTTTCCTTTTCTTTCCCTTTTTCACAACACAATAGTAAAATTTTATTGAATTATACATGAATGCACAAATGTTTTTTTTATTATTTCTTTCGGTACAGTCATCAGTATTGTAGTTGTAGTACGCCACCTGTTACCTTTTATATTTGTTCTGTATTTATTTGTTAAAGTTTACATGTAGCTCACCATTTCTCAGTTTCTGGAGTACCATGTCAGTGGGATAATTACATAATGTAAATGTAGAAGTAAATTTCTTATTTACTTATTAATCCATTATTATGTTATTATGTACATACTTTCTTTGAGTTTGACTTGGTGTGTATACAAAAGTGCAGCATGTATATTCTGTTTTTCGCTGATGAACTAAAGGTTTAATGATTAAAAATATTGTGTTTGTAAAGATTTCAATTTGAATCCAAATGTCTGAGCAAATGCAGGTTACAATAAGTCACAAAAACAACAGCCTGTTATCACTTGATAACAGGCTGTTATGAGAAATATTCAAAGATTATTTTATCTTGTAAGAAGCTTCGGATGGTTTTATGTATGTGTGCATTAGTGTGTAATCCCAATTTCTCTTGTGTGTGCAGGGAGAGCAGTGTAATGTGGTCCCAGACACCGTAGATGACATTGTAGCTGATATTGGACAAGAGGAGAAGGAAGAAGGTACAGTAAATGCACGCATGCACACACATTACAGTTCTTCAGGGAAGTACACTAAAGAAGATACAACAAATAAGCTCTAAGGGCTTGATGGAGTGTTTTATTCAGACCCTGCCACTACATGATATTACATTCCTTTTGGTTCCATGAACTCTTCAATTCACTATATCTATATCACATATATATCTTACATGGTCTTACCCATACGGAAAAGTATGACACTTGTGTACAACAGTGAATCTGGATATAAGATCCTTAGTAAATTTAAACAAAATGAAAGTTGTATGATTTGGGTATTTATCAGAATAGTATATGATACATACAATATCCTTATACTTCTTTTATTATTTTGTATGAAAAGAATGCAAAAGTAGCCACTTTCAAGAGTAAATCATATAAGTTAGTCATAAGTTTTTTCTGTTTCTTTTTCCGTATGGGTAGATTGGACTCAGGTCAGGTAGTCAGAATAAAGAAAGTCCTATCCCTATCAAATGCATCGTCTTTTCTGTGATGCATCACAGATCCTGTCACTCTGGACAATAATATTTCAACAGTGCTGCATATGGAATCTGTTTGTGGCCACTAACTGTAATAGAGCCCAAGACAGAACAAAACATTTGGTATTTTTGCAGCCCTGTCATCTAAAAATTACATTAATGTACAACTAATTTGTATTAGTTAATACATTCTGTAAGAAAAGTATAAGCATTTTAACAATAAATGGAACAAGCCCATCTATTAAACTGATCAGGACTGTGATATTTTAGTTACAGAATGAGCTTTTCCTTACCTCCTTGTTAAGTCGTAGGCAGCCTAAATAAGACAGACCCATAAGCGCATGACCCCATTTGCGTTGTAGATGGGTGCTTTGTTTCTATGGCCTTGGGCAGGGTGCAGGATTGTGCCCACACAGCAGAATTCTTAACAAGAGCCTCCCGCTGCCTAATAAATGTCTTCCCCAGTCAGTCATAGACCATTTGCTACTTTCCCTCCTCCTTTTGCCTTCCATTTTCTCCCTTGTTTCCCCTCTTTCCTGTCTGAGATGACACCACGGAGATGAGGCTTGTCCCCCCTGTCCCCAGCGGAGCTTCGCTGCTTTCTCTCACACATCAGCCCAACTCTACCCTTACCTTCCAGTCTGCGTCTCCAGCTCCTTTGTTCCCTCATTCTCTTCTGTCATTACACGTTATACCAGACAATTGGAGCTACTCAGGTTTGCTCCTGAGGCCTCACAGCGAATTCTCTCTTGCCTCTCCTCTCATTTTGTCTGCCTCTCTGAACCCCCATGAGAGCATTTTTAATTGAAGCCAGTACCCCTGCTGCACTTCTTGTAGCTCTGCTACCACTGATAATTGGGCAAGACATTCACAAATCACACTCTTCTCTGACACTCCTTTCTACCCTTATATGTCACTAAGTGGCCTCTAGTGCCTGCAGTAATAAGGTTTGGATACAATGTTAAATAATCAATGGCAGCCCTGTCCCCCAACCATCGTCATAGTGTGAAAAAAAAACAGTCCAGGACCTGTAATGTTTTTTTCTTCCACAAGCCAATTTAATGTTATGATGCCAGCAAATCACTGAATGAAAAGAAGATTTTGACAGATATATTAAAATGCCTGTTTTATTCAGTATCTCCTGCATCCACAAAAGACCCCTGTGTGTTTCTGCCTTAGACGATACGCCAGAGACCTGCATCTACTCCGGCTGGTCTCCCTGGTCAGCCTGTAGTAGTGCTACGTGTGAAAAAGGCCGCAGGATGAGACAGAGGATGCTGAAGGCCCAGCTGGACCTTAGCGTGCCGTGTCCCCACACTCAAGACTTCCAGCCCTGCATGGGTCCAGGATGCAGGATGGAGGGTAAAAACACACACATATATAGCATATACACAGTGGCTTTATGAGAAGTTAGTGCACTTACTTGGATAATATACTTAGGAAAGTCCTTGAGCAAGTCTGTTGCACGTTTATATCATTTCTTTATATCACACAATTTATAGAATCATACAAACATAATGGAGGATTTAGAAGAGAACAAGCCTTGTTAGCCAGTTTTCCTTCAATAAATTGCATTTATTTGCATTTAAGTAACACAGCCCAAGTAGGAAAACAGAGAATTCTTTATTTCCATATCTCAGTCAATCACTGATCTTTTTGGTTGAGCTGTCTGTATGCATGTCACGTACAGCCTTACTCTTGTTGTGAATACATGCCAAAGTTCAGCAGCACAAAACTTCTTTTGCTCTCCAGCCCATCCAATCTCATTGAGCAGCACTTTATGCAAATCAGATGTGACTGGGTGCATTTGCATCTATAATTTTACTAAATGCCCATCTAAATTGAAAAAGGTTGCAAAGGCTGGGAAATTGTGGCAGACTTTTTTGTGTTCTCAGTGGGATTAGGCATGATAGGTCTTTATGTTTTGGCCAATTTTGATTATTTAAACATCAGTATTTTAAAAGTGTTTGTCAGTATGTGTCAGTATTTTCGTGCACAAGCAATTGAAATTGCAGGCAGCAGTACCCCAGTGATCTGAATGAACCACATGCCACTGATACACATCCATTCAACTTCCTATATGGATATACTATATATACTACACTCTTTAAAATATATGCTGTTTACAAAAACTGTTTTCTCTATTGCATATATATGAACACACTCGTATCATTGTCTTCTACAGCACTTCATCACACAAATTACTATTAAAAAAAAACAACGAAAAAAAGACAGCATTTATTTTGCTGTAATCCCTCTAGAGTTGGGGCAGTCATTTCCCATCAACAAAAAGGGTGATCACTGAACCCTTAAAATAATAAGCAGATTAAAGCTCAGGCATTCATCTCATCATGACTAAAACAGACTCAGTGGCTGTGGATGGTATACTCTAGGTTAAATTGATGGAATCTGTGGTGAAAACACAAAGCTCTTGCCTCTGTTTTATTTCATGACCTCGTGGAATTATTTTAACCAGAACAAGTGACAAGTGAGTTTAACAAGTGAAACAGGGGGAAATGTGTGGCAGCGCTGTGATTACAAAGGAAATCTGGATCTGGGAGCTGACTGTGAAAGCAGTTGCTTGCTGTAAAAGACGATGCCTGCACATATCTGAAATTGATATGATTACGGATCAAGAGGATATGTCACAAAATACAAATCCCTAATCATGCTGATTAAACATTGTTGATTGGATACCCTAATTACTTCACTGAAACATGAGATTACATGGATCAACTGTTAATGCTGAGCATCATCCCGCATCCAGGACGCTTAAATCAGGATTTGATTGTGTTTATCCTGGACTAAAAGAAATCAACGCACCGTGCGTTCATTGTTATGTTAAAGATAATAGGCACAACATGCAGATTGTGTGTTCATTAAGCTGCAGAAAGAATGCAAAGACACAAACATCGACAGCAAAGCAGAGATTCCCTATAATCCAAGTATCAAAGCTGATGACAGATGTGTTTAGAACAAATTACAGTCAATATTTCCTCCTTTCCCTCAGTTTCTCTCTGAAACTTTGCTTTCTGGTTTCTGTCGAAGTTGTCAGTTTGATGCTCTTTTACTCCAAGTAACAACCCACAAATCCTCCAACAAACACATTTAAGCACAACTCCCCCAGAGTCAGCTTTTTCCAATTTATAGGGAAGTTCTCAGTTCGGAACAAATGCTGTGAGGCAGCGCTGTCTCCCCCTTCCTCACTCTTTTTTTCTTGCATTCAGGATTTATACCAGCGACGCCCAGACTGTTCAAGGCTCAAGAGGCTTCTCAAATGCAACACACATACACTCCCACCTGTCACTGCCCCTCTTATCGAAATATCGGGCTCCCAAGTATCTCTCCTTTATGTTCATTTAACATGTGGTGGGAGATTGATAATTGCGTGAACGACGCCCAGAATGATAAACATTTTGGCTCTCGGGAGGCTTCATCTGAGTTGGAGATACCTGCATGTTCTTCTTGATGATTCACTTAGTTCTGCTTTATTAGGCTACAGCCGGGAAGCAATGCTGTCCTAAGAGGTGGAGAATTTGAGACGGTGTTGTGAGTCAAAGAAAAATATTATCATCATTTCTCAATAAAATGTTATTTACAGGGTCTGTTCTCACTTAATGGCCTCCTCTTGACTCACTTTCAACATCTGCACCAAGGCTCCACTTTCGGAAGAGGAGTTTGAAGGCAGTAATGGCAGTAAAGGGCAGCTCTTTAAGTGAAGGATAGGGATATGTTGAAGCGCCATGCTGGCTAATGGTGATAAAATACACCAGAGTGGATCCTTGTTAAGCCAGAAAAGCTGCAGTTCACTTTTCAGCTGATACAAGCCAGGGTCATACATATTGACTTTCTCTCCCTCAGGCCCATGCTGTGAATATCACTGTCATTGCCTTATTAAAAAAGAGTTGAAGTAGTTCCTGAGGACAAGCTTTTTGAAAATAGCACTTTCAACTTTTGAGATGACTGTTAGAAAGAACTCTGGCGTGGTGTGTAGGTCAAGTGTCCTGTAGTCGGACAAACAAGGTCGTCTTCACGGAGTCCACCATGTTTCTACATAAGCCCACAATTTTTGCGAGAGCGTTTTTACAGCATGTCACATGAAGGCCACCATAGTTCTCCAACACTGCCAGCTGCCGGAAAATAGTTTTGCACTAGACAGCTGATGTTAGCAGTACTCATTTCTCATTGCATGAGATGAAATGTGCTCTTGTGCTGCAAAAAAAGCTGGTATAATCGTCATCAGACTTGGACCAGTAACATAGGATTCACAGGCTATGCTTTAATGTGACCTGATAGAGAGAGGACCAAAGTTAGTGTCTTGTTCAGGCCAGAGCTGGTTTACTTTTGAGCTTGAAGCTATGACCTCTCTGATGGCTCCATAGCAGCCCCTGAACACCATCTACTGAAGTGGTAGTGTATTAACTTGATGGAAAGGCCATGTAAAGAGTGTTAGAATAGTCCAAATATTAGCAAAAATGAGGGAAGTCTGTTCAAACTCACTATACTGGGATACCTGTATGCTTCCACTTGAAGTACCATTCCTTATCATGGCTGCCACTGGGCACTTCCAAGTCTACAGTTGTTCTTCACAGAAAATACACAAAAAACTATTTTTCAGGCAAATCCTCAATCTGGATTGTCACCTTGATGTCAAATTTGACCTCTCTGTTCTCCTTCCTTCTCTTCAACTTTACACGTTGCCCTTCTTTTGCCAATTGTGTCTTTAATTACACCTATTGGGGACACCGGGGTATGTAGAGTTGCTGATGTTTTTGTTTTATTTCACAGTGCACCTGAAACCAAACTTTATTGCAATGGCAGCCAAAATCATTTGACCAAAACGTGCTTGTTTATATTACTCATTGAAATGAATGGTCAACTCTAGCAGTGAACCTACTTATACACCTGCAAATTATGACACCATTTTTTTGTATTACAAATACAGAACAAATAAACTAATACAAGCGAAATGAAAAAATAAGATGTGTATGTGTCAGGATTTTCTTCAAATATCATCTGTCGCTGCTGTTTTTTGTTTTTTTTTTCTTCTGCTGGTGGACAGAGCCGTCGACATGTATGATGTCAGAGTGGATCAGCTGGTCAGCCTGCAGTGTGTCCTGTGGAATGGGGATGAGGTCTAGAGAGCGATATGTCAAACAATATCCCGAGGACGGCTCACTCTGCCAGCTCCAAACGGAGGAGACTGAGAAGTGTGTCGTCAACGATGAATGCTGTGAGTCTATCCTAATGTATTTCTGTGTGCTTTTCTGTTAAGAATTTTATAATTCACCCGTATTTAAAGGGAAATAAAAAGGATCAATATTTCTGTCGCATATAATCAGATCATTGGATACATTGTTTTGGATTGATCCAGCCAACAGTATATGAAGTTAGAGGTTACAAAGGGTAAAATCAGGACATGAAATGCAGACACAATGTATTTTTCAGAAATATTCAACAATATTTAGCAACGTCTACTGTAGGTTGGTGAAATTGTTTATAAAATCTCTGTTTAATATGTTAACAACCTGGACTCATGCTTGACAATAACCTGGCTGATACAATAATACAATATTAAATTAGATTACAAATGACATTTCAGTCATCCATATTCTAAGAGGTGGAAGTTGTGTATCATAATTGTGATGTCATAATTGAAAAATGACCCCTCCATACTGTATGGTTGATTCTCTGATGGGAAAAATGAGAGGACAGATAATAATGATGATAAATGTTCTCTGAAAAAAACTGCTCAAATTCTGAAATGCAGTATATGTATGTTGTGTCCTCATCCACAGCACCCAGCAGCTGTGTGGTGACTGAGTGGACTGAGTGGGACCCCTGTAGCGTCACTTGTGGCATGGGTATGAGAAGACGTGAGCGCATGGTGAAGATGCCCCCTATAGACGGATCAATGTGTAAGACCGAGGTGGCTGAAGTGGAGAAATGCATGATGCCAGAATGCCGTAAGTAATATTTATTTGGTTTTTATTTTATCATATTGCTTCACAAACATCTGTGACTGGAGGTATTATGTTTTTAGGTTGTCTGAACTGATTATAATTTGGTGGTCAAAGGTCAAAGGTCACTGTGACTTTTCAATGTCAATCATTATAACCCAGTACCAACTTCTCCAGTCAAATGATCAAATAACCCAAGATCATAAATAATTTTAGTTTGGCCTACAGAAAATCACCACAAGCTTATAATGATTGATGTGCTGTTTGATTTGCCCACTGCTGCAGCAGCTGCAACCCATACAGCTGGGGTAGGCTACCCACACATAGGGCTGTGTACCGAATTTTGATACTTTTGTGCACCGACCGAAAAGCTCTGATCCTATCGTGTATCAAAAAATGAAAATCTTTCGGTGCCGTCTGTATGTCCGGGGAATATGCCCCCATCAGATTCATATCTGAAGGGGACATGTCCCCACTTTTTCAGCATAAGGAGACAAACAGTGGTAAAACAGGATTAATGTCATTGCAGCAGCACTGGGAGCCTGGTGCATTCCACTTGTACATGAATGTCAGAATTTCCAAACTCTAAATTTAGAATTTAAATCAGAACCCCCCTGTGTCGGACATCCAAAAAAATGGAAATTTGGATTAATCTCACATACTCAGCATAAAATTCCTGCGTAATACGTACGTAAATAGTAATTTCATGTTTTGTTGTACGTCTGTAAGGCTGGGAAGCGCTGGGAGCACTAAACTTTGGGGTTACGTTGATCTGAGCTCCAAGTTCTGACTTCCAGTGAACACACCATAGGGCAAATCAAAAAGAGCAAAAAAAGAGTCAACTGATCTTGCTTGAGGTTTGTTGAAGATGTTTCCCTTCTTGCCTCTCGGATGAGAGGTGAAACGTTTTCAAAAAACCTCAAGCATGTCCATCCATCCATCCATTTTCTACCACTTATCCTCACATAGGGTTGCAGCGGGTCTATCCCAGCTGTCTTGGGGTGAAAGGCAGGGTACACCCTGGACAAGTCACCACCTCATCGCAGGGCATATAGAGATAGACAACCACTCATACTCACATTCACACCTACGGGCAATTGCCAGTTAACCTAATCCCCATGCATGTCTTTGGGGAGAACAGGGAAACTCCACACTGAAAGGCCCCGGGGCCGGGAATTAAACCAGGTACCTTCTTGCTGTGAGGCGTCAGTGCTAACCACTGCACTACCGTGCTGCCCCAAGCAAGTCCAGTTGACTCTTTTTTGTTCTTTTGATTTACCTCGATCTGGATGACTGAGAATCTATACAGACACACCATAAGGCAAGCTCTCACTCCCCAGGGTCCTATAGAGGAACTGGTAGCAGCCTGTGCCTGTTAATCATCATCAGATCATTGTCTAGTATGTTTATCATGATAAAGTTCAAAAGTCAGTGAGTTGGGTGGGTGAAGTAGATTTTTTGTCCCTGATTCGCAGGGTCGAAGGTTCAATTCCATTCCGACTGTCTACATGCCGTAATTTTGCCATAATTCATATGCTAATTAGTTCATGAGTATAATTATGAAGTGATGACATTTTGGATGGACATGGATGCAAACTGCCACTTGACTGGTTTGCAGAGGCACAGAAACGTGAGATGATAATTCTGCATGACTTTTTGTTTACACTTGAATTGAGTTCTGTTCACTGTTATGAATGATACTGTACATGAGCAAGACTCAAGCTCTATTATGTGAAGTGCTGATAGTTTGACCTCTTAATTAGCACAAAATGCAATGTGTGTGTTTGCAGATACCATTCCCTGCATGCTGTCTCCTTGGTCTGACTGGAGTGAGTGCAGTGTCACTTGTGGGCGGGGCTTACGAACACGTCAGAGGATGCTGAAGTCTGATCCTGCAGGTTGCACTGAGGAGCTGGAGCAGACAGAGAAGTGCATGCTGCCTGATTGCTGTAAGTACATCACAAAGAGCTCTTCATTCCTAACTGCCACAGAGAGGCACCCTTGAACAACCATACCTAATGTCTTACACATGACAACTTGTACTGCTCACCCTAACTGTATACATTGTGTTTTTGACAGAGTTTAAACGGTTTTGTTTCATATTTATTTTAATTCATTAATTGTTAAAGCTCTTATTTAACATTTATTTTGGAAAAAAATGTCCCAATTTTAGGTGCATCATTTATTGTTGTTCATTAATTAGAATGTTGTTAGTATTTTTATCTTGGTTTACATTTATAGTGGAATTACACAAAGTAATGCTGCCTTTCTCCTTAAAATAAACATTACTGGAACTGTCAGTGGACAAAACATGTTGCCGGGATAAAAAGGATAGAAGTTGCAGGTTCAGGCCTTACCCAAACTCCAATAGTGTGGAGTTTTCGTAACATATTCTCAAATTTCCCAGACAGAATGTAACTTTGAATTTATCAATGAAAAGAAATATGCCACAGATTGTTTCCTCTATTTGTCTTTGATCATTACTTCTCCTTTAGTAATTCTTTTACTGACATACTCCTTCTTCTGTTCTTACTCACAGCTGTTGACTGCATGGTCTCTGAGTGGTCCGAGTGGTCTGAGTGCAACAAGTCCTGTGGCAAAGGACACACCATTCGAACCCGCATGGTCAAACTGGAGCCACAGTTCGGGGGCAGCGCTTGTCCCGAGACCATCCAGAGGAAGAAATGCAAGATCAGGAAGTGCCGGACAAGAACGAAGGTGGAGAGAGGAGGTGGCGGTGGAGGTGCGGGAGGGGGCAAAAGAAGAAGACGGGGAAAACAGGGAAAAGATGCAGCAGTCGAGGAGCAGCCAGGTTGGTGTAAATAATCTGTTCTATTGTCATTATTATTAAAGCTGCTGCACAAGACCCGAATTGAGATGATACTGTTTTTTTGCAACAGGTTGCAGGATGCAGCCGTGGACCGGCTGGACAGACTGCACTAAACCATGCGGAGGGGGGATCCAGGAGCGTTTCATGATGGTGAAGAAAAGAGCCAAAGCCTCTTCGGTGGCAAGCTGTAAGGACCGGAAGGAGATCCGTGCCTGTAACGTTCATCCCTGCTAGGGGGCACTACTGAGCTACTGAGGAGGGGAGCAGAGCAGCAGATCAAATACATGACATTTTGAATATATGGGTTTATTTGATAAAGATGATGATGGGAACTTTTTGTGTACAGGGACGGGTGGGGTGAGGTGAGGGTGAGATGGGCTTGTTTGACACTTTGAAAACAGTTGAGGTAAGTGGAAGGGAAGAAAGAAGAAAGGAGAAAAATAATGATAATTTGCTGTTTAGTGAAGCCATTGTAGGCATTTAGTTGACAGGGCTTTACTTTTAGACCATAATCGAAGTATTAGAGTGTCATATCTATGTCCTGCAAAAAAAAAGAGAAACAACAATAGATTTGTCATTTACAAATGTAAATAGTTTTTGGGTGTAAAATCAAAATTGAGTTTAGGTTAATATCCCTGTGTTTCAAAGGAATAATTGCCAAAATATGTTTATATTTTTAATAATACCATGCGAGTTTCCTAACTATAGTCTGCCCTTAAATTACATAATTACATAACTTCTGATTCTAATCCACGCTAAAACGGTGACCTGCTGCTGTAGGTGAAAACCAGAGATACCAGAGGTGTAGTGGTGTTGCTCATACACTAGTGTATACTGTGTACATATACATAGATTTATATCTACATCTACCATATCCCTATGTATATGTACTTCTTGTTGTGTGAGACTACATGCCGTCATGTTACAATAGTACAAAACATAGTTACTATCTTAAAATAGCATGAAGCATTGGGAATAATAAACAATAAATAATGATATAATAATATCTTGTTGTTATAACCCATGACCTACATGAAATTGATTACTTTATTGATGGATAAAACACACGGAGCAATGCATACGATCAAACACAAACACTGGCTTACAAAGAATTCAGATCCTTTACTTAAATAATTATTTAATACTGCAGTATAAAAATACTCTATTTTAGTTCAACTTTAATACACTGTTACCAGCCACCACTAGGGGTCGCCAAAGGTTCATGGCAGGGACTTCTTGATTTCAAGGGCTGTAAGAGAACACATTACAAACTGTGCCATTGGCCTGTATCTCAGAATTTTAATATAATTTGTCAAAAAGGAAATTAATCTCTGAAATGATATTAACAAAAAATCAGTGGTACAGTTTATTAGTTGTTCTCCATGGGTGTGCATGACATTTAAGGAAAAGGCTGGGAACCTTTGACCTATAACAGCATCATGTTTAAGCTGTTTAAGCACATCATATTTTACATGTAAACTGCAGTAGAGAAACGGTACAAAGTAGCATGACAAGTGACATACTCAAAAAGCAGCAACCTCTGAAAACACCACACGACAACACCACTGGAAGCTCCCTTCCCAATCAAAGTAAACAACATGTAAACAATCACCTAAGATGAGTTGTAATTCCGCTACCACATAACCTAAGGAACAACATCAGAATATTTTAATGAAATTCCCTGGAAAAGAGTAAGAATCAATCATTTAAAATCATGGACTGACGTTCAACATTACAAAATATTTGAAAAAAAATATTTTTTGCAAGACATAGATGCTCATGCAGCAAGTCTCTGAAAAACATATGGATGTACTGTATATCTCCTATCTAACCATCACTTATATATGACACTACTATGTAAGTACTAAAACCACTTTCCCAAATAAACAGATGCATTTAAATGGAAATGTTTTATACTGTCAAGATTAGTCTTTATATTCTGTACTGCTGTTTATCTGTTGTTTCAGCTGATGTAGCATTAAACCTGCTATAGCTCTCACTCTGTCGGAAAGATCTAATTTTAGCATGTGCATAGATGATTATGTTTGGTTGGACATGATGCTTTCACTGACGTATATGTTGTCTTAAAACAGATAGACAAATGACTGTATCTGCCTTTGCTGGCTCCTGAAAACACAAGCAGACGGAGCCAAGTATCATATGTTAGATGTGTGCTGCACTGGTGCAGAGGTCTTGCTGCAAAAGAAGTTGGACGGAAGACATTGCAGATGATTCTGCAATATTAGACACTGTAGAGCAGCTGTTAGTAAACTGTTACTGGGGCCTTGGTTACAACACACTTTATTTCCATGTTTTTTTTATTGCGCTTTTTATTGTGTTGCCATGATAAGAATGATTTGTATCTTTTTGATTATTATTACTTAGAAGAGTATGTTTTTTCTGTTTTACTAAGAATGTCATCACCAAAGTTCTATTTTCAGTTTGTTTTTTTTTTACTTTTTTTTTGCCTTCACTATTGTTCTGTTTTCAGGCCTCTTTCTTTATTTCTTTGCCGCTGTATCACACAACTACAGTATTTTCTAAAGAAACCACCTTTACAATAAAAACATGTAAATGTGAATACATGGCATTATTTGATTGGTTTTGATACACACTAATGTTCTCCTAATCATATTTCATAAGATGCAGATGCATGGATATGTTGCGTGTTGATGAGGTCGGAAAATAGACAAAAAATGTTGATAAGATAATTCAGTTGGCATACACAAAAAAGTATACACAGTGAAGAATATAGTGCAAAAATTGAAATACAGTGCAAAAAAACAACAATATAAGCAATATAACATTATTAAAATATAAAAGCACTATAAGAACATAAGACCACTTATAAGCTGACATTTTTTTTTTGATTTTGCAATATTTGGATTTTTATCCATGCAGCACTGGAGTCTGAACTCTGAACTCTGAACAATGAGGAGGTAAAGCCCATGTACACAAAACACAATTTTCAAGGATTTGTGAATCTAAAATTATCCAAATGCAGTTAACTATGTGCTGATAGCTGCCCATTGGCATTAATTTTCTTATTTTTTGTTGGTATTTTTGTCGTTAGTATGCCTGCAGGGCCATTTGAGTGTGAAGCACTGAGCTTTCTCAGGTCTGGTGATACACTTACCATTTCAGTCCACTAGATGGAGATGGAAGAATGAAAAATCGTATAACCCAAGAGGAACTCATGATCACAATGACACTAGGAGCAGTATTACAGAGGAGCTGATTTAAACTCAAACATGATGTCTTAGTAGTTTGATAATCAGAGTGTTATTTTACAGACATGTATCTGTGTAGGTTCTCAGTCATCCATGTAAATTAAAAAGAGAAAAAAAAAAGAGTCAACTGGACTTGCTTAAGCTTTGTTGAAGACATTTCACCTTTCATCGAAGAGGCTTCTTCTCAGTTCTAACTGGTTAAGAGTCCAGATACTTATACTACTGTTGAAGCAGAAAACAACCAAACAACTAAAACAATACGTCTAGTTAGGTGTCTTTACCGTTCATGTGGGAGTCATTGTCCCACCTACCCTTATGTAAGCCGTTACCCTTTACAGACATGTATATAAACACACATTTAACAACAGGAGAGATAGAACTGCACAATGATTCATTATGTAAAGTTATTGGGGTGATTAAAGTCAAAGCACAACGTGTTATGTTTTTTGAATGACTGATTTAATTAACCACAGCTGGATCCAGCAGACATGTTGAATGAAAAACATGGTTCTCTTGGGGAAACGTTTACCTTTGGTGAGGTCATTCAGCTGTTTGTCAGCAGATTAAGAATTTAAGGCAGATTTTGGAGGATTGTCTCTCAGACAGGTGTGTATAATGGCATAGTCACTGAATTCTCTCCAGATAAAGAACATCAACAACCATTTTGTGTGTGTACTATGTAGCTCGTAAAAACTAAATGCATGTTTTCATTTATTAAGGAAAAAAGGTGTCCAAAACTACCCTTGGCAACTGTAATCAAGCATTTGCAATGACTGAAAATGAGCTTTTCACACGGCTGTGGAGGAATCTTTGCAGAATTGTTTTAATTCAGTCAGATTGAAGAGTTTGAACGGCTTCTTTAACGTCATGATACAGCATTTCTCTCAGATTTAAGTCTGGTCTATACCACGGCAAATCCTTAATCTTGTGTTTTGTTTAGCCATTCCGAGGTGGACTTGCTGGTGTGTTTCAGATCTTTATCCTACTGCATAGCCCAAGTGAGCTTGAGCTTGACATTATGAACTGATGGCCAGACATTCTCAGGATTTTCTGGTGGAGAGCAGAATTCAAAAGCTCCATCAGTTACAGAAAAGTCATCCAGGTTCTGAAGCAACCCCAGTCCAACAAAACAACCCCCATGTTTGACTGTTTGTTAAAACTCAGGTTGAACTGAACCAAACACATCAGAAAAGGTTTTGAAGTAAGAGAATTATTGAACAAAAGAGCACTTGACTTCAAGGACAAAACTACTATGACTAGGACCTGACTCTGACTATAGCTACCAACGTTAAGGTCCCATATTTTTCAGCAATTTTATATAGGTCTCAGATGTCCAACAATATTGTATTCAAAGTGTATTACCCCAAACTCAGTCCTGGTCCTGAATTCCAGCCAGTTAAAATCACAGTATTGAGCTCTGCTGAGAACAGGCTGTTTTTGTGTCTGTACCTTTAAATGTTCCTGAGCTGTCTGACCACGCCCTCTTTCTGGAGAGAGGATGTGGCTCTCTCCTTATTGCTGCATTTGTGTTGTCCTAGTAAGTCGTAATTTACGAGTTCCGAGTCGGAAATATCAACTGAAACACGCCTCGAAGTCGGATTTCCAACTTGTAAACTCGTAGTCTTCACCAACCCTGATTTGACCACAACATCACTCATAATCCAAGATGGCAGCGCCCTGGATTAGCGGCGTGTAGTGTTATATGTTACAGCCTACAGTAGAGTCAAATGTTTTTCCCACACATAATTACGCAGGAGAAAAAACACACACCCTCCGTGTCTTCTTGTGCCTATCAGTTGTTTTTGAGGACCTCATACTGCTGCATTAGCTTTCTGTATTCCGACAGAGCAAGCACAACAAACTCTTCATTGGAGGCATCCATCTTGGTTTTCCGACTTGTTTACTCGAATGCCATCAACTCGGGTGTGATGTCATTCCCAGTTCCGAATCCCAACTTCTGATACAACATGAAGCCAGCATAAGTTTACTTATAGATGGCTACTGGCACTGGCAAAAGAGGCTAATGTTACTCTGCAGTGCACGGACAGTACAGTAAACAGTAGTCAGAGTCACCAAAATTACAAATAAGTGCATAACCCTCGCTTCAAATGAGCCTTGTGCTCACAGAGCTTATGTTGAATGTCTCCTGATATTAATTACTTAAGGACTACCAGAACTTCCCAGAGTTTTGCCTGTGTGCGCCCATCATTTCACGGAGGACTGCTTTGTAAACATGGGCCCACACAAATTAGGCTTGGCTACACAGCTGAAGTTGAAGCATGGATCGGTAACTGTACGGGACACAATTACTGAGTAGCTCTACTTAGCGTGATAGCCTGTAAACATGTCCCTGTAGCGTTAGCATTGCAGCTACTGGAGGTCCGGAGCTCGGTTAGCACTGCAGCAATCGTTAGCTAGAGAAGGTCTGGAGCTCGGTTAGCACTGCAGATATTGTTGGTAAAGAGAAAGGCAAGAAGAAAAAGGTCATTAACTAAACAAAGGAACTAAAGGCACTCACAAAAGGTGAGGAAACAGTTAACTAAAGCAGCAAACAAAACACTATACTGATCACAGACAAACTAAGAGCCAAAGTCACAAAGTAAACATTGACAGGACACACAGTAAACAGACATACACTCGACTTGATGACCGACTCTGACAAACAAAACTGCAAATTAACTTAGGTGACATGACGAAACACGACACTGTTCGTATTACATTCTTTTTATGAAATGCTATGTTATTTTTTATGCCAGATGTAACGGTGTAGTCTCATCATTCCACAGAATATTTTCCCAAAGACCTTTGGATGAACACATTTTTTTTTTACAAATGTGAGATGATGCTTTGCGCTCCTTCTGATCAGCACTGTTTTGTTTTTGTTTTTTGCCTTGGAACTCTCCCATGGGTGCCATTTTGACTCAGTCTCTTACTCATTGTTGAATCATGAACAATAAGCTTAACTGCAGCAAAAGCTGTTACTTTAAATGTTGTTCTTGGACACGTTCTTTTTAAGTGATATCTTAAAACAACAGGTCTGGCAGTAATCAGGCATCGTTGTGGCTGATGAAATTTGATTCAGCTTTCCGAAAATCTGGTTAATCACAGTTAATTCATGATTTACTTGTCCAATGTTGAAATTTGTCTGACGATTTGAAACACACTTTTTCACTGCACTGTGTGTGTGTGTTGTGGCTATAATGATGTATTGTTATATAGAGAACATCTTTGTGTTTTCTTCTTTAATAATTTATTCTGCTGTTGATTCCATGAGAAGTGACAGACTATTACATTTCTTCATGTTTTTTCTTGTCACACCCGCCGCAATTTCGATAGCTCTATTGTAGGCCATTTTTGTTTAACTGCCTGAAATTTGTCTCTTTTCAAGTTAATTCTAGTGAGCCAGTACAGAGAAAGGCAAATGAATATTTTTGACCGATAAGTAGTTGCACAGACAGCAAAGCACTGTTTATAGTAAATATACATATTGTTGATTTAGACTCTATTGTACATGTAATACATTATTTTCTAATGCAGTAATGTTTAACTTACATTTTACTTTTATCCAAGTCAGTTTTTCCAAAAGTATTGTAACTTGTATATGACATTCTAATACTCGTTCCCTGAACATGACAGCTTTAGTTCACAACCTGTAAATCTAATGAACTTTTTGAACCGCCTGTTTAAGTGAACTGTGCAATACAATGAGACATTAAGTGTTATGAAGTCAGCCCACATATCATGGGTAAAAGATGCTCATGAATAATAAATGGTAGATGAAGTACAATAGCATTTTATCTGCTAATGATCAATATTGAATGATGTTTTGCAGCTGTTGGACTGTGGGCATTGTGTCTCAGCTCATACAGTGAGACCAACAGTTACACACTTTCAGCATCAAACTGAGTTTGGGAAAAGGCACTTTGTGACAGTTGTTATGGTAAAAGCTCAGTCAGTTTTCTTTAACATCACTGAAACAAAAAAAAACTTTCATGAGGATGTGTGTCCTGAAGCAGTGATAGTTCTAATATTCAATAATTCATCTCCATTCCCACAGACGTTTGTCGCTTGACCCACCTGCACTTTCAAAGCTACCAAATATGAACCCTGTTAGAAAGTTATGAGACTCTCAAGTGCAACCAAGAAACATGTCATTATTTTAGGTGGCTTAGTGATAATGTTCTGTGTTTAATTTTTAACTAATTTCTGCTAAATTCTGTGTAAAACTTCCCAGAAAGATGAAAAAATACACAAAGTATGATTAATAATGATGACTTTTGATCTGCCAGGTCTTGTGGATTTTCTCCCAGGATAATGAAAAAAAACCTCCAATAGATTATCTGACTAGCCTCTGGAAAGAACATCTGAACCAAAATAATGATTCAGTGATTTCAGCATTGATTATCATCTATGAATGCTTCTCATTATTAGAAGCCAATTTACTGTTAATGCTTGTAATCAATTAATACAAGCTTCTTTCACTACAGTAATCCATCCAAGTCAAGTCAAGTCAAGTTTATTTGTATAGCCCAATATCACAAATTACATTATTTGCCTCAGAGGACTTTACAATCTGTTCAGGATATGACACCCTCTGTTTTGTACAAACAACCCGCAAATCAATGAAGGAAAAACTCCTCCCCCCCAAAAAAACATTTTAACAGGGAAAAAGAAATGGTAGAATAAAAGGAAGAGCAATAGAGGAGGGATCCCTCTTTCAGGATGGACAGACAAAGTAATGTTATGTTGAGCCACAATTAGCATTCCACTTAATATCACTGTTCATGTGAATTACAGAGGCTTGTCTCTAACCAAGATACAGTAGCTTGCTAGTGCTAGCGTTAGCTGATAACGGTAATGGCACCATTACCAGGCTCCTAACCTGTTTCATGTGTTAATGTGATGGTAACATTAGCTCCACACTCATGATGACAAAGTAAATGGGAACAAATATCACAATGTACAGTAACACTACTTTGAGGAGGATCAGTTCTTCTCAGACAGGAGGGTAGACATAGACAGAGATATATATTACGCCGGCAACATTAGCATAGCAACTGCTATGTTATGGCGAGCTAACGAACCTCAAAATTCACATGAACAGTAATATTTACCGGAATTTTAATTGTGGCTCAACATAATGTTACTTACTGGTAAATGGTGCCAGTTTCTCCTCAGATGAAGGAAACATGAGCTCAGACCGTCAGCGCTGCTCCTCTTCAGGATGTAATGACAGCAGAGACCTGTCAATCACACGGTAACCATGCCTCCCAAGCTCTGTGTGTTCTCACCATATACAGTCATGGAAAAAATTATTAGACCACCCTTGTTTTCTTCAATTTCTTGTTAATTTTAATGCCTGGCTCAACTAAAGGTACATTTGTTTGGACAATTATAATGATAACAACAAAAATAGCTCATGAGAGTTTAATTTAAGAACTAAGGATTATTCATTTTCCATGGTTTTCTTGATAATAACCAAAATTACTTAAATTCTTACATCAATAGCTATGGCATTGTACCGCCAAAAACACTACTTTTAAGCATTCCATGTTTTCTTTTCTGTTTGCTTTAAACACATGATACACACAAGAGTTAATACTTGATTGCATAACCATTGTTTTTGATGACTGCAGCCATGCGTCTTGGCATGCTCTCCACCAGCTTCTGACATTGTTCTGCTGTCACAGCAGCCCATTCCTGTTGGACAAATTCAAACAAATTTTCTTTGTTTTTGGGCTTGTGGTTCTCCATTTTGAGTTTGATGATTTTCCACAGGTTTTCAATTGGATTAAGATCTGGTGATTGAGCAGGCCAAGGCATGGTGCGAATGTTGTGGTTCTCCATCCAGGCTTTAACTGACCTTGCCGTGTGGCAAGGGGCATTGTCTTGTTGGAAAATCCAGTCATTCGAGGCAGGAAAGAGTTTTCCAGCTGATGGAAGAAGACTGTTTTCAAGGGTAGTCCTGTACTTGACCTGGTTCATTCGGCCTTCACACAATTGCATTTGCCCTGTTCCACTCAGACTGAAACAACTCCCAGATCATGACTGATCCACCCCATGTTTTACTGTAGGGGCAAGACAGTCTGGGTTGTAAGCTTCTCCAGGCTTCCTCCTAACCAGTAAGTTGGCTGGAGTGGGCATCAATTCAAAATTGGATTCATCACTGAAGAGAACCTTAGCCCAATCATCAACAGTCCAATCCTTGTGGTCTCGAGCAAAGAGTAACCGGGCCTTCCTCTGCCTTTCATTGATGAAGGGTTTTTGCGTGCTCTGTGTGACTTCAAACCAGCTTCAACAAGTCGGTTTCGAACTGTCCTTGCCGAGCAAGTCACATTTCTCGACAGTGCCCACTCATTTTTAAGGTCCCTGGAGGTCTGACGACGATTCCTGACACAGGAACGGATGAGTGCACGGTCATCTCGTGGGGTAGAAAGACGTTTCCTGCCACGGCCAGGTAGCAATTTGGTAGTGCCATGTTCAGCTTGTTTTTTTGTTGTAATGAACGGCTGTCTTGGAGATCTTCAGTTTTTCGCTACCTGTCTCTCACTCATGCCAATTTCCAGCAGTGCCAAGATGGCTGCCTTTGTTGCTTCACATAATTCTTTTGTTTTAGGCATTATGTGAGAGCTGACAACTTCTGAGTTGTGCTACGGCTTGAATGTAAGCAGGAAACCACTCTAGGCCTTTGCATGTGCAGTGCTGCTTGTGACATGAAATGGCCTCTTATATACCCTGGGAATCAATTAAGCTTAAGAATGTCAAATAGGACATAAAGTATTATGTGACCAGCTGCATTTTTTGTTGTGTTCATTGTATTATACGTTTAGTGGTACCAGATATTAGAATGAACAAGAAATTGAAGAAAACAAGGGTGGTCTAATAATTTTTTCCATGACTGTATTTGACCACGATTCAGTAAATGAACACCCTGATGTATTAAAACATTATTTCAACTAAACAATGAGATCAAAAACTCGTATCTATAGCGTTTACAGAGGTAATACAGCAGGAGAGAAAATGGTAATTTTCACATGCACATTAGTGCAAACTGCCTTTTTTTTTTTAAACCACTGGTATCGCCCCCTGCTGCCTGGAGGAGAGAATGCCAGTTTAGTTGCTTTCGGGGCTTCTTTCTTCTATTTGGACCAAACGTCAGAGTTCTTACAGTTCTGCAGCTGCCTCAGAGGTGTGATTCTTTTCATTCTGAAAGTGCCTTGTACCAGCGTTTTTTGTCATTTTGAGTAATTCTTTATGACCCACAGAATATTTTGTACTATGGCTCTAAAAACAAAGAATAGCTCCTTATTTCATCAGGAAGAAAAAAACACCTTGTTTCACCTTGTTCAATTCTTGTTTTATCTGGAAGAGAGTAGAGGCCAGTTTCACCAAAATCACCACTTTTTGTCCAGATTCTGTTTTACTCTCCAACTGCGATCGTCCTCACTTCCTGCTTCCTGCTTTGATCTCTGTGGCCTATACAGTCTCTTTATGTCCCAACTACAAATCCCAGAACAATATTACTCACAGGCTGTGTTAGAGCACCTTCCTGTGCCTGCGGCTGAAAAATTACTTTGATGTACACACACACACACACATATATATATATATACGTGTATATATATACGTGTATATATACACGTATATATATATATATATGTGTGTGTGTATGTATATATATACACGTCAATGGCACTGAAGTGTTGCATTTTAAATGATGTATAAATACGGCAGTGGCGCTCAGAGTTAATAGTTGTATTGCTGCTTTTGGAAAATTTGAATTGAGGTACTTGTGAATTATACGGTAAGTCAGCAACATATTTTTTCTGTTCAAATACACTACTGTAGGTGCGTGGTGTATTTGTTTTTGATGAGGCAAAATGAATCGGTCAAAGTTCTGTAGTCAGACGAAACAAAAATCGAGCTGTTTGGTCACAATGCCCAGCAATAGGTTTGGAGGAGAAAAGGTGAGGCCTTTAACACCATGCCTACCGTCAAGCCCGGTGGTGGTAGTATTATGCTGTGGGGCTGTTTTGCTGCCAGTGGAACTGGTGCTTTACAGAGAGTAAATGGGACAACGAAGAAGGAGGATTACCTTCAAATTCTTCAAGATAACCTAAAATCATCAGCCTGAAGGTTGAGTCTTGGGTGCAGCTGGGTGTTCCAACAGGACAGTGACCCCAAACACACATCAAAAGTGGTAATGGAATGGCTAGAATTAAGATTTTACAATGGCCTTCCCAAAGTCCTGACTTAAACCCTATTGAGAACATGTGGACAATGCTGAAGAAACAAGTCCATGTCAGAAAGCCAACAAATTTAACTGAACTGCACCAATTCTGTCAAGAGGAGTGTTCAAAGATTCAACCAGAAGCTTGTCAGAAGCTTGTGGATGGCTACCAAGAGGGCCTAATTGAAGTGAAAATGGCCAAGGGACATGTAACCAAATATTAGCATTACTGTATGTATATCTTTGACGGAGCAGATTTGGTCACATTTTCAGTTTTCATTTTCAGTCCATAATAAAGTCATAAAAGAACCAAACTAAATGAATGTTTTTTGTGACAAAGAAGTATCTGTTCCAAAATCAGAGTTGTAGAAATAACTGGAAACTCAAGAGAGCCATGAAATTATGTTCTTTACAAGTGTATGTAAACTTTTGACCACGACTACATGTGTTCATTTGATTAAAATTGCATCCGTGCTTTCCTCTTTCATTTTGTAGTTTGCTTCCTTGTGTTGTGTTAAACATCTGTTGTCAGTAACAGTAGACATAACTGAAATTGAATACAAGTTAAAGTGTTGTTGTTGGCGGAGTGTAAAGTGAATGAAAGGGATGTGAAATGTGGTTCTGTATGATATAAATCACATTTCTTCCCCCAGGCTTCTCCCAGAACTTAAGAAGCCTTTTGGGTGAGAGGGAAAATGTGTTAAAAACTTTCAAGCAAGTCCAGTTCACTCTCTCCTTTGCTCTTTGGATTGACCATGACCTGGATGACTGAGAGTCTATCTCAGAGTCTTCTCGTTTGTACATAATGGGCAGAGGGTGTCATATCCTGTGCAGACTGTAAAGTTATTGATTGTGATGTTGGGCTATACAAACAGAGGAAGGCAAAACACGACACACACTACTATACTTTCTATCACCACTAGGTGTCAGATAAACACACAAACTGAGGAGGTAAACATTATTTGATTACATTTTTCAGTGTTATTCTGTGCAAAGAGAATATATTACTGACTCCTCAGTGAGTTCACATTACTCGTATGCCACCAGTAAAACACAAGCAACTCAGTTTAACAGAAAAATGGATTCTAAAGGCAATGCACTGATCTGATATGCCACATCAGTATTGCTGCAGATATCACCAATACTTTATAGACTGGGTATCAGTCATGACCTGTTTGATCAAAAGTAAATTAATTGAATAAGCTAATAAAATCTTATAATAAAATGCTGTATTTCTGCCACCTGGTTATTCAGTCACAGAGGACTCTGACATTCAGCAGGCATACTAACATTTCTTAATTTTCATTTAACAGGCAGAAGGCCGACCGCTTAGGCCAATTGGAATTCCATCAGTATTATTATTTCAGATATTTGGTCAAAAAAGTAAGTAAAGATATCTCTCTCTCAAAAATGTTAGCCACATGGTGACGTTAGAGAAAAAGCACAGCAAAGTCAGTAAGATTCATCCACTGAGGACCCTAAATGATCATACATAAATTACATGGTAATCTATGTGACAACATAATGATCCCAATTAGTTTCATGCAGTGAGATTTTGGTGTCAGATCGGAGCTTAGATATAAAGTGTAAGTTGTATGTGACAATAAAAGCGTTAAAGCCTGCATCATGGTCCAGTGCTTTATCATCTATCTTCATACTACAAGTGAGTCCTTTTTCGTTCTTTAAAAACACAGAAGCTTAAAGGTTTTTTTTTAACTTCAGCATTGTCATAGGGTGCATTACCACATCAGCTGTTAAAGCCATAGAGCATTTTTAATCAAGCACAGCTGTCAAGCTGTTACTGACAAGGTTATAGTAGGATACAGATTAAATAACAGATTCAGTAATCCCTAGAGATGATATTCTAGCAGCCAGTGTGTACGTGCACATAGAGCACATATACATAACTAGCAGCTCCCTCTGGTGCCATGTCTCCTGCAGAGAATTTCTCCAAGTCCCTGTTTTATTCAGGGGATTCTTTCCCAGAATGCTCTCTGTCGATAGCCAGCCAGTCCCTGTGGGTTCAGCTTTGTCTAGTTAACTTTGCCAGCTCTGGTGGACAAGTGAAAGTGTCTGGGAGCTCAAAGTCGCTCTGATTTGCCAACAGATGTGAAAAATTCATGATCTCATCTGCATAACTCAACCTATTCTCAACGCGTTTCATGATGTGTTCTAAAAATACACACACAAGTCTCTCTGTACCTTTTTTTGTAGGTGTGAAACCATCCACAAAAGAGATGATCATTGATGGGTTCATAAATCAGTATTTCTGGTATGTCCATCTTTTCAAGTTTATGTCCAGTGGCAATGTTTTTTTTTTGCTGTAACTGTGTGCATTCAACTGATATTTATGCATTTTTTCCCATCACAAACAAGACCACTCAGAAGAGATCTCCATAGTGGTACCATTAGCATGCTTAAGCAATTACAGTATGTGTGTGTATGTGTGTGTGCAATTTTGTGTGCATAGCTGATATTGGTTGGAATTCCATTGGCGGTGATGTGGTTGTAGGCTAAGTGATTTTGTTTTCTCCTGTTACTTCTAAGTGCTTCTTGCTGGTGGGATGGTCTCGGTATTATCCACCCTCTCTCTCTGCCTCTCTCTCTCTCATTTTTCCTTGTTCTTTATGAGGTCAGACACACACATGCGGGGAATAGTGTCTCCATTTAGATAAGAGAGTAAAAATGGTGCAACATTTCGTAACATCCCCCCAGTAATGAGCTCCCTAATAGCACATATTCATTCACTCATTCATTCAATTATTCATTCATTCACTCCCTCTTCAACAATTTCATGCAAAAAGCCAATTACCCTCTGGTTTTGCTGATGCACTGGGTTAATTTTAACTGTTATTTAATCACGTTGAACACACTGACAGCTGTAGCCTAGGGGATCACTTGAAAAAGAGTTTCTATTCTATTCTATTCTATTCTAAACACACACATGTCCAAAAAAAAGCCATGCAAAAAACAGTAATTAGTCTCAGCCCATGTCTTAATTGTCTTCAAATATTAGTCTCAAACGCATGAATTTGAAACTTTAGATTTGCTTCAACCTCACAGTGAACGTTTGACTGAATGATTTAAATAGGCCGCTTGTTGGTTGCATACAGGAATGGGGAGATAAACAGCACAAAGCAACAGTGTGTGGGAGTGTATTCAAATTGAGCCATATCTGAACACCTACACGTCTGCATAAGCAAAATTAAAAGCAAGTCTAACTGTGACTGACGGCATTTACAATGAGGGCATCCAAATACTTACTGTGCACCCCCTTCTCTCAATCCAACACACTGATACATTGTATATTTGTAGTTTGCGTGACAAATGTAGTCCCTCTTGGGTATTAAGAAGTCACCTTTAAAAGGAAATATCCAAGGTGTTCCAGATGGAGCAGCAGAGGTCACCATCAGAATTAAGTGTTGGGGAAACACAGAATCAATATTCATGAAAGAAAGAGGAGCAAGAAAAATATAATTTTCCTTGCTTGTCATCAACTGATATTTCCCCTTTAATATTTATCTTGAATAATATTATAGTCAAGGGGAGAAAGATAATCTGTTTCCAGCAATACATGCATTTTAAAGTTATTATAAGGAACTTTCTTTTACCTCCCTTTAGCAAAACTCTAATTTTAACACAGCAGTGTGACAGTCTGCTCCATGCAGTCCTGGTTCTGGTCCTGTGCCTCCCTTCACTCCAATGCAGCAATACAGCCTGGGCCTCCTGCAGTGTGGCGTCAGTTTTGCCTCTCAGTAGAACAATGAGGAGAAGCTGTGTTCAACTTCCCATTAACGCTCTGAAGCCAAATCTGGGGATGGTTACTGCAGCTGACGCCCCTGGAAGAGCTTCTGGTGAACCTATAGGATTCCTTTATTATGAATAATTATAAAGAAATAACTATCTTCTTGCTGATGGTCTTATTTGCTTATGTAGGTCATACTATATAGAGGCATCAAAATTATATTGAAACTGCTTAATAACCATTTCCTCATAGAGTTTTAATTGTCTATCATTATTCTCTGAGGTTGCTTAATTTATACTTTGGCTAAAATATCTGTGCTAAAAAAATATTTCTACAGAACAGGATCAGGAATTTTAAAAACAATCTGTCTTTTGAATTTTAATTTACAAACATAATTTAATACTAAATTTTGGAATTAGATAATAGTAAACCTAATATGCAAAAACATCTTTTCTGTGATTCCCATGGTCACATGGTGAGCAAATTTAAAGGTTCAACAATCATCAACTGATGCAGCAGCATCAAATAGCCATGTGAGTTCAGCAGTGCAGTAGCAGTCTCCATGTGAATTGCTGTATTTTATCAATGGAGTCTGGTTATTCCAAAAAGAATGATAAAACAGCTTCAGTTCCTTGTTGGAAAGGGCAGAAACATAAGCAACATAAAAAATAGCTCAGCCAGACAAAATCAATATCAAGTTTATGCTATATTTACAATATTTCCACTGACTCACCTCACCGTTGGACAGCCCTTTCCCACAGGGAGCTGAAGCCACCAGACTCCATTGACAATAACAGCAATTTTACATCGTAGAACATGGGAGGTTCTGGTCGACTGCTGCATCGATCAGTTTGTTTGTGTTATTGTTTGACTTGCAGATCCAAACTAGCATATGTAGAATGTCATCACGCAGAAACGTACATCAGGTCACATGCAATAACGACTTAAGAAGCTTTTTGGCACTAAAACATACCAAAAATTTGAATGCTCAGAAATACAAGGAACACCACTGGGATACAACAGAATACAGAACCAAACATATTAGCCCTACCCTAGTACTTTAACGTGAGTGAAACTTACTTTAACATGAAATAGCCTATTATACACTATTTTTTGTTTTCAGAACAGTTTTTGCAGCAAGTTATTGTGGAATAAATGTCATCCAAAAATACAGTAAAGCCAGTGGTAAAGCTGCTGAACCTTTCCTCAGAGCAACACACCACAAATTGCCTTTGAGAGCTCCAAAGGAAGAAATTGGGTGGACAAAATGGCACCATGTGCAACATGAAGGTGCCTCACTGTTGGATCATGTCTAGTGTCTGTTGCATTACATCCAAAATAAGCACTCATTTTTAATCAGGGCCGAGACCCCTCAGTGATCTGTGTGATCTGTGGGACTGTGAATATAAGGACGTTTCACATCTACTGGTCCGAATCAGGGACCAACTTGTTACAATGTTGCGAATTGCCTAGAGTTTGGTTTGTGGTCACACGGCAGCATCCACAAGCAGACCAAAATGTATGATGTGCGAGGAAACTACTCTCTAATTGGTCGAATTTCCTCTTGGGAAACAAAGAAGAGCAGACTCCAGAGCGCTACTTTTCAGTTTTACAATGGAGGTAAAGCTACATGGGTTGCTCTTGGCCCTGGTCATTGTGTATTACGTTGTTTGCACTTATTACTGTAGGCAAACGGTACAGTTTGAAAATGAGGCAAGGCTGAGGCTGGAAAATAATGTCATGATGCACTGGATGCATACGCGCATTAATCCTCCTGAACTGTGACATGCTCATCATCCGAAAATATTATAATGCACAGTGCAGATGGCTATGGGAGGTGGTTTAGTCCAAAACAGGCAATACGCCCTGCAGTCGGTTCGGATCAAGGTTGGAGCATGTTCTCATCACAGTCGAACCGCACAGGACCGACCAAACCTCTTCAACGGGGTCTCGGTCCGGTTGTTTTGGTCTGCACCCCAGTGCGATTGATGTGTTCACAGCTTCCCACACGAACTGCACCAAGGGGGTAAACGCTCCTGGATTTGATTCAACCGAACTAAACAAGACAGGTGTGAAAACGCCCTAAAAGACTGATAATTATCAGTAACATCATACTACAGCATTCTCCCAAGTTGGTTTTATCTGTAGCAGTGTCATTATGAAAGCACTTTTCAGTTTCCATGCCTTTGTACACTCTGAAATTGAAGTGTCTTCCCATTGTATTTGTACCATAGACTGCTATTATCCCAACCATGACTTTGACTGCTTTATAGTCTTACTGTTCAGATCTCCCCTGTTCAGAGCCTTGTTCTGCATGTCCTCCCCACATCCTCATACTCTGAATCACAACACAACAAGAGATATCTTGTTGAATGACTTAATATTTAATTTTTTTGGAACATTTCTTTTTAGAGTAGCTTTTCAGATACAGCAAGAGTATTCAACAGGGGAAAATAACAGAATATGTGAGGGTTATTACAGGTCATGGAAACCACAGTGTGCCATTTCAGTACATCTATTGGAGGCTGTGAAAACAAAAATCTTTTTGCAAAACCTTTGCTGCAAACTGAAGAATATTCTCGCCAACAAATACTGTGACATCACTGAAGGCACCGCAGGTTTCTGAGTATGCCGTAGAAAGAAATTCATTCAACGTTCAATATTTTTGTATAATGATAATGCATTTTAAGCTTTTTGAGTGTCATTCAATGCAACGCCAGCACTGTGAATCTACGTTAATGGCCGTAGTTAGGTTGAGGCAATAGAACCTGTTCGTCAGGAAAAATATCATTGTTGGACCCACCCATGGTATTACTTTTGACTTTTTTTCTACATCACAAGCTCTGAGTGTAGCATATTTATGCTAATTTGTTTGCAGTCAGTAATGTCTACATGGCGTACACATTGCATGCTCAAAGCAACAAGTAATTTAGCATTGTTATACTGTAATTTATACTCATATTTTTTTCTCGACAAACAGCATATCAGTCCATTCTTTGTCATATCTTCAATGAAGTTTGGCAGCACAAACTTGACTGAAATCGGGCGGCACTTCTTTGTTCATAAAAATACTGTCAAACTATTGCTGATTGATCGATTTTTGGTGGCAAAGAGAAAAAAAAAACACTCTATGCAGGAAAAGTACAGACAGCTGCTCATTCTGACAGGATGGACATCTGAAAACAGGATGCATCATTAATAACATTATGAATAAAACAACGTACAGTAAGTGGTAATCAGCCCGTACTTATCTGCATTAAGACTTTTTTCTTTTCAGTTTTTCAGATGTGAGACACCAGTAGATGAAATTTTTCCCTGTTTAAATACCCTGATCATATGGATTGTATTGTTTAACCTGCTATAATATAATTCCTGCAATTTTCAGATTTATCAGCTCTAAACATGAAGATATGCTTGCATGTGAGGTGCCAGTATCTAAGGCAGTTGTGAGTTTTCAGCCCTGGTACACTAGAATAGGGTAGCTAGCCAGATATACTAAAGTTTACAGCTTATGTTTGAGTAAATAAATGGACCGTTTTGTCTTTTGAAACTTTTGCTTGTATTTTTTAATCAGAAAATGCTGCTAAACAGATACCACCATCCATACTCTTTTTAAATACACTAAGAGGCATTAAAAATGCAACAAAGTCAATGTAAAATAAAATTGGATACAACTACTTTGTATACAAAAAAATGTTTTGTTTACTACCACTCGTGGCTATTGAAACTATGGAGCCACATTTTTCAGCTCAAACAATAAATTAACATGGCAGACGGTACCAATCCTGTTTTTGCATGTGTGATTCGTTAGGACATTGTTTGAAAGCTTTCAGTGAGTTCTTTTGGTGATTTGAGCTCAACTGGTCAAGGCTTTAAAAACCCTGAGGAAAAATGCAAGCTGTCACAGACGGTCACCATGCCACGCTTAGCAGCAAACATGAGGGAGCAGGCCATTGGTATGCTGAGATCCGGAATGACCGAAGCGAGGGTAGCCAGGCATTTTGGCGTCCACAGATCTCACGCCTGCAGGCACGTTATGCACAGACATAATGTGCAGGTTATGGACTGGCCGCCTTATTCCCCGGATAGGAATCCGATTGAACACCTTTGGGACAATCTGGATCGCCGTGTACGGCGTCGTATTTCAATACCGGTGACAGTTGCTGATCTCCGTACTGCACTCTTGGAAGAGTGGGAAGCGATTCCAGTGGCCAAAATCAACGCGATCATCATGTCTATGCCAAGACGATCACATAAGATACTGACATTTGTAATCCATGTCAATTAATTTTTTGTTTGTTGTTCAGTATTGTATTGTCAGTATTTGTTTGTTCATTCATGTTCAGTATCATACCAAGTGAAGTCACCCAATAAATTATGAAAATTCAAATTAATATAGAAAAAAATACAATGTTGCGTTTTTAATGCCTCTTAGTATATATATAGTACTTACCAAATTTATTAGATAGATTGTCGCAAAGACCATCTGCATCATGAAGTGCTTCAATCTCTTCCTCCCTCACTTCAACCTGAATTAACATTTTATAGCCATGTTTGAGCCAGAAACAGTGGAATTTTCCGACAAGTCAAATTAAACAAGAAACGCAACCAATAAATATTTTTTCTTTTCACAAAAACAAGTAAATGACTGTAAATTGGCAAAAAATAATAATGTGCTTTGCTATTTTTTCATATCTTTTGTAAATTGGTAAATTTAAAAATTCATAGATACATCAATAATTGTATTTAAGCAGTAACTATATCATTTTGATAAATAGCTTGCATATACTGGTGGATTTACCATTACAGAAACACAAAACACAATACTGTTACGTTAAGGACAGTGGAGACAAACACCTTACACTGGGTGTTGGTGTAATAAATTTGCTGAGCATTATATATGTATACCATTTAGTTATGGCATGTTTTTTTGATTAATTATTGTTCTGTTTGTGCACAGCAGGTGTGCTTGCCATGTTGTTTCTGCAGCTTAAATGTATCTTTGGCCACAAGCATCAAATGGTCAATGTTATGTGCTAATAAGGGATTAAATTACATTAATCTCATCAGATATTTCATGAATGAAAAATTGAGCTCCAATATATCAAATAAAATTGTTCACGAGTCCCAGCTGCTGAGAATCATCTCAAGTCCTACACACTGAGTTTGTGGTGCAGTGTAGCCTCTCAGAGTCTCAGTAACATGACTCGAGTCCACACCTCTGGCATTAGTCAAACTGGCACAAAAGAGAAGCATTTCCACCCTGAAAAACTTCTCTTGAAAGCCAGTTATCATCATAAAATGTGTGAATGCTGCATAGAGAAGTTTGATGACATTATTCTTGTTGCTGGCAGATTTATGCCGCAGCTGCTGGTAAACTTGTATCTAAGAGACTGGAAATTAGACACCTGCAAAGGCCTAGGAAAAAAAATGACACAATGAATGTACTGCAGAAAACAAAAGCTCCACCCCTGCTGCTGGAAGAATTCAGTAGCACCTCTTTATGGCACAAAAGGTATAGTATGCTATACCATGCCAAGCACAGAAGAGCAGGAAGACGTTAGAAGTTAGTGACTGGCATAATCCGTGTGTGTTCATACCTGTCTCTCATCCAATCAATCAATGCAATATATAGAAATATTTTATTAATAACATCTGAATGGACAATTTACACAGTCTGTCTTAAGTTCATAATACATCTTGTGTTAACAATTCCATTAGTATCTCACAACAGAGGAGAGATGTAAAAATTACTCACAAAAAAATGATGCATGCACTGTACCTACAAACACAGCAGAAATTGTCATTGTTATTTGTGACAGTGTGCAATACAAAGACATAAGACTGGTATTATTCTGTTTTTCAAAAAAAACAAACACTGGCTTATTAAAACAACTGTAGGGTGTGGCCTAAATGACAAGCTTTATGTTACGTTGTGGATGGATGAGGCGACTGCCAGTGTGTTGTCAGAATGGAAACAATCCAGTCCCTTATTTCATGGAAAAGGAATGACAACATGATTCAGAGAGATCATTATTTGCTGGATTTAAAATAAAAATCCTCAATCAAAATGGAAAAAGTCTGTACCCACTGGTTTAATGTTAACCATTTTAACTCTTTGAGTGCCATTGACGTAATAGGGTGGTTGGATTGAGGGGGGCACTACGCTGTGTGAGCGACTTCCGACGTGTGCTCGGTGTACTCGCAATTTTATGTCTACGTCTTTCATTTTATGAAGTGTTTGTGTAAGTTTTGATAAGTCATGAGCAACATATGAAAGTCAACTCTTAAACTTGCAACATGGGCAACCCTGACCTTCCTTGTGTGCCCTGCTTTTGGATGTTTATAAAGGTTTACATAAATAAATTAAGGTTCTGATTCTGATTCTAATAATATGTCAAAGTGGCAGCGGGTCTCCCATAGCCTGTTGGTAATCTTGGGGCTTCTGGGAGACGAGCGTAAAGGGAGGGTATACGCCACAGAGATCAGACGATCGCGATTAGAGAACAAAACATATGGATTCTGGACACAATGTGACGTTTTTGGTGGGAGTGGCCTCTACTCTACTTCTGATAAAACCAGAACAGAACAAGGTAAAAACAAACTTTTTTTTTTCATGATGAAATAGCAAGTCTCTTCTTTCATTTGCGCTATTCACTGGTTTCAGAGACACAGAACAAAATATTCTGTGGGTCTTGAAATATGACTCTAAATGGGCAAAAACGCTGGCACAAGGCACTTTCTCTTTTATAAAACGGCTGGCACTCAATGAGTTAACTGGGTAGTTTAGGACAGCTGATAGGTGGTGTCTGTCTTGGATTATTTGGAGCCCTTTTTATCTTCCAGAGATGGTGGGGACCAAAAACAGCTAAAAGGGCTGGATCTGCTTCTGATTCCCTTAATTGGTGAGAAAAACTGACCATTACCACTAGAGATAATGGCCACAAGTAAAAATATACAGAACTGGAAGAAATTAATTACCAATATAATTGTTGCTGTAATAGAGTATTTGCTTAGAACGTACACCGAAAGTTCAGACAGGTGGTACAATAAAAAACTTGTGGATTGTTGCAACACAAATATCAACAACCTTGCAGAGCAACGCAGCTCTCTCTTCTCTTTCATATATGAGAGTTTGTGGACTGCATTTGTTGTGCAGTAAATATAGTTTTAAACTCTCTATATTGTCAGCCTCAGTGATGCTTTATTCAGCTGTTAATTCTGTGGCATAACGTTTCTTTTTGCACCTGGCACAATGTCTAATTACTTTTTATTTAGAGTTGGTAATTTTTTGTTGTTGCTGAGTTTTGTCATGTTTTCTGGTTGACTCTAGTTGAGATTATATCAAGGAAGGCAATTATTTATAGCTGATGCTCAGGCTGAAAATGACTGTCTACAGAAAAGGAATTGGACATTGTTGGTTTGGACACAAGGGCTGTGTTTTAATTGAGATGTCTACTGCAATTTGTTGTGTAGCCTATAGGTGATCTGGTGATCTGTATCCTCATCAAATATAATATTTAAGTTGAAAAAAAATACCCTTCAATTTAGAAGCCGAGAATATCACTGAATATCAGCAGTCTGCCCTTTTTCCAGAAAAAGCATGCCACCACCAACACCTTTACTTTGACCACACCCCATTTAACAAAGTATGACAATTTAACATGCAGTAAATAAAACACTTTATGTTCCCTCTGTCAGCTGCTTCACACATTCCTGGAGAAAATCCACTTTACATCTTTGCAGGAAGTGTTCTGTGACAAAATCACCCATAGAAGTGAAACTAAGGCTTACACTAAGAAAATGTCAGAGTTCTGGCAGAACTTTACCAGTGCATGAGGAGTTTGAACTTTGGACACAAAAGCCAAACTAATGTTCAAAAGAGCTGAACAGGAGTGCCCTCTCTGTCATTTCTAATTCTGTAACCTTGTCTGTCTAACTCTTACTGAATCTATGATAGCTAGTCACTCACACAAATCACAAATTACAGCTTCACACATTGGCCTAGAAATTCAACTAGTATTTTTTTTGGTCCACAAAATGCAATTTGTTAAGAAAAGCTTGAATTGTTAGATAATCCTGTTAATATGTCAGTATAATAACTCTAAATGATAAAATGAAAGTACTGTATTAGTTCAGTTGGAATGTACTTAAGTGGTTTTTGGTTGTGAAGACACAACAGGAAGGAGTAAGGAGTGGGGATGCACTGTAGCTTTTGTAGAAGTATTAGCATACCTAAGCCTTGTTCAATCTAATGACATACCAGTAATGGCTTTCAACTGATGCTACTACTGTAGTTATTAATCTTAGACCACCGTGTGCGTGTGTGTGCGAGTGTGTGTGTGTGTGTGTGTGTTGTCATGGCGATGGAGGTGTCTTCAGGGAATTGGTAGATCCTCCTTGGCTTCCACTCCCTGTTGCTCCCTGTCCGACCCACTGGACCACAACACAGAGAGGGGAGAGGGAAGATGATCAGGTTAGAGAAGGGAAAAACAAAACCAAAGCTTTATTTCATTTTGAATCAAAATTATACTTAAAAAAATCGAAATTATTTTATAAATATGAGAGCAACAATTTATCTTCATTTAACCTGCCCTGAAGCAAGTTCAGCAGGCAGGATGAGAGAGTAAGTTTCCATGGTGATATGTTTGAGCCTGAATCAGCCCCATGAGACCAAACCCCCCCTTGCAGTGTGCCTGTCTGTTATTCAACCACTTTTTCAAGTGACAAAGTGGAGGCAACTGAGCTTTCCGCTTTCTTTATTTCTGCTTGCTTTCTGCTCAATTACATCATAAGTGGTTTGAAATGACACTGGGGAATTTAACAGCATGTCATTGTGTGTGTGTGTGTGTGTGTGTGTGTGTGTGTGCGTGTGTGTGTGTGTGTGATGCTTTCACACTATGGTGAGTTTGTGATTATTTGTTGAAATTTAATTTTTATGTGTGAATACTTTGTGGAAAGCAATACACGTACTTTATATACGTGTGTGTGAGTGTGTGTGGGCCAGGTTTCCACACGACTTCTGTTGATATGTTAAAGAAACACACATAAGCCATTAGTCTGGATCTCAGAACCCTGCTGCTGTAGTCCGGTGTTGCTGCTAATGGCCTTGGATAAGACACAGCAACTAGAAAGTGTCTGACAGAACCTGTGTGTGTGTGTGTGTGTGTGTGTGTGTGTGTTTTAGTGCAATATACAAATTGCTCTAGAGAGAGCAAGAGAGCTCCTCCAGCTTCACTGTTGTTGGCAATATCAGGGTCACTGACCTCCCAACAACACTACAACTCATCTGGAAGGCACAGTGTGACAGCTAATGTTTCATTTACTTCTGCAGCTCAGTAATGCCCTGAGAGATGTGGAAAAATCCTGCACAGTGTCAGGATGTGACTAAATAAAATAAACAAGTGAAATAACCATGTAGTGTAGACCATGTAGTTTCTTGTTGCTCCTCTCACTCAACCACATATTGTGTACACACATGCACACACACGTGAGGACCATTCATACCATTCATGCGTGAAGATAAGACTTAAACCACCCTTAAAGCACACTGTCACTATCATCTACAGTTTATGTTCAACCTACACCACATATCTAAGTAAAAAAGTAAAAGCAGCAGTCTATAGCAACTGACAAATTGATTTTTGCCAGAGGAGTTATTTTTGCATGCATTTTAGTTCACAGTTCACATTTACTCATCATCCATGACAGTGAAGTTCTGAGGAAAGCAAACATCCTTATTTCCTTTGTTTACAGTTTGAAATTCAGAGCATTACTACAGCAGGAATCAACTATTTGCATTATAAAGATCAGTGTTGTGCATGAGTTCAGTGAGCTAGTCCAGTGCTGGCACCGAGCCAGCACGATGCCACCTGTGATTCTTTATTGATATGATAACTTGATTAGTTTTGGAGTGGCAGTGACTGGCCCAGTAACATTTCTTTTCACGGGCACATGTGCACGGACAAGATGTGACAATAAATTTACCCATTTAAATGAAGCTGTATATTTGTCTTTTTAAGGAAAATGATAACTAAAAGCTTTTTAAAAAAACAACAACAAAAAAAAAAACAATGAATTCATTTACACATATACTGCACACAGCACAATTAAAACAGGGTTGTTGTGGGACTCAAATGTTAACTTTACATGTACTTTTATTAGTCAATAATATAAGATCTTTAGCCATAATAAATGTAACACAATGAACCACATATGTCAGAAGGTGTTTCCTTCAGTCTTTCTCTTAGTTTGTTGCCAGCCTATATACTATAACAGTAAAATAATATTCCTGAAATTATGTTTTTTTTTATTTTTATTTTTGGTGTGCCACCCCAAAATGTTAAGTGGACCCAGCTAGCCACCCCTATGAATATTCTGCAAGCATCCCTGGATGAGGTCCTTAGCCCCTTTCATAATAAGCATCGTCAAACCTCCTCTGGTGAGAATAATGAAGTGTAGAAATGATTTATGTTAACAGTTCTCACAGCAACCTAAGTTTACTGCGAACAAGCTAGCCAGTGTCCATTGCATTTAACTCTGAGTGCCATTGATCTATTTCAACGTCATTTAAAATCCGACGCTTGAGTACCATCGACGTAATAATACCTCAAAGTGGTTTTTCACCAGAGGGTCACCGATTGCAGTCTCCCGCAGCCTGTGACTAATGTTGGGGCTTCTGGGATATGTAGTCGGAGCATAAAGAGATGGTATATGCCACAGAGATCAAAGCAGGAAAACAGAGCAAAATGGACGGATTCTGTACAAGTGGTATTTTTGGTGAATGTGGCCTCTACTCTTCTGTCCATCCATCCATTATCTACCGCTTATCCTCATAGGGTCGCGGCGGGGGCTGGAGCCTATCCCAGCTGTCTTAGGGCGGAAGGCAGGGTACACCCTGGACAAGTCACCACCTCATCTCAGGGCACATAGAGACAGACAACCACTCACATTCACATTCACACCTACGGTCAATTTAAATTAGCCAATTAACCTAATCCCCATGCATGTTTTTGGATGGTGGGAGGAAGCCAGAGTACTCAGAGAGAACCCACGCAGACACGGGGAGGACATGCAAACTCCACACAGAGTTAAAATAAGAACAGAACAAGGTAAAAACAAACTTTTTTTCATGATGAAATAGAGAGTCTCTTCTTTCATTTGAGCTACTCTGTGTTTTCAGAGACATGGTACAAAATAATCTGTGGGTCTTGAACTATGACTCAAAATGGGCAAAAACACTGGCACAAGCCACTTTCTGTTTTATAAAATGGCTGGCACTCAAAGAGTTAATAAAGAATGTTATTTCTAACTAACTATGCTAACATATACATCATGTCTCTTTGTAAAGTTGAGGTGAATCTTTAAATTAAAAGATATGTATTTAAAAGACACACATGACATGAGACAGTAGGTGCTAAAGCATGTCATGGTGCTACATTTACTCGGGCAGCAATCCATTTTGAAGCATTTTATCTCAGCTCAGTACTAATACATTTACCTTTGACGACTCAACATGAATTTGCATGAATCAGTCCAGCATCTCTTTTAGCTTGCTGTGTTTTTTAAATAAGTGTGGGCAGGGAATTCAGAAATAGAAGCAGCTCAGTGAATGTCTCTCTCTCTCTCTCTCTTTCTCTCTCTCTCTTTCTGTAAACTAGGTGCCTCCGATGAGGCAATCCCAGCAAAACAAGTCAAGAATACTGAGGGTTATGCAGTAATTTTTATTATGTAATTGTCTATTTTTGCTGTACCTAAAAATACAGATGCATAACATATGACAGTGAGTTTCTCAGTCTCTTCATTTGTATTTCTGAAGTTGTTTTTGTTTTGAGTGAAATGAACATTTTGTGTAATTATTCATACATATATACAAATATATACATAATCCTATAAAGGTATAAAAAGTAGGTTTTTAATATTTTTTTTAAGCGGCCATTTTGTTTTCATTCCAAGGTTGGAACAGGCCTCTGATTTCTTATTCATGAAAACAAAACAGTCAACAGTGAACAGTCATTCTGACTTCATTAAATACCTAATTCTCTGTCATGTCAGTGGCTATTGGTCTATTTTGTCTGCCACTTTGGTCCTGACAACTATTGGTTGGATTGGTACAAAACCTTTAACATACATTCATAATGTTCCCAGAGGATGAATCCAACTGAATTTATCCTATGGCACCACCATGGTACCACCTTGATAACTATTGAATAGATTGATATGAAATTTGTTTGAGAGCCTCAACTGTTCTTTGGGTAAATAAGCAAATACTATCATGTTGACTAGACTAAGGTACCTGCAAAACATAAGCATGTTAGCATTGTCTTTGTGAGCATGTTGACATTAGCACACCACTGTGAAAAAGCACAGCCTCAAAGCACTAGCATGGTTCCTCAGATGACTACATGAAAGAAACCAAAGGAAAATGTTTAAGTGTCACATTTTTTTGGTGGTGAGGGACCAATGTTGTTATTGACTTATTGACTAATTCATAGTGACTGTTGACATGTGACATTTGTCATACGTCTCCAAAATTGGCGTTCCATTATTTCCGTATGTCTTTTACTTAGTTATCTTAAGCACAATAAGGCTTTCCTTAAACCTAATTCAGTGGTTTTCTTGTCTAAATATGTCTTTTCCTAAGGCAGTGGTCTTCCCTAAACTTAAGTCTATGGCTTTGTTGCCCCCTGTTGGTATATTGACATATTTGCGCATACCGCTTATCCTCATAGGGTCGCGGGGGTGCTGGAGCCTATCCCAGCTGTCTTAGGGCGAAACGCAGGGTACACCCTGGACAAGTCGCCACCTCATCGCAGGGCACATAGAGACAGACAACCACTCACACTCACATTCACACCTACGGTCAGTTTAAATTAGCCAATTAACCTAATCCCCATGCATGTTTTTGGATGGTGGGAGGAAGCCGGAGTACCCGGAGAGAACCCACGCAGACACGGGGAGAACATGCAAACTCCACACAGAAAGGCCCCGGGCCCAGGAATCAAACCCGATACCTTCTTGCTGTGAGGCGACAGTGCTAACAACTACACCGTGCCACCTGAGGAAAAACTTACACATACTAATTACATATAAATGCCAGTTTAAAACATTCAGAGGAATGTATTGTGCCAATACACAGAGTGGCCCGTACCTCTATGAGTGGATGCCAGTGTGCAATGGGTTTCCGTGGGTATGTCAGCATCTCACTCCAGTGGTCTCGCCCCAGGCTCTCTGCCTCATTGCCCACCCTGCATACTCCAATCACTTCATTATGTCCAACCCTGCAGGACAGAACAGTATATGGAGACACCAACATTTTGCATTAGTTAACGTACTATAGATGAAACATATTTAATGACTGATAATGACGTCACTAGAGGCAACAGGTTATGTGGGGCAGAAAAGATTTTAGTGGCACTAATAAATACCATAAAACATCTTTGGTGTGTTTTAATTTGCGCTCGGTCCGAGAGCTCATTATGTGGTGATGGCCCCACACTTGCAATGCTAAGTGCTATGGATGACGCAACAATCAGGGTCTCAAACATCTTTATGAGAATATTACCAAAGATGGACAAAGTGGTAAAACTGGACAATCATAGCTTCCCAAAATACAAAGTGCACACAAAATGGGTAAATGGTATGACAGCAAACTGTGTTTTGCTGAGTCTGATTATTATATATATTTTTGATTTTGCATCTTTTCAAAGCAGCTGGACGCCCCATTTTTGCCACTGTAAAAGCAATGGATAAAGGTAACGTGCTAACCGATCATAGTCCATGACAGCTATAAGCAGGCTGATCTGGTCTATGTTCTCAGGAGGAACATCAAACACAATGGCTTCATTGTACACTGGGTTCAGAGTGTTACGCTTCGTTGATGTCTTCCTCTTCTTGAGCCTCCTGCCTTCACACATCAGGGACACTTTCACATACGGATCTGGAACAAGTGGCGAAGTCAGTAAGGAAAAAAAAATGTCTCGACATGGAATGCAACAGAATACTATATTATCTAACAATAAAACATTGAAATGTGTACACCTCTCAGTTAAAGCATTGCTTAAGTTGTCTGCTGGCACCCACCTGAAGCTCCAGTGATGTCCATGGCTTTGAGATTTCTAGCTTTGATCATGGTGATGGTGAGCCTCCCGGCCGTGGGGAGATAGCACAATGAGAACATCAGCTCTCCTAGGTCCACATTGTCCTGTAAAAAATATATATGTATAATATTTTTTATTTGATATTAGCTCTGTTTCGTGCAGGGGATTTTATAGTTGTAGCACTGACCACTAGGACAGCAAGCCTGAGTGGCAGCGCCATACATTTATTTGCACATCCAGGCCATCACACATGCCATGAGAAGTAGACACAATAAAAAACATGAATAGTCTAACCTGCATATCCAGCTAAAAGCTGAACACAGATAATTAGCTTGCTGTGTGTGTGTTGTGTAAAAAACATGAACTGTCACACTGTTATCACATGAACTTCATTAGCATCTAATTAGCATGTTAAAAAATGAAATGCTTCTGCCTCTTGTCCAAATCTTCATAACAGTTACACCACAAAACAGGTTTTAATCATTACAGGTGCCCTCTGCTGAGTCTGACAAATGATCTACCCCTACCCCAATCACTGATTAATTTCATGATTTGTATTTATTAACTAAAAGTATTCTCTGAGCTCCAACATTGCTTTATCACTCTACCAGTACTCAAAAAGAGGCATTAAAATCAATGACATTACATTCAACCTAAAATCAGACACAAAAACATTGGCTAGGGATTAAGGATAAGCAATGAAATCAAAGTAGGCTAATGTTTCGAGAAGGTGATGTAACAGTTTAGTCAAATCTCTGAAAATCAATGGGAACATTCAACAGAAGGCACATTATAATGTGTTACAAAACCCTTTGCACCTGAGATATGGATGATGCCTATGACACCTCCAGGAGAAAAAAAAAATGGAATGGAATTCTTTTTAGTCACAACAGTATGAAACATGGTTCATTAATCAGCATGTGGCAAGCTGTTTTTAATATTTGCTGCTTCTCTAAATCAATATGGTTAAACCTGTATAATTTGCCATCAGGTTAAAATACCCCTGTCTTCCTGTGAAAATTCCCCTGCTTTCACAACATATCCACAGCCTTAGACATGCCAAGCTCTTTTCCCAATTAACACATCTGAAAATACCGTGCAAAGGTGTGAGAGCAAGTGATGCGTTCATGAGACACAAGCCCTAACAACGTTTCTTACAGGGGAAACTAATATCTAGTTTTCTCCCACATACTGGCTTGACATAGAGCTCCTGCTTGCAAAATATTAAATAGGAAGTGAAAAGAGCAACACATTTTGTTAATATTCATCATTCATCTCAGGGTCCATCTCAGGGGTCCAATGTTCTCTGGGTCCAACCCATTTTAATTCTTGACACACACACACACACACACACACACACAAACACAGACACCTAGTCAGGAGCTTAGGCAACAAAACAAATTGGTTAGGTTTAAGAGAAGATAGATTTCATTTCAGTGGCCAATCAGATTGGGACAGCTATCTGATTTGTCTGTTTTTTTTTTCTTCATGCATTCAGTGATTAATACATATGATGCTAGTGATTTTGTACTCAGAATTGGTGAGAAGCAAAGCTATAGTTAAAGCTCAGATGCACTGGTTGTGCTGGAATATCATTGTATCACATAGACATTAATATGTGCTCCCTCTGTTGATTGAGAAATTGGAGTCAGTATAGGCAGACACATATGCGCGCACACACACACACACACACACATACACACACACACACACTGCTCCGCTATTGCTCTGGGTCCTCTGCTCAAAGTAGCTGAAACTCAAATTGAGCATGAAAACACACACACACACACACACATACAAGCAGAGCTGTATGTGGCATTCTGACTGAGTGATGAGTTGATTCATCACGCAATTGCTGAGGCAGAATCCACCTCTGACACGGTATCATTGTTGGAATACTTTGAGGCATCAATGATGCACAGCATATGATGTCTACAAGGTGTAATACAACACAAAAACTTTTGGCATGAGTACAGGAATTCACACACCAACATACACAAACAGACAGGCCCTTCCCACAAACGGTGGCAAACACTTCAGCTCTCGCAGATAATGTGATATCCTCCTCAGATCACACACATGCAGCACACTTAAGTTGTCAGACTACAGAGTGCCGCTTGCTCACTACGCTTCCGAGCACTCAAATCAAGCCTGTGGTCAGGATTGTGGTCACTTGTGCTCGGCCAATGAAATTAGAAAGGTGCACTAAAGCGCTCCAATAAAGCACTGAGAGAGTGTGGACAGTCAGTCTTCTCCAATTATAATATAAGCACCCTCTCTCCTACAGGATCAGCAAGGCTTAATCTGAAAGCCTCTCTCCTGCAGTGTCTATAATAGTCATGGACTAACTCCATCTCTATCCTGTCTTTCTCAGTCTTTTTTCTACCAGTGTTCTGTGCTCATAATATTCAGTTTTAGTTTCACTTTGCAAATATAGTAGTTATCAGCCATTTTTCTGTAACGATTATGTTGTCTTAATCTAAAGTGACTCAAAAGGGTGTGACAACACACTACTGCACACATCCGTTCAGTGGAATACATAAAAATTGTTTTGATCAAAACACACGTAGGTGGATTACTGATTCTCAGGGAGTGTGTTTTGTTCTCATATAGACTAAACACGTGGAAGTCAAGTTTTCTCTGTAACCACCCTGTTACTAGTGTTAACTAATTCTTTATTGAAACTGTGAAATATGCTATTCTTAGTCTAGTCTGTAAATTTTAATACTGACATTTTGACTGCAGGGACTGTACCCGTGGCTTACTAGTTACAGTTTAATTGCATCTACTCAGCTTCATGTACCTAAATTAGGTATATAATATGTTATATTGTACTGCATAAAGGGGAAGAGTGCATAAATTGTCTTTGTAGGAAATTTTTACTGCTATAATGTTAGTGAGTTCCAAAGAAGATCTTTCTCTTTCTTTATTTCTCTACCTCACTAACAATATCTATGGTTTAATTGTCTTTTGAGAGGGTATACTTGATTTACATTTTTTGTCCAAGTGCATTGGCTACTAATTGGCTCCAAATGAGGGAAGATTGATACCACCTGTATTCAAGTGGTACAAAATCCAAAGATCATGATTCTCTTCACACCACAGTTTCATGTACAAATAATGAATGGTGGGATTTATATAAAACTGTTGTAATCATGTTGTAATTATTATTAGGAATTCATGTTTAATAAAAAAAACAGACAGACATGAGAGTTTTTTTTAGTTCACTTAATCTTTGGACATCTCAGCTACACGCGGGCCGATCAGCAGCACAATATAGCTGCCTGGTTGAACATGGTGGAAGTAAATAAATCACTGCCAAGGGTGAACTTCAGCTGTATGGATGAATATACTCTGACAGAATCAGGTTAGACTAATGGATCCTTCATAACTCTCAGTAAAGGATAGTGAGACAAGTGGGCATACAGTATAAAGATATACTGTATATACTACAGCTTTCAAAGAAAACCTCAAGTGTCTCTGTCTGATGAACAGGCATCTCATAAATTTAACTATGCATCTATTTTTTTCACCAAACTAGCCTGTGATGTCAAATATTTCCCTCTAACAAATATGTTCACTGATTCTATACATCCACATTCTTTACTACATATCCCAAAACCCCTGATTGAAACACATTTGGAAGTGTCTTAGATGGAGTTTTCACAATGCTTAAGGGTGGGTGAAAAGTGAGGTCAATGGGCACTGCCATCTTGAGAATTTGAACCAATCATGAGCTGAGCATGACCACATCTTATGAGAATGAGCCACCCAGATGCTATTCTGGCACCATGGGAGTTCAGCTAGAAAGGATGGTTTCCTCATTTCTTTCTTTAGTGTAGACATAGGAAATTTAATGATTTCTGATCCCCCAGTTCGTCTACAAGACAAGTAGATTCAAACTTTGTTCAACATGTGACTGTTATATAAATTCGAAGTCACACCTTCTTTCTCGTACAATTCCCAAACCTCTGACTCCTGACTCTACAACTACTGTAGTCAGTGCAGTGATCAAGCACATCTGTCAGTCAATTTCCCATCCACTAGTGTGAAAAGAACTTCCTAAAATGATAGGAACTACCTTTTTAGTCTTGTAATCTTTTTAGTTTGGCCCATGTCCCATCCACTAACATGATGGGTTGGGCTATACTGCAGCCAGTTACCTGGGGCAAATTTTTTGTTTTTTGGGATTATTGGTCCATAGTTGAGCCAGGATAAAGACCGGGGTGTTGAAAATACCCAGGTTACCTTTTCCTCCATGTTGAACCATGTTGGAGTAAAGCCAGAAGAAGAGGGGGCAAAACAAATATGCAAATTGAAAACATTAATAATACACCAGCCAAGACAAAAGCAAATGCTGCATGCTTAAATTGTCTCTGTATGGTTTCCCTTGTAATACTGTATATTGGGGAGCTCCCACTGATTTAGATGACCACAAGCATCCAAAGAATCATATTTCTCATTTAGTCCCTAAGGGCACGTGGGAGGACAAGTGCTTGTTATATGGCACTATTTGTAATTGTTAGGAAATAGGAGACTCTTTACTGAATTAACCACACACATACACAAACACACACACACACACACACACACACACACACACACACACACTGCATGTGCACATATTGACCCCATTTATCAGGGTCTAATTACAGACGAACCAGACTGCAGTCAATAGTATTGACTGACCTGTGGGAGCTGCAGGTTATGATGTCTCTGAGTTCTTCAGCGTCTTAGTCTCCAAATAATCTACACCTCAAGAGAAGAAAGGATGCATGTAACAACGTGATAGATGTCTAAAAGCAAATTGAATCTACTTGTCTTGCAGACAAACTGTGAAATTGAAAATCATTAAATACACTATGTCTGCACCAATAAAGTAAGAAATGAGGGAACCATCCTTGGCATAAATTCAATAAACAATAGACTAACATCTCAGGAAACAATGGATTTAAATGGTTGATTGACTGACTGCAAACGGAGCCAGATGGATTACTAGGTGGTTCACAACGAGGTAAGTAGTGAGTAGTGACTGAGTAGTGAGTCTGCAGAGTTTCCTCTACTAATGCTGCTCATTTTCTCTAGGAAAATTCAAGTATAAAATACATCTGAGCATCTGCGCTTGTTTGCAAAATATGTACTGTATATCATTCACAGTGGGAGTGTTTGTACTTTGAATGGAAATAAGATAGGGCGACCATATCCTCAAGTGAACCACATTTCATGAAAGAACATCTATGCACTTATGTAACACAATAGGTCGCCATGGTATGACATTACGCTTGTATTATATTTGCCAACTTTGGTTGTTGTCAACATTATGTATGTTTGTTTTGTACACATCCTCCACATTACATGTGTTTATGATGTCCCTGTAGGTTCAAGTGGGAAGACATATTAAATAATATATTTGTCAGGAGGGGTGGTGTAGTAGTTAGCAGTGTCGACTCACAGCAAGAAGGTACTGGGTTTGAATCCCAGCCTGGGGCCTTTCTGTGTGGAGTTTGCATGTTATCCCCGTGTCTGCATGAGTTCTCTCCGGGTACTCCGGCTTCCTCCCATCATCCAAAAACATGTATGGGGATTAGGTTAATTGGCTAATTTAAATTGACTGTAGGTGTGAATGTGAGTGGTTTTCTGTTTCTGTGCCCTGTGATGAACTGGCGACTTGTCCAGGGTGTACTCAGCCTTCCGCCCTAAGACAGCTGGAATAGGCTCCAGCCCCCCTGCGACCCTATGAGGATAAGCGGTAGATAATGGATGGATGGAAGTAGTATCCATTTCCATTACAGAATTGGGATTGGTTCAAAGGTAGTCACACATTTGATGTACGTCATGTTTAATACACAACAGAAACCCTGGTTTTGTCAGTACTCACACGGCTCTACTGCAGTCTCCCCCTCTACTTGTTAAGTCCCTGTCTGACGGAGTGGGTGGACTGAACCATTTTACGTGAATAGAGAGGGGGGAAAGTTGGGAAATGTTTCCACAACAAATGAACTCAGTGTGACTAGTTTTTTTTTGAAACCATGTTTGTTTTAGTCAGTAAAATAAATTTGTGATTAAAATTAAACCCCCACAGATGTATGATTTTACTGCCTTTATGGGAGCTCATACTCGTCCTTGTGGGAGCTCAGCTCCCACTGGCTCCCACGTAATTCAAACAGTGCTGTCAGTTATCCAATGGCTGACACTTCACAGGAGTATTAACTTATATCTCTGCATTCAGAAACATATTTACATTGCAGTCCGTAGCATATGGCCAGGGACATAGAGGCTCGCTCTGTGCCAGGAGCCATGATTAATGCATACAGACTGGACCAGTGTAGGGTCCCTCTTTGAAATCCCAAGGGAGGTAACCTAGTTCTGCTGGGGACTATAGGATATAGACAGAGTAGAAACTTAACGTTTCTTTACACCTCCCTTACTGATGAGAAATCCTGAGACATAACCACAGACACTCGCATACAGAATAGATAAAAACAACATCAAAACTGTCATTGTTCCATTTTGTGTGATCGCACATCACACCTAGATTATTTGAAGATAATGTTTTGCAGTTGCAGATTATTTTTTGTGTGCTCCTGTCACATTTTACTTACTGTGGCCTTGTTTTTCATTGCAAAATAAAGACCTTGAACAGCACAATCATGATTCGAAGTAAGGAGCAGTCCAAAATGTCTTTTGAACTAAATTTTTGTCACATTACTACATCACCACATGGCTGAGATTTAATGTTGACACACAATTTGTTCAAGGGCAGTAAATTTGAAAATCGAATGATATGTTGTGTTCTTACAGTTTGTGGTTGAGAGAAATATGATTGTATTTTGAAAAGTTTTTATATACTGAATAGGACTGTGAAAAATCATTGGTGCCTCGCTGCCGTGTCTGCAGGGCATCTACACTGACGCTGTGTGCGCAGAGCGAACAGCATCAGAAAGGACTTCACTTTTCCCTCTCATGACGTGGTCACACTCCTGCAGTCCGGTTTAAGATACAGAGGCATCAGAAGGCCTGCTCGGCTTTTAAACTGCTCAATCAGAGAACATGAAACACACAACAGACGCTTGTTTGTTTTTAAAGATATATTTAGTTTTAAACCATAAATAGTCATTTATTCTATTTCAGTGAGCTCTTAAGCTTATTTACCAGTGTTTTCATTTATTTATTTGCAGAGAATGACTGAGTGATGTATATGTAAAAAACAATATTGTTGTCATGTGTAGTATGAAAATTCCAAATAAACAGAATGTCAAAACCTGGTATGCAGGTATTGAAGGAAAAAATACCAATGAGTTGGAAAAGTCCAGTAGATAATGTTGCCGATTGCAGTCTGAGTTGGGTAAATGAATGATTAATAAGGGATTATATTTAGAAAATGGACTCCGCAGATTTGGACGCAGGAGACAGGACCACTATAGTTCACAAGTTGGGTGAGTGAAACCTCAGGGGAGGATCTAACCCATTTATGTTGACCTTATTTAGCTAAGAATGCTGTTAGAGTCTAGGATTGAAACAATATTTGTAAACCAAGACAAGTTAGTGTGTTTGTACAGTATGTGTTTCTGATCAGATTTGGGAGCTATCCTGCAAGGGTCTTTGCATAACAGGTCAGAGCTGGTGGAGTGCTGACCCACCTAATGAACACTTTCTGGCTTTGAACTTAATTATGTGATGAGCAGCAGCTGTGTTGTCAGAGTAAAGTTCAAAGTCTTGCTCCAAAATCAGGATGATCAGTGGCTGCAGGGGAAGGTTCCTGACACTCCCCTTTTTCTAATATTAGTCTTTTGATAGTATTTTTCTGGCAAAAGGAATGTACCATTTCATTCATCTAAAAATATTAAAGGTCCCATATTGTGAAAATTGAGTTATGTGTATTTGATATTACAATGCAGGTCTAAATAGTTTACAGTAACAGTATTTAACAGTGTTTATTTCTGTTAAAGTATTGAAGACTAGACAAATACACACGGTCCATATTCAGAAACTGCATTTGAAATAAGCTGTAAGAATTTGTGATGTTCAGATATGCAATATCTAGTACAATATTTAGACCATTTCACAGAAACAGACACATTCTAAATGTGTCCCAGTTTATTTCCGGTTGCAGTTTATGTGAATGACATGAACTGACGGGAAGTACACAAGAGCACAAACTGTTGCCTAGCAACGTCATTCCATTGCAACTCTGTTGATTTCCGACAGGGGGTAAAAACAGAGCGCATGAAGACAATAAAGTGCTTTTGAACATCACAGCATGCAAACACGTTCAATATAAAACACCAAATACAGGAGCACAATATGGGACCTTTAACAAATGTATTGATTCATACATAAATTGTTATGTTGATTAAATGGGTGGTAATATTGTATGGAAAGCAGAAAAATGCTCCAAGACAAAAGTCCTAGAGCTTTACTTTTATATTGTGAGGATACAAATGATAAGCAGTTCAGCTAATTTACAGTATGTTAATATGAGTGGGAGCTGCATTGTGCAACCTCCTAACAGTTGGAATACCAGGAGGAATAACTTCTATCTGACTGACCAAAATGATTTTAACCACAGTTCACGATCGTGTTTATAAAACAGTGCATAAGAGCCACACTAAATGTTTGCATAAATGAGGAAAGGTGTATTCACAAAAAATAGTTTTTATAAGACTGTGCAAACCTCCCAGTGCACATTTGTTTTCATAAATCCCAAATAAACTTGGAATTGTCTGAGCAAGGATCAGCCCCATATCCCGCCCTTCATTTAACCATAAAATGGTCAGTACAAAGCATGGGAGTATTTCTGTTAGAATTGAGATTACTGGTCAGTGGCTCCTTACGGTAAATCACAGCATCAGCCAAAGGCCGGGAAAAGGAATTGTTTCTTTATCCAGTGTGACACGGAGACACAGTCTGATAATAGCATCAAATGTTTTCAGTTTGTCTATGTACACTATACTTTATCTGTTCCTATCAAATAAACAAAAAAAAAGTCACTCCGACGAAAACTTTGAAAACTAACATTGTATTTAGTGATATACACGGTAATATTGTGATTGATGTGTGAATAATCGTAGCATCTTTGCTGTATGATGATTCCTCTCACATATTTCTACAGTCTTTCTACAGGCTTAAATTCACTCCTCACAAACTGCGTTGTCAATTTCCTCTGCTTCCATAATGGGCATGCACATGGGTCATGGTTTCCTATTTTTTTATTATTTTATATTTTTTATATTTATATATTATTTTTTCCTATATATTTGCAGGTTTGAATCTGGTTTTCAGCCTTTTGCTGCATGTCATCCCCTGTCGCCTTCTCCTTTCAATATTGTCACTATCTTTATCAAATAGATGCAAAAAACTCACAAAACATTCATTCATATTCAAAAAAACAAGCTAAGAAAATGGCATCTGGGATATAAATGAGGCTCCAGGCCTACAGAACTGCAGCTTGAAAAATGAAAAATCAACAGCATGCACTGGGGGCAAGGACAAATATAGCTGAAGAGAACACATAAGAAATAATGGATTCTGGCCTCATTCTTTATGTAAATAGTTTAAAGCCTCAAAATTCAACTAAACCATGTATTCTCGGCCTTGACTAACTTGAACATTGCTTCTTTGAAAAGGTATTATTACATTCAGGAGTATATTTTGTAATAAAACGATTAGACATAGAGGGCACAGTCTTTTCCATGGCTGAATAACAAATGTCTGAGAAGACAGTAAAGTGTTCAATCTGTTCCATTATTTATACAAAATAACACACAACTGAAGGTGGAGAGACTTGCAGTTTGCTGAGAGCTTCATGATGACACTTAAAAAATGTACATTAAGAATTCATCTATTGATTTTAAGTGTTTTATTATGGTGAGTCTATTAAAATCAGTCATCTTCACATGTATTTTGTCGAAATTGGGAATGTCAGTGCACATAATAATTACCAATTGTATATTTCCAGATGGTTTTGTGGGTTCATTGTCAGCCCATTGCTGAATGGACTGAAATGAAAGGAGATGATGATTGATGTGTTGGCTTAATATTTTATATTGTGAGAATGTGAGCTACACTACACTAAAATTTTACATAAACAATAATAGTTTGTTAGCAGTGTTTCAGTCTTTTGTGTTATGGATGCCAAAGCCATGTTTTGGCAGAGTTCAGGGGCCCAAACCAGTCAAGACCAAGTTCTACACATAAAGCGTGAGTGAAATGTGAGGTATGCAGTCTGTGTAGTCAGATGTATTGATTGAAAGTGTTTCTGCTCTAAGAAACGGGTGACCAGAAATGGCTTCTGTATTAAGCCTTAAGATTTGTGTGTTGAAAATTGCATACTTATGTACTTCACATCCTCAGCTCCTGAGCACTGCCAATGTGCCTTTGAACAAGGCAACAAAAATTGAAATTTCCCCACTTTTCATCTTCTTCATACATGCGGCATACAGTATGTATCACATATTGTGTACTTAACAATAAATAATGTCTGCAGACTGCATGTGATGTGACTGTATCATCACAATGGACCAAGCTACTGTTCAATGAAAATAAAATAATAATAACAATAATTGCAAGTATTAAACATTTTACTATATATAATATATATAATATTAAAAAAAATGCTCCTCTCACCCTTGTAGGGTGGTATCCGTGTTATTCTCTACCAGAGGCCTGGGAGTTTGAGGGTTCTGCCCAGTATCTTCGCTGTTCCTTGGACTGCGCTATACATATATATATATATAACAATATATATATATATATATATATATATATATATATATATATATATATATATATATATATATATGGTGTTACCATATATATTTGTATATATGGTAACATATTTATCACAAAAACTGTTTAATACTTTTAATTATTATTATTTGATTTTCATGTACTAATTAAATACTGCTGCATGGTCAGTGTCCATGTCCAGTAGTCCGGGTTAATCCTAGCCTGGATCAGTGGTGTAGTCTGGTTTACTCTAGTGGGTATACAGTAAGTATGCAGGGATTTTAGCCCCATAAAAGGAAACTTTACTGGTCCCCTGTTAGTGGAAAATTTTGACAGTGTTTGACAAAATATGCATTTTAGTGATATTTTTGACTAAATTTACCATATTTGTGAAAAAAAACATGACAGTTACTTGGTAGAGGCAGCACTGAATGAATAAATTCAGAAATATGAGCTACAGTAAGACACATCTTGGAATAGCCAACAGGCTAATCTTCCAGAACTTTGCATCACATGAACCACTAACAGACCCAGCTTCTTCTATGAAAGAACTGGGTGGCATACTGCCGACCCTTCACTTCTTTCTCCCATCTGAACTTTTTTCTTTTCTTCTTCTTTTCACATTAAATCATGCTGTCTATTGGCGCTCTGCAGGCTGTCTGACAGAGCAGGTGGACTGAACCATTTTACTTAATAGAGGGGGGAAGGGTGTTGAGAAATGTTTCCAAAACAAATAAATTTAGTGCTATCAATACACTGTAAATAAAAGTTATGTGTGACTGTGAGTTTATTACTGAGTGTCATATTATTTTGTCTGTAGGGCTCTCTGGGCTCGATGGCACGGTGGTGTAGTGGTTATCACTGTTGCCTCACAACAAGAAGGTACTGGGTTCGATGTTTTCTAGTGGGTATATGGTGTATACCTGCGTATCACATAGACTACACCACTGGCGTGGATCTAATCCTGTATTGATAATGATTTTGTGAAAATGTTGCTATGAGTTGCTCTTATCGCACACATAAACAATATAATTTTCCATAAAATTATTATATTTAATCATGCTCAAAAACAATGCATACCATCCACTTTCGTAGGCAGGACCACACTTTGCCTCACACACTGGCATGTGTTGCCCAAAAACCAGAAGAGTTACTATCCCAAACTGATATACAACAAATTGCAATTGTCATTCTATAACACTGATGAACCATGAGGAATTCCCTCACAGGACGATCTAACTTTCTGAGTTACTCTGAGTACCAATGCTGTAGATTTATCCAAGTGAATAATGTAATATAGACAGTGTCACTGTATCTCTCTCAAACCAAACCCCAGTCTTATATCAGTGTAGATCTGGGTCACTACCCCAAAGTGTTTCCTACTGCTCTCATTAAACATTAACTGTGTCTAAGTATAATTCTATGTTTCTGCTTCTTGAAATGGCAGATTAGTTCCAGTTGGAGGGGAAATGAGATACAAATCCAGTGATATATCTTCTTTCTTCTTCTATTCTGGCCAGACAGAAGAAATGGCGTGGGAATGAGGCTGCTATGTATACTGCTGGTCTAACAGACCCAGAAATGTATCCAACTGCAAACGTGCTACAACATTCTAGCCACTTACTAGCAATTAACAAGCTACCATGGTGCAGATAGTAACAAACGGAAAGCTTGACTCACAAAAATCAGTGGTGTAAAGGAGGAGAAGGAGAAAGAGAAAGAGAGAAAGCCATTTAGTGATAGAATTTAAGGAAATGAATGAAAGTTAGTATCTCACCGAGGTGACATATTGTATGTCCCGGCACAGTTTTGTCTCCCGGGGAAAGTCAGCAAGATCCAGGAAGTTGTCCACCACCACTTGGCCAATCAAGTCATGGCGAGAGAACCTGTCAAAGTCGTAGACACTGAAGTGTAGCTTACGGCTCGACAGCTCAGGGTATGCCACAGGAAAGAGAAAGACTTCATCGAACACTGGGTTGAGTGTCTTGCGGTGCACCTTGGTCTGGTGCTTGGTTTTGCGGTCAGGCAGCAAGTAGATCTTGACGTAAGGATCAGAGGTTCCTGAGAAGTCCTTGGCGGGAAGGTCCTGGGCCTTGTGGATTTTCACGATCAGCTGCTCCAGGTCAAAGTCAAACTTCAGTACAAAGAGAAGACGACCACAGCTGTCAGTGCGACGACCATCTTCTGCATCCAATGATCGCTGCTTGTAGAGTTCTGGTTTGATTCTGCCCAAACCAGATAATGATTCTTGGCGCTGGAACTGAGCAGGGTTGAAGTCTGGATTGGATAAGTTCATCTGGCGACGAATGGAGTTGTGTCTGTAATAAAATGTAAAATTTAAACATTTTGATTGACTATATGTGTTGAGTACTTAAGCTTCATGTGCTGTCAACTTTGTGAAAAGGTGCCTCGAAACTTCTATGTGTATAACTTGCCAACCCAAAAGTTGGACACTGACAATGAAAAGATTGATGTGTACCAACCGTACAGATGATGTGGGTTCGGTAATCTGTCTCTGGACCCTGTCCCTGGCCAGAGTGTGGACCTGGTTTTTCTCCACTTTGGTCTGGGTCTCCAGTGGGATGTCAGGCGACGTGTGGCTTATCTTAAGGCCTGACTCTGGGACAGGAACAGCTGAAGGGGGTCCTGAAGGCTCCTTCACACAGCCATCCTCGCTGTACTCCCTTTCCTCCCCGTCCACCTGCATGGCAGACATCAGTGGTTCCAATATCAATGCTATTATAGAAATGCAAGCTTGGGGAAATTCCCATTCTTTTGCAAACATAAAAAGCATACCTAGTTGTCATATTCTGCTTTTCATCTTAATGCTGTAAGGGCTATTGCCTTTAGATTAGTCTACCATGGCCTCTTGCTATTAATTGCTCCACTGGTACTGGCCATTTTCCTTGTATTAATAACACAAATATTGGAAGTAATATATTCCATTAATAAGTAATCTGCTTATACATTAAGCTGCAATTATTCATTGTGCAGGAACAGGGATTGCCTTCCTTGTGTGGGCTCTCGATTGGCTATTGGCTAATCTCTCATGAATCATATTGCTTTGTTGGTTTTAGGGTACTCTCTTCTGCTGCCTTTCTGTATTAAATTACATTAAAGTTGGGTTTCAGATCAGTTGCAACCATATGGTGGGTGTTGGCACGACCACATTTTGCCTCACACACAGACTCCCAAGGAGAAAATTGTAAGGATTACAACTTCCATTTTACATGGTCTATAATCTACGCTAAATTTACAAAGACAAGAAAGTATAAATTAGTCACTTAAGCGATACTACTTTCACTTTTGAATGCAAACTTCTACTCCTTACCTCTGTGAGGACGGGCTGCTGGTCTCCTCCTAAGAAGTGAGCCCCCTTGAGGACATCTGGGAGGAAGCGACCACTGAGCGGCACCCAGCATAGCTTCCATGAGACAAAGAGAGAGACGCTGAAGAGAGCCAGCCCACAGGTGGTCACCAGCAGTGACAACAGGCTCACAGATACATCTAGAGATGGAAGAGGGTGAGGAAGGACTCAGTGAACAGTGAACACAGATTTGTCAGTAAAAAAAAACAAAAAAACACTGGCACAGGTAAACCTGGCTCTCCAGGTATGCCAGACTGTGTTTACTTAGACTACTACATGACAAGGAAGAGTTACATTTTCTCACTGTATGCTGAAGTCAAAAAATCCATTAAAACCTGAAAAAAATCTCTGATGTGATGCTCTCCCATCACTCCCATCAAACCGCAGAGATCCGAGCTCTAAAACTTGTTTTTGACACACAATTGGTCCCATGTTCATGCTTGAATGGCTTCTCATGATAGAATGATTGCACATAAATGTAGGTAATGAAAGAAGCTCCGATAGCCATTTTGCTTCACTCAGCCATTAAGCCAAACACTCAGTATGTTTACATGCACATCTAAGCCAAGCTATTGGCAATAACCGAGCTAAGGATTTAAATGGAGTTTCCGAGAAAACTGAGTGTACATGCGCGGCAGGAGAATTGTATTATTGAGTGAGGTATGTTCCTCTCCAAGACACTAGGTGGCGCTACATGCCCTTTTGCTTTGGCATTCTTCCAGCTAGCATCATAGAGAAAGAACAAGACCGCTTCTGTGGTCTCGTCACTTCTGGAAGGGGGAGTGCCCGGGCCAGTCAATCGTCCGGTTAACCGTGGTTTGCATATACATGCTGGAAAAGCTTGACTTAGAACCGCATTATCTGGCATGAATAGTCTGATTATAAAAACTCCAGTTCGGTTCAACTACAGTCCAGCTAATGTGTATGTATGGCTTTTAAAACTTCGATATCAGCCGGACCAAGGCAATGAGTCGAAATTCTCTGTGTAAAGTACATTTAAATGTACTGACTGTGGTGATGTTCCACTGACATCATTTTCAGTTACTGTTGAATTTGTGGTCACAAGACAGTAGTCAGGAATATTTCACATTAATACACACTGTAGTTCTTTATGTCACTGAACTGAGTATCCTTGTTTGGTGCAATGCCCTGTGAACTCCACTCCTTACAGTCAGTATCAGTGATTCTCTTGAGAATTGTCCAAGGTAGGTCATTTACTCAGGAGATGGTGTCACATTACCAGAATTATGCTCTTTGTTTTAGCACAACAGAGGTTTAGATGTCAAATTTATGTTGTGTTGCAAATTTATTTAACAGTGTTTTCCTTTTCTTTTATTGTTTGAGAGCATCTCTTAATGGTACGGCGTAGAGTGCTTGTGCACAATGTGAGATATGTGTATGAGCTCATTTATGAATGCAATTAAGAGTCCAAAAGAAAATCATTTCTCAGTCTTTATTATGAAAGCACAGAGGGCCTAGATGAAGAAACAGAAAGTTACATATTGTAACTTCTAAAGCTGTATTCTCTCTAAATTACCTCCGTTGGTTTTTCAACAACAACAATTCATAGATTGCGGAAGGACATTTTAAAGATACTCATACATCTCACTATATTATTACTATAACACTCCAATACACACACACACACACACACACACACGAAAGAAAGTAAACATCACAAAATGAGCATTATGTTGCACGTAATTCAGTAGCTTCAGATCCCTTCAGTTTTTGTTTGTCAGTTTTTTTAATGCACTGTATTCTACACATAACCTTGTAATGGCAAAGCAGAAAACACATTTTGGGGTTTTCTTTCATTCTTTTTTGCAAATCTGTAAAAAATTAACCAATAATTTGGACCCTTCAAACATGAATTCAATCTAATTGACTTTAAACGTAATCCATTTATTATCCATTATAATACAACATAATACAAAGTGTGCAAAAAGTTAAGAGGCCAGAAAACTTTCTGTAGCCACTGCATACCAGTATTATTGCAGCCACCTGCTCATCAGGTATGCTATACAACCAATGTAAAGACATGGTGCCTATATCCAGTCAACTTATAGAGCATGTAATTAACTGGCACAAGATGTGTAGATTACAGTGCTGAGTGGTATCCATCGCAACAATTATCATTGGCTTCTCCAGCGAAGCAGGTGGCTGTGAACATGGGTGCTCAGGATCTATTTAATTTCCATTTAATTGGCGTTTTCATTCATGTTGCACTTTTTGGCCACGGTGGTGTCATGGCACAGTTTCTATCAGCTGTAAAAAGCGAAAGACCTGTGTGACATTACTGATTAGGGTGCAGCTGAACATGTCAACCCACAGACAGCAGCACAGCAACAGTCGTGCTCTATGTTTTAATGTCAGTTCTCCCTCTCAAGTGTCAAGCTCGAAAACGGCTTGAAGCCACAGGCAGAATACATTGGCTTTCTTCCCCATACAGGAAGCTACTACTCCTCCTCAGGCCCAGTTCTGTAATGGACCCACTTGTCCACCAGAAGAAAGCGTGTCATTGTCATGCTGTGCCTCACCGAGGCGTGCATATTGCATGAATGTTGTATTATGTAGACATAGCATAAAGACACATACTGTGTACTGTACATGTAGAGTAGAGTGCATAAATACACGTAGTACATTCAATCCTTTCAGTCAATCCAAATGAATTGTATTGCTTTCTTACAACAGACAATTTTTTGGGGTGAGAACAGTTTATTTATTAATTGCGGTCAGAATGTTAGTCCACCAAATACAACAAAAACATTAATAAGGAAGAATACCATAGCTATTTTAATAGCCTGATAAATTGTGCTAATCCTGAATCTGAATATATATGCAAAGCCCTGTGTTATTAGCACAGAGTCAGCACATTAAAACGTGTGAAATGAGGCAGGTAGAACACAGCCAGCCCTTCTGTGTGCAACTATGAACTGGGCACCAGCTGGGCTTGAATGGAAAACGAAGATATGATGCACAGCGCGTGTCCCAACCCAGTGCGAGGCTTGTGTTCTCAGCTGACACAGATAAAGAGCATGCAGCTTGCTCGACCATGCTCTGGCTTTGATGTGCCAAAAAAGCTGATGCATTTGTTTCTTAAAAAATAGAAATATTTCACATCCAATATTCAGCTATTTTGTATCTAAATGAAATTATGGCTCATATCATCAATTTGTAAACCTTGTTTATGTACAAGTCTAGCCACCTTCCATTTAAACGACTTCATTTCTGAATATTTGAGAACAAAAATAAATATTGAAAACAATATTACTGCTTGGTAAGTATAGCTTTTGAAATGAAAGTAAAACAACCTGCAGTTTCAGTCAGTTACCTTTGCAAGAGCCTTTTCTAAAGCCACAGGATGTCTCTGCTTTTCCAATCCCCCTGTAGGGTGCAATCAAGGCGCTAAGGCCTAAACCGTGTACAGCCAGTGGCAGTTAATTGGATTCAGGAGCTTCAATAATCAATAAGCCAAAGGAAGTCGACAGTTATAATTACAAATAGTTAGGAAGGTTTTGATTAGTGTAATTGTCCATGGTTGGGTTGCTTGAGTGTATGTGAATATGCATGAAGGAATAACTGGTGCATGTATAAAGTGTTGAGGAATTAGAGGTGGTTCACATCAAAGTCTAATTGGTCAACCAGGCAGTGAAATCCGGTCCAACAAACATAAATGTCCAATCATAAAATGAATTTTAAAAGCATTCTTTACTTGCGCATACAAACAAACACACTCAACAAATATAACTATTATGCTTTGAAGGCCTATTTAAATTATATTTTTTAAACTCTGTGTACAAAAGATTTTTGTAGATACACCAAAAAACACAATTGTGAGGAGTACTTTTTTGTCTGACAGTAAGCTGCAAACATACATTGAGTCCTGACTGGATGTAAGTGTCTATATATATACTATATATACTTGTTAAATTGGTTACATCATGTAAACAAAATCATGTATTTATCTGTGTGCTGGAGACGTAACCATAAAGATGGTTGAGTAGTACTTGCCATCTTTTCACTTTTGCAATTTTTACTGCTGTTTCATCTCCTTTTAAATAAACATAAAATAAGCATCCTATGTAACAATGAATTTACTGAAACCAGCTAGCTACCACCTTTTTTAGGCTTTGGAGTGAATGAGGAGGAATCATACGGAACTAATTTCAGCTCAACTAATCATCCGCCCCTTCTCTATGATCAAGCATTTGAATGTGAAAGACAGAAAAAAATAACTGGAGTGTCCGGCAGAATTTCCCATCCACTGCACTGCATTCACTTAATATACAGTATAGCCAAGTAGACCAGCAGTTTCAGGTATGAGACCAACACTGCAGAGCATCTTGTTTTAATCATAAATAAGGCATCGTTTGTATCATCAACAAATTGTCACATGATGAAAGCAAAGCATTTAAGTTTTTGAAGCCACTTGGTTGGTAACAAAGAGAATGTTGCACCACCAGGAAATGCAGCAGTGGAAGAGATCAGAGTCCAAATTTTAATTGTCCAACAATGCAAATGGCTTTCCCTGATAGAAGTCTTGGCAGAGGTGTTCTCCTCCCTCTGAAGTGAATCAAGCATAAAAACCCCAAAGTGAACGGACACACAGATAGCTGCTTTCATTGATTTGGACCAAATCTCCATTTGATGAGACAACAACACACTCTAGGATGGCTGATTATTATCAGTTATGCTGTAGAAAGGCATATTTGTATTGAACCGCACAATAGGGAGCAAACGAAACAGAGAGAAGAGAAGGGCCTGACCGATTAGTCGGACGGCTGATTTAAGGAGCCAATTATAGTCATTGAAAAGTTAAAACGAATAACATCACTGTCATTTATTCTTCTACAATAACCATCATGAGGACATGTCACTCTTATTTGACTTTTTGAGCAACGTTAACATACTGGTTGTCCAGTGGTAGTGTTTCCAAAACAAAAAAAGAATGATGAGTAGAGAAAAATGTGATTTCCTGTTTAAGGGCATCAGAGGCTGCTGAGATCAGAAATTTGTTTCATTTCATATGCATGTATGCTTACATAATTCTTTTTTTTTTATTTGCCTTCAATTTATATCATTGTTGCAAGTGTTAAAAATTATTATCAGCTGATTAATCAATTACCTGATTTTTTTCCTACTAAATATTGATATTGGCATCAACCTCAAAAAAATCCATATCGGTCAGGACCTAGAGAAGAGTCCCAACAGCACTAACTAAACTTAAATGTCCCTGCCAGTATCGCGTGTTTAATTTAGCATGTGTGTGATTATGACATACAAGGGACTATGAGAGTTTCCAAGCAGGAATGAGGATTTATCCATTAACCTTTGAGCTTGTGTATCCATCTGTTGTGTGCATGTGTGCAGGCTGTGTTCTGCATTCCAAGTCTCTACAGGTTTAGAAATGGTTAACCCTTAGCACCCAGCTTTATATCAAAAGTAATCCAGAGTTTGTTTTTACAGCCGTGAATCAAACTACCAACCTTCTGATTGGCGGCCGACCTGCGCTCTCTCTCTCTCTCTCTCTCTCTCTAGATGGTTGAGCTATTCTGATAGTGAAGGACTATTGCAAGTGTGATGCTCAGAAGCCAGCTCATCTAAAAAGACTAAAATTCCAGAATGATCTCTGACCATCTATTCAGAGGTTGGTGAGGGTTTGAGAAATTCGATGCATTGACCCAATTCAACTTCAATCCTGAGGACATGCTGAATCGATTCGGCTGGTACCGCATAAGGAAAATGTAATAAATGAACATGAAATAGTTCACTCTTAGGAATGTGTTCATATGTGTGAACTGGCACAACACTGGTGATTGGGCATTGAACAAGTGGCTCACCTGTTTAGACAGTGCACGGGGTGGGTGCTGTTAATGCAATTATTAACTGCTATTGATCAACTGTGAAATAGCAATAATCAGAATCGGAATCAAGTCATGAGTGAAAGTATGTGCCCTACAGCGAGAAAAAGAACTTCTTGTACAGGGCAAGTAAGAATTTAAATGAGGCAAGCAGATCTGAGAAGTACAACCGCACAAGTCAGAATAAACCTTAACGTCGGACGCCAACATACTGTATGTTCGAATGGGCATGAAAATAATAAGTAACGAGTAACTTCTCTCCCACATACTGTATATGTGGTGGCATTTCTATTTATCAGTATGGGTATGAGATTCATTTCGTCATATTGAACACTAGCATAATCTATATATTGAATTTGTACTTAAATGTGTTATCTAAAGACACAGTTTGCATCAGTGTAATACAAACTTCATACCTGTATTGATGCAGCTAGGTAGACAGATTGACCAATGGGCCTGTTGGTATGATGATGATAGATAAGCCTCTTATGGCGCTTTTCCACTACACAGTAACGGCACGGTACGGCCCAGTTTTGTTGCTTTTCCATTACAACTGAGTACCTCCTCGGCATGAGCGGGGTCGTCATACGGCAGCGCGAAACTGCCGTAACTTCATTTGCATGCGACACAGAAAACCGTGAAGAAGAAGAACAAGGGAGGAACAACACAAACAATGGAGGACACCAAAGAGACCATGTATTTGTTGCTCGCTCTGTGACTTTTTGTCACACACAAGGCGAAAGAAAAGAGACAGAGAAGACTCCAGGAAGTGTAAAAATAGCAAAGCAGTTGCCGGTTTTAAAAATGGCAGAGTAGAGTTTTTATTGGCTTTTACAGTCCAATAAGACGTCCCGCATCCAATGGCGCTTCCAATGACAACACTCGTTGGCCAATCAGTGGAAGGCAGTCAGCTTCGGCTCACTTGGAACCAGGGCTGAGGAGGTACGGAAAAAGTACCTAGTACCAGGTACCAGGTATTAGTGGAAAAGCACCACAACCGTGTAGAGGTGTGCGTACCGTACCGCGCCTGTGGAAAAGCACCATTCGGGACAAGGCTGGAGTTGAAAGGCACCTTCCACTGCCAGACTGACCTGTAATAAGCTAAATCATCATCAGACAATAGCTGATGCATTCAAAGGTTTGTGCAGGTTCACCTAATATGAAAATTCCTCAGATACTGGGGTGTATAAACACAGACTGCTGCACAAAGCCTCTCTGTTTGTTTCTTATTATTAACACTATACGTCATAATAATGACAATAGCCATGAACACTAACCGGGGAAATACCAGTCTAGCCTACTTTATTGTTGGTTTCATATTTGTTAGTTCCATGCAGCATCATCTCTGTGGTTGCAAGCATTAAGGGCGATGAGTGAATATAGTGACCCCTCTGAGGAAGGTTCATTACAGGCCCATCACACCCCATGTTCCATCCCTGCAGCAGGGCAGACAATGATCAGAGACACACAGGATACTCATTTCAGTATCCAGCACTCCTACACAGAGATAATTACCTTCAATTAAAGTACTGTACTGGTATAAACATCACAGTTGAATGGCTGATTCATTCTGAAATGCTCATTATTTTTCCTACACTTATGCTTTGCAGTTCCATTTCTGACTATAAATGGAGGTGAAAAACCCACGTTGATTTTTCTCATTTTTAATGATTAGAGAAGGAAGTTGGTGTTCCAACAACTTGTGGATGGATTGCCATCCAATATTTACATTACATTTTATAAAGCATTCTTGTACACCTAAGGATGATTTTTGATAACTGGTCATCTAGTACTAACCTTGCAAGTGGATTCTTGTGTTGTCACACAAAATCCACCTTGTCAGTGATGAATTTGCATATGAGTTGTCAGTCAACGGACCAATCAGCCTCCTGTGAACAGCTACAACCATGGTTTAAAAAAAACAGAAAACAATTATTGCGGGTCATTTTTTCTTTTCTTTTATATTACAAAAAAAGTAAATAAACTAAAAATGTAATTCTGAAAACATTTTAGGTGAGAAATAAGCCGTGCAGTTGCTGAAGCTGTCTTCATTTTAGATCATCAACAGTTAGATTAAAGGTTTCGGGGAATTTCCAGGAGTTGTGCCAGAGTCACCACCAAAAGACAAGTATAATGAGACTGAGTGAGAAACGGAGAGGGGATTGTTGGTGGTAGTGGTAAAAATATTGTCACTCGGTCCAAAACCACCACTTACAGGAAAAAACAGAACAGAAAAACAGACATTTATGGCACTCGAGCATTGTATTTTAAAGGACGGAAATATACATCTTTGGAACTCAAAGAGTTAATATAGCCTACTGTTTATTCCAGTGGTGTAGTCTGGTTTATTCTAGAGGGTATACTCTAACCCCATGTGTGGCTGCATAAATTATGCAGGGATTTTAGCCCCATGAAAAGAAATGTTACTGGTCCCTCCTCAGTGGAAAATTTTGACACTGTTTAACATAAAATTATACATTTTAATTATATTTAAAAAGAAGAACAGCAACAAAGAATAACATGACAGTTACTTGGTAGAGGAATCACTGAATGAATAAATCCAGAGTCTTTGGAAATATGAGCTACCAGGACTGGGTACTGTTCGAAATTTTTGACAGGCTGCCAAGTTCAATGCCTTTGTTTCGATACTGGTTCCAGAACAATACAGTTTTAATACCTCAGTAAATTATTTTTGTGTAATTCAAGCTTAAATCGTTGTCATCATCAATGTTATTATTATTTTTAATATTGTTATTATTATTATTATTATTATTATTATTATTATTAGCAACTCAATAAGTTATTTTTGTGTAATTTGGGCTTTATCATGGTAGACATACTAGACAATGGTCTGATCATGATCAACAGTCACACGCTGTTACTAGTCACTTCCTAGGGTCCTTCCTATCAGACTTTGAGCTATCCAAGCTTCTATTAGTGACCGGTGGGTGACAGTAACATAAACTGACAAGAAGAAAACAAAGGAAAGCGGCAACTGCAGCACTTCACTTCAAAAAATGATTCATTTTTTGATACCCAATAAGATCAGAGCTTTTCGGTCGGAGTAAAGTGAGCTAGCTTATAAACTATGGGCAAAGCTAGGAATAGCCAACAGGCTAATGTTCCAGAACTTTCCATCACATGAACCACTGAGACCCTCCTTGCCTATGAAAGAACTGGGTGACAAACTGTTGACTCGTCACTTCTTTCCACTTCCTGAGCTTTTTATTTTCTTTTTTCACTCCCTGAATTTTGAGACATCCTACCGTCTCCTCCTCCACTCGCTAAGTCATTGTCTGTAGCGCAGGCTGTCTGATGGAGCAGGTGGACTGAACTATTTTACTAAATAGAGGGGGAGGGCGTTAAGATATGTTTCCAAAACAAATAAGCTTAGTGTTACCAGTAAATTGTAAATAAAATATATGTGTGACTGTGAGTTTATTTCTGATCGTCTTATTATTTTGTGAGTATTATGATTATAATAGAGGGCTCTCTGGGCTCCTGTCAATCATGGACCCTAGAATCCATTCTGATACGTATCTTTACGCATTTGTAGTGCTTATACGGTAATTCAGAATTTTTTCTATTGGGTATACGGTGTATACCTGCTTATCATGTAGACTACACCGCTGGTTTATTCAATATTTAGAGTTTATTGGGCTACAGATTTTATATCAGTATTTCAGCTGATTTCAGAAGTCTATCAAGCAAACTACACAATCCTTTGAATTAGAATATTTAAAAATAAAAGCTTTCAGTAGCTCAAAATGAAGCATGTCTGCAAAAAAGAAAATTTGTAAAATCCTAAAAATGGAAGGGATTCTGTGGCTAACGGTTTCTGCAATATTATCTTTCAATATGACCTGGCGAATATACATTTTAATATCTGTAACCTTCGGCTAAACACCCACATTGAAGGTAGATTAAGTAACAAAAGCCTATGATTATGACCAATTTATTGTTTCAGTGCTTACTACTGTCAGAGAGCAGGCCTTGGGCTAGAGTCATCTCATTACACTCTCTTCACTGCACAGTAGCCCATCCTCCAGGGAACATAGCACTGAGTGCAGTTCAATAAACTGTAACGGCCAAGCCAGCAGTGGGTCAATAAGGGACAATAGCTGAGAGTAAGGTAGTGTGGTTTTAAAAGGAAGAATGGAGATAATGCCCTGAGAACAACTTTTACAGTACCGAGTGGGAAGAAAAGAAAATAGTTCTGCATGGATAACACCTGAAGGAGTAAAATGCACTGTAGAGGATTCAAAAAATGCTTGCGGAAAGGTGGATTTCAAATCAAGAGATGAGAAGACAAGAGCCATTAACTTTATTGAGCTCATTCAATAATATCGCCAGAGGCTCAAAGATTTCTAATCCAAATATCCAATGATGTTATGTTGCCTGGCAACAATTCCTTAAAATGCAATCAAGGGTGTAATGAAACCAAACCCATTTCCCCCAACATTTAATCAATCCCTCATCTTAGAGACCAATAAATGGAGGCACTTTCTGTGTTTCAACAGATTGTTGTTGTTTTTTCACTTCTATCAATCTCTATTGGTTTCAGGTAGTGGAAGAATATGAAACCATCATGTTCCATTTGGAAGCAGACATTGTTGTCTCTTCCCACAGTGCTGCCAGAGTTTAGGCGTGGTTTTAAGTGTCAATTTTGAAGTTTGTCCAGTCACTAGCCATTGCCAAATGAGGTAACACAATGTTGATTAAGCCAATGGCTAACTCATGAATGTATTGCAATATTCATGTACATGCAATATTATAAATGGGTGTCTGTGGCGGCATTCCAGGATAAAAAAATGTTGTACACACAAAAACTCAACTATTCACAAAATTTAGAAAACTTGTATACACAGAAATATAATTTTTCTATTCTATCTCCACGCTCGTGTATCATTCAAAATATTCCACACCGCACATTTTGTTGATCCATGAGCACATGATTTTCAAGTTGGTTATCAGCATGTTTTGGGAATGTCACAACAACTTTTAATATTGCAAATAAGGAAGAATTACTTTAATTATCCCACAATGGGTGAAATTACAGTTTTCATTCAGTATTTCTGTTGCATATCACACACAGGTTATGAAACACATGTAGTGCACATGCATTAATGGAGAGGTGTCAGAGTCCAGGCTACTCGCTCAAGGGCACCTCAGCAGTGCCCAGGAGAAGGAACTGTCATCTCTTCAGCTACCAGTCCACTATCCAGATTTGATCCGAACTAGTGCAGCCCAAGTCACTACAGACTGAGCTACTGCCACCCCAAAGAAGTTGTTCCCCGTGAGTCAAACCCTGGCCACTTGGGTGAATACCAGGAATCCTAACCTCTAGATCATATGTGACTATTTAACACAGTAGCGATAAAAAATAATTACCTAATTTATTTCAATCAAAATCTTCGAAATTTGTGACTTTAAATTCAAGTGTAGCCTAGCTAGCTGAGCTAACTGCTGTTAGCTCACTAAACTACAATCCAGTAGAGGAAATAGGATATGGCCCAAAGATATGGCCCACAAAATTACAATGACATACAATACAATGACAAAACATTATGCTAATAACCTTTTGGTTCAAACAAACAGGATAATATCTATTTATGCTAATCTAATCCATCACTCTAAATTCTGTGGACATTACTAACTATGAAGCACACTGAAGTAACCAAAAAAGCTTAAACACCACTCAAATAAACAGGCCTATTAGTAAAATTGTTTTTCATGAAAGCAAATTTTTGCAGGAAAACACTTGGCGAAACATTGGCGCAGATAAAGCTTTTGCATGACATAACAATTGTTTTGTGCTCCACTACCATGAACCAAGAGATGTTTAGTAGCTCTTTTTTTCCAAATCAGTGGTTTACATTGGGAAGTGGTGTTTGACAGCATACATATTTGATGCATATACTATACTCTCAGCCTACAGTTCATGTCATAGGGAGGAAGGGTGAGATGACAAATGAGGCCCAGGAAAAAGCTTTGCCATTGTGTTACCACTGTAGCACCCACAGCTGGTTTCTTCATAGAGGTCTGATGAGGAGCAGGCTGAACACTCAAAAATAGAGATACAGGAGTACATTGTTGTTCTGAGGCAAACATAACAGGAACAGAACAGACAGGAATGGGCCATCAAAAGCACATGGGTGATTTGACAAAGTTATTAGTTAGATATATTTTCCAATAGGTTAGGGTCGAGATTTCAGGCATCTAATGCTGGTTTGAACTTTTTTGCTTAGTTCAGTGAAAAACTAAGTTACATTTACAGGTTAATAGCTCAGTAAACATAGTATGGTTTTTTGAAATGGTTCCTTAACTGTGCTGGGTAGTTATGAAAAAAAAAACATTGCTCCTACAGAGACAATGCAGGGACCGTCTACAAAGTGCGACACCAGAACGAAAAATATTAAATAAGTTATACATTATATATTGTAGCATCACCACATTCAGTTCAGACACATCTCACCCTGATGAGGTGAGATGAGAGGAAAGTTTTTATTACTCCCAAAAAAATCAAACAATAATCCATAAAAAAATTACATAAAATAATGTTTGTCAAAAAAAGTGTTGTACATGTAGTATCAACAGCATGATGTGATATGTGTCTGAGCTGAATGTGGTTATAATACAGTTCATAATGTATAAATTATTGAATATTTGTTGTTCTGGTGTTGCACATTGTAAAAGGTCCCTGTTTTCAGTGGAGTACCAGGGACAGATTGTTTCAGTAAAAATACGGTTATTGCACATTATTTGACGATGATGACAGTTAATCAGTTAACTGTCATGATTATTTCTCCTTGCTCTACATAAAGGCAACACCCAAGCACCCCAACCATCACGTCAGTGACCCACATATATTTGATTACAGTTAATGTTTCATTTACAACGATTGCAACTTTTTTTTGTTGTAATATGCATATAATAGTGTTTTAAACATAGACTATATATAAATGAAGCTATCGTGACGTCACCCTGGTTTGTGAACAATGGCAATGAAGCCCATACAGAAGTAACTTAAACTTGCATTCTCTCCAACAGCCAGCAGGGGACGATACTGGTGGTTTTAAAAAGAAGTCTGTATGGAAGTCCATGAGAAAATGATCCTTTTCTCCCCTAGTTTATTACCTGGGTAAACAGTGTAAACATGAGTTTATGGTCTGAATGATTAGTTTAAAGCCTGTTATAATATAACATGATGTCAATTTAGCAAATTATGGACAAATATATGGTGAAAAAAAACATAGAGAACAGGAGATCCTTTGGGGCGTGTCTACCATGTGATTGACAGGTCTCTGCTGTCAATCACAGCCTGAAGAGGAGTAGCACTGATGGTCTAAGCCAGGGTTATTCAACTAAAATTCAAAAAGGTCCATTTCGATAAAATATATTAAAGCAAAGGTCCGCAACATCATAGTGTCTAATTTGAGTTAGTGTGATATAAGTTGACGTAGCCTCGTAATTTTGCATATAAACATAACAAATTCAATGTGATTCAAAAACATTTTGTCAATAGTTAGTCATTTAACATTTAAGTAAACAAATAGATAATACTTTAGATAAGAATCATGTTATTGTCTCATTAAACAAGAGTAGAACTGCATTTAGAAATAAGAAGAATAAATAAATTATGTTTTGAATAACCGGTTTATGAATAGCTTCATCCATCCACCTGTCTTCTCTTAAACATTGTCATATCTGGTTCCTTTTCTGTCCTTGTGTCTGGCTCATTCATCTCTTCGTCCTGTCTTTCTGTGTCAATTTCCTTATTTTTCATGTGGGAGGCTTATCTCTAATTCAATTGGTCTGTGCATTTCATGATCTGCTGTACTGGTTAAAATAGAAGCATCCTGTCAAATTTAAAACTTCTGTATAATTTATTTAGAGTTGGTCCGGTTCTGTATAGGGCGGCATCTGGGTCCAGACCTGGACCGCGGTCCGCCAGTTAGTGACCTCTGGTCTAAGCTCATGTTTCCTTCATCTGATGAGTCACTGCCACCATTTACCAGTAATTGATGTAATGTTGTGAGCCAGAATTAGCATTCAAGTTAATATCACAGTTCACATGAATTACGGAGGCTCATCGCTAACCAAGCTAGCTTGCTAGTCCTCATAACATTGCGGTTGCAATGCTAACAGTACCGGTGTAATATACAGTATATCTCTGTCTCTGTCTACCTTCCTGTCTGTGAAGAACTGGTCTTCTACAAAGCAGTGTAACTGTATTTTGATGTTTGTTCTTCCATATGGGCTTCATTGAATAGTCCCACTGCCCACTGGATTTAAACCAGCTTCCAAGGCTTGTATGTTAAAGGGGAAGTGCCATTTTTTTTACAAATTGTACCTTACTTAAAATACTTATTTGTGATGTTGTCACATACGCATACATGCTTTGTTTTAGTTCAGACACTGTGAAGGACACATAGGTGGGCAATAGGTGGTAGTGAACGATAATACACAGGAAGTCTGTTTACAGATTGAATTTTCTCAAGTTACGGATGATTCCGGACTCCAGTAGTAATAATAATAGTGTAGCCCATCTAATTAAACGTCTGTTATTTGAGAAATGGTCAAGTTTGTGTCATTTACTGGCTGCATTTCAGTGCCCGCTTCCTGTTAAATGGATATCGTCAAATCCAATATCGTTGGAAATACTCAAAATGACTCCAAAGTGAAATGGGTGAGTAAATGGCAGTATTTTATCCCAGAAATAAGGTCCATTTTGTAAAAAACGGCACTTCCCCTTTCAGGCTATATAACACTATGGGCAGCAGGGGGAAGTAAAGGCCAGTAAACAGCAGCTCAGCGCTTGTCGTGGAGGGGCTGTTGCCATGACAAAGTGGCTGGAAGCTTGCTATTCTGGCAAGACTAGCCGTGCAAGCAACAACAGAGGCTTTGTTGTTCCTTAAAGCTACTGTCTATCGGTCTGTTCAGAAACACTTTTTATTATACTGTGTGAAATGGTACTTCCATCCTAAGAGCAGTCAACATATTATGGATTCAAAAAAAAGAAGGAAAAGAATTAGACCTCTGTGGCACCTGCAGGATTGTAAAAATTCTGACTAATCCCTGACATTTGGTCCGAATGGAAAGAACTAATCAGATACCTTCATGCTCACACCCCTCTGTCACTCCCTCCTTCCCATTGTTGGAAATATTCAGCACACTCCTCTGCAGAAATACAGAGTTAGCAGGAGAACACATTCTGTAGGGAACAATGGCAGAGAAAATCCACCCAAAAACACCACTTCCTGCATTACTTCTGACCGCTCACCCTGCTAAACAGGCAAAGAGAAGAAAGTCAGAGGCAGAAAAAGCTATGGCGAAACAAGCTCTGGATAAAGCTATAGGACAAACCACATTTAACAGAGACAACTAAAGGCCAATCCATACTGGGACAGACTGTATGCCCTCCGCTCAGAGCTTTCAAAGTCGAGCGTACAGTCATGCACTAGTTTCCTGTGAAATTGCAGTGAATCAGATGATTGGTGTCACATTTAATGGGGGTCGGTGTGTAAAAAACATGCGGAGCAGAGCAGCAGAGTCCGTTCCGCTTCCATTCCACCCGAGTATGAATTGCCTTTAGGCATCTGAAGGGTCTAAAAAGTGATGCAGAGGTTGCTTTCTTTCTGTTGGACAGATAATTATTTGTTTAGCTTCGGGAGGAGTTATTATTTTCATGAAATACATAATGTCTGCCAACTTACTTTTGTATCACTTACTTTTGTATGTAGCCAAACGCTAACATTTGCTCTTCTGTGTAAGCCGGTGTTATGGGTGCCGCTAATATTGAATACAGCTTATAGGACATGTCATTTTGATCATATTGCACTGCCATAGTCACCAGTGTCTGCATTATTGTGATAATATAATGTTGATATTTTAGCTTTCCACAGGACGTTTTAAAACTGTGGTGATGCAGCACCACCACCTCTCCCTGCTGAATCCTGCTGCCAGATTGTTCAAGCTTGAGGGGGCTTTGGACGTAGTACCGATTGAAGGGGGAGGAGGGGGTGGGGCTTAGAACAGGCTTAGAGGAGGTGGCATTTTCAAATCTTGCTAGAACTCTTGCTAGCTCTCTAATATGACAGACTATAGCTTTAAGATTTTAAGTGTTTTATTGTTCAGTGTAGTAATGTATGTGAAGTTCAAGGTTGTTCATGAAGAAAATACAAAATGCTTTCGAATGTCAGCTTAATGCTAACTGGGTATGTACAGTCCCAGAATTATTAGTGAGTACAGCACTAATACTGTATATACACTGATCAAGCATAACATTATGACCACTGACAGGTGAAATGAATAACACAGATTATACTGTATGTTCATTAGGGCGGCATGGTGGTGTTCCCTGCCTTCCACCCAAAGACAGCTGGGATAGGCGGTAGACAATGGATGGATGGACATGTTCATTATGGCCATTATGGCACCTGGGCTATATAAGGCATCAAATGAACATTTTGTCCAGTTGATGTGTTCGGAGCAGGAAAAATGGGCTAGTTTGACAAGGACCAAATTGTGATGGTTAGAGGACTGGGTCAGAGCATCTCCAGAACTGCAGTTTTTGTGGGGTGTTCCTAGTCTGCAGTGGTCAGTATCTGTCAAAAGCGGTCAAAATGCAGGTCGTGAGCCAAGGCTGGACCGAGTGGTCCAGACAGACAGAGCTACTGGAGTTGAAACTGTGAAATAAGTTATAATGCTGATTCTAATAGAAAGGTGTCAGAATACAATGTGCATCATAGTTGTTGTGTATGGGGCAGAAAAATGGGGACATTGTAATATTAGGCAGTTGGTAATAATGTTATGCATGAATGGTGTAAATATGCATATGCATGCATAGCATACAGTAGCATTTACTATGTATATGTATGACTTGTACAACTTGTATTGGTTCTTTGTTAATCAGTCAAAATATCACTTGGTCATAAACAAATGTGTTCAACAATGCATATCTACAGTTGCTTGTTTTGCAGAGAAAATGTGAATAATTTTTGGCAAGACTAGCCATGAAAGCAACAACAGAAGCAATCTGCTGACACGCCACACACAGCTGGGCCTGTTCCACCAGTGTAGTGATCCCTCACTGGCTTCTTTCCCCCACAAACAAGGGCAGCTGTGTTCAAAGGAGTGTGCAAAAAAAAACTGAAAATATGTTAAGTGGTCATGTTACAGCATCTCCATTCAACAAATGTCATTTGTAAAAAGTTTTAATGGCAATTTTTTTTATTTGATTATTTGTTTGGATGTGAGATATTGTAGTGCACAGCACGGCCACCAGAGGTCGGCCTCTATTGGTCAAACATGCAACTGAAAGATGGCGACTGCCACCCATTATTCATTAGTAACGGACAACCGTAACACTTCATGCTGATTGCGACTGTACTTTTAATCCAAGATGAGTTGATACTAGTTAAATGACTAGGACTGCAACAAATAGTCCACTAAACTGATTATGAAAATAATTTGCAATGGATTTGGTAATTTAATAATAATAATAATAATAATAATATATGATGCCTACAGCCTATTTTGTTGGATTTCTTTTTGACAATCACAACCATCTTTATTTATCCTTTAAAGTCTCAAAGAATATACAATATATCATTTCATGAAAACACTTTTTATCAAATTAAGAACTGCTTAATCAAAGTAATACTTGACATGCTTGTCATTAATCAAAACAGTTTAGATGCAATCCTATAAATGATTTGTATACAGTATACATCATGTGGTTACATGTATCTACTTCTACTCGCAGACATATATAATGTATATGTCTGCGAGTAGAAGAATTAGATTTCTCTTGTGGCTCTCTATTTGAGAGTGAAAACCACTTGATTGAAACTGTTTCAAAGAAAAAATAGAGAAACTCCCAAAATTTGGAGTATCAGAGAGCAGTAGCCTGGCTCTGGGCTCTCCCTGCTCCACTCAGAGGGATACTTGTTTGTTGTGGATCAAACTGTGTGTGTGCATTTAGAGCAGACTAATACAAGAGGAAGTGGGTCACAGCTCCTCAGGGGGAACCACTCTGGTAGCTTGAACTTCCTCTTCATCATGCATGTTTAATGATGGATTGTAACATGTTTAAAGGCAGTGGACTAGCTGCTATTACCACAAGACAACACACTTGTATATGGAAGCAATAATTCCCTCACAAACACATACTCCGAGGAGAGAAATAAATTAACAGACATGCATCCTGTACTCTATGTACACTGTAGACCACATATGGGAAATGTAACCCAGCCTATATGCTCTGACATGCATATGCATGCCCAAAAGACACACTCACACCCACACACACACAATTCACACCACATAATTAGTGTTGTAGAATCCTCCTATCCTAAGGAAAATTATTTTAATTTCTGGCAATTAGACATGATCCTTAAGTGATACCCCTGTTATATTTTGAGTTTTTTGTGGTAAAACTTGAATGTGAATGCAAAGTACAGATGGATCATTTTTTCAAGTTTCAAATTGTACCAAAAACTTTTTTTCAGACTGGTCTCCTCCTGACCGATCAGAATATTATTATTTCTAATCCTAATAATGAAGATAATACCGCTAACTACTCCACACTCTGGTCTTTATTGTCTTGCAAGGTTCATGTCTGCAAAATGCTGTGAGCTATGATGGAATATTGGGTGGGGCTTTTGTTCCAGCCTGCCAGGAGTAAAAGAGAAATTAAACCAACACTAGTCTGTGTGAGAGGGATGATGAATGCAATAGTGGATTTGCAAACAAACACACTTGCACACACACATACAGTAGGTCTGAAATGCTTTAAAAATTCTGCTGTCTCTGGATGCAAGCAACAAGTTCACAGATCATACCCTTCTTGCATTTAGTGAGATGGGAATATTGTGAGTGTATGCCATGCCTTGTAATATTTGCCAAAAACAGGTTTTCCTCTTCTTCTGAAACAGACCACTAAGGAATAAGAAAAAATATTTTCTTAATTTTTTAGTATATGCAACACTCCTTACTATAAGAGCTCATTGGTTAAATTGAAAATAAAGAGGATAGCTTGAATATAAGGACAGAATATGGATAATATTTCACATTTAGTTGTTTGTCTTTAATTTCTCACGATCTGGAAAGTTTAAAAGAAGTTGCACATGAAAGGAAACATGTCTGTTTGAAATTAAAGTATGGTTCTAAAAATAGAACTTTTTTTGATCAGGTTGTTGGTGAAAAAAACGAGCTATCACTTTGACCAAAAAAACGCACTTTTCAGAAACGTGTTTCATGGCAGCTGCATGTCCCCATAATAAAACTCTAAAGTCTACTTTAAACTCTCAGAGAGCAGATTGTTGAGAGCCTGACCTGAGTCCGTGTAACGCGGTCTGGCCAGGTCCCTGAAGTAGTAAATGAAATCCAGGCAGTGGTCGTCCTGTACCTCTCCTTTGGAACACAGGTCGGAGAGTAGCTCCAGCGCCTTTCGACAAATCTCATCCTCTCTTTCTGCAGGCATTGCCCTCCAGCATCCTTCTGACTGGTCGGCCACTCCGGCTGATCCTCCACCACCTCTCTTCTCAAACACACAAATACACACGCAGGCACGCTCTCAACCTCTAGCAGCTGAAAGACGCACCACAAGCACCGAGGCTACACCCCTGGATAGGTCCGGTGCGTTCGACGCATCCACGAAAATCCAGTGAAATTGTAAATTTGCTGAACTTCAGGTGAAATCGGAACAAAAGCTACACGTCTTAACTGAGCTAAGAGAAGTTTTCATCGGCTGAAGAAAGCATCCATGGCATAGTTTTGTTGTTCAGCGATGAAACAACAGCTCCAATTCGGCGCGCAACTCGCGCGTCTCTCTTCTTCTTTTCCCCTCTGTGTTTCTCTCTCCTATCCTTATTAATATTATCGCCCTTTCTTTCTGTCTTACTTCACTTTCCCCATCTAAGTATCTCCAGTCCGCTCTTCCGCTGTATCTCTGCTGAGCCTCCAGGCTTCGGCAGCACCAGTCAAGGTCTTTAAATGAATGCGAGGCTTTCACTGCGCTCACTGCACTGATGTGGAGAGACAGACAGGAAGATGTGCCCTCCCCCACCCCACCACCTTCAGCATGATATCCAAAGATCTCGTCACCTAAAACCTTGTGAGAAACTGCGCAAATGTCATGAAATCCCTCAGTGTTCGTCCTTTTCTAGTTTGTCTAATGAGTGTAAAGACAAAGATGTGATTCCTCTCACCTGAGTAATGAAGTAATATCCCTGTGCTCTCATGGGGAACAGATGCTTAGAAGAGAAGGGTCCAAACACCTGAGATGGCCCACATGGACAAGCCTGACCTTTAGTGATGGAGGTAATAAAGGGCAAGAACGACAGATAAATGTCACATTAAAGCCCTGGTGATGGAGCTAATTAAGGCTGAGGTGGTTCTACAGGGAAGACAGTGGGGGGGGGGCATTGCCCCATGACATAAAGCTCAGACCCCCCCAATAAATATTTTCAAAATTTTAAATTATAATAATCTAAAACAAAAAGTCTACTTCAGCTACTATCACAAATTAGAAATACCTTGTCTATTTTTCAATGCCATTGACGTATATGTACGTGATTTAAAATCTAACGCTTGATGTGTGTGTGTGTGTGTGTCAAAGTGTTCTTTCGGCGGCTGGCACCAGAGGGAGCTCCCACACAGCTTGTGATTAATTATGGGGCTTCTGGGATGTGTAGTAGGAACATAACGACACAGTATAAGCCACAGATATCACATCAGAGACAATTTGCGATCAGAGAGCAAAACAAACAGAATCTGAACAAAAAGTGGTGATTTTGATGAAACTGGCCTCTACTTAAATGACACTATGTATTTTTTTCTCCCATCTAGTGGTTAAATTTGACTTTGTATGCATTGCAACATGGTTGGAACTACGGCAAGCAGAATGGGTCAACTCCCAGGCGGCCACTATCACCGTGGATCCCCAGCCCCCAGCCCGGATATCCAGTCATTTTGCCCCGGACCTCCACAGCCCTCCTCCGGTCCAGAGGACTTCCCGGTGGGAACGGGCATGGGGCGCTCCCGGGCGGCCATTCACCGCGGATCCCCGGCCAGGAGCTTGGGTCATTTTATGGCCCTTTTATGCTTTTTTTGTGATGAGGATTTGGCGCGGCATAAGTATGGTCTTGTATTATGACCAATAGTGCAGTGCAGGTTTTAGTTTAGTGTCGGGTAAGTAAAACCAGTGTCTCCACCTTGCTTCTCTGTGAAAAGTGAATCACAAAACGTGGAAATGCATTTTGTCCTATGGGTACTAGCAGGTAGTGCTTTATGTCCCTTTCGGCAGTTCGTAGTTTTTTTGTAGACATGGAAGCCTCCGTATGAGCGACCCGCTCTATGTAAAGACAGATAACTGATTCTTCGCCCAGGAGGATAAGTCAGATTGTTGGCATATGTTATTTTACACCAATGAGGATCTATTTATGAATGAAGGCGTTGATTTTAGGTAATAAAATACTTTGAAAAATTACATGGTGTCCCTTTAAGATAAAACAAGAATAAAACAAGGTAAAAACAAACATTTTTTCCATGATGAAATAGAGAGTGTCTTCATTCATTTGACCTATTCTGTTTTTCAGGGCCATAGTATAAAATAGTCTGTGGGTTATGAAAGATGACTCAAAATGGCCAAAAATGTTAGCACAAGGCACATTTGGTTTTATAAAGGGGATGGCACTCAATGAGTTAATGAAAAAAAAAAGAAAAAAGAAAAGAAAATGTTATAGTTGCAATGGTATTTTTATTTCACATAAGTGCTGGATTTTCCAACGATCATGCCGGGTCTCACAACTTTGAGGGTCCTCGTATGAATGCCTTTGCACCTTGTCTTTCAGAAGTTTGGCTTTCTTTTAATAAATATTTGGTCTTAAGCCACTGATCCATCATGTCAGTTTGATGTCCAGTGTCTTTCAAGGGAACATAGATAAATTGTTAGAAATAGCACAAAGATGCGTTTAATTTTTTTCATGTTGTTATTACCACTTAAAAGAAGGGCAAAGTTTTCCAGTGTCAAGGAGATGTGCAAAGAACAGCCTGACTCATTGACAGTGATGTTCGCTTCTTTTTGGGCATGAAGCAAACAATGGTGCAATGTTCAAACCTTTTTATTGAAAAAAAATTAAAAACGAAAAAGACAAAATATCCACTGAGCGGCAGTTGTGTCGACGAGAATGCCTTTTTGATGTGAGAGGTTGCAGAAGAATGGGCAGATTGTTTCGGGATGATAGAAAGGCAACAGTAAATCAAATAATCACTGGTTACAACTAAGGAATGCAGAATACCATCACTGAACACGTTAAACCTTGAAGAACCTGCACGTGCAGTGGCCTTGCTCTGTTTCACCATACAGCATGTTTTCGTCATTTTTGTTGTTTTTGTCAACTTTTGTCATCTGTCACATGTCACCATACTTTGCCAACACCATCTGGCATCAGCACAACTTACAGTGAACAGTTTCTACTGGAGAGATTTATTTCACGATCTGAAACTCATAGTTGCCACAGAATTTAGCGTCCTTGGTTACACTGCCGGACACTCTGTGATGCCCCCCTCCTGGGAAAGAAGTGCTGTAGGCGGTGTGACAGGAAGCAGAACAGAGGTAAGTGTGGAGGCATCTGAGCTAGGTTAGCAGTTAGCCCAAACATGCTAGCAATACCATTGCTACTTCTGGCCAATGTTCACTCCCTGGATAATAAATTGGACTTTATTATACTCACAAGAACCACCCAGCATGATGTGAGAGACAATATTCCGGACTCCGCCATTCAACTGGACCATCTAACTTTAAAGTGATAGTTCAGAATTTTGGACATAAGGGCCTCATTTCCAAGTGAGCCAGAGTGTTGGTCCTTCTGGTTGCAGAGTTCACTGGTGCTAAGCTAACACAAGTCAGTGGGTCTAGTTAGCTTGCCATAAAAAAAACTACCCACTCACCCACTCCACAGTGCACGCAAGGCAAATCAATTACAAGGCCAGACTATTGATGTAAATGTGTGTGTTGATAGAATAATTTTAGACATAAAACTAATCTTCTTGCATTTTGAAGGAATTATGTCTCAGCAGCAGCAGCTAGTTTGACAGCGGCAGACTGATACAGTACCACCTAGCAGCTAGGTTATCGGAGCTGCAGTTAGGTCCAAAAATATTTGGACAGTGACACAAGTTTTGTTATTTTAGCTGTTTATGAAAACATATTGAGGATACAATTGTATGATCAATATGGGCTTAAAGTGGAGACTCTCAGCTGTAATTTGAGAGTATTCACATCCAAATTGGAGCAAGGATTTAGGAATTACATCTCTTTAATACAGAGCAGCCTCTTTTTCAAGGGACCAAAAGTAATTGGACAATTGACTCAAAAGGCTGCAAAAAAAAAAAAAAATACAAGGCTGCATGGGCTCTTCCCTTGTTAACATCATCAATCAAGCACTTAAAAGGTCTGGAGTTGATTCCAGGTGTGGCATTTGCATTTGGAAGCTGTTGCTGTGAACACACAACATGTGTCAAAGGAGCTCTCAGTGGAGGTGAAACAGACCATCCTGAGGCAAAAAAATCCAAATCAACAGTTTGGTACAACTCAAGAAGGCCTGGACGTCCACGGAAGACAACAGTGGTGGATGATCACAGAATCCTTTCCATGGTGAAGAAAACCCCTTCACAACATCCACTCAGGTGAAAAACACTCTCCAGGTAGTAGGTGTATCAGTAGCTAAGGATTCACCACAAGGTGCAAACCATTCATCAGCCTCAAAAATAGAAAGACCAAAATTGACTTTGCCAAAAAAGACCTGAAGAAGCCAGCCCAGTTCTGGAATAGCATTCTTTGGACAAATGAGACTACGATCAACCGGTACCAGAATGATGGGAAGAAGAAAGTTTGGAGAACAATTAGAACAGCTCATGATCCAAAGCAAACCACATCTTCTGTAAAACATGGTGGAGGCAGTGTGATGGCATGGCCATGCATGGCTTCCAATGGCACTGGGTCACTTGTGTTTATTGATGATGTGACAAAAGACAGAGGCAGCCGGATGAATTCTGAAGTGTATAAGGATATACTTTTTGCTCAGATTCAGCCAAATGCAGCAAAGTTGATTGGACAGCGCTTCACAGTACAGATTGACAGTGATCCAAAACATACTGCAAAAGCAACCCAGGAGTTTTTTAAAGCAAAGAAGTGGAATATTCTGCAATGGCCGAGTCAATCACCAGATCTCAACTCAATCAAGCATGCATTTCACAAGACAAAACTTGAGGCAGAAAGACCCACAAACAAGCAACAACTGAAGACAGCTGCAGCAAATGCCTGGCAAAGCATCACAAAGGAGGAAACCTAGTGTTTGGTGATGTCCATGGGTTCCAGACTTCAGGCAGTCATTGCCTGCAAAGGATTCTCAACAAAATATTGAAAAGTAATATTTTACTTAGGGTTATGTTTATTTGTCCAATTACTTTTGAGCCCCTGAAATGAGGAGCGTTTGTATAAAAATAGCTTCAATTCCTACATGTTTAATCATATGTTTTTGTTCAACCCCTTGAATTAAACCTTTAAGTCTGCACTTAAATTCCTTTGTAGTTGTTTCATTTCAAATCCAATGTGGTGGCACGCAGAGCCCAAATCATGAAGATTGTGTCACTGTCCAAATTTTTGGGCCTAACTGTATGTCCAAAATTCACTTTGGCTGTAGCTCAGTTGATAGAGTGGACACTGAACCCTGGTACTCCCTGGGCATCTTACATGGCAGCCCACTGCTCCCTGAGGGATGGGTTAAATGCTGAGGTCTAATTTTGCATGTCTATCTGCAGCCGTTTCACTTCTGCATTTTGCAGCAACCCCCAAGTATACCTCTTTTTACATCAGCGTGACTCGACTGGATATTTAGCACGCTAGATGATGTGCTCATTGGCGACTCAAAGTCAGGCTGTCGGCAAGTGTCTGACTGTCGTGTAGTGCGAACAAGGCATTACTGCTATGCTACAGAGTGAAACTCGCCAAACCAGTTTCACAACAGGTTCGAGTGTGATCAGAGGCCAGCGTGGGTACCTTCTTGCTGTTAGGCGACAATGGTAACCACTGCACCACCTATGTTATATCATATTATATAATTTATAAACTATTACTGTGCAGTCTGTGAAGCTCCTGAAGTTTGCGAATGACATCACCTTCATTGGGCTCAAAACCCTTTGAACACGGAAACAGATATGGTAGTAAATTCAGGAAGAGCAATAGAGGAGGCATCCCTCTTCCATGTTGGACAAACATGCAATAGATGTAACAACAAAAACACACATAGACAGGCCATAAAACAACAGTAAATAGCTCCATATGGAATTGTCTGGCTCTGTGGAGTCCTTTTGCTTCCTGGAGTCCATCATTATCCAGGACCTCACCAGATAAGCACAGCAGAGGATGTACTTCCTGTGGCAGCTGAAGAATATTCAACATGCCAAAGACTGCCATCATTGAGTCCTTCCTCATATCCTCCATCACCATCTGGTGTGCCGACCCTTCCCACCCATGACATAATCATCTTCATCAACAAATCTCGTGATCCACCCCACCTCCACTAACCTAACTGCAATTACATTTCGGCACATTGCACCTTCTTTACAGTTTTTGTCTACAGGTTCTGTCTCCGTTTAACTGCCATATCACACTATTTTTGTCTCTGTTTTATCACATAATCCAAGTTTTTTGCACCCCATATTTATTCCTAGTCACTTTATCTCTGCACTGCATTTACTGTATATGCATATATATATATGTTAGATATGAGGCATGATGTATAAGTTAAATTCATTGTCTGTGCAAACTTGATTCTGATTCTGATTATTATTATTATTATATATTCTATTATTTCATAGGTGTTGTTTATTATTTCTTCATTAGTATAACTTGTCTACACTGCTGTGGTGGATGAATTTCCCTCAATGGGGATGAATAAAAACTATTCTGTTCTATTCTATACAGTAACCTAAACACCTCCGGCACCTTTCCCATCTCCTCGCCTGGCTCCCCTCCTTTCTCCACTCAGCCATTATAAGTTTTCACCTGTGTCCCCAACTGAACTCCACTCCCTCATGACAGGAATGAAAACCACCTGCACTCTGGATCCCATGCCATCAAAACTCATCAAGGACTGCTTTCCGGTCATCTCACCTCTCATTACTACTATCATAAACTTGTCCCTTAGCTCCAGTTCTGTCCCTCAGTCCCTTAAACTGGCTGCTGTTACCCCATGATCAAAAAACCCAGACTCGACCCAAACAATGCAAATAATTTCCGTCCGATCTACAACCTACCCTTTCTGTCAAAAATACTGGAACTGCTCATCAACTAAGAATCCACCTCTCTTCCAATAATCTGTTTGAACCATTTCAATCTGCCTACAGACCCAAACATAGCACAGAAACAGCTTTTCTCAAAGTCATCAGTGACATCCTTCTCTCAGCAGACTCTGGACACTTCAGTATTCTCATCCTCCTCGACCTCACTGCAGCTTTTGACACCATCAACCACACCATCCTCTTCTCCCGTCTACAATCTACTCTACACATTACCGCCACTGCATTTTCCTGGATCAAGTCATACCTCAAGGACAGACACCAGTTCATCAATATCTAAAACTGCATCTCCCCCACAGCTCCCCTATCCCAAGGCATCCCCCCAGGGTTCGGTGCTTGGCCCCCTCCTATTCATTCTCTATATTCTCCCAATTGGCAAAATCATCCGTCGTCATGGTCTCCGCTTGTTACGCTGACGACATTCAACTCTACATCTCCACAAACTCGGTTACAGCTCCAACCCTCCCCATCCTGACCAACTGCCTCACTGAAATCAAACTTTGGATGCAAAATAACTACCTCAAGCTCAACTGTGAAAAATCTGACCTCTTAATCATTGGCCCTAAATCTCTCACCACAACCATCGAAAACTTCAGCCTCTCAACTGACAACGTTCCCACCACCCCATCTTCACATATGCATAACCTTGGCATCATTTTTGACTCTCATCTCACTCTGGACCATCACATCAGCCACGTCACAAAAACGGCCTTCTTTCACCTGAAAAACATTGCCCGCCTCCATCCAGCTCTCTCCTTCTCTACTGCTGAAACCCTCATCCATGTCTTCATCACCTCCAGACTCGACGACTGCAACAGCATCTTCTAAGGCCTCCCATCCAAACATCTCAACAAACTCCAATGCATCAAGAACTCTGCTGCCCATCTTCTCACCCACACCCACACCTGGGTTGGATTTTGCATGTTTGCATGTTCTCCCCGTGTCTGCGTGGGTTGTCTCCGGGTACTCCGGCTTCCTCCCACCATCCAAAAACATGTATGGAGATTAGGTTAATTGGTTAATTTAAATTGACCGTAGGTGTGTGAATGTGAGTGTGAGTGGTTGTCTGTCTCTATGTGCCAACTTGTCCAGGGTGTACCCTGCCTTCCGCCCTAAGACAGCTGGGATAGGCTTCAGCCCACCCACGACCCTGACGATAAGTGGTAAATAATGGATGGATGCTTTGCTCATTTATTATCATTATTATTATCATTCTAAACTGGTTTCTTGAACATGACAATAAGTTCACTGGACTCGACAATAGTCACCAGATCTCAATCCAATAGAGAACCTTTGAGATGTGGTGGAGAACTGGAGATTTGCATCATAGATGTGCAGCCTGACAAATCTGCAGCAATTGTGCGATGCTATCATTTCAGTATTTACCAAAATCCCTCAGCAATGTTTACTATCAATGTGTACCTAATAAAGTGGTTGGTGAGTGTATATATGAGCTAACGCCACTATCGTCACAAAGAGGCAGCATTTCATTGGGAAGGGCTTGTGTTGTGCCGTACATGTGTTCTGGTGACTCCCAGCCATAGTACAGTATGATCACTCTCTTCAATGAAGCCCATACGGAAGTGAATTAAACCTCCAATTCTCTCCAATCGCCAGCAGGGGGTGATACTGGTGGTTTCAAAAAGAAGTCTGTTTTATTGAAGTCTATGGGAAAATGACCTTCTACTCACCTGTTTTTTTACCTCTGTAAACAGTGTAAACATGAGTTTATGGTCTCAATGATTACTTTAAAGACTCTTATAAAACAACATGAGGTCTGTTTAGTGAATTATAGTCAAATATATGGTGAAAAAACATAAAGAAGGAGATGTTTTGGGGCGTGGCTATTGTGTGATTGACAGGTCTCTGTCAGGTCAAGAGTATAAAGGCGTAGTAATGCTGCAGCAAAGTATTTGTGAACTTGTTTCGCCATTTTTCATTTAACTGTAAATAAAATTCTCTGTTAGGCAACAAACATTTTCACAACCAATTTTACGCAATTATAATAAATGAACATTGAACATCCAACAAAGTTAAGAGGCAAACTTCTCCTGAAGGTTGCTAATTTTCACCTGGAGGTCCTCCACCTCAGCTCCAGGACATGGATTTTCTCCCCTTGCTTTTTCTCCTGCTTGTCCAGGGCCTCTTGGCAAAGCCTAGGGCTTTGTTTTCTTTTTCAGCAGAGCACAGTCCTTTTTGTACTGCAACTGCTTACACACATTTTTTTTACTTTGGTCTGCATCTCTTCTATGGTCAGTTCCTTCTGAATTAGCATCTTTTAATACTTCTTCAGTTCATGCATCTCCACCTTGAGACACTTAACTCATTGAGTGCCAGCCCTTTTATAAAACCGAAAGTTCCTTGTGCCAGCCTTTTTGGCCATTTTGAGTCATCATAACCCACAGAATATTTTGTACTGTAATATTTTTGTATGATTCTGAAAACACTGAATAGGTGAAATAAAAGAAGAGACTATTTCATCATGAAAAAATGTTTGTGTTTACCTAGAGTAGAGGCCAGTTTCACCAAAAACACCACTTTTTGTCCAGATTCCATTTATTTTCGTCTCTATCTGAGGCTTATATCTATCTTGATGTTCCGACTACATATCCCAGAAGCCCCAAAGTTATTCACAGGTTGTGTGAGAGCGCCCCCTTGTGATGTATATTTAAGTTAATGACACGTAAGCGTTGGAATTTAAATGATGTATGTATACGTCAATGGCACTCAAAAAGTTGGTTATTCACAATATGTTCTGTCATCACTGTCAAATTTTTAAAATGCCTTTATAATATTTATTAATTATTTACACCTGTACGTACGATTAGATTTGATTAATATTTTTTTATCTTCTGATGGTAAATTAATTATTTAATGACCCACAAATGATTTATCAGTGTTTCAGGAAAAAAAAAATATTTTCCGCCCTAAGACAGCTGGGATAGGCTCCAGCCCCCCCACGACCCTATGTGAGGGTGAGCGGTAGATAATGTATGGAGGGATGTGTATATTTCTACCCCTCAAAATACATCTTAACAGACTCTGCCATCTTTGTTCCAACTCCTTGTCCGTGAGCGACCCTATGTGAGGATAAGCGATACAAAATGGATGGATGAATGTATGTAAAATGTAATTAAAATACCATTGAAATACTTCAAATTAGAGCTACTACCTGCGAGCTAAGCATGCTCATGCAGCCAATCTATGTTTGAGTGTGCAAGTCACCACAGAAGACTTTAACTACAGCCCTTGGTATATGGTTGAATATACCATATATATAATATATATAATTGAGAGATGTACTCCGATTGCAATCATTGTACATACATTTATTGTTAATATGGTCTTGAAAACTGTTGTGAAATGCAAAATAATAGAACAATATATCTATGGGGCTCTAGACACTGCTCTGGGGCGGAGGACGTTTTCCAACTTCCAGTCCACTAATAGCATCTATGAAATATGACTTCAGCATTTACCACCCTTTTTATCAGATCCACAGAAGATTCAGGAGGAGGAGATATGATTCATTTGCAGCTCTGAAGGAAGCTCACCGACTGCCAACTGAGAAGGCCTTTGTGATGAAAAGGAATAATTTTGTTGTCACCGTTTCAAAGAAAAAGCTTTTTATTTTGAGATCAGATTATATTAAATAGCTGATGAGAGCACAGCTGTTTTGAAACAGCTCCCATGTGACACAACTCAACCTTTGATTTTTTTTTTTTTCTTGCAGACAAAATGGGTCATGGGGTGTTGCATGATGACAGCACACACTGATACCACTGGTGAGTGTAATGTCCAACAAAACTGCTTTTCTGCAGAAGTCATATCTCAAGATGCTATCTGCTTATAAACCAGATGATGTAATCCTGTCAGCTTTAGCGGTCAGCAGGTCTAAAATCGGCACATCATCAAAAAGCAAATGTTGTGCATGATGATGATGATGCAGAGCCTTTGGTTTAAAACAATGTTCTGCTCTGCAGTATGTGTGTGTGGGAGTGTGAGTGGGCGCCTCTGCCCTTGTGTTTGTTGCATCCCTGCACACATGTGCATGCTTATTTGTTCATTTCCAAATGTATGTAACTGACAGTTGGCATTTAAATGTGCCCATTGGTGTATCTGTGTGTGTGTGTGTGTGTGTGTGTGTGTCATCGAGGGTGTGTTTGATTTAGCATTATTTGGGAGGACTCAGCCGGGCTTGGAGCCAGCCCAGCTGCCTCAGAGGAACAGAGGGCATCTGTTCAGCCTCCACACCGGTCGCTCTGTTCTCAAATACTTCTCAGAAAGCAGCATACACATATAAATTCCTAACTGAGGTTAAAGGGCTAATCGTTGTGATTTTTGCCATCCCAAGGCTCAAAATGATAATTTTAATATATATGCTGTTTTCTTCTTACAGTGTTGGGGTAGTTACTCAAAAAAGTAATTTCACATTTATATTTTACATTTTTTTATGTTATTTTACAAAAGTAAAGCTTTAATTCATTACAATATTCACTGCTAATTAATCACACTACTGACATTACTTTTGGACTCTGTAACATTAACTCCAAATCATTTCATATTGAACCTCATTTGCACAAATCCTTATAAGTAAAGGAGGATATACACAAAATATTTCTTTTATGCTCTTTAATATCACAAACCTGACAATCAAGTTGTGAACATCAGATCAAACAGCACAGAAAAATGTGCAATACTGGTTTACACTTTACCATCATATTCTTGTGCTTTCACATAACAAATTGGAAGTAATGTGCATATTTCTGGGCGTTCGAATCCCGGCCCGGGGGCCTTTCTGTGTGGAGTTTACATGTTCTTCCCATGTCTGCGTGGGTTCTCTCCTGGTACTCCGGCTTCCTCCCACCATCCAAACACATGCATGGGGATTAGGTTAATTGGTTAATTTAAATTGCCTGTAGGTGTGAATGTGAGTGTGAGTGGTTGTCTGTTTCTATGTGCCCTGCGATGAGGTGGAGACTTGTCCAGGGTGTACCCTGCCTTCTGCCCTAAGACAGCTGGGATAGGCTCCAGCCCCCCACGACCCTATGTGAGGATAAGCGGTAGATAATGGATGGAGGGATGTGTATATTTCTACCCCTCAAAATACATCTTAACGGACTCTGCCATCTTTGTTCCAACTCCTTGTCCGTGAGCTCTAGCACTGAAGTCAAAGCCACGTCACGTCATGATGAATGTTATGCAAACGCACAAAAAACAGTAGTTACAGCATGATTTTGATGACAGCTCCTTTGTAACGTGTTAACCCCAACACTGATTTGTTTAGTTACTTACATAGTGCAAATGGAATTCAGTGCAAGGTCTTTTTCTTTTCTTTCATTACCATTTACTTTGATATTATTTTATGTATACTGATTTTTTTTTCTTTACCCGTGTTGAAGGCTGTGCTTTATTTTTTTTTTTTTAAATCAATTACTGGAATCCCAAGAGTCACTGACTTCTAAGGCCAATCGAACATAAAGATGTGGAATCTGTGACATTACTTGTTTGTGTTTTCTCGATGCAGCTTTTTACATTTGAGAAGAAAACTCAATTGAGAAGTGACACCAAGGTGGAAGTGCCTTGTACTTGTGTTATTTCTAATTGCCAGCAGGGAGTGACTCCTCTGGTTGTAAAGAACAGTCTGGTTGTATAGAAGTCTATGATACAATGAGTCTACTTCTCTGTTGATTTATAACCCAATGAAGGTTGTAAACAGTTTATGCCTCAATCTCTGGTTTCAAGTAGTCTTTAACCCTCTGGGTCCTGAGCCTATTTTGCCTGTTTTTGTAATACTTTTGATTTTGTCTCTATATACCACATAAAAATGTTTAACATACCCATGGTTGGTATCTTCTTTTTCAGCACAACTTCATCTACATGAAGAGATTGTTATTATTTCACTACAACCTACTTCATTAACATATTGGGCCAAAAAATAATCAAATTCAAAAAAATTGTATTTATTACAATAAAAACCACAAACATGCTCAATCAGCTCTTTTGGAACTTGAAAAACTAAATATAGGTTGCTAATATGAATATGTAAATTTAAAATTGAAATAAAGTAATGCTGTACACAAATATTTGCAATAAAAAATCTGATCATGCCGGTATGATCATAGGCCCCACAGGGTTAATACTGAATGATGTTCATTTAGTAATTTATGGTCCTATTTACAGTCAAATGGACCATTAAACAGGGATGCTCCAGGTCATGGCTACCTTGTGACTGACAGGTCCCTTCCACATTGAGGTCAGTTATTGGATTTGTCTGAGTTTTCTCCTAAGAACTATAACCCTCCTTCTTGCTTATTAATCATTTAGTGGCCGGCACAGGTGTTTTCTGACGTGCAGTAGTCCCCTTGTCTCATATGTTTTGTCTTGAATTATTTTGCTCATATGTACACTGTGTAAACAGTTGCATGTGGGGCAGATGAGTGTACAATTAGGAGGGGGGATCGCACACAACAAATGGAAATAAATTGAAAATAAATAAAAATACACAGGCAAATTCATTGACAAGGTTTGTAAAAAGGACATAGTTAGTACTGCCTATGTTACCTACTACCTATTTAAATTACCGCTGTACAGTGGTTGGGCAGATTGATATTTTTACTGTGGGAGATTCAACCCCCAAAGAACGTGTGGTTGTGCCTGTGGTAAATAGTGTCTACTGTCTTGTGTGTTTGCTTCTTATCACCTCCTGTAAAGAATATCAATATATACACATCATGGGGCACAATACTGACTACAATCTGCATACTGATTGGACTGATCACTGTCAGATCCTTTATGAAAGAGAAGTGAGTGTGATTTTTTTGTGCATTTGCTTATTTGTTTGCTGCTCTCTGTTCAGGATCCCAAGGAAAATATGGGTGCAGGTGAAAGGGAGAGGAAAAAACTGGAAGAGAGGGAAGTGGGAGAGAGGATTAAAGAGAAGAACAGTAAAGTAGTACAAGGGGAGGGCAGTAGAGTCGAGCAAACGAGTGAGCCTTTGAAGGCATTGGCATTTGACAGCAGGATGTGAGATAGGAGAGAGAAAGATGCGAGGGGAAAAAGTTAATTTGGTTTTTACAATGAAGATGGAGTAGTCTGAGAGGAACCTCAGACCTTTTCAAACCATCCATCAGTCTGGAGCTTTTATCAGGCAGTCCAAATATCATCCAACTCTGCTCTAAAATCAGGCCTGCAAACATATTTTTTGACACGAAATACAATAATAAAGAGTTATGTTTTGTCATAGAGTCATGGTCATGCACTTATATTAACAATGAGTCATTTTTGGATTTGTCTTGCTATTCAGTATTGCCCATTAATATTAACAGAATAATGATTCGTCAAGGCAACTTAACACAAGGGCCATAAATTCTCTGATACCTGGTCCCCTTTGTTAACCATAATTAGTGTGCATCTGCAAAAAGTGAGATTTTCATCTTTTTATTATAAAGCAGGTTTATGTAAATACAATGAAACCATCAAAATACACACAGCCAATAAACAGAAAATGCACTTTTTAGTTTAAAATGTTGACTTCACTGTGTCCTAGTTCATCACCGTTTATGGCGGTATGGAGGATGCAGGTGTTGAGGTGAACCATTTGTTTTGCTGCCTGCATCACCTTTATCCTCTGTAGACAGAACCTTGAGCAAGAAATGCACTGTGATTGGAAGCTACACAGAGGTCGTACAGATAGTGCACCCTCACTTTGAAACTAAGATAGTCGTTTTGGTGTGTATTTATTAACTCTCTTTTGAAACACATAGAAATACAATTCTTATGAAGGTAAAATGCTGTATTGGTTTTCTCTTTCGCAAACAAATCCTTCTTCATGCACTCTGCTAAATAGCTTCTGGTTAAAATTACAGTCCTCCCGATTCTGGATTATGGTGACATAGCCTACAGGTCAGCTTCAAACACTCCTTCACATACTGGATGTCATTTACCATGCTACTATCTGTTTTGTCACTGGTGCTCCATTCAGTACTCACCACTGCCACCTGTACTCTCAGCTCTACTGGTCTTCACTTCACTTTTGCAAACAAACACACTGGTTTCTGTTCATTTATAAATCCTCCATTGGCAAAACTCAGCTTCATTAATCTCATCATACCCAAAGCTCGGACAGCCTTTGGACGTACCTCCTTCCATTTTTCCACTGCAAATGATTGGAATCACTTGCAAAAATCTTTAAAGTTGACCTCTTTCATTGCACTCACCACTTTTAAAAATGTATTACATCCCATAAGTCAACATTTTTGCATTTGCTTGTCGTTTTTCACTCTTGTCATATTCTTGTACTGTTCCAGCCTCTGTGTGTACTCTGTTTTTTTTGTCCTTTTATTTTTTTAAATGTTTTTATTATCACCCCATATATGTTGCCTCTTCACCCAGATCATTATTGTGAATGACAGTTAGTTCTCAGTTGACTTTCCTGGTAAAATAAAGGTTAAATAAACAAATAAATAATTAAACAGGTCAAGAATGAGAGACATGACATTCTGACATTAATGTTATGGGTGACATCCGTCGTGACCAACCTCTACAATTTCAGACTTTAGGTTTTTCAATTGTGTCTCATGCTCATGTTGTCTTGTCATTTCCTGTCTTATTTATTATCTTTGTGTGGTTTCACACTTTTTTTAATTGCCCCCGTCCTGATTGTTTCCAACTGTGTTATGTCCAGTTCTAGGAGTTTAGTGTTGGTCTTATCATTTGTTACTTTGTTATTTCCTCAAGAGAATTTTATTTGTTACTTTTTGTAGTGGATACCGCTGTCTCTTGTTTAACAGATTTGGAGCACGCAGTGAATACATGAATCCAGTGGTAGGTTCTGGACACATTTTGATCTCACTGTTTAAACATCTGTTGATGGAGGAACGAAAGTCAATACATACAGTAAGTCACAGCACTCACTGTTGGAGAGCAGTTTCACTTTGATAGACAGAGAAACTTAAGAATATTTACTATTCAGATGACATCCTCTAAAACTTTTTCAGGCTGCATTAATGATGATTGTTGGCTTTCTTCATCTCTACATGGGAGCGCCTGTTTGTTGACTGTAATAACGAGGACCTAAATAAGTTCCAGTGCCAGTTGTGTTATTATGCACCTCCACATTAGCATTTTTTTCTTCTCTCTCTCTCTCTGCATCTAACAGATAAAATGTCTTCAGCTGATTACCGTTAGTTGTTTGATCTTCACAGCAGGAACTGGAGTATTTTGGGCAGCAGGAGCAGGCATTGCATCATTTGTATGCATATACCAGAGGACATTTAAACATTGCTCCATAGCACTACTAGTGGTTGAAACACTCCATAGAATGCCTTTTAACTCTTTGAGTGCCAGCCCTTTTATAAAACAGAAAGTGCCTTGTACCAGCCTTTTTGCCCACTTTGAGTCATATTTCCCACAGAATACAGTATTTTGTATTATGTCTCTGAAAACACTGAATAGCTCAAATGAAAGAAGAGACTCACTATATCACCTTTAAAAAAATGTTTCTTCTTACCTTATTCCATTCTTGATTTATCAGAGGTAGAGGCAACTCTCACGAAAAACGACACTTTGTGTCCAGAACATGTCCGTTTTGCTCTCTAATCGCGATCATTTCCACTTCCTGCTTTGATCTCAGAGGTGTATACCGTGTCTTTATGCTCCGACTATCTATGCATCTCTCAGAAGCCCCAAAAAATACTTATAGGTTGTGGGATACCATGATTGGCGACCTGCTGCCGAAAAAAACACTTTGACATTGAAATATGTCAGTGGCACTCAATAAGTCAATGGTCCACTTTATGCCTTGGTGTCCCTGTGCTTTCTCATCTCACGTGGTGGAGTAACGGTTGGACAGCCCAGGCTTTATCTTTTTGTACTTGCTTGACGTGTTGGTGACAAGGACATCTTGCTGAGGCTTCTCCTGGTGGTATGGTGTAGAGGAGGATGAGCTGCCCAGGCATCATCTGTTTGGCATGGTGAAGAGTAGTGTTGCTCAGAATCCATTGCCTCCAGCTTGACGTTATTTTTGTGTAATTTGGGCTTTAATTATGGATATCATCAATATTATTAATGTTTGGTACCCAGCCCTAGATTAAAACATTCACATTTTGCACAGTGATATGTGCTGTAGCACCAGCATGTGATACAGTGTCAGTTCCTGTAACACATTGTCTGTAATTTAGACAGCATTTCTACTAATCATAATCGATTAACAGCATTTAATGATTAATATCAATAAATTAAAATTCTATGGCACGAGAATAAGCACTAAGGCTGTGGCACATGTAGATGTACATACCATCTTTTTATCCCAACTACAAATCCCAGAGGTCCCAATATTACTCACAAGCTGTGTGAGAGCACCCTGTTGTGTCTGCTGCCTAAAAACATTTGTGACATATATATATATGTTTATGGCACTATGGTGTTGTATTTTAAAAGATGTGCAAATACGTCTTTGGCACTCAAAGACTTGAAGGGACTAGTGTTTTAAGATTTTATTACCTCAAATCAGGGTCTTCATTCATAAATAGATCCTCATTGGTGTAAAATAACATATGTCAACAATCTGAGTTATCCTCCTGGGCAAAGAATCAGTTATCTGTCTTTACATAGAGCAGGTCGTTCATACGGAGGCTTCCATGTCTTTCCGGTCTATCAAAAACTACGAACTGCCGAGAAGGACATAAAGCACTTCCTGCTAGTACCCATAGGACAAAATGCATTTCCGCATTTTGCGATTCAACTTTCACAGAGAAGCAAGGTGGAGACGCCGGTTTTACTTACTCAACACTAAGCTAAAACCTGCACTGCACTTTTGGTCATAATACAAGACCATACTTATGCCACGCTGAATCCTCATCGCCAAAAAAGCGTAAAAGGGCTATAAAATGAGTGAGTGGCCGCCCGGGAGTGCCCCATGCCCATCCACGCCTGGCCAGGGCCCTCCGGGAAGTCCTCCGGACTGATGGAGGGCTGTGGAGTTCTGGGGAAAAATGACTGGAGCTCCGGGCCGGGGGCTGAGGATCCACGGCGATAGTGGCCACCCGGGAGTTGACCCATTCCGCTTACCATAGTTTCAACCATGTTACAATGCATGCAAAGTCAAATTTAACCACTAGATGGGAGAAAAAAAATACATAGTGTCTGTTTAAGGACAGGGCGGCACAGAGCTGTAGTGGTTAGCACTGTCGCCTCACAGCAAGAGGGGTTCGAATCCCGGGCCCGGGGCCTTTCTGTGTGATGTTTGCATGTTCTCCCCGTGTCTGCGTGGGTTCTCTCCGGGTACTCCGGCTTCCACCCACCATCCAAAAACATACATAGGGATTAGGTTAATTGGGTAATTTAAATTGACAATAGGTCACTCCCCCCGGGGGTGGATGTGTCCGATGTCTCTCCTTTTGGGCCCTATGGCTTCTGGGCCTTCGCTGTTTTCCGGGGTCCAGGGGGGGGTAGTTGCCCCTATCTCCTGGTGGGGGTGTGGGTGGCTGTGGGGGTGGGGGGGGGGTGGGTGCTTCCCAGTTCCTTTCCTGCCCGCGTCCCCTCCTCTCTTCTCTCCTGCCTGCCTGCTCCTCCTCCCCCCTCTCCCGTCCCCGGGGTGTCTGGGGGTCCTCGTCGCTGGTGGGGTTGGCTTGGGGGCCGGGGGCTCTCTTCTGGGGGGGGGGGGGTGCTCTGGCCCGCACGTGCTCAGGCAATCGCCTGGGCCTGCATATCACCACTGGAGTTCCAAGCTCAGCTTGCTCGATCCTCGATCCGGGTCCGACGCGTTCCTGGGCTGTGATGGGGCCAAGCCGGATGGGGGCTTGCTCCGTTCCCAGCGGAGCTTGTCTCCTCGTGCTGGGGGGGGGGTGGGGCGGATCAGTGTTACAGTGGGTCGGGGGGGGCCTCCCCTCGCACACAAGGGGGGCATCCCGGGGCTTGGGGGGGAGCGATCTGGGTCCGCCGGTAGGGGGATTGTTTGCCGGACAGCGCTGGCTTGCGCATCTGGCTCCCGGCTGGTGGAGTGCGTATCGATCCTTTTCGGCTGTGCTGGTTGGTCACTGCATTTCTAATTCTGCATGGCTGCTGGGGCTCTGCTCTGAGGCTGCAGCTTTCAGGGTCATGGTGTTGGTGGGGCCTGCTGGTTTGTGTGGGATCTCCCTGGCCCCTGGCCTCTTGATCCTGGGGGCCCAGTGCTTCAGGAGCTATGCCCATCTCTTCTACTCCCCTCGCGGCTCTGTTCCCATGGGCCGGGTCCACACCAGACTGCCTCTTAATGTGCACTTCACATATCTTGCACCTCACTATACATAGTCACATTTAGGCACATATAGGGACTCAACACATAGGGCTTTGAAGACAGATGGGGGTGAGGACGGTGGGAGATTTGGTGGTGCGAATTGCAGTGCTCCAGGGCACTGTAGTCTCCCCCTCTCCCACCCACTTGCCCCCCCTGCTCTTCAATTTTAATACAGTAAACACACTCACGCTTTTGGGGGGGTTTGGGGTGGCTTGGGGATTCGGATTAGGGTTGGCTGCAGGTACCCTTATCCTGCAGCCCTCTGTTCTTCCCCTGCAGCCTCTCCTGCCCTTCCAACTTTTAATGCACCACATTACACACAGGGTAGCACTAACCACGTTTTGGGTGATAGGCTTCCTCGTCTGGAACCGGGGAAGCCCATAAATAGGTTGGGATCACTAAATTAAATTAATGGCCATTCTGGTGGGACCCTGCCCCCTCGAATCTCGGGGCTGCGAGGGGGGGGAGGTTGGGGGCCTGGGGGGTCCCCTTGCAGCTATGGTGGGCCCCCTGATGCTGTGGCCTCAGTGGCGGTGCCACGGCAGCTGGGTTTTGGGGGTGTGGCGGCTGGTCAGTATGGTCGGGGGGCTGATGGTGGGCTCTTTGCTGGCCGGGGGTTGGGTGAGTGGGTCGGCGCGTGCGGTTGCTGCTCCCTGATTGGTGGATTCGGCCTGCTCTCGCCCGTGCTCTCGGTTGTCTCTGTGTGTGGGGTGGGGCTCCCTGTCGGATTCATACTGGCGCTGGTCCGTCCCCCCGCTTTTCCCTCTCCCTTTCCCTCCTCGCCCACACTGGCCCCATTTTGCGGTTTACGTTCGGACCCGGCTTCGGTCACCTTCTGGCTGCCGCCCGGTGATGGCCTGCTGCGTGCGGGCCCGGTGCTCCCTCGCTCTCTCGTCCCCCGTCCCCCCGGAGGGGAGCGCTCGGTTCGCGGGTCTTGCCTCATGAGCGGCAGTGGCCTCCTGTCTCCCCGGGTGTTGGGGTGGCTGGGGGGGTGTGGGTGGGGGGTGGGGGTTGGGGATGGGGGTGGATGGTGGGGTGGTTGGGGGTGGGTGGGGTGGTTGGGGGTGGGTGGGCCCTCGTGTCGCTGGCCCCTTGGACCTGTCCTGGCCTCCTGGGAGGTGGTGGTTTCTGTCTCCTCCTGGTCGTTGGATCTGCGTGGTTCTCGGTGGCCCGGGTGGCTCTCTGGGTTTGGCATCGTCGATGCTCCCACTTCCCCGGGTTGTTGTGGACACCTGGCCGATCTGGCCATGAGGGGTCGTGGTAGACGCTCTGGGCTTCGGTGTTCTACACACATGCATGTTTTATCCAGACCTTATTAACTCCTCCCGAGTCACATTGATGAGTACTGATGTGAACTGCTAGTATGTGCCAAATCATTCGTCCGACTTCTCACTAAGGTCATATTTTCTCCACATACTTCTTTCATTTATGTTCTCGGTAGCCTACTCTATACGGTTAGGTTGTCCACTACTCTGGTGTTCAATATTGTTGGGTGTTGCGATGAAGGTGTTAGGAATGACACAGTAGCTTACACGTTTTTTTTATTCCAATAGCACTGCCTGTCTGTAAACTTCCCTTTTTGTTTTGTCTTATCTCCCTGTCTGTCATTTATTTCCCCCTCTTATCACCCAGGTGTAGCACGTCCCTCTCTGGCTTATAACAGGAAATTCCAATAAATAAAGTAAGATTAGATTCCAGGGAGGGCCGGTGATGGTCACATACACGCACCAAATATTAATAGCTTTTGCTGCAAGACTAAAATATGCATAATCTCATAAAAGGTCGACACTCTTTTGTGGTGTTGAACAATGAGAACAATGCAGACAAAGTGAAAAAAAAATAAAAAAATAAAAAAATAAATTGACAGTAGGTGTGAATGTGAGTGTGAGTGGTTGTCTGTCTCTGTGCCCTGCGATGAGGTAGCGACTTGTCCAGGGTGTACCCTGCCTTCTGCCCTAAGACAGCTGGGATAGGCTCCAGCCCCCCCACGACCCTATGAGGATAAGCGGTAGATAATGGATGGATGGATGGATGTTTAAGAACAATAACCAAGCTTTGGTATGTGATGAGGAAGTGAGAATGAGCTGACCATCATTAATGTTGCTGGCCATAAATCCAAAAGAATAAGGTGAAAGATGCTAAAAAGGCCATTAAATATAAATTAAATGAAATTAAATACGGTCATATGACATATTTTGCAAGAAAAAAAGTGATGAAATCTCCAAAGAATTGTTGTTGTTGTTGTTGTTTTCAACTGTTTCTAAGCTGTAAAACCCATCCCATTGTAATAGGTTTCCTCCCAGTGTAGCTACTGGCATAATACATGGTTTTAACTGTGTGTTTGCAGTCTTGCCTTTTGAGGGGTAATTTCCTGAACCTGTGGCTGACACTAGTTGGCAGTATAAATGGTCTGGGAACTTTCCAAAATAAAAAGCCCTTCAAGTTGAAATACAACTGCACTTCAATAGCTTGATCTCAGCTCAAAGTGAACTCCTCACATAAGATATGATTTATAGCAGAAAATGTTAACAGATAAACATGGAGATAAACAACCCTCCATGTGGTCCCCATTTCCTGAGAAAAACACTCAATACACTGACATACAGTTCACACACACACTGATGTTATGTGCCATCTTCCTCTTAGGATTCTTTAGTATTACAGTAAAGCTGCATATGGCATTATTGCCCTCTGTCAGCAATGGAGCATTGAATTACTACAGGCTGAATCAACAGCAAATGCCAAACAGGAATCTGTTGCATTGATGGATCCAGACCTCCAAACAGGTTGTGTTTTCCAGAACAACTGACACATTTTATGTTTAGCCATGTATCAGCTGCAAACTGGAAATAAAACTTCAAAGACAAAAAAGTATACAAACTCTTTAAGAGTCAAGAGAGCTGTGTTATATTGTTTCAAGCTTTAAGGGGACTTTACTGGAGTCTGAAAAGATAAACTGGTGGTCAAATAGTCTTTTTTGATATCTAATTTAGTCTTCCCTTCATTGGTTTGTGCAGTTTTAAATATTAGCTATTTTAAATATGTGAAGTTTATGAGATGTAGTAAATGGAATAAAACAGGCAAAACAACTGAACAAACTTTCTATAACTTATTCATTTGTTTCTACTGTAACTAAACAAAAAAAGGCATCAAAGAAGTTGCTTGAAGTCATTTTCTGTTCTAACTGAAGATCTAGTGCTGAATTTTCCTCCAAGAGGTGGCTGTCCTGACCATATGAGATGACCGTCAGTGCATTCAAAAGCCATCATTGCTTCCTTGTGTGTGTGTTTTTGGGTGTGTGTGTGTGTGTATATATCATTCATTTTCTATGTTAATCTTGTTTCATTTTTCATGAGCAAACAGACCTTTCAGTGCTTCTCTTCTCTGAAACACCATGTGCAATATAATTTATTTATTCTGTTCATAGTCTAACATCTGGTGCAATGCAACATTTTTACATTTCCTGTTTACATATTCACTTCACTTACACATTTATCCTTGTTGTAAATTCATATCCATATTCATATTTGTATTAGGCATTTTTTTTTATTTTTATATATTACTTATTTTGTATTTACATTTTATTTCAAATTATTTGGTAGGAATCGAAAAATGATGTAATTCTTGTGTAACTAACTTCCAGCAGTGATTAGTTTAGTTACTTTTGAAAAAGTAACTAGTACTGCTGTGTGATTCATTATTTTTCTTTTACAATGTACTGAGCCCGAACACGTGTATTACTTCTAGGCTAATTCAATTCAGAATTTTATCATTTCTGGGAAAAGCTTTGGCTCATACGGACAGTATCTCCACTGTCTAACACACCCGACGAATTGAAAGGTTCTTTTTTTTTTTGCCTGGAGTGAATTTATAATGAAATCTGAGGAGGTTTTGAATTAGATTTTCCTATTAGCCAGTCCCTGACTGAACCAAGACATCTGCTTTGAATCTCGCCTAACACAATACAATTATCCCTGAGTCTGTTCAGTCGATGTCTTCCTGTTCTGTCTCACTCTCTCAAGCACAGCTCTCCATCATGATCCTCCACTCCAAGTCTTGCTCTTTGTCTGTCGCTTCATGAGATCTTTACAATGTATGCTGTGATCAGTGTGAGAGGAACTGTACTTGATTGATGTGTAATAATGTTATTTACTTGAGAAAATTATGTAATGAGAGGATCTAAATGTCCCCTCTCATCCTGATGAAATTAGATCTGTTGTGCGGGGATATATTCTAACTTCTGTTTCGTCTTTCCCTTAACATGTATATTTCATTGTTAAGTTAAGACTTTAGTATACTTCCTGCCACTAATGATAGGCTATACCTCTCAAGTAAAACATGCAAGACTGCAAGTGCTTTTAAGCCATTTAAATGTTTAAACACCCAACAGCATGCACAAAAGAATTTTATGGTTTTTTTTACGGCATGAACACACCTACATGGATCTAGATGGGACATTCGCAGACGACCCGAATCTTTTTAATGGTTCTTTGGTACAAAACAAAGGGAGTCGTACTGAAGCTGCAGACTATCATTACAAATGTACAGTATATGTTATATCAAAAACAAAGGTAATCCACAACAAATTATGTTTCAACAATGCAGTTTTAACTCTTTGAGTGCTATTTATGTATTTCAATGTCAAAGTGCTTTTTCGGCAGTGGGTTGCCGATCACGACCTCCCGCAGCCTGTGAGCAATTTTAGGGCTTTTGGGAGATGTAGTCAGAGCATAAAGAGATGGTATATGCCACGGAGATAAAAAAAATCAGCACCTTAACTCAGCCGAACCCACCATTTCAAGAGTCTTTCAAGCCAACATGAAAGGCAGCTGTTGTTTTAAAGGCATTTTGTTTCACATTTTACACTTGTCTTTTGTCTTTATTTGTTGTTTGGTCTCCATTCTCCCTGCTAATTGTTTAACTCCTGTGTTTTTTTGTTTTTTGTTTTTTTCACTGCTGCGTTTGTTTTTTTGTCAGCAAAATCATCTTTTTTGTCTTTCCCTCTTTACCTCTTTACAATATATTTTCTTTCTTCTGAGCTTCTTCCCTTTGACTCTTTTGCATTCTTTCTTCCTCCATCTTTTTCTTTTATATCATGCCATATCCTTCCTTCCCATCCTTCCACTTTTTTTCTGGCTTCATTTTATCGGATGGATTCTGGACAAAAATCACCATTTTTGGTGGGAGTGGCCACTACTCTACCTCTGATAAAACAAGAACGGGTCAAGGTAAAAACAAACATTTTTTTCATGATGAAATAGAGAGTCTCTTCTTTCATTTGAACTATTGAGTGTTTTCAGAGGTATAGTACAAATATTCTGTGGGTCTTCAAATGTAACTCAAAATGGGCAAAAATGCTGGTATGAAGCATTTTCTGTTTTATAAAACAGCGGGCACTCAAAAATTTTATTGGAAGTCAATTTTAGGAGAGAGACCTATAAGTTCTGTCATGTCCTGCCCATTTCATTCAGTTAAGTTAAAAAGCTTTGTCTCCTTTGTTTATGCTGTCCAATCTATTTCTGGTTTTCTTTTGTAGTAACATTGTTTCCCTCTTGTTTCAGATCTCTTTGCTTCCTGCCCTCATGTCTCCCGCATGTGTGATCGTCTCCCCTCGCCCTGATTGCTTTCAGCTGTGATTTCCTTCCTCATGTTTAGTCTTGTCACCCCCTGTCCAGTGTGAGTTTGTCTTGTCTCATGTGCTCATTGCTGTGTTCTATGCCCTCGATCATACTGCTAAGTATTTTTCTCTGTGCTGCCTCTGGGATCAGTGATTTCTGTTTTTTTGTACTTTGGGAATTTGGATTACTTACCTTCTTGTGAGTGTCCTTGTTTGTTAGATTAAAATTTGATTAATTGATATAGAAGTATAGAAGCATCTTTTGTTTGTAGTTGGCATTTTTCATACTTACCTCCTCAGGAGCATCTTTTGTTTGTAGATTCAGCATAGGCCATTTTCCTCTCTGTGAGTTTGTAGATAGGATTTAATGTTCTTTTATTTTTTTTTTTTTAATTCCTTGAGAGCACTTTTGGTTGTTCCCTTTTTTTCACACCCCATGTTCCATGGTCCTTGCCAGTTAAATGAGTTACAGTGCCAACATTAAAGAACTTGGACTTTGAAAGACCAGTATGTCAGAGTTGGGTATTTGGGTTTTTGCCGTGCCTACCCGTTCAGCACAATGACTTCTTTCTGTTATCTGGAAAGTAGTTCCCAAAAATATATCGTCAGTGAAGTTAATAATAATAATAATAATAATAATAATATATAATATAATAATAATAATAATAACGTTTTACAGTTGGCAGGGAAACAATTTCAAAATCACATGTTTGACCTTTTTTCAAATGGTGTGGGGTTTTGAACCTGATCCCCTCCCTGGCCATACTATTCTCCAGCATCTCTTGAATCAGCATGCATTGTTTACCCTCATAATTACATATTACGTAGTAATCCTGTTCATAAATCCATATGAACTTCAACTTCAATTCAACTTCAACTTATATTCAAATGTATCTATTTCAATTATCCTCCTTATCTCCAACAGTATATTGTTCCTTTTTCTTCAGATTATCAAGTCTGGCACTCTGCTCAGCTCTATTTCCATATTCCTCGGGCTAAGAAAACATTTGGTAAAAGAGCCTTTAATTTCTTTCTATTGCTCTTTAATGTCTGCGTAATGTAGTTATTGTGTTAAATGTTGGGAACCCCTCGAAAACGAGATGGTACATCTCAAGGGGCTTTATAATAAACAAACTTATGACAAATCCCCATGAGTGTTCATAGTGAAATATAGGAAATAGCTTTTTGTCCGAAAATCATCAGAAATTCCTATCAGGGAGGCTTTTATGTCTGTTTTGTACAAGCTTCCCAACAAACACAAGTCTGTGTGTGTTATGTGTATTTATGCAAATACAATTAGATCATTCCATTATGCTTATGCTATTTTAAGACCTTATTTGCATTAGCATATCACATTAGAACTTAGAACTGTCTTGATACAGTTTCTGTTTTATGAGCTTCTGCAGAAAATGTGGCCACTCATGCAGGTGCAGTCTTTTATACATAACTATGAAGCAAGAAATCATGTACTTTGTATATCTTAAGAACTATCCATCTGCTTACCACTTGGCTGGTCAAGACATAATCATCTCCTGTTCTGCTTCCTTACAAAGGAGGTTATTTCACCAGAGCTGCTGTTCCATTTCTAAAACCACTGTGCAGGTTTAGGACAGGTAATATTTAACCATTAAATAAATAATACACTGAAAAGGAGATGCCAGAACAGAGTTTTTTTTTCAAGGTTAGGACATCCAGGTCTCAGTTAGGCGCGATGGTATCGAATAGAGCATGGAGGTGTATTTAAATTTCACTGTGATAGGTATCATTTAAGATCCAGTATAAATGATTGGAAGGGGTTGTTACGTAAAACATGAAGTGAATGACAATCGATTAGAAAACAAGGGAAATTAATAGGCCACTTTCTGTTTTACATTTGACAGTATTAGAGAATAGAAAGCAGCTCACTCATTAAATGGTGTAACTCAAAAAAATCCCATTCCTTATGTTCTTGTGAATGTTCTTTTGAGAGGCAATGAACTTCATAAGAAGTTATTCTTGTGTGTTACCAATTAGCTTCAGACAAACCTCCCTGAAACAGCGAGGTGCACATTATACATCGATGGTTTTTGTTTCACCTCTGAAAACATCTGTTCTATGATATCCTCCCACTGAAACTCTCAGCAGAGATCAATGGATACACCTGGATGCGCAGCACACTTCAGTGGGCTGCATTCCCAGCTGATTGTGTATTTGTTTGTCCTTGAATGAGTGAAAGCATTTGCTCATTAGCAGGGTTTCCTGCATATCCACTGTGGAAATGGGCTCCTAACAGTTGCTCTTTACAGGGAGTGCAATGGCTGAGATATCAGATGCTCATTTATCGATGCATTCGAGATATGTCAATGTATAGGTATGGCTCTTTTTACTATTTATACTGTAGCCAGCTAAATGAAGCATACAGTCAGCAGAAAGACTTGCAGCATAATTTCTCAGTACCATATGAGAGGGCAACTTGCTGTCAAGTTGCTGTATAAGTTGATTATCAACATTTTAATATAATATACAAGCTCTTAAATCAAGCGCAACCATATACAAGGGCAGTCTCAGTGTGTATAGTGCATGTCTGTTCAGGCACAAAATTCAATTATGAATGCATGCGTAATTGCATCATCTTTTAGGAACATATGCCCTGATAGATTGTTGCTTGAATTAGCGTAATGGTCACATATTAGGCTCACTGTTGCTGGTTTTCTGTGTCTGCTCCACCAGCATCTTAGCAGCCAGGGTAACACCGGAGTAACACTAAAAAGTTGAAAAGTTTAGCTGCTTTTCTATTGCCATATCACCAAAATGGCCACTTCTAAACTAAAACCATTCAAAATAGAGGAAAAGAAAACAACTTTGGCAACCAAGGTAACTTCAATCTTGTTTGTCTTCACAGGTCTCACATGTTTTGTCTTCACAGGTCTAAAATCTGTAAGAAAAAAAGTCAATAAGATGACTGCAGCTTCTTTGGAACGCTGCTGGCCAAATCCACACTAAAACCAATTGAATTTGAACACATCACGATCACCATATATCCTACATAAGGGGCGAGATGTCAGACAAGATGCTAAAAGACTTCAAAATAAAACAGGAAATGACGAGACAACATGGACATGAGACACAACTGAAAACATAACTTTGACACATTGACAGGACATAAATGTATATAAACAATACATATAAATAAACTTTGCCCCATCTTACGACTGCCGGGTTTATTATTACCATTAAGAACAATGGCCAAAACTATAACAATAAGCACGTATTTAAGTAGGCATTACTCACAGAGGGCTAACATCACAAAAAAACAGTGTAATGAATGCAAGGTGCCGTGTTCTACAAGGTGAGAAAAGAATCCATCCCCAATTAGACGTCAAAGCTGTGACATTTCCCTCTGCGAGAGAAGGTGTTATGTCACTCACAGTGTGTTTTGCAGCATGTGGAAGTGCTGAAAAGGTCACCCAATAAAGCTCAGGGCTGCGTGTTGCTAACTATGCCCTTGGCTGCCTTTGTGTGGTGTTGAGACCTCACCATTCCTACATTCCTTCGCCTGTACACCTATACACCTAACTTTAGTCTCTATAGCAACTAATGTCCTCCATCACAGCAGACACAGTCTTTGATCTTTAGAAAGCCTCCACCACAGAATACAAACACCACTGATCATACAAAACTTGTAATGCAGTCTCTTCAGTCAGGAGTGCCATCACTGATTTTGGGCCCTGAGAAAAGACATTACATTATACATTACGTCTACCCCAACAGGCTATGACAACACTGAGCGATTGCTATAACCACACCTCCACCATAACCTAATCAACCTATTCAAAAATTTGAATATCTATATTGAATCATATTTACTGACAAGGTTGGTCGTTCTTAATGTAAAAACATTAAATGACTAATCTGTTAGAACTCAGGCTTGAACAATCACGGTTCCCAAAAAGGTTTAAAAAATAAAAGATTTATTTTGACAAATGCACTGATGTTTGCCCTCTGACTTGGAATGGTGAAACTACCATAAATATAGCAAAAGGAGTCAGGGTTGTTTAGGCATTTATGATAAGAAGGAGCAGGAGCAGACTTGATCTGGAATGAAGGAAATATATACCTATGTAAATAAAACACTAAGATGGAATAGTTACAAGCTTTAGAAACTAAAAACAAAACAGCATAGAACAAAATATAATGGTATGCCCATGGTTACAAGGTTAAGAGAAAAGCCAGCACAAATCCTCATAATTCCAACTATGCTAGCTTTCCAATTGTAATCAGCTGGCAAGTCTTACTAATCAGGGGACTTTTGCTTATCTGGAGGTTAGGCTGTGGAGAAAAAACTTGACATGCTAGAAAAAAACTGACTGCAATTTTGGAATCAGCATGCCAATTTTAGTTTTAATCAGCATTTTTTTTTCCCCATGTGTTATAAAACCTTAACAAAAACACTTCACATAGAAGGTAAGTATATATAAAAAATAATCAAATAGCAAACAATTACACCGACCATAAACAAATGAAATATCAAAGTAAACCTTCACAAAAAACTGTAAAAGACAGACAAATGACTTGACTTAGATACTGTATACAAACACTGACATGGAAGGGCTGGTTGATTTGGCTCAGTGCATCTATAAATGAATACAAATATATATATATATATATATATATATATATAGCGAGAGAGAGAAAGAGAATTCCATCCATCCATCCATCCATTTTCTACCGCTTATCTTCATAGGGTCGCGGGGGGGCTGGAGCCTATCCCAGCTGTCTTAGGGCGGAAGGCAGGGTACACCCTGGACAAGTTGCCACCTCATCGCAGGAGAGAGAATTTGTGTGGTATATATTCTATTTACACACACACACACACACATACACAACCTCACATCTGTGGTGTGTCAGATTTGATGTGTGGCTGGAGAAAGTTGTTGAGGTAAATTATTGAGTCTAATGAAAAACAGTACTGTTCAAACACATATTTACTGGAGAATGACAGCACATCTAAGTATAAGACATTATGTAAGTCTTTGAATTAATGGTGCCTCCATGTCGATCGTATTTCCTACATACAGGTACCATGTCTGTCTGAGGGCTCGGCAGTAGGAGGAGACAGGATAAACTCGTTGTTTCTGACAGAAAACCTGCCAGTAAGCAGGTTAGGTTCAGAGAGTTAGTTGTCATCGTGACTGACTGAGTTTTACTTACCTCTCTTTCTGGAACTGAAAACCCAGAGATTCCCTCATTTCAGGGTTAACATACTCAGAGTTTTCACTTAACCTGCTTTCTGGAATACAACAACACGACAATTAAAAGGTGGCTTAACAACAATGACAAGCTATGACATTAAACTATTAGTTCTATAGTTTAAATGGCCACCCAATATTCACTGTGCATCATTAATTCATTGATTTATGTCTGTATTTATGAAGCTGATCAAGACCTCCCATATGGAATAATACATTATATCAAATGGTGCAGCAAATATTGTTTTGCTTCAGACTTTTTCTTACTTGTGACTGTTTGCAAACCCTCATTACAGCTTACATATCCTTTATCATGAGCAGTTGAAAAAAATTTCTCTCTTTTTTTCTACTGACTAAATGCAATTTAATAAAAACTTCTACTTCTTTACAAAGAATTTGGTTTCTTGTTTCCTACCACAATGATAATCTTGCAAACTCTATGACTGATTTGCAACTTGTAAAGAAGACAACATCTCTGGTTGTGCTGCATAAATATTGCTATAACTGTCCATCATGAGTGAAAGTCATAATTCTAATGGAAAAAATGGCTTTCTCATTTCAGCATGAACATGTTTTCGCACATATAGTTCATTTGTTCTGGTCTGAATCACTTTGATGTGTTTTCCATTTGGTTTGATTACACAGGAAAACATTAAAGTAAACCAAAATGTGTCAAAAGCCATGAGAGAATGTTTTCTCATAGGTTAGATGTGTTGGGTTTTCTAAGGCTCCACTTAGCAGTTTAGAGAACAACTTGTTCTCAGCACACTGCCTTGTGCTGAATGCTTCCAATATTAATAGCCGCATGACATAATCCTGTCCACTCCTAATGCATGTCTGATGTCTCCTGTGCTTTTAGAGCCTGCTCTCTGTAGATCCCACAGCTGGAGGTGTTGCCTCAAACCATCTCACATTTGGAAAAACAGAGGGCGCGGCTGAAGATGGCAAGGGAGGGAGAAAGAGTGAGGCATGGCAACATCACTTAGGAAGAGATGATAATGTAAAAAGAAACTACTAATAGAAAAATAGGCATGATGGGGAGTCCTGTGCATAAATTCAAATGCTTATTAAGTTTTCATTTACACAAACTACTCACACCTGGACACTTTGAATGAAAGACACGAGGAAACAGACATGGAGAGACATGAACTGGTCTCATTTCCAGGCTGTCAGATACAGGTGCTTTGTTACAGCTTTCACCATCTGATACCAAAACACATGGCATCATTTAACCTTAGTATGAATGGTTCTAAACATGGCAAAGTACTTGTTGTTGCTTAAACATAACCAAGTAGTTTGTTGCTTATACCTTACCAGGTAGTTTTAGTGCCTTAACATAATTAAGTAGTTTTCTTTGAATTTGAAAAATGGTGTTTGCTGCATATAGGGGCTACCCAGTGCATTAACTCAGCCAGCCATTTTAGAAAACAGAAAGTGCCTTGTGCCAACGTTTTCTGCCCATTTTGAGTCATATTTCGAGACCCACAATATTTTGTGCCATCTCTGAAAACACTGAATAGCTCAAATGAAAGAAGAGACTTGCTATTTCACCTTAAAATGTGTTTCTTCTTACCTTGTTCCATTCGTGATTTATCAGAAGTAGAGTAGAGGCAACTCAAAATGTCACTTTTTGTCCAGAATCTGTCCGTTTTCCTCTCTAATCGCGATCGTCTCCACTTCCTGCTTTGATCTCTGTGACGTATACCATTTCTTTATGTTCTGACAACAAATCCCAGAAATTGCCCCAACATTACTCACAGGCTGTGGGAGACTGTGATCTGTGATCTGCTACCAAAAAAAAAAACACTTCAACATATTATTACAGTACGTCAATGGCATTCAAGCGTCAGATTTGAAATGACATTGAAATACATCAATGGCACTCAGAGAGTTAAAAAGTGATGCCAAAGTGTTCGTACCAGACACCCAAAGGTGACAAGTTGGGAATTAACTGAAATATGTTCTGGCAACAATGGATCGGTTGTGGTGCCAGATGCATTGGTTATTATGTTCCAGAATCTCCTGTGATTGTAGCAACACAGTGTGTGATCTGACCAGTGGAAACCTTGAAGGAGTAAATGCCTTGTTGATGCAGAAAAATGCAAGGTTCACATGAGGCAGGCCACAAGTATGCAAATAGCAAGTCTGTACAATAGCGTGCTGTGATTAATGAGTTTTTAATGTGCTGTATAGGTCATTTCATTTCAGTACCACAGACAGGTTTGGGGGGAAATCACAAAACTGATTATGTCACTTTTTATCTACCCTGAATTCAGCCTTGCAGACAGGCCTTTCTTTCTTCAAAGACAACAGAATAATGTATGACATAGGTGAAGGTGACGTATGATTACAAATCTTTTAGTCTGATTCATTATTTACTCTTGTCCCTGTGTCTGGCATAACTGATGATTGCACGGAAAACTGCAATGACAAATGACCCCATTGATTACTTCTTTCAAAAAAAAAAACACACCAAACTGGGACTCACATCTGAAATGAGGTTCATGCCTTCTTTCTATCTGCCATAAACAACTCCATTTCCTGTCTGACAGTTCTGCTGAAATGCCTCAGGCACTAATTATTCTGTCGATAAGGAGCTTATGCATAACACTCTTTTTATCATGTGGCACTGAGAATGTGAGCCTTTTGTTGAAAGGAATGCTTCACCCACAAAATGACCATTTGTATATCATTTACTCCCCATGTTACCTTGAATGCTTGAAGAAAACTTCTCTTGTATGCCTCCAAAGTGACGAAATAATCAAAAAATCGAGAAATGTCTTGATGTCTGCACTCTTTAGGTACAGTAACAGTAGATGTTATGTCTTGTATCTTCAACCTGTATTGACTGATGAGAAATTTAATGTGATATTCTCACTGTTGCTTATAAAGTTCTTTCTTTGAAGGATTATCCTAGTTGTCCTCTTGTGTTTGCTGTAATTACATCTTCGCTAGCACATGGAAATGCAGACAAGATTAATTTGCTTTGAAATAAGGAATAGGAACAGTGAATTTCACTTGAATTAAATCTAATTAATTTCTATACCTGGGGTTGACTTGGCATTCACCTTGGCTTGCTGTACTAGGGAGCGTCCTGGCAATTAAATATTTAAGAGTGGAACCACGGGAAGTCAGACAACCCACAGAGTGAGCGAGAGGCCGATGAAGTGAAAGAGTGAGGGGGAAACAGAGAGGAAAGGTCAGAGAGCAATTGTGAAACAATGCCAGGGACAAGGGGGGACACTTTGGCACACAGCAGATAATGTACATGGAAAAGATGAGGTGATATAGAAGTGAGTCAAGGGGTATACTGAAGTCTAGGTAACAAAACACATTCAGGATTGGAAAAGATTGGAATGGATGACAATAAGTATGCTTGTTATGGTACTTTAGTACACAGCACTAGTTTAAGATATGAAACAGCTTTTGGTTGCTGCATTCAAAGTTGACCCCCCCATCCTCTATGGTGAAATGAATGAGCAGCAATCATCCAAGTGAGCTAAAAATTCAAGACTCAAAATACAAATATTGAATATTATCTTATATATTGTAGAAACAAGAGTGACACTGCGCTATGAAATTCCTATTTTGCGAGTTCCCTTCACCAAACTGAAATAACGAGTAAGTGAATGAAGAGTGGGAGCGATGTGATCACAGAAACAAAGCAGTATTACTGAATTTCGACAGTGTGCCGCTGGTCATATTAAATATAAGGGCCTTACCAGCATCTACAAACATCTGCAAACTGATAGTTGTGCATCATTCTCCCCTGTGAATCTTGCTTGGTTTGCTTGGTTTGTCAGCAGCAGGATGGAAACTATTGCCAGGAAGCTAAAGTGGGATGATGTTCATAATCTGTGGCTCTCGTGTTGTGTTGCTACTGCTTGGCTCATTGTGACTGTTTTGCTCTGCCTATGATAGAACAGTGATACTACTTTATGCAAGGTTTGACTAGCTGTAGAAATGATCGAGTAATACGATGGACACATTGTCTTTTTTTCCCCACTTCCTGTCCTCCACACATTCAACCTCAGCTGTCTCCAGACATTGCATTGGCTGGCATTAAAACCTCATCATCTGCCAAAAACAAACATGAGGCAGGAAAAGTAAATGATAATTCCCACGTGTAGTGGGAATCAACATCGCTCAATCACTCACTCTAGAGCATGCACACATTCACTCATATACACACACAAATACACACACACACAAAACCCTTTAATGGTCATACAACCCTGACCTTGTGATAACAGATGAACATTTGCAACAGTGATCGTAGAAATGCATATTCTCATAATCAATTACATCTACAGTATATAAATGTGCACACATATGTATAAACACACAAGGAGAGAGAAACTTAGGAATATGATGTATATGAAAAAAGATGTACATACTATAGATATACCCCCACCTCCACACACACACACACACACACACACACACACAAAGCTCCTGGGATTACTGCTGTCAGTCCTGAAAGTGAATCCAGTCGGATGTCTTGCTGAGACTCTATGGATATTTTATAGGTCTCTTCCACAAATTGTAATGAATATTTTATGAGGTTACATCTCATTGTGAGTTTGTGTGTGTAGCCGGGGAGTGTGTGCCTACATGTGTTGTGCACAGCAAGAAGATCACAAAGTAGTGGTTAAGAATGAACTTATCACCTAAAACCAGATAATACACACCAGGGAAATTACAACCTTAACAGATTTGTTTAACGATTGCTAACCCACATTTCTAGGCTAGAAAAAAAAAGATTGTAGTTTGTGTTTGAGTAATTATTATGTAATGTAACTAGTGGTGGGGTAGTAAAAGCAATGCATTACTCATTACTAGTTACTTTTTGAAACAGTAATTCCTTGGTCTACTAAATTACTCACTACTGAATGTATACTCTGCTAGCTGTAATGCTGTTTCAGCTTTATTGGTCATTTACATACATACAGGTACATACATGCGTATAGTTGAAGGACATAAAGGAATGCAAGTAACAATATGACTTTTTGATTTGTAATGTGTTTACTTAACAGTAGTAATGCACTATAGTGTTAGGTTTACCCCAAATCCTGAATTTAACTAGTACATACAGTATAACACAAAAAAAAAAAAAAAATGTTTTGTTAAAACTCAGCAGGCTGGATCCAAAAGCATGACTCGCAGACTAAGTAATCAAATTAAATAAAAGGTTTATTTAACAAAACAGAAAACCACTGGAGAACACAAGGAAAAAAAACACTGACTACACTGACTGAAAACTGAAGATAAATTGCTTCAATGGAAGGAAATGCTTCGACCTGACTGTACTCACTGACTAACAAAAAAAAGGCGCTTCTCTAGGAAGGATAACAAGACTACACAAAATAACTAGACTGACTATGAGCATAAATCACTCCTCTAAGAAGAATATTACATATACAGAACAAAACAAAAGGTGCTTCATAAGGAAGGAAACCTAACTGAAAATGGGGACTGACTGACTAAATTGAAAATACTGAAAATTGACTAGAGGCAAACAAACAGAAAATCACTTAATAGAGGAAAAAACAAACTAACCAGACTATAACGTCAAATGCTCACAAAAGGTGAGGAACAATCTGGAAAGTAAAAACAAAATGAGTAAGTTGACACTGAATACACTGACTCTGACAGCTACAAACAAAGTGACAAAACAATCTCGCAGGACTTACAGCTACACACAGACTGAACACTGACTCAACTATGACGTGAAGAATGGCTGGTTTTGTGCACGGAGACGAACAATACGAACTGGCACGGGACTGGGGAAACACAGACATTAAATACATGAGGAAATGGGAAACAGCTGGAAACAATCAGGGGTGGGAAACAGGAGGGCAGGAAGTGACATGGCAAAACAAGAGGAGACACAGTTACCTTCAAAATAAAACATGACAGGACAATAAATCACAAACACAGGGCAAAAACACACTTAACAGGTCATGGCAGGCATGACAAGTTTCGCTTTAGGAAAGAGCTACTGTACATGGTTGGACTGTACAACCACAATTGTACAGTGAAGATGAAACTGATAAAATACATCTGATGATGCCCCTGGTCACATCATCAGTGATGTTCTTGTACTCATTGGGTGTTACGGGTCTCTCAGCTTCACGCACGTGCCTCCTCCAGGTGGCCAAATATCACAAATTATAAATTTGTTTCAGAGGGCTTTACAGTCTGTACAGGATATGACACAGTCTGTCCTTTACAATCGACCCTCACATCGACTAAGGAAAAACTCCCCTAAAAAACATTGTAACAGGGAAAACATACATATAGAATAGTATGAAAGTGTCCAAGGGGATGAAGAACATCATCAAGCTGTCAGCAATGGATTCTGAACAACGTCTTCTTCCTCACCACACCAAACAGATGGAGCATAGCAGTATGTCCTCCTCTCTGCTATACCAACCAGAGGAAGCCTGGCAGCATGTAATTCCTCTCCACCATGCCAAACGAATGGAGCATGAGCAGCGTGCCCTCTTCTCCACCACACCAACCAGTATGAAGCCAGGGCAGCACATCCTCCTCTTCACCACATCAACTAATATGAAGCCTGGGCAGCACATCCTCCTGTTCATAAAACCAACCAGATGAAGCCTGCGCAGCACATCCTCCTGTTCATAAAACCAACCAGATGAAGCCTGGGTAGCACATCCACACCAAACAAGAGAGGCCTCAGCAAGACCAGCATGTCACGCACTACCAAAAGATGAGGACTGGAGTGCTGAACCATTACTCCAACAGGTAAACTAGACCTATTGTTACCTGTGAGATGAGAACGCAAAGGGACTCCGAGCTACAAAGCTAATTTGTAACATGTTTTAAAGGGAGGGAGAGGAAACACATCATCTCGTCCACTACTCTGACAGACACGACCTGAGCAGCATCGCCTCTTCTCCATCTCGCCAAACAGATGAAGCTCAAGGAGATGAAGATCAAGGACTCTGGGGAAGGTGATTCAGTAACCTGATTTAATGGAGGCCTCCAAATGAAGAAGGAGAGGAGCTCAGTGTGTCAGAGGGAGTCCCCCGCCAGTCTAGACCTATAGTATAGCAGCATGATTATGGCTGATCCAAGGCAGCCAAGGTGTACAATGACTACCAATTCACTACAAGCCAACTGGAGTACATCTTTAGAGTTTTACGGGATGTTGACTGGTCTACAGACAGTAGACACCCATTAGGCTTACACCCTCCAAAAAAGTGCTTTTCTTGTGCTCATTAGCATTCCTTTGAATGCGTAGCTTGTAGGTAGTAGATCAACTTTAAGTATTTCAGTGATATTTAATTCTGTTTTACACATGATGGATATCACGTTTGATGTCTCGACTGAGCTGTCTGGGATTTTTTTTTAATAAAACCAACTGATTCAGAAGCATGTTGGTGTCATGTAATATCATCATACATATAGCAAATTAAAAACAAAATGAAACAATCTTTAAACAAAATGGCTTTGTTCAACATTCATATTTCTGTCCTGGATATGTATGCAAATTATTACATATACATATACATATATTTTCTAAACTTGGGTAAGTGTAGATTCACAATTTTTGGAAGTCTTGAAACAAGTCAGCCATCCATGTGAACACTGAACAAAAGCCTGCTGTTGTAGTTTATAGTAGTATTCTTGTTGTGATGTGGCGCCACCTCGTGGTAGAAATCTGGAACAACGTAGAGGCCTGTTGATAAAAAAAAAAAATAATAAAGATCTCAACAGGAGATGTTATATAAGAAGGCATAAGCGATAAGAGTTGCTTTGTGAGCATGTTATCCTCTGTTATCCTTGTTTATTCACACAAAGTTGCTGCCCTAAGCAAAGCTCTGTGTTACACGAGAGCCAGATCTGATCCAGTGCTGAGAGCTGACAACCAGATGTTGTCTGTCAGAAAAAAAAAAGCAGGAAACAGACCCAGGTGGCTCTCAAAAGCACCAGATGGAGATTAAAGCCATCAACAATAACAGCCAACCAGAAATTATCCATAATGGCAGTGACAACTTTTGGACTTAAATCACTCATAATATTATCTGGATCACCTCAAATAGTAATTAAACCAGAAAGTGGGCAAACTTGGATTCTTAATGTCAGGTATCTGTTAATTTTGTATGTATTAAATTGTTAAACCTTTGTTCTCAGCCAAAATAATCATTACTTTGACAGGTCATCCTTTACATCATCATCAAGAATTGGGAACCCAGAAATTACAAAGCAGCTATGTAACACTCTGTGTTGTGTAATATAATGGCAAACTAAAACCTATAATTCTGCCAGTGGAATCACTCTTTGCACATTTCTTACAAAATGTGTGCAGAGTTGTAAATATGAAATCTGTTTTGCAGGTTAATGAAGTTTTAGTGATTGATATTATTAGTATTAACTCATGAACAAAAGATGATGTGGTGCTGATCCTGTGACTTGTTTAACACTGTTTATTGGTCAGCTTCTGCTCTGTGTGAGGTTTGAGGACGTGTCAGTGGGCCATCTGGAATGAAAAAAAAATGTGGATTGAACAGAAACATCTTGGATTGTTTCTGATTCCCACTGCCTCTATCTCTCCCCCTTCTCTTTTTGTTTTCTCTCTCATACCTCAAGTACACAAACTCCAGAGAGTGGAATGGTGGGACAAAGACACACACACAGACTGAGAGAGAGAGACAGAGCGAGAGACTGGGAGAGCGGGGTTCCTGGGAGGGACTGTGGGTAAGGTTCAATTGGATCCAAATTTACTGGAGAAACAAGGCAGAAAGTTCTGGAGCAACAACTCTAGCAGGACTGAAAAAGCTTACAGAGGACAGCAGAAGAGAAAATGAGAATATTCAGCTATTTAAAGGCTGATAAGGATTTCTTTCTACACAGCAAGACTGTTTTAAACTGTGACTGAACCCATCTGGGTTGGTCTTTGGCTTGTTTTCAGTGAAGAAGATAGGAAACAGGCTCTTTGTCACCGACAAGATTTTAAAGTTGTTTCTGCAGCAGTATTTATTTTTTTTTGGTCTTGTTGGCAAAGGGGCTCGTAATGTCAGGCAGTCTTGTTCCTGTCCTGTTCATATCCCTCTACTTGGCTGTAGGTTCAGTCCTGAGCCAGGGTTCCTCTCAGGATGCCTTTATAATCCAGTACCTGGAGAGGAGACTGTCTCAGATAGAGGTAGGTGTCAGCTGCATTTTTATTTGAATCTGTCGGGAGAACCTCAATCCTTTTTGCTGTTACTCATACTCATGTCCTGACATGGAGATGTCATGGCTGAGTCAACAGTCAGCTTTGTGAAGATGTAGTAGTGGACTGGAATGTAGGTCTCACATTGCTCTCCACTACAAGTGTGAATATTCTATACATCAGCAGTGGTTAATAGTAACAGTAACCAGTGGTGAAAGTACATTTACAGGCATACTTAACTACATTTTTGAGGTGCTTATTTAACATATTATAATTTAAAGGTACAACATGTAAGAAATGTATTTAAATTAATCATAAAATGGCCCTGATATGTCACCAGAAAAGCCAAGTTGCAGCCCACAGCTGATGTTGATGTTGTCATGTTGTGTTTTGGTCTGACCCTTCACCTATCTCCCAATCACCAAGTCAGTAGTGTGTCAGCATCCGGGTTGCCAGCTCTGCTCTAGCTACCACACCTGCAGCTACGAATGTGTTGGATAAATAATGTCTAACGTTACGAAACCTAAAAGACCTCGTTATGAATCCGAAATACGTTGTGACAAAGTCTGAAATAAAACAAGGATTTGTATAGGAGATGCCTTTAAAAGATGGAGACGACTGAAAGCAGCTGGGCAGCAGCACTCCCGATCGGCCACTCTCACCGCATAACCCCGGACACCGCCCTGGAGCTCTGCTCTCTTTACCCCGTCTCTCCACAGCTCTCCCCCACCCCATTTTACTCCTTCTAAGTGTCCATGGTGATGCCCAAGGTGACTGCTTTTCATTCACTGTAACACTTTCTGTTCCTTTTGGATCCTGCAGCCTAGCTGGCAACCTCTAATCAGGGGAGAGAGAGAGGGGAGACACCGCTCTACAGTAATTTGAAAGTGATTGCAGTACCAGTTTTGGCCACCATCCTACATACTGTTCCTTTAATACTATATTTCAATTTCATGCTATCTTTATATCTCTATTCTGAAGTTTAGAGGCAATCTTTTACTCCATTACATTTATTTTACAAAATAAACTATAACTAATAAGATACTTCCCAGCAGTATATAAAGTTATTTAATTAGCTCCACCTTTACCAGCTGCAACATTAAATTGTAGGACTACATTATTAATTATAATCCTAGAAAATAATGCATTATGATATGGGCAATTTTACTTAAAGGGACCATGTGTATAATTAATTGGCATCTTTGCAGATTGCACCAAGTATTCCTTCGCTCACTCCTCCTTTTCCAAGACTGCGGTAATGTGTGCCATGAATGCAAAATTATTGCAATGCCATTCTCTTCAGAGGCCATCCATAACACAACTTCAGGAGTTATAGGCAGCGGCTGGGGGTACCACGTTTTTACACTCAGCAACTCAACATTACCACAATTTTACAACAGGACTTTTACACTATGGTGTTGCTAATTACTATTAAGTGATAATTGTCTTTGTTACTTCAGTTCGATATGTGTATTTTCATCTGCTCTGTTGCTTATTTAGACATGTATACATTATTTATCTATTTTAGTCTTCCACATATTTTACCTAAAACAGTTGTTTATTTCCTTACTTTTGTTACTGACTTATTTAGACATATTTTTCTACTTATTCTACTTGATACACTTGTTTACCTATGTCACTGGTATTATTTTTCATATTTTAGTATGTATACACTTACTGAAATTTGTTATTTGCTACCTCAACAATATACATTTCCCTGTTGGCGGGATGAATAAAGGATTATCTTATCTTAAGTTAACAGTAGCTGAGTGTAATGAAATGAACAAGAATGAGTTTTATTCACAATGAATTCACTCGTTGTAAGAGGAACGCATTTTTTCCTTCAAAAGACACACAATCTTTAATTCGACTAACTGCTTTAATTCTGTGTTCATGATGCTTTTTCTCTGTGTCAATGACATCAGGAGCGTTTGAGTCAGTGTGAGCAAAAGACAGTGAGCATCACCCAGAAGACCTATGATCTCTCCTCTGAAATCAGGGGTTGTCAGTCCACTTTCAGTGTTCTGAGGTAGGCCTGTCTGAATAAAAATACCATATGATTTCATGACGGAGCTAGTTATTTACGGTGCATGAGAACTTTGACAACTGAACCATTTTGCTCCGTAGATCAGAGGTGAGGAGTCAGATGGACAGCATGTCTGCACGTGTCGACCGAGTGGAGAGAGAGTTGGAGTATCTTGAAAACAAGATTCCCACCCAGACTGACATTGAGATGGAAGAGGCACTGCTGGAACAGCAGATAAAGGCTGCTGAACAGGACCAGCTGAAAAAGAGAGCCGCAATCAGTTTGCATAATGGTAGGAACATGGGCTAGTACACAGTATGTACTTACCTATCTGAGTTTCAGCCCTTCAGAGTGTGAAGACACCAAGCAGTCCAATTTAGCACATTAGAATGGTTATTTTTGCTTCCCATTACCAAGAGGTGTGGATGATACCAAGAGAACGACACCATTCTTGGTATCACTTCAGTCAAGGTTCAAAGAAAATCTGAGCTAATCATAGGAGAAGGGGTTACTGTAGACCACTGATTGGTCAGAGAGAATTGTGTAAAATAGAACATTCTGCATAAATGAAGCCCACAGGAAGAGGTTAGTGTCCAGAAGGAAATGCTCAACATTGAACTTAAATGGTTAAAGTTAGGCATTGAGCTCAGTGGTTAAGATTATAGGCATTGACCTCGAATAGTCACCTATTATGCAAAATTCACTTAAAGGTGTTCTAACAGTAGCATGTGTCCCCATAGCCTGTGAATGAGGCCATAGGGGTGAAAAAGCCTGTCACCTCCTTCCCCTGCTTGCTCCTCTTCTTTGCCAATATGTGTTAAAACAGGCAAGTTGAACATTTCCCCACTGTTGATGTCAACAGTGGGGATGCCCCTCCCTCCAGTAGAGGACACTACCTTTGAGCCAGCCTCCCCCCCAGATAGACAACCCTCCTCTTGGGGGGCCGCCATTGGTTCTCCTCGCTAATTTTCGCAAACAAACCTGATAATGTGAGGAGCGAAGCACAGTAGCTGCTTTGCGTGTTGGCTGCTTCAACGAGCACAGGAGGCTATTTTTACTCTGTTCGTCCTCTGAAGACCCAGTGGATCTATTTATTTTAGCTGGAAATGTAGCAAGAGAGCTTCCCAAAATTTAGCATGTGTGCGCTCATCATCTCACAGAGCAGGCTTCACTAACCAGCTGAAGATGAAGCATGGATCAGCGTGATAGCCTGGAAACATGTCCCCCGTAGCGTTAGCACTGCAGGTACTGGAGCTACCAGAGGACCTCCGTATCACGCTAAGTAGAGCTACACAGTAAAGCAACACAAAATGAAATAACTTACAGCTTCCACGCCTGTAGTTGTTTCCCAGACAGTTGGTACAGATCCATGCTTCATCTTCAGCTGTGTTGCCAAGCATAATATGTATGGGCTCATGTTTACAAAGCAGTTAATTAGCACTGCAGCTAACCAAGCTTCTTCATAGAATAATGTATTCTGTACAATGCAGATCCTCACAGTACTTTATTTCCCCTGGAAGAAGACGGACAACCAAAGGGGCTGGGGCTGATAGAGTGCACTTCAATAGGAGAATGAATCTTTCTTTCCCCTGTAGTATACTTGTCATCTTAGCTAGCTCCGTTAGCTGCAGTGCTAATGCTACAGGGCCATATTTACAGATGGAGCACTGCAGCTAACAGAGCTGCAATTGCTGCAGTGCTAGCATGCTATCAGGAGACATTCAACATGACGTCCTCTCTCCAGAGAGGTGGCGTCAATACTGTGATTTTTAACCGGCTGGAATTCAGGACCAGGGCTGAGTTTGGGGTAATACACTTTGAATACAATATTGTTGGACGTCTGAGACCTATATAAAATTGCAGAAAAAGTGTATAATGGGAGACCTTTAAGGTTAAGATTGATTGTCAAGCAACAACTTTTTGCCATATTGAACAATTTGCAAGCCAGACTTTGGAGCAAATTTGAAATCATGGCACATTGATGGATTTACAACTCCCATGTTTATGTGGGGTTTGGTTTGCCATTGAAAGGATTCAGCTAGTGTTACATTGAAGATGATGAAGTCGTGTTGTACTGGTTGGATAATGTTTGGATAAGGGGCTATGGAATGCATTACACCAATGAATGACCTCACTTGTGTGGCACTGATAATGACTGTAGCATTCATGTGTTTAGTGGTCAATGCTTCAGGGCTATGTAAATGAAGAGAAGAACAAAAGGACAAGAAGAAAGAAAACAGTCCTGAATGTTCTTGTAATGACTGGATGAACAAGATGTGAACCCAAATACAAGACACAGCAGACAAAGTAAAGTAAAGTAAAGCAGATGTGGAAGAACACAAGGGCAAGAAGTAAAACAATCTGAAATGAGAGGAAACATGCTTACTACAAAATAAAACAGGAAAAGACAATGTCAAACAAGATAAAAAATGTAACTTAACATAACATTATACTGTATTGGACAGTAATCATAATCTTCTCTCCCACATCCCCAGACTGCAGAACTGCTCTGAATCAAATCAAGTCTCTCAAGATTGTGAAGAAGGCAGGAGACACCTATGGCTCCTGGTTCAAGGACCCCTCTGAAGGATCAACTGAGGTCCATTCTGTAATGAGTAATAATGTTTCACCCTTGCTAAATCACCTAATGACATTTATCAGCAAGGGTGAAATCTAATGTAAAAAAACAAAGATGCAATTGCATGAATACCAGAGATTAACACTATTATAAATCAACCAAGAATGCCAAAACTGAGTTGCACAATGCAATTTTAATGCTGGTCAAAACTGTAAATGTTCCAGGTCTACCTGCTCAGTGGACTTCATAACAACACTCTGCTGGAGTTTGTATCCCTGCGCAGTTTCAAGGAGAGCAACCCTACACCACCGGTTAAGGTAGTGCAACTACCATTCCACTGGCAGGGGACAGGTCAAGTGGTCTACAGTGGATTCCTCTACTACCACCAGGCAGACACTCCCAACAAGATACTAAAGGTACTGAAGCCTATTATGGAATAAAACAGTTCATTCAGCGGCCACATTGAAGGATCACAGTGCCTGGCAAACTGCTCTGCAGCTTTTGGCTGGAGACTGACTCCAGATCATTTCAAAGGCGTTTAGTCACTGGGAGTAGATTTTTGTCCTACTTTGTGTTAACTGAGGTCAGCAAGCTAACAATGCCAAAATAAACAGTCATTTCAATTCCAGCGAAATGAGCTGAATTTATCATGGAACTTTTAGTGTTTCGGAGCAGAAGGTTCACAAAAAAGTATTTAAAAAATCAGGAGCACAGTTATCCTATTTAAAGTACTTGGTTTGTATCAGGACTGTCTGTCTATGTTGACTTTGATAAGTTCTCTCAATAGCCCATTCACTATCTAGAGCTGGGGAACCAGTCAATTGTCATTCCTAGGTTGTCAAAAATCTCTGATCTCTAGATCTCTGAAAATGCCTATTTCAATCTTTTTTCATGAAAAGGTAGATCTGTTGAACGGTACAGTGGTGGACAGCACACTGCTTCCAGGAGCAGGTCGTCTACCAGTCTACAGCCTGAACCCCAACACCTACCTGGACCTGGCTGTGGATGAACTTGGCCTCTGGGTCATCCATGCTGACCCTGACTATGGAGGGAACCTGGTCATCACCAAATTGGATAAAGGTATAAAGTACTACATTTGTACATTTGTACATACATACAGTATATAAGTATATATAAATAATGTAACCTGGTTCTGCAGTATATTAGCACTGTTTAATTTGTTTATTTCTCACCTCAGGAAGTTTGGCAGTAGAGTATACCTGGGATACACAATGCAGAAGCCGAGATGCTGAGGGAGCCTTCCTAATATGTGGGACTCTCTATGTGGTCTACAACACACGTTATGGAGGTCGCTCCACCATACAGTGTCTCTACGACATTCATGACACCATTCACAGGTTGGACAACACACAGACAACAACATAAAGGATAGCCTAGAAATACTTATACAAACATGCATTTTTTATCATAATGTGATAAAACCCACATGTGCATAGCCTATACAGGAAAACAGGAACGAAATATTAAGTTGCTGTGTTGAACTAACTTCCGATTCACATAAGCACACACCTGTACTTCAACCACTTCATCATTGTTTTACCACTGAATCTATTGGCTTACATTGATTCTATAATTTCGTCTTTTGTGCAATCCATTTGAAGTGAGGAGAGTCCTGTGATGTTCTTCCCAAAGCGCTACACCAGCCACAGCAGCATCCACTACCACCCTGGGGGCAAACAGCTGTATGCTTGGGATGATGGCTACCAGACAATATACAAAGTGGAGACACGCAGAAATGACCAAGCCGCTACAGAGTGAAGATGATTTACTGTGTTGATCTTTCAAAAACATTTTATCACTTCCAAGAATCCAAAATAAGTGTTTGTTAAATGTATTGATGAGTAGTTTATAATCTACTGTTGTTTAGTGTAGTCATTGTTTGCTGGCAATGGATGCTGTCTTTATTAGTATTAATCATTATAGACATTAACATGCCAAACTGAAGGCGTTACATATGTAGGCTTTATCATTTTTTTATCACCACAATAAAGAACATTTAAATCTCATGTTTATTTTTACTTGCCCTCAATGAATGATGTAAACATATTTAGTGTAAGACAGCCTGTGATATGCTGGTTTATATCAGAGTAGTTTTTGCTCATCAGATAATCTGTTGTCTGTTGACTCTCACATGTATGATATGTGAGCACATACATATTGTACCTATACAGTTGCCTAACTGCACATGTAGTACTTTAACATTGACATTAACATTTTCTTTGTGTATTTGTGTTTGCTGTTGCTTTAACTAAAACATTCTCTTTTTCTATTTGAGGGATAGAGTTAACATACAAACATAATGTAAAATAAATCTTTACAAAATAAACAGTTGCACTATCTGTAGTCCCACAGCACTAGTGTTTGTTGGATAAAAATATTTTTTTTTTAATAAACACTAACAGCTGCTGTTCTGCTGTTTTTGCCCGTTACATGTTCACAGACCATGAAAACTTTTCATTAAGCTTGAACTTCCTTCTGTAACTTTATTCAATCAGATTGTCTCATGAAGAATAACCACTGTTTTTTAACATAGACCCAAGAACTGGAATCATTCATAATTAGATGACTATTTCAGACAACCACTCAAGTAGTACTTGGATGATATAAGAAATTAAATAATAATAATAAACACAGACACACCATCTGTCTTTATTTGATATGGATATTGCTGGAATTATTGTTATTATATCATTATTTGCTCAGGTGAACATAAACCTGTATTTGAAACAACTACATAGATAGATTAAACATATGCAAATACTGTACATTGCAGGTTAAAACTACAACAAAAGAAATTAACTGTTTGTAGTTCATTTCCTTCAACCTTCTGCCAATATTAGGCCTCATGCTTTGCCTATACGGGATACTTAAATTAACTATTGGCATAAAATTTGAATAAGAAAAGAAGTTTAAACAATATGCAGATCTTTAAATGCATAGCAATAATCACAAAATGATTATTGCTTCTTACACATTCCATTATGATACAGAGAGGGGTGATGAGTATAACATTTGTCATCACTGATAAAGCATGACACACTGTGATAAACAGCTGCAAAGTGATGATGAGGCAGCATGGCAGTATAGAATATGTATGTAAAGTAGCCTCCAAGTTTGTTGTTTAATGTAGATAATATCCAAATATTCTGCATTAATCTGGAAAGCATCAAAGGCTTTTAACCCACTTTATGAAACTCCACTTAACTTTACCTTTCTTTCTATCAACCTTCATAAGATTCTGAACCAGGTCAGTCAATGTTACTTTTCTCAAATCCTCTCAATACTCTTGTTATCAAAATTATGAACAAATACACATTTAATGGTGTAGCCTAACTTTTAGGACTTTGTATGTCTTTCTGTTCAGTGTCCAGTGACTCTTCTCCAGCTGAAACCCTGTCTTCTTTGTTCACTTTGATTCATCCCGCCCATTTTCAGTTCATAGTGACGTAATGAAAGGGGCGTGCCCAATATGACCGTTGGGTTTGACAGCAGCAGCGGTTCAGTAACAGGGCATTGTTGCCTGCAGAGTTCCTTGAAACGGACGAAATTGTGTTCAAGTCAACTGTTTGTTTTATAGCGATGAGAAGGAGAAACAGTAGCAATGCCAGCAGAAGAAGCTCAACAATTAGAAGACGCAGTGAGAATTTGCGTTTTGATGAATTCGGCTTTGCTCTTACTAAACGAAAGGACCAAAAACTTCATCATCGATGTCATGATTACAGGTGCGGTGGGCTCTTTAAAATGAATTAAAGTAAGCTAGTTAGCTCTAGCACTTAGTTAGCCTTATTTGGAATGAAACTGTAACGACCATAGGGCATTTGAAGTTCTTGAGCTAAATTAACGCTTGTATTGCTTGTGTATTGTAATATATATTATGCTCCATTTTATTCCTTTTATTCTGTTTATGTTAATTCGTAACCTTAGCTAAGTCAGCAAAATGGCGTGACATAATTAACTCCCGTGGGTCCAATGTGTTGTCAAGAATAATATTGTTCCAGTTTTCATTCAACTATCTGGTGTTCAGTGAAAATAAATGATCAAAAGGGTCGCTCTCAGGGTGTTAAACCTCCGAGATTGAATTTATCTCAAGAGGGGCAGTATTAATTAATAACGCCCTGCTTTATAAAGTGATTATTTTAGGTGGATAAGTTGCCTCCAGCACATGTAACTGTAGCTTAGAACCTTAAAGCTGTGGAGCAAAGTCTTCCATTCCACACTGGAATGATTTCAGTGATGAAAAGTTAAAGTAAAATCTAACTGATGAACACTAGCCTGTAGGGTCAGCATAGACTCATCAACTTGGACTGTGAGATCATCATTCCTTGAATCAGAAAAGGAACACTCACTGGCCCGTTTATGATAAATCAGTCCAAGCTGACTATGTTGTGTTTGTCTCTGTCAGCTACCCGAAACTGAACTCGGTGAGGGTGAAGGAGCTGTGTGAGCTGCTCAGCTACTGGAATGGAGCCAGCTTCATCTGTAAGAGTCAGGTGAGACTTGAGTACACCACACACTACTTAACAAAATGTTAATAATCTACCCTAATTTTTTATCATTACTGTGCAGAAATAGTTTAATCTGGCAGTGTGTTTTCTTTACACTTAAGATTGAGCGTTTCATCAGGATGGGTATTACTCCGAGTCTCCGGGGTAGAGTGTGGAAGTGCCTTCTCACCATTGACAGTCTGAAAGAAACCAGTGACTTCAACTACCAGGTATGAGACACACACTGGAAAAGACTTGCTATCCATATGTGATTAAACACAATATGTAATTGCTCTCACTAACAATTACAAAAAAGCTTAGACTAGTGATATCATAATTAGAGCTATGTGCTATATAGGGCTGGGACGATAAACACATCACTGCATTACTGTGATCATGTGATGCCTACCGTGGTGTTGAGCTCATTACCGTCATCACCACAATATTAAAATAATAAAAAAAAATATATCTTTATATATTTGCTGTTGAAAATTACAGGAGTGCATATGGTATTTGATATGAAATATAAACAGCAATATTTAGTAACATCCTGTTTTTAAAGCTAGATGGAGAAACAAAAGTTTTCACACTGCAGCTCGGCAGCGGGGCAATCCATTAACCCTGGGGGGATTGTTTTGTTTTCCAGTTATTGTTAATTATTTCAAGGTTTCAGTACTTTTCATGATTAAATTGAATATATAGACCCACAATACACAGGCATAAAAGACAGAAGCATTGCATAAACAGTCAGAGTTCAGTTTCAATAGTAAGTGCTTATAGCGGGCACACCCCTCTTACTGTATGTAATACTGCCCATAGTTGTTTACGCTGCTCTGTTGACTTGATTTTATTCAACAATAGCTGCAAATCTTGTTACAAATCCAAACACTCTGTCGCCAATTTTGGCACATTTTATGCCGGAGGACAGGGAGCGATCGGCAGGGTTGCGATGATGGTGGGGGTAACAGGTTTGCAGCAATCGCGGGGTACCGTGGTAAACCACCATACCGCATTGATTAGGGGTGTCGTGGTAATAAAAAATCCATACCGTAACAGCCCTTGCTCTATGAACAAAATTGCATGTCTTGATATAGCTAATTTTATTATCCCAACAACGATATGTACAATATCATATTTTTTCTGTAACATGTAACAATACTGGTAATGTTATTTTTGCTTTCCATCACACTCTCCTCCATCTCCTCCGTGCTGCTTTGCCTCTTACTCCTGAGCTACAAGTGCCATAAACGGGTTCTTGCAGATGACGGAAAAATGCTACCACAAAGCGGTAGCGTTGCTGCAGTTACATTTAGCCTTCATACCATTATGTCTATGCTTCATACAATAAACATTTGAACTCCTATGATACAATTCAGCAGTCATTCTAACGTTGAATTGCGCTTTACACGATGTCTCTAAACCACAACGGGAGTAATGTTAACGTTAGTGATGCAACAGAGCTATCCAAGTAGGCTACACATTAACATTACGATATAAACAACAGGCTTATATGGCAGACAATTTTATATCTCACTACGATATATGTTGTGATATCACACAGCTTTAATCATAATGTAGCATGGGATCAGGGGAGTTGTTGTCTTCAAAACCATTGATGATATTGCACTTTAGGATTCTGAAGGATTCCTTCAGTTTTCATTGTTCAGGTTTTACCAGGAGCTGAATTAACCACAGAGGTCTCTTACTCTCCAAAACAAATGGATGTGGTTATTAAAACTGTAATAAAACAGTTTACTGTCAACAATAAATGTGCTGCGAGCTGAGCTTTGGCTAATATTTGCTCAGCTTGTGTCCAATGACAAATCCTTCATGTGCTTAAAATATCTGGTGAAAAACAATCAAGATCTGGAAAGTGCATGATAATAATGTAGTTTGTAGACAACCACAATGCTGACGCATAGATAAGACGCCATTAACAAGCGACCAAATGTAACAGACTGGTGCCTTGATTAATTTCTGTAATTTCTGTATGAAAATTGCTCTAACTTTTTAGATAATGTAAGTACACAAGTCAATAAAACATATAACATAGCATACTATAGTATTCACTTGCAGAATGGTTTTGTTGTATTGTACTCACTTTTGTTGAGGCAGTGATTCACAGATTGATGTCAACAGAGTGGCAAAAACAAATACATTGAGTTCCTGGGCAAGTCTCCAGTTCATCACAGGGCACATAGAGACAACCACTCACACTCATGTTCACACCTACAGCTAATTTAAAGTAGCCAATTAACCTAATCCCCATGCATGTTTTTGGACGGAGGAGTACCTGGAGAGAACCCACGCAGACACGGGGAGAACATGCAAACTCCACACAGAAAGGCCCTGGGCTGGGAATCGAACCCAGTATCTTCTTGCTGTGATGTGACAGTGCCACTGCACCACCGTGCCGCCCCAGTCATGGTCATGTCATAAAAATAATGTTAATAACTAACAAAAATAATGAGCATTTGCTCGATCGATCGCGTCAACTATTTATATAAGCATAGGTTCTCAGACATGGGGATTTACTATTTTTGTTTGTTGCAATTTTATAAACTATTGGTTGGACAGTGTCAGTGAAGCAAATGAAGGAACAGGATTGTGGGATGTTAAACTGAAGAGGAGGAAAAATGTAAGCAGTGTGGTCGTTTTTCACAGTGTCGCAATTTATGATGAGGTGACAAGATGTCCCTGATTTGCTGGACAGTCCCCGTTTTGGATGACCAGTCCCTGGTTAAATGTGTCCCAGAAAATGTCCCGGATTTCAGCGTTTTATGATTGAGATAAAAATGTTGCGTGTTGACTACAACAATGGTTATTGTGAAAGTCAGGTAGGAGGCAGAAAGCGTGAGGGAGCATGTTGAGAACAGACTAGAATGGTAGCTGGTCACTGCTGTAATAACTGTTATTATCTCTGAGCTGGAAATGTCCCTGAAATCTGATCACCTTTATTGATGAGCCAAACTTTGTCACAGGAGTTTTTTATGTTGAGGGAGTTACTTGCTATAAGTGGTAAAAGTTACTAAAAAGTAACACTGTTGGTTGCTTGTGTTTTATGGTGGCCCTGTAACCTTGTTATTTGTAATTAAAACATGTTTGAATAAAGGAACACATTTAAAAATCAGTTTGCAAGATTTTGGGTCTGTACAAAATGTTAGCATTTCCTTTGGATTTCCTTCATATAAATCCAACAAAGATTGATTGTTCCCATACTAATACTATTTATAATATTATATCCTAAAACATAGTATGTCAATTTTAGTTATGGATACCAAAGAAGGGTCAAAGTTCAATGCAACTGAGGGGTTTGGCAAGCATATGTTGCCATTTTGGCTCATTACTTCATTTCCTCCATCTCTACCCATGACGTTCCTGTGGTATAACTAACCAAGCTAGTTATACATTTATATGCTGCCTGACCAAACTGGTAATTCATTCATAGCAGAGATGTTATTGATTTATTTCTACCAATGGAATGTGTTGGGCTCTCTCGACAGAATTGTTTGCTCGAGGTGCGAGGGCCCCTGGTGGACCTTGGAGTCAGTGAGTACGGCATCCTGTCGGCAATCGCCACGCTGAGCGACACCCAAAACGATCTGGGTTTGAACCCTCAACAGTCATCCAGCTGCCCTGAGCCCAGATACTCTGTAGATGACATCACACTCTTCAGACAGATCGCCCTGGACCTACGTGAGCTCAACCAGGAGAATGAAGTTGAAAAACATGGTGTTTAAAGTGTTGTAAAATGGCTAAATTGTTACTTTTAGTACTCCAGTGTAGTTGTGTCTTGCACAGCGCACTTCATTTCTGGCAGTAAATCATGTCAAGTGTTACAGCTGAGGTTATATAATGACCAGAGCACAGCAGAAAGGGATAGTTTGGGTGTTTTGAAGTAGGTTTGTATGAGGTATATATCCATAGTACTAGGTGTATTAAAGGTGATTGTCAGCTTGACCTCATCGAAATCCATTTCAGTTTAGGCTGTTTTTGCAATATTTTTCAATGGCGAACTGAAAGTGAGACATATCCATGTTGTATTTGTCGCTTGATCCTGCTGGCTTTTGGAGAAACATAGAAAAAGCATAGAAAAAAAAATATTCTAAGTATAGGGTATACTTTCACAGATTTTTAGATGAGCCTGTCTTTTAAGTGGCAAACCACCACACTATCACTTCAAGATAGATCTATTATTGGAGTGAAAGTGGAAACATACGGTATGTCTGATTAATTCAATGCAGGGGTGTGCAACCCATGGCTCTGGAGTGTCTTAAGCCCCTCTGTAGTGGCTGGCTTTGAAAAAAAATTACATGGATTTTTTTTTAAGTATATTTTTATTTTGTTGCACATTTATGTTTAAAATAATTATATAAAAATAAATAACAAGAACCAAAAAGTAGATTCCAAAATAGTCCTGCACACTTCTGTTAATTTATTTGACCGACACATGCACACTACACATTTTTTCTCCTCTGTACAAGGGTGGTTTACATCTTGAAAGTCAAATATAATACTGCGGCTATACGGCATATAATTTTGTACATGCAGTATAGCTATAGGCTACATAACACTAAAAGTTGTGTTATGTTATGAAGCTCCTTCAAAATGTTTAAAATGGCTCTTTTGATAGCAAAGGTAGCACTCCCCTGACTTTAATGTGTTCCACAGAGCGTTCCTTCCCAACCCACCGCTCTCTGATGGGGGAGAGCCCCGAAGCCATTGAGGGTCAGGCTAAACTCTTCAGGGTCCTCATCGCTTACGCCAAGTACAGCCCACAGGTTGGATACAGCCAAGGTAATGGATTGTATGATTTTACGGGATTCATTTATGTAACATCTCATAATCAAGTTTTTTCATTCCTCTCTTCCGTAAATTAATGTGAGCCATCTGCAGTACCTAATGTGAACACTTGGTGGAAGCAGAGGACTGTTAATGGAAAGCTGCACATACTCTTCTTAGGGCGTTTATTATTTTAAAGGTGGGAATTGCATTTGTAAAATGTCTTGGTAAAAATATTATCAGGAGCAAAGCATTTACTTATTTATTTATTTTTACTCAGCAACACTAAGCTGTTAGCCACCATGGAAAAATCCTTACTTTAGTACAATGTCAAATGTGAGCAGTTAATTAGGAAAATTAGAAAATTAATTTGATGGTGACTCTGGATGAAGAACATTTTAAACATGAATACAATTGATATTTGCTTGATAAGTTTTGGATATTTTATTTTATTTTTGCAGTTTTTGGTTTCCATGTTATTTGTAGGAAATGTAGTTTCAGTTGAAAACAGAGCCACAATTGATTAAAATCTCAATGTCTTCACAGTCTCCACTTCTCAGTGATACCTCTGTGTATTATTGTGTATGTGGTGTGTGTGTGTATCGCAGGGATGTCCTACATAGCCGCTGTGCTACTGATGCAGTTGGGAGAGGAGGAGGCGTTTTGGGCTCTGACAGCTTTGTTGGATAAACCGAAATATCTGGCCGAAATGTTTGACCTCAGCCTCACCAAGTAAGAATGGACTTTACTTATATAAAAAATGGAAACACATATAAATAATGTGTAAAAATATGCTATAAAATAATTCTAATGTACTATAAGTACTACCAAGTATGGATATAATGTTCACATTTAGTGACAGTGATTAAAGGGCGGCTTCTGTATTCTTCATCCTGGACCATAATTTCCACATTCATTGTTAAATAAATGTAAAATGAAAAGGACTGAAAAGGTATGCTGCACTTCCTGTACTCTCCTGAACTCAGCTCCTCTCTCAAACTCCTCCTGAAAGAAGTCACATGACACAATAGCAAATAAGGAATAAATATATGAAGATGATTATAAGTGGTAAGTGGATCTGTGCCAAATAGGTCAAAGCGTCATCCGTAACATATTTCCCAAATTCTGCTGCTGTTCTCTTGGAATATGCGCTGTGTGCCTCGGGTAGACTAAACTGAACTTTTATTTTTGGTCCAATCAGGGTCCAGCATCAGGTGAAGGTGTTTGACCAGTTCCTGAAACACAGGAAGCCACAGCTCTCTCAACACATGGTGAGTGCTTTCATGTCAGGGTCAATTTGGTTTGTTCTCCAAAGGAAAGACTGATGATGCGCTTTATTTCTTTTTAACTTTTTGAGTGCCAAAGACGTGTATTTACGTCCTTTAAAATACAACGCTTGAATGCCATAAACGTGTATATATATGTCTTTCCTTTTTCGGCAGCAAGCACAAGAGGGTGCTCTCACAGACTGTGAGTAATATTGGGGCTTCTGGGATTTTTAGTCAGGACATAAAGAGACAGTATACACCACAGAGGCCAAAGCAGGAAGTGGAGACAATCGCGATTAGTATCTAGACAAAAAGTGGTGATTTTGGTGAAACTGGCCTCTACTCTCCTCTAGACAAAACAAGAATGGTACAAGGTAAAAACAAATGTTTTATTTTTCCATGATGAGTGAGTCTCTTCTTTCATTTGCGCTATTCTGGGTTTAGTACAGAATATTCTGTGCATCAAGAAAGATGACTCAAAATGGCTAAAAATGCTGGCACAATGCACTTTTGTTTTAAAAAAAGGGCTGGCACTCATTGAGTTAAAATGCAACACTGATGATGAAACTTGCAAGTCATGAGCAGACATTGAAAACTGAGAGGAAAGTAGTGTCCTTCTGATTGTTCTGGGCAATTTTAGACAGGGAAAATACTCCTAAAATGAGTGTGTGTGTGTGTTTCAGGCCAAATATGGCCAAGTGATGAGTAGCTCATCTGCGATGGAGAGGCCACTGTAATGTATCTATCATCAACTGGGCCTCTTCTGTCACTCACTGTGTTAGGCTCTAGGCTTTCGTGTTCAGCAGTATTACTGGTTGCATGTTGGGGGGAAGGGAGGCACAAGTCTAGAGCTGTGTAATTTCCTCCATCCCTATTATTATTTAACTATTTTTACTAAGTGCATTCAGTACAGTGGACATGAAACTCTTCTGTCACAGCTGCATGCATGTCAGGTCTACATGCATACAAACATGGGCAGAAGAAATGGGGGAAAAAGCCAATATTGAAGACTTATCTATCTAGTAATTATTGTAAAAGTGTAATGTATTTTCAGTTTAATTTATTTGTTCATTGTTGGATAGCTCCTGGACCACGTATGTGTAGGTCAGGATATTATGCTGTTCGATGCTGGATGCAGAAATATTTGCTTTGTTGTTTAGTAGTGTGTGTGTGTGGGTCATGTAAATGACCAGACACAGATATGAACCCATATTCATTCAGTAAAGGACAACTTTGCCAGTGGGAAACACTTTATTGTCAGTGTTAATCCAGCTTGTTTTTTATATGCAAGTATATATTCTACAGTATGAACTACATACTTTAGATAGGGGATGAGAAGTCTGTTGTGTAACAGACGCAAGTAAGTGTTGTACTGCAAGTTTGTTGTTCTCGCTATTGCTGGGTTGGTCTGTCTACTTGATGATTCCCTTTTCCTTTAACACACCATGATGTTCACATTTGTAGTTTTCAGTTAAACATCACCATGACACTATGTTAATATACTACCTGCTAAACGTCAGCGTGTTAGCACTGTCATTATAAGCATGCCAGGCATATAATTTAACACTCCACGCCGCTTCAAAGTACATCCTCACAGAGCTGCAAACACGGTTGTAGGCTCATAAAGGTAGTATTATACTTCATCAGAAATATGATTTTTCTCAGTTTTGAATAGGGCTGGGTCATGTCAATGTGGGGTAGGAGATCTTTTTCTGGAGCATTTTTTACCATATCGCTTGAAAACCTCTTTACACTCGCATTACAACCAGGAAAAAAGAAGGTTTGTCACAAAAACAAAATGTTTTAGCCCACTCTAGAGCACAAAATCATGGAAAAACACCATCTAATCATATTGATCCAAATGATTGGATCCTGACACGTCCATCAAACTTAAATCCGCTTCTCCCTCCCCCTCTCCACGTGCACTCCTTTGTGACCGAATAGACCCTTCTATAGCTACCTCAGTGCTAATAGCCCTGAGCCACAAGCCCCATGCCCCGAAACCATTTGTGTTCACACTGTTGGGCTACTAGCTCCTCCGGGTTACGCTCCCGTTAGCGAAAATGTTATAATAGAACACATTTTCATACAGGATAGGCGGTCAATTCATCAGCACAGGCATGGATTTAGGACGATTTGTATATGAGCAAGCAGCATCAGACCAGTTACGCTGTTACGGAGGCTATGTGAGGGACGACGGCAAAGAGCAATCAAATTACAACAGGAACAACTGACAGCCAAAGCATGGAAACACCAAAGAATTGAGCTATGTAAACCATAAAACAATCCGTACATAATGCCAGCTATAACACATCGTCACCAGGCTAGGAAGATAGCTCACTAACTGATAGGCTATTTGTTTACATTGATAGTAGTAAGCTACCCAGCTAACAGCAAACACCAGCAACCTTGACACCGCTGCTAGCCCTGCTTTGGCCCCACTAAGACCATGGTTTAGGTCAGGCCAGAAATCGCAAGCCATAGCACCAAGACGGCCCAGAGATGGCCCTCGTTAGCCCCTGACCCTACAGTGAGAAAACACTTAGCACCAGCAAGCCCGGGCTGGCTTGGCTTTGGCTCAATAATGTGAAAGGGGTTGATGAAATTATGGAGAACACGTATAATTTTTTAATCTAGTATACAGATAAATATTTCTTGAAATGATAAGAATATTTGTTTTTAGGTTCATTGCGATGTTGTACAGTCTTCCCTGTGGAGACACCATAGTTAGAAGTTAGCTAATCGATGCAGTGCTCGTGAACACTAAGGAACAAGCAATGCGCGTTTCTCTACTTTAGAGGCGTGGTTTCGGTGGGAGGTCTGAAGAAAGGGCAGGGGTGTGTGTATTTTCAAAATATAGCTTGCTAGAACCATTTTTCAAAGAACTCCTACCCAGCCTTTAAATGGTTTATAATCGATTCATAAAATCCAAAGATCAATCTTTCAACTTGAATATTTTTTTCTTCATTGGATGTGTGGAGAAGCAGCCTGAAGTATAAGCCCGCCTGCCAGTCTCGCATGAGGGCATCAATCACCATACATACGTCTAGTCTAGCCAAAGAAGAAGTCTCCTGTGATCAGCGTTTAGTGCTGCTTTCCACTGCTTTCTAAGGAACAAGATCTCGTGAGATGTGCACAGAAAATAATGCAGCATTTATTTTAACGGAAATGTCCCTGACTCAATCAATATTGAATCAAATTGAATCGGGACCAATTTCGAATCAATCTGGAAAATCTGAATCGATACCCAGCCCTAGTTTTGAATCTAGTGAGCCTTCTTCTCTGCTCTCTTCTTAGCCGTGTTCAAATTCTTCAATCTAAGTGTGTTTGCACACTCTGAGTCATTCACTGTTGCCATTTGTGTCTTTGAAGAGATTGTTATACTATGCCTCAGCAGGTCTGGGAGGAAAGCTGCCCTTTAAGAGCCAACACACACACACACACACACACACACACACACACACACACACCACAGGGGCTTATTGAAAGCACAATAGTTACCCACTCTTACTGAGGAAGCCTATTACAGAGCAGTGGTCAGCATTCCCTTTGTAATAGAGCTGTTGAGTAGAGTTAAGGTGAGCGAGCTGTAAAGAGATTTTTGTACTTGCTGAACCCAGCAGATCTGAGCAGAACAGAGTCAAACATGAAGGACCAGTGCTACCATAATCTTATTTTTTAACACATGTTCGTTTAAGCTATTAACATCACACACCACACTTTATTAGTGAAACTATTGAAGAAGTGCATCAAACTAACATAATATATCTTGGATGGATTTCTTAGCTAGGAGGTCAGTCGAGGAGTTCAGTTGACATACTGTATATTGGCAGAGCAACAAGCCTCGAACACATGTTTGGTCATGCCAAATCAACCCTCCCTGTTCTCCCACCCTCCCTACAGGAGTCACTGGGAGTCTTGTCAGTCCACTTTGTGATGCCATGGTTCCTCACTCTCTTCACTTCCCTTCCCTGCTGGGACTCTGTCCTGGCTGTCTGGGATCTCATCGTTCTTCATGGTATGGAATACATACGCACCAGCAAGCTGATGAAATGTACACTTACAGTACATTTATGTTGATTTAGGTTAATTGGGTCCATATCTCACCTTAATTGTAAATCTGTGTTGTATTATGTACAACAGTTGGCAGTTTGATCCCAGACAAGTGTCTGTGAGCGAGACCCCATGATGCTCTCACTGTTTCTACTCAGGCCTGTCAGCTGTGTTCCGTACTGCTCTGACCATCATCGAGCTCCTGGAGCCTCGACTGATGGACCTGAATGATGAGGGAGCAGTGTTACCCCTGCTGTTGAGAGTACCCGTTGATGTGTAAGTACAATGAGGTTGAACAGCGAACAGGTCTTTACATATATTGGTGGTTCTATGCTACAAACAGAATGTACATAAATATAAATAGCATTATACTGCTGAGTGGTTTATGACGTTTATCAGTCATATTATGAGATATGTTGTCGGGTTGGGAATCACTGTGACATGATATTATCATAATACTACTAATTGTACAACAGTTTTTAATGTTGTGATATGCTGAGTATTGGGATAAGATGCCATTAATCACCTTTTTTTCCAACTGCAAATTATGTAATGTTGTTTTATCTTCACTCTGTTTATCTGAGTTTTCATTTATGTATCTTGAGGTCAAAGGTCAAGGTAACCTTTTCAAAACACCAGTTTGATCGTCCCGGCAAGCTGACGTGGTATACCTGGTATCAATCTAGCATATCCGAAAGAGGGTTTTAAAAGCATACTTACCAAATTTAATGCAAATTTGGAACGTCATTTAACACTGTTCCAGACATCAGATTAAGATTTTAGTTTATTGTAAAACATATACTGATACAGTATTACCACACAAATACAATGCAATACTATGCTTATAGGTTTTTGTCAGCCATTCCTAATATATTGTTGTGACTCTTGTCCCCAGACCACCCTCAAGATTGTATTGAAAGCAACGAGTCCTTCTCAAGAATGTGCAGCATAGTTCTCAGAGTGGAGAACTCAGTGTTTAGTCCTAAATAAAAAAAACCCAGGCAGCTCATGAATATCAATCAGCTCATCAGGACTGGACATATTTTGACACCAAGCATTCCAGAAAAAGCAGTGTCCTTCTTTTGCTGTGGTTGTACAGGTTTTGGACTAAATACCCTTTATGCCAAATTAGTTTCTTCAATGGCAGCCCATGATGCTTTTCAGTGGGACCCCTCTGCACTGAATATGAATGTCACATGCTGACGGACATGTTTTGTTGACATGAAGCTGTAGTTATGGCAACACAGCAGGGTCACCGGGTTTGTGTATACAGCCGGTGTGTATGTGTGACGGACTAGCGCACAGTTTATCATATTTGTTTTAATAGATAAGCTCCTTTCAACTACTTAAATCTATGTGTTTCTCATTGTAGAAAAGGTCCTGCTGTTTGGACCTCAGTTTGTTTACTTTGGACAGAGATCTGTGCAGTAGGCTGCATAAATACAGCCAAGTAGTTTCCATAAGCGTAGCTGTGTGACAGGCAGTGATAAAGCACTTTATCGTGAGCCAGAGGGGGAGAAGGCGTGCTCGGTATGCACCAATGACTTGCAAAGTGGATTATGAAGGACAAATCTGGAGGATTATTGCAGAAAACAGCTAAACAACTGTTTAACAGACCACTTAATGCTTTATTTGCAACATTTCAACACTAGATTCCATTACCACTCAATTCTACATACAGTAACCCGCATTTTCTGTGTTGCAAGGCCAGAAAGTGCACATTTTGATCCACAGATCAACCTCTTCTCCTGTTTGTATATATGCATGCATCAAGGGCAGCACTGACGGTCCCATTTGTTCTAGCTCTGGTGTTCAGTGGGCAGCCTGCCACCACATCACATTGAGAAGTCCTTGTTGCCTGCTTGGCATCATTACGAAAGCCTGGTCAGAAGTCAACACTAAGTGGTCTGACTGTCTCCCAAGGCAGGATCCCCTTACACTGGAAATGTACTGGTGGAAGAAATAGGGAAAAGAGAGTGAGTGTGGCAAAAGAGGGAAAGGAAGATAAATTCTGGGTCAGAGAGAGAGAGATACAAAAAGCTAACATGAACAGCAAAACTGCATTAAGTAGCAGCAAAACAGTCCAACAGACATCCTTTCATTAAAGTTTTGTTGGTGAACCCTCAGCACAGTACAATACTATACTTACATATTTTTTTATTTATTTCAAATAATATTGTCATTGCTGTATTACCACATTAACATTTTCTTAAGAGCTAGTGCAGAATTATGAGGAATGTATGTTTTTCAGGATGTTCTTCCTGATGATGGCACTTAATTGAGAGAGAGAGAGAGAGGCCAGAGCAAGAAGGCACACTAAGGGGGGTTGTTAGAGAAAGTGAGAGAGAAATGCAAGGCAAGGTCTTCAACCTCTCTTAATTTTCCTTAAGGATGATCTCTGCTTTTTTTTTACTCTCTGTGAATGGTATAAATGGAATTTGTCATGCACCCATATAGCCCATTGTGATTAATGATTGTTTGAGAGGCTCATCCATCTCATGTGCATCTGTCTACATTGGGCTGTCGGTCAACTGTCGCCTCAGTCATAGTTTGCAACAATGACTTCCAGCACCCTCTAGTATGTCACGAGTCAAAGAGGAGCCTCACACTCCGTTTATGACTCCACTGCAGTGCTTCTCATATTGTCATTCACCCCTTTGAGATGTTTTCACCGCTCAACAAAAATGGTGACAAAATGGTTAATTTTTAAGTTGTGTATTAGCCTAATAACAACAACATCTATTTCAGTTCGATGAATTAAGGAACTGGTGATATTTCGTGAAATTGCCCCTGTCCTTTTTCAAAATAACACAACACAAAGTTCAATCTGTATTCACTGGATTTTTGATAAAAGAACTCCAGTGGCTTACTAACATGACTGGGATGTAAAGTTCCTATATTAATTTTGCCTCTCATACTGTCAGCTGTCAAAGCTCGCAAACATAACAAACACACCACCCTGTCCTCAGTGAACGCAGCAGCAAGATAGGCCTCTTAATGTTTTTTTCTATTTTACTTGCCTTATTGGTTGATTATGCTCAAATGTGCATTGTCTCGGAAGCCGTGCCCATTTTATCTTTTCGTCCTTGTCAAATATATGTCCATTTTACACCTGAATGAAGCGTTTGTTTATTGAAACAGTATGAAATAATTCCAGCGTCAAAAGTTCTGCATTAGATTTTCACGCCGGATGCTCAAGCCTAACAAATTTGTGTTTTTGAGTGACATGTCTTGACAACCATTGAATGGATTGCCAATTATAGGCATATTCACGTCCCCCTGGGAATGAATCGTAATCACTTTAACTATTAATTAAGTGCCATCATCAGGAAGAACATCCTGAAAAACATACATTCCTCATAATTCTGCACTAGCTGTTAAGAAAATGTTAATGTGGTAATACTGCAATGACAATATTATTTGCGATAAATAAAAAAAATACTTAAGTATAGTATTGTATTGTGCTGAGGATTCACCAACAAAACTTTGATGAAATGATGTCTGTTGGACTGTTTTGTTGCTACTTAATGCAGTTTTGCTTTTCCTCATGTTAGGTTTTTGTATAGATCTTTGTGGCTGTGTTGTAAATTGCCATGGAGATTTGTGGGGTTTTTTTTTCCCCCTGGCAGTTGCCACAAGTGATCGGCATGACTTGCATTGTACCTGTACTTGCAAAACGTCATCACTCTTTTATTCAAAATATTTTAAAATAAAACACATGCTGGTCTTTTTAGACTTTGACGTCACCCACACTTTCCTTGTACGGCCCTGTTTATTCAACCATCGTGACCACTAACTGCTTCATTTCCATACTCTTTACCATAGTCACCATCATGCATAGGGGGCGTGTATCTGAGGCGGTAACACTCCATTAATATATTGACACAAAATACCATTTATCACAGTTCAAATCTTTTGCAATATTATATTACTTTTTTGTGATGACAGTGAATTAGATATATTGTGCAACCCTATTACCCTATTTATGAAACTTTCTAAGTTTGCGTTGCTCCCCGGCTTGAACACAATGTTTGTGGTGATGTTATAGATTGGAGTGCACTGGGTTTTGTCCTGGCAGCTTAGCAATCACCTAACTCTGTTGTGGAATAGAAATTTAATCCCAGATAATGTTGCTTTTCATCGATATTTTTATTTATTTATTTTATTTTTTTAATTTGTGGTGGAAGACTTTGAAAAATAGTCATATTAGATATTTTTAGATGTGATAATGAAGCTGCAAACTAAAAGTGCATTTAAATGTGTATTAAGTTATAACACTGCTCCATTTGAAATCATGAATTCCCATACAACTTACAACAAACGCTGCCCCCACTGCAGACTTGTTTTCCTCTCTTTCAGCACCAACGTGACATTATCTATCCTTCAGTGTCCATGTCTCATGTGCCCAGGCTAGTCTCCTTTTGTCTCCCTCTCTATACCCTCATCCCACTCACTCCCTATACGCGCTGTTTTTCCTACGGTCCTCTACCAGTCCTATCTCCTTCTCTTTTGTTAAACCCCTCCTTCGCAGTAGTCAATTCCCATAAAGCTCCCTGGTCTGACCCTCCTCTGGTCCCTCCCTCCTATATGCCCCTTTTCATTCATTCATTTATCCTCATTGACACACTGACACCCTACTGGAGGGGTCCACACACCATTTGTTTACTTCACACTGACAAGGTTGCCTTAAAAAAAGTCTCTTTTTTTTCACCATCTTTCAAACATTGCCAAATGCATGTAGCCTGAGGATCTTGCTTGTGTTGTTTCTGCTTTTTACATGATATGCATTTTAGGGCTTTGACTTTTGGCCAGAAATCATATTTGAAGTTTGTTTGTTTATTAATATTAATTAGGGGTAATATTAATTAGCCAAATATCAGGAAATTATGACATAATTCCGATAAGTCAGATATCATCAAAATAATTCAATAATTCCGAAGTTCTTGTTAGCACTGCGGTCTGGGCTGTCTTTAACCAAGCACTCTCAATCCTAATGATACTTGAACGGCCTGCAGTGAGTGCTGCGTTCAAGCGGCATCTGTATAATCGGGAAAACAAATCTCTGACTGGAAAGATTCATTCAGAATACTCCCTCGTGTCAGAAAACTCATAAAAACATAATTTTGGTAGTTGCAACCTTGTCTTAATATTAACGTCTTATCGCCAGTATTTATCACATAAACCACAGAACTATGACCATAAAAAGGCCGGGAAAATGACTCACAAACCGGGAACGGGGAACTTAATCCACCACATGATTGTAGCACAGCGTGTATAGATTTGTAAACAGAAAACATGGCGTCGGTGGTGTAGGACTTTTTCAAAGTTTCAGAGGAAGGTAGTTCGCTGGCTGTTTGTAATAAATGTTCCGAGGAATTTCCGTGGGGTGGGAAGATAGCGCAAGCTTTAAAGCTTTAATGCTTTAAACCTGAAGAGTCACCTGAAACATAACCATCGCTAGGACAGATGACGCTAAGCGTATGAGGACGACAGTGCCGCAGAAGACGGTAACAGCATAAAGACAGCCAATTAACTTAATCCCCATTCATGTTTTTGAATGGTGGGAGGAAGGCGGAGTACCTGGAGAGAACCCACGCAGACATGGGGAGAAGATGCAAACTCCACACAGAAAGGCCCTGGGCCAGGAATTGTACCTGGTACCTTCTTGCTGTGAGGCGACTGTGCTAACCACTGCACCACTGTGCTGCCCTCGCAAACGAACCATGTCAGGAAATCTGTCGCTCTGTTTTGATGGTCATATGGGAGGCCTTCTTGTAAACAGCCAGTCTGCTGATGACACTTTGAGACACACCAAGTTCACGAGCAACATCTGACTGCCTGCCACCAACCTGAAGGCTCACTACGGCCAGGTGGCGCTGCTCGTCTGTTAAGTGACGTTGTGTGGTCATGGCTGTTTGAATGATGAACTAGGAATGACCTACTGATGATACCAGTTTTTTTTATACCCCCCAGAATGTTGAAATTGATGCCACATTGAAAAGGGTTGTCTTTTTGTACTTTTTTTTGGTATTGGCCCAAATATGTAAGGTGCACTGTACACAGTGAGACCATTATGTGGAAAACACTAAGTGAGGTGTGTCTGTCACCCTAATACAATTGCCTCCCTATCCCAAAAATCACTGAAGTGAAACAAACACCTTATGTATGATCTCACAATATTCACAATATTCTTTAACTTCAACTTTAACTTCTTCAACTTATTGTGAGTAGTGTATATTCTAGTGCGATACAAAGAATATATAGGATATAACCTTGTACGATATAAAAATGTGTACCGTAGGCTATAACCCTGCTACAGTAAAATTAACGTTACTCCAGTCATAGTTAAGTTACGCCATGTAACAACAACTCAATGTCGGAATGACAATTGGATACCTCAAATGTATCATGCCAACATGTTACTATATCGGGATATAAAGTTAGCTCTATCAAGATATAAAATTTTGTCCATCGTACAGCACAATTTGAAAGTATACTCTGGACATGGACTGGGTCTTTACCCCTACAAAATAATATTGTCTCTCTAAGCTCTCCATCTATTGCTTTTTACAAACCTTTTCTCATGATTAAATTGAATACAGTCGTGGTCAAAAGTTTACATATACTTGTAAAGAACATAATGGCATGGCTCTCTTGAGTCTCTTGAGTTTTTACAACTCTGATTTTGTGATTGGAACAGATACTTCTTTGTCACACAAAACATTCATGAAGTTTGGTTCTTTTATGACTTTATTATGGGTCAACTAAAATGTGACCAAATCTGCTGGCTCAAAAATATACATACAGCAACATGAATTAGCAATTTTGGTGATGTAAAAAGTTGTGTCAATGAAATGAGCTTCATAGCGTGGCCTCTTAACTTCTTTTGAGTGATCGTGAGTGACTACAGCTGGTGACTTCTCTGAGGCCATTTAAATAGGGCTCATTGGATACAAACGCCCACAAACGCTACAATGGGAAAGTCAAAGGAGCTCAGCACGGCTCTGAAAAAGCGAATCATTGACTTGAACAAGTCAGGAAAGTCACTTTGAGCCATTTCAAAGCAGCTGCAGGTCCCAAGAGCAACAGTGCAAACAATTATTTGAAAGTGTAAAGTGCATGGCACTGATTTGTCACTGCCACAATCAGGAAGAAAATACAAGCTATCACCTGCTGCTGAGAGAAAATTGGTCAGGAGGGTGAAGAGTCAACTGAGAACCACCAAATAGCAGATCTGCCAAGAATTAGAAGCTGCTGGAACACAGGTCTCAGTGTCCACTGTCAAACGTGTTTTGCATCACCATGGACTGAGATCCTGCCATGCAAGAAGGAAGCCCTCGCTCCGAAAGCGACATCTTAAGGCTCGACTGAAGTTTACTGCTGATCACATGGACAAAGATAAGACCTTCTGGAGGAAAGTTCTGTGGTCAGCCAAAACAAAAATCGAACTGTTTGACCACAATACCCAACAATATGTTTGGAGGAGAAAAGGTGAGGCCTTTAACACCATTCCTACCGTCAAGCATGGTGGTGGTAGTATTATGCTGTGGGGCTGTTTTGCTGCCAATGGAACTGGTGCTTTACAGAGAGTAAAGTGGTTGGATTATGAAGAAGGAGGATTACCTTCAAATTCTTCAAGATAACCTAAAATCATCAGCTTGAAGGACAATGACCCCCAAACACACATCAAAAATGGCAATGGAATGGCTAAATCAGGCTAGAAATAAGGTTTTAGAAAAGTCCTGACTTAAACCCCATTGAGAATGTACACAATGCTGTAGAAACAAGTTCATGTCAGAAAGCCAACAAATTTAACTGAACTGCACCAATTCTGTCAAGAGGAGTGGTCAAAGATTCAACCAGAAGCTTGCCAGAAGCTTGTGGATGGCTGCCAAAAGGGCCTAATTGAAGTGAAAATGGCCAAGGGACATGTAACCAAATATTAGCATTGCTGTATGTATATTTTGACCCAGCAGATTTGGTAACATTTTCAGTTCAGTTTCACTTCCAATCACTCTCTCAGAGAAAAATCAGAGTTGTGGAAATAACTGGAAACTCAAGAGAGCCATGACATTATGTCCTTTACAAGTGTATGTAAACTTTTGACCACAACTGTATATACCAACATAATACACAGGCATAAAAGACAGAAGCATTGCACAAACAGGTGTTCAATTTAGTAAGTGCTTATAGCAGACACACCCCTCTTATGTAGCACTGCCCATAATTGTTTACGCTGCACTGTTTACTTGATTTTATTCAACAGTAGCTGCAAATGATGTTACAAAGCTGAACACTGTCGCCAATTTGGGCACATTTTATGCCAGAGGACAAGGAGTGATCAGCGGGGTAGCGGGATTGCGGTGGAGGTGGCGAATCATTTGCCATGATCACATGGGTAGCGCGATTGCCGTGATCACGTGGGTAGCGGGATTGCTGCGATTACGGAGGGTGGCGGATCAGTTGTTGTGATCTTGGAGGGTGGTGGATCAGTTGCTGTGATCATGTGGGTAGCGGGACTGCTGTGCTCACTGAAGGTAGCGGGATTGTGGCGGGGGTGGCGGATCAGGAGGGAAGCGGGGATGGCGGAGGTAGTGGGATTGCGGGGATCGTGAGCGCGTGGGGGTATCGCGGTAAACCGCCATACCGCATTGATTGGGTGCTTTATCTCCGCGGTAATAAAAAGTCCATACTATCACAGCCGTATGTGATACTAGTTACCCGGAGAGGCTGGAAGTAGTTCTGTTTCTTTTACATTTTGACATAAATACCTGTGTAGATATTTGTAGAGTGTGTTAACACATCATTATCTAGTGTTAGCACTATGCTATGCTAGCTGCCGAAAACATACTGAATGCATGCACATGCTGCTTTCGCTCTTTATTGGTTTTAGCAGTGAATCAAGACCTAGCCACCTATACAGGAACAGTGTTGTTGCCCTCAATTCTGTTGTCCTCTGTCTCAATCGCCAGTTGATGATGGTTCACTGAAACTGATCTGCTCTCTTAGCTTCTGTCTGCTTCTCTTTGAAATCACCCTTTCGTTTTTTTTTTTTAACCAAAAAATTATCAAATTTGGGAATACATATACAGGTAGTGATATTGTGTGCTCGATGGTAGCTCTGATAGCTTGACAGAGTAGCAGTGGGGGGTTTAGCAAAGGGTCAGTTCCTCCCACTCTTGTTGAGTGTTAGTGAGGGGACATCGTTCATGCTACCATCCTCTTGTTGTTGTTACCTAAATCCAGTTCCAGCATCTAAAAAAAAAAAAGTTCTCATCTCCGTCCTCCACATCCCATTTCTGCAGAGCCCAGTACACCGTGTTGGTCCCAGCCCTGTGGAATGCTGAGGTCCAAGATTGGGAGCTTAAATGCATGAACAGTCTTGTGTTCGACGAGAGCCACCATGGACATATCGCAGGTGACACACACGCACACACACACACACACACACACAAACAGCTGTGTATTTGTGTATTGTGAGGACTTTACATTGACTTACATTCATTTCTTAGACACTTCCCTTGACCCTAACCATATCCACTGCCCATGTAATCCTAACCCTACTGAATAATTAATTGTCCTCACACACGAACACGTGTGTTAAAAAGTCTTTCCATCGATGTGCTCCCCACTTTGACTACGCCCCTCTGAAAAAAATAATAAATAAATGCTGTATCTCCGCATGCACAGACTGCTGGCTAAAATAAGGCTGCATTGCGATGAGGCTGAATAGCGCCACCTGCGCCATCTATCACCTGCTGTGCTATGTAATCAACATCTTGTTTTCCATCGGGAGAGAAGAGAGTAGCCTCCATGCTGAAACGATTCGGCCGGTGCCGCGGTGGTGCACAGTCGGTACCGTGGCTTTGCCTGTTGCTAGTGGAGCCTGTCCTATACTGCGGCTTAACAGTCTATGGGCTTAACCTGTTACCGCAGCGGAGCGTGCTGCCGTGGCAGACCCTGGCATCTGTGATTCTTTATTGATACGATAATTTGATTAGTTTAGGAGTGGCAGTGATTTACAGCTATTTGAGCTGGTGATCGGCCATTAAACAGGTGGCTCACCTGTTCAGACGGACACGGAGGGTGTAACTGCTATTGATCAAATATGAAATAGAATAATCAGATAATCAGAAACTGCTTCAGGTATGAGGAATTGACTCCGATTTACAGCACTCTCAGCACACAAGGTGAAGAAATAATAAAATATGTCAAAGGTAAATAACAAGGCACCTGCACTGGATTCAGGAGTGACGGTGAGGAGAAGCGCTCCCATTTCTTCGTACGTTTGTACTTTACTGTAATAAACATTATATTGTCGAAAAGCCCAATTTATCTGCTTTCAGAATCAACTGAATGCCTTCAATAGCACACACGGCTCAGGAGTTACGGTCATCAGAAGTGAGGCTGTGAAATCCTGTCGGCGCCGACAGGTCCGGTGGTAATTAAGAGGGACGTTGAATAGACATTTTAACTTTGCAAAAGTCTGTCGTTTTCATTATCACTGCTTTGATTGTCAATATTGGACATTACAGCCATGTCTTTAAGCCTAAAATGATGCAGTACAATGTAGAATATTTTCCACCCTCCGCATTATTGAAGAAGACAGTTCAACAAAATTCAACACATGGTCCTCGACAATCGACACACAAAATCCCGTGTTGTTCCCATCCTTAACCCTAACCATAGTCTAAACTTACAGTAACATTAAATGTTCTCTCAGTCTTCAGCCTAAAATCTAACAGTTTACATTATGGGGACCTGCACTTTGTCCCCATAAGTATGGTGAGTCCCCACATTGTCAGCAGTGTGAGTCCCCACAATGTGCCCATATCTTCGGCAAAACAAACCCACACACACACAAAGCAGTTGTTCTTAAGCAGAGGCTAATAATGCAAAGGGACACTGGAGACCACTCAGCACACAGTCACTCCAACTCTGGTAAACTCATTCAGACTACATCACTTAACCTTGGCATGCATGCTGATCTTGTTACACACATAGTTTTGTTCTCCAGTCTCAGTGTCAGTGTGCATGGTGGTTAGACTTTGGGAAAGACATCTCCAGCTTGTTCCTGAGAACACTTTCTACCAAAGGAGGACAGTGTTTCCCACAAATTTATATTCTATTGGTGGTGTTAGTAACTGTAGAATTTGCTTATCAGTAGATGGAGTCCTTCAGATATATATGAAGGAAATGGACACTGGATATCATTTACCACGGACTTTGATAGTTCTCTGACATGTTGAGTTTGTCTAGTTTTGATCTGACTCAACAGCAATGGATCTGCCTTACTGTCTTCCTGTCCTTGTGGGTGGACCCTCAGCTGGCTTTACTATCTTTCAGATGCTGTAGCATGCTCAGTATTAGAGATTAGTTGGACTGCACTGGGACCACATGATACCGAAGGAATCAATTGTTACCAATCATGTCATTCTAGCATGTCAGAAGGAGGCTCGTCGTCATTATGTCTGGAAAGTTCTCAGTTGCATCTCAGGTCTTCAGGTGCCCGTCTTACAAATATGTTTACTATATTTTAAAGGATTATTGTATTAAAGAAATGCAGACATTGGTTTGTATTTATTTATTTGTATTATTGTTTGTTTGCATACTATTTTTATTAGGACGTTAAACAAGTAATACTTCCCTTCATATTATGTCAATTCTTTTATATTGCTGTGCAAACATCTTCCTCAAACAACTGGATTTATTAATGTGGTTCTCCAAAAAGATACAGTTAAGATGATTCCACTATGTTTAAATGAATTTAGCTTTCCCCAATACTCATTTTTACTGAACGCATCATAATACAAATCAATGGCACATTCCGTTAACTACCTCTCGCTCCGTGGAATGATTTGTTGCATTATCAGGGAAAGATCGTGCTAGTCATGTAGCTTGTTTACTCACTCTGTGACAGACTTTTGTGTTTCTGCTGTCCAGCCAAAACTGGGTCCATGGTAAAGAGGGGTGGAGGGGAAAATGTCAAAGAAACTGACTTCGTTATGACTGCTTCATTAGTTGAAGTAGTTTTGATCTCCAAAAGACCATCAACTTCACCCTGCTCTTCTGACAAAATGCACGTAACGGTGTGTGCGCATGTGTCCCTGCCTGCTATAATGTGTCAGATCAAAGGAGCTTTTTCTTAAAGGTTGTTCGGATATCAACTCCTCAATTTCTGGACCCCTCACCGCTGGAGTCTTATCTTCACAAAAGATTGGAATGCAAACCTGATGTGTATGTGGGCGTGCATGTGTGTTCGTGGCTGTAAGTGTGCACATATGCTGGTGTCAGTGCATGTGTCTCGACAAACTCAGAAAGGCTACAGTGGGGGTGAGTCACAAGTTGGTGGCTGCAGGGCTATGCTTGTAAATCGTGTGTGTGTGTGTGTGTGTGTGTGTGAGAGAGAGACTCAGGATGAGTCATCCTTATTTGCTGGCCTGTCAGACTGTCTAGCCCTCAAGGCAGCAGGGGAAACGAGCTGATTCACCCGCTGCTTGCCTCTCCGAAACAATCTGGCATTCCTGTGTTGTGTTTTCTGTCTCTCTCACACTTTCACTCATTTGCTCTCTCCGCCACTGACACCCAGCACCTTCACAGCATTGTTACAAAACTCGTGGCAAGTATTCCATATTCTCATTAACAGTTCGGGGTCTCTACACTTAAAACCAAATGCATGCTGTTGCCTGCTAATTGGAGTGCTGTTCAATAGAGGACATCAACATTTCTGTTTATGTGGCACTTAGAGATGATCCTCGATGACTGGTTCTAAACATGGGGAACGTTTTGTGCTGTAGATTGAGGCTAATTTGTGATTTTCAGCTTAGGGAGATTTGAACAAGGTACCAGTTCCTTTCACCTTTTCTACTGTTTATAAAACACACACACACAAAATTGCTTCTATTTTTGTCAGACGTGCATTATGGATAGAATTTTCTATCACTGAATACACTATCTGGAAATCTTTTTTTCAAATGGAAACGCTCATTCAGCCATTGTAAAAAAACAAAACAAAAAAACAGTGATGTGGGTTGCCAAAGTAAGCTAAATAAAACTAATAAACAAACGTTATGAATAATATGAATGCTAGCACTAGCCGAGTCAGTGTTAGCTGAGTTAGCAAAGTTAGCCTATGTTTGGAAATAAGTGAAAAGTTTAGGTCCGATTTTTTGTGTTGAATGAGTACTGACGTGTTTTGTTAGGTAAAATTACTGCTTTTGTGAATGTAATTTGGTGTCTTGGAAGAGAGTGATCTAGCAGCCCTAGTTCCCTGTCAGAATGGATGAAGTAAAGCGGTTGTAGACAGGAGCTGCAAAAATTTTTTTTTTCATTTTTCATTTGTACCTCACCATCAGACAGTGTTTTCTGATGGGGAACCGACAAGACCAATTCATGCATTCATAAAAACTGTCTTATTTACAGTACCTCACAGAACAATGGAGTCACTGGTCTACCGCTGCGTTGATCGGTTAGTTTGTTTTGGCTGTTGTGTGATTTATCAGATCCAAACTTAGCCTCTGTGCTGGTACTCTTATCTGCCTCTCTAAACTATTAAATTTGCGTACAGGTCTACTTTCATATCTCTAAAAGAAAACTATAAAGCCTTTTATGGCTCCTGGGAGAGTTGCATGAATTTTCATTCAACAAGGGGCAGGAAACATTCCTCAGAGTTTGTTGCAGATTTGTCAATTGCATATTCAAGATGCGATTCTCCCGTTCCACCACATCCCAAACACGCTCTATTGGATTGACATCTGGTGACTGTGGAATCCATTGGACTCCAGTGAAAGTTCAAGAAACCAGTCTGAGATGATTTGAGCTGTGTGACATGGTGTTATCCTGTTGGAAGTATCTGTTAGAAGATGGGTACACTATGGTCAGCAACAATACTCAGGTGGGCTGTGGCATTTAAAAAAAAAAAAATGCTCCGTTGGCACACCATAACATCACATCTTCTATCGTCCTAGATAACTCTAGATAACTGCAGCTCACTGGGTTTTTTTCTCTTTTTCCGGACCATTCGTTCTAAACCCTGGAGATTGCTGTGCGTGAAAATCCCACTTTCTGAAATAGTCAGACCAGCACCAACAATCATGCCACATTCAAAGTCATTTAAATCACCTTTGTTCCTGATTTTGAGGCTCAGTTTGAATTTCAGCAGGTCGTCTTGATCATGTCTACCTGCCGCTGAGTGTATATTAACAACATACAAGTCAAATCAAATCCAATCAAACTTTATTTGTATGGCACTTTCCATACTTTGTGCAGTTCAAGTGACTTTAAAAGCTTGCATGTGGTGCCTTACCCTGGTAAGAGTAGGTGTTGTGAATGATATTGTTGAAGATTGTTTGAGTCGTGACAGTAGGGTCCCTGGGGCCCCATCCAAGAGCAGGCTGAGTCAGCAATAAAGGACAAAGTTGAAGTGACTTCAGGTTATGCTGCGTCAGACTGAGAAGCTGTGAGAGCAGGTATATGTGTCCTTCTACGGGCTCCTGTCCTTTTGTTTTCCTCTCCTCACCTCCCCTTATCTTCTCTTATCAATTTTCTCTCCCCTCCCCATCCTTCCCTGCTCTGACATTATTCTCCTTTTTATTCAGCTTGCTTTCTTTCCCTCTATTGTTTCCTCCTCATTTTTCTCCTCTACTGCCCTTTTATGTCTCTTTTTTTTGTCTTTTTTTGCATGTCTCCTCTGGTGTAGAAGCAGATGTCCTGTTCCTCTCGGCAGGATCCCATGATACCTACACTGTTTTCTTCCTGTCCGTCTGCTGCTCGAGCCTTAGTGCTGTGACTCAGCATTCATTTTATCCGTTGCCCCTAAACAACCTCTTACTGTTACCTTTCTACTTGATAGATAAACCAGAATTTTACTTTATGATGTTTTCAGTACAATATTATGTATGCTTTTTTATCCCCTTGCTCACGTTTTTTTTTTTTTGACCTTACTGTCCATCTGCTATTTGGCTCCTGCAGACTCACTGCAGTTGTTTTTGTACATTGGGGTGTATGTGTGTGGGGGTGGCAGGACTGCATCAAAAAATCCATTCAATACTTTGAAAACAATATAGCAACACTATTTTGCCTCCTTCTTTTTTAAGGGGGCTACACACATAAGGATTTTATAAATCCTAAGAGATTTTTTTATCTTTAGAGTCCCCACATGTGAAGATTAAAAAATCAGCTTTGATCGTTATGTGTGTGGTGTGCTCAGCACATTCTCAGCACAGGACACCACACACATAAAGATTATCTGTCTCACGGCCGATTTAGAATCTGTCCTGCGAGTCAGAAATATCGAATGATCAAACGTGATCTACAGTAGCCCATGGCAACAACCCCAGCGTCACCGGGCTCTTCACAACAGGAGTAAATAAACGTGATGCAGAAGACGAAATGATGATGATCCTTGGACTATTCCTCACCGAAAAATATGCAAATAAAAAGAGAAGACAGTGGACGTCTTTTCTATCTGTTAGTATGTTTTTTGCGTCAGTTTGGCTCACATGTGCGCTACCCCACCACCACTACCCCTGCACTGCGCACATATCATCTCCTGTGCTTTGCACCGACGCATTAAAATTACTAATTCATAACACCCCCATAGGAAAAGTTAGATCTCACCTCTGTTTTTATTTCCATCTGCTTCCATGTTCCTCAGTCAGCTGGTTGGTTACGTTGCGTTTCATGTCACATTTCACAGAGTAGTGACTCGGGAGTCTTTGGCTTTCCCCACAAAAATAAAGATTTTTCGTCACATTTACGATTGTCAGCCACGACCCGTTTCGAATTATTGGGACAAATTGACTCTTAACACACCACAGAGCACAAGATAATTGTATAGGATAATCTTATAAGACAGAGGATAATCTTATAAAACAGAAGATAACCGGGAAGGTGTAAAATCGGCGCAAAAATCAGCTCGATTATCGTTATGTGTGTACCCCCCTTTAGTTTATGATAAGTGGATCACAGAATACTTAGTGTTTCAGAGAAATATGACAGCAGAGATAGTGTTGTGCATGGGCTATCATGATTTTCACCAGATAATTCTCCTAGTCAAAGTAACTAATTATATTGCAATGTCGATCGAAAATTTTGAGAAATAAAAGAATGCATTCAAATTTATCACAGAGATCGTCAACACAATATATCATAACACCCCTAGCTGCACAAGATCATACTAATGTTTTGACACTGTTGCATTTAGTCTCAGTTTTGGGACTTTTGGGGACAGGTATGATGTCTCCATTGCTTTGATTGTAGTATGTCATGCCAGTGGGTTTTGTCTACAGGGGTAGACAGTGAGTGAAATATGCCACTTGTCCTCTGAGCCATTGTACCATACCACTGGACCATTGTAACCACTGGTCCAGGAAATCAACCCTCATAATAACAAACAACAACTATTTTATTTTATTTTATTTATTTTAATACTGCAGTACTGAGGTAGACCCATTTCAAAAGGTGCAAATATATACATTCTTCCTCCATCCCCTGGTTTAGAAAGTAACACAGACACTCTAGCAAGATTAACTGAATAGTTAACTGAATAGTTTAGGTCACGATAGGTTACTGTTTGCGGGTTACGTTTTCGATCATTCACCTAAAACGTGCAAGTTCTACACAACACTTGCCGAGGTACATTATCAATGTATGTTTGTTGTGATAAAGAGAAAAAATAACTTGCACTGAGGAAAAAGGCCTTTGAAAATGGAGCAAATAGTCCATGTTGGAACAAACAAGGTCAGGTTAAAAAGAAGGGTCAAAAGAAATTGGCCCACGGTTCAGAGCTGGAGTGACCACACACACAAACAAACAGATTACCAGAGGTGTTCCAAGGTTCACAAGGTGGAGTTTATGACCTACAGAAGGTGCTCTCCTTGCAACACTACTGTTGATGCTTGGGGTCACAGGTCACAGGTGACTTAGACAAAAACAGTATCCACCATGAGAAGTTCTTTAAAGTTCAGCTGAGGTTATGCAGCTTCTGGTCATTGGCAGCTTTGTCAGTGTCCCCAGAGCCTCTTTATAAACAGCATCCACATCAAAGTAAAGCATGAACCTAGCGTAAAGCCAGAACCTAGTGATGAAATAAATAGCCTTCTGTGCAGTTATTTTATAATCAGGCCAAATCAACAGAATATACAGTGATTTTTGAAATATCGACTCTGAAGTTAGATTAATTTGGGCAACCTTGAGTTGTTTCAGTACTACTCAGACAATGGAAGTGACCCTGGATGATATTTTGTTGATGGCCAATGTCTTTCATGTCACATAAGCTGAACTTGTCTTGTTTTTTTTTTTCAAATGTAGTTGTATTTGCAGACCTTGCAGTGCTTCAGAGATATGTATTTTTATGTATAAAATATGTCACCAGTGTTTTTTCTAAGTTAACTAGTGATTAATGGAGGTTGTAGGATATCTTAATTAGCATCTTTATTGTAGTCCTGTGGTCTGAGGCTATTGTTGGGGCTGAAATAGCATCTATTAGTCTCACAAGAATGTCACCTTTCTAACCTGGATAAGGATTCTTAGCTGTGGGCAGTTAGCCTACCTATGACCCCTTAGTTGGACTTGCTTCCGAGTAAGCTTTGCTCTTTGTAGAGGTCTGTCCTAATCCCCCCTCCCTCTCTGTCTCCATTTTTTTGTGTTTGAAATGGAATGCCACCTGCTTGATCAGCCTTAGGCTAGCCTACACCTCTCTTTTGAGAGGGGCCTTTACTAGTGAAATGTGACTGCACACTGAAGGCCACAGTAGCCTGTAACAGATTTTATTTCTGTCATATATAAGGGTCTCTATCTCACTCTGTAAACCGTCCATGCTTTCTGCAGAAACAGGGTCAGGGTGATTGTTTAGTATAGGTCTGTGATGTTAACTCCTGTGGGACAGAAGGGTCATGACTTGAGCTTGTTTTTGTTCTATCCACCAACAGTGACCTAGATAGTGCACATTGTAAGTGTTTTTGTTCAACTTGAAGTTCACTAGCAAGTAGCAGGAAGTGGAAAAATGTCCTGGAGGCTTGTCAGGCTCCTCATGTTGACTGAGCGATAGTAGGTGTTGTTTCTCCAGCTGTCAACTTCATCCATCCATTTTCTACCGCTTATCCTCACATAGGATCGCGGGGGGCTGGAGTCTATCCCAGCTGTCTTAGGGTGAAGGGGTGAAAAACAGGGTACACCCTGGACAAGAAACAGACAACCACTCACACTCACATTCACATCTATGGGCAATTTAAATTAGCCAATTAACCTAATCCCCATGCATGTCTTTGGATGGTGGGAGGAAGTACCCGGATAGAACCCAGGTAGACACAACATGCAAACTCCACACAGAAAGGCCCGGGCTGGGAATTGAACCCGGTACCTTCTTGCTGTGAGGCAACAGTGCTTAACCACTGCACCTGCCCCTGTCAACTTCAATCTTCATTCAAATGTAAAATGAACAGTCATAAACCGGGACTTGTTATGAGTGAGTAAGTGGTTTACTGTGTGGAAAATGGCTAAAAGTAAAATTATTTTTGCTCCAAGAGCTGGAAGTACAAATCATCAGTTACACCCCAAAGTGCTTCTCCATTAGCTGTCTGTTTAGACATTTTGCTTCTGTTAAAAGAATGTATGGCGACCTGACATGTGCTGAGATACAGTATGGCTGCGCTGTGCCTCAGTAGCAATCTAGCCAACATACTACCCGTAGATGACAGTGCTCTGGGATTTAAAGCACAGTCATACATACTCACCACATTCCTAATTTCGTTGTATTTACTGGAATACAACAAATAAAGGGTTTGATTTGTCTACCTGCGAGGTCTCATGTTATATTTTCTTCCATAGTTAGTACATCTCCATTCTCCCGTGATTCTTCCTGTTCTTGAGAGGTCTAACAGCAGGTGTTTACAGATGAATCTCTGAGATTGCCACGTGCATTTTGACACCAAGTATAGCAAAATGTGAAAAGCATGTAAAAACACCAATGGAGAGGCCTGCTGAGTTAGAACTTATAATTTTTCTATATTTCCAACTAATTTCAACTGTAACTTCCAACTATTTCCAAGCAGATCCGATTTCACAGGGAATTTATATTCTGACTTGGAGCATGGAAATTTCAACATTTGTGTACAACTGGAATGCACCATGAGTCGTAACACAAACGCTGGGCTCCCAATGCTGTTGCAATGACATTAATCCTCTGTTTTACCAGCGATGTTTGTCTCCTTATGCAGGGAAAGTGGGGGGACAGATCAGTGTCTTTCCCCGACACTTGGATTTGTATGTATATGTTGCAATTACATTAGCTTCTTTTTGTAAGTCATGAGTGAAAAAATAGGGACTTGATAGGTGAATTACTTCAGTAAAAGCAAGTGAACAACAGTTTGCATGTCCTCACCTCCCCTCATTAAATTAGAACAAGGCAGCTGGTGAGGGAGTCTGCGCTTGTTTGCACATGGTGCTTAATTAGGTGAAATTAGGAGGAGAATGAATTATTTGTGATCAGGGTAAATCTGTTTAGAGGAAAAGAATGGAGAGCAGTGCTGCCTGAGATCCCACAGTGCCAAGCCCCTGGATACTTTCCTCCAGGGTTGGACCCTTAAGGATTTCCTTCCTTCCTGCTTGCTTCCCTCTTGTGTGTGTGTGTGTGTGTGTGTGTGTGTGTGTGTGTGTGTGTGTGTGTCACCCATGCCATCTTCTACCTTGTGAGTTTCCTAGCACTGCCCTGTCTTCCTCTCACCGTGTTCTGCTGTTACGCCCTGTGGAGCACCTGTGGTTATGCTGGTGTGTGTGTATTGCCATATAACTGCAGTTAAAGGAGAACCTATGTATGTGCACATGCTAGATATTTGTGTGCGAGAGAGGGGGAAAAGGGTAGCATATATTGTTTTGTTTTCATGCGTGTGAATAAAGCAACTTTCTTTGTATGTCAAAGTAGAACTCAAGCAGAGGAGTTTCGATCTTCATAATTAATAGATTTTCCTAATTATCTTTAACACCGGTAAAATCTGGAGCATAACTTGTTGAGGAGGTTAGGATGATTTGCATACAATTCAATTTGGGTCGTCATTTTTAGCTGCACGTTTGGTCCAAAATACTGAAATACAAGGCATTTCATTACATTAATGGTAAGTTTAACGGACACTGTAATTTTTTTGCCATCTTGTGGTTAAATTTGACTTTGCATGCATTGCAACATGGTTGGAACTACAGTAAGCAGAATGGCTCAACTCCCTGACGGCCACTACCATTGCGGATCCCCAGCCCCCGGCCTGGAACTCCAGTCAGTTTTCCCCGGACCTCCACAGCCCTCCTCCGGTCCTGAGGACTTCCCGGCGGCCCCCGGCCGTGGACGGGCATGGGGCGCTGCCGGGCGGCCACTCACCGCGGATCCCCAGCCCGGAACTCTTGTCATTTTGTGGCCCTTTTACGATTTTTTGGCGATCGCGAATCGCAAAACGTGGAAATGCATTTTGTCCTATGGGTACTAGCAGGTAGTGCTTTATGTCCCTCTCGGCAGTTCGTAGTTTTTGATAGACCGGAAAGACATGGAAGCCTCTGTATAAGCGACCCACTCTATCTAAAGACAGAAAACTGATTCTTCACCCAGGAGGATAAGTCAGATTGTTGGCATATGTTATTTTACACCAATGAGGATCTATTTCTGAATGAAGACATTGATTTGAGGTAATAAAAATAGGTTTTACTTTTACGTGAATTGCCTCACCTGTTTCGTCCCCAGAGGGGTCAATTACAGGGTGGGAGCCCAGTGCCGTGGAGCCCAGAGCTGTTTTTTTATTTTTTTTATTTTTTTTTTTTTTTTATTGTTACGATAATTACGGTAAATACGATCAACAGGCCTGATGGTTCAAAACAACACAGAGGAGCTGACAGCTGAGTGACTGCTAATGATGGTGAAAATGGTGAAAATCCTTCATGTGGTTGAAATTTATAGTTTAAAAACAATATTTCGAGGTAAAATTGCATGAAAAGTCAATTTATGACCTCTTGTGTTATCCAACCAAACACTGATGCACGCTCTAAGAAGATCTGAGACTGATCGGCAACCAAACGTAACAGACCATTACGTTGATTACGATTACATATTTCTCTAATTCTGAAACTTTTTGGAAACATTTAAGATAATGTCAGACAACTCAACAACATGTATAATATACTTAACTCTTTGAGTGCCAGCCGTTTTTTAAAATCGAAAGTGTCTTGTGACAGCATTTTTGAGTCATATTTCAAGACCCACGGAATATTTTGTACCATGCCTCTGAAAACACAGAGAAGCTCAAATGAAAGAAGAGTCCTGCTATTTCATCATGAAAAAAACGTTTGTTTACCTTGTTCCATTCTTGTTTTGTGTGGAGGAGAGTATAGGCCACTTTCCACAAAATTGCCTTTTTTTGTACAGAATCCGTTTTTTTTTTCCTCCCTTTTCTTTTTGCTCTCTAAATGTGATCATCTCCACTTCCTGCTTTGATCTCTGTGGCACATATTAACTGTTTATGTCCCTGCTACAAATCACAGAAGCCCCAACATTACTCACAGGCTGGGGCAGACCGTGATCAGCGACCAGCTCCAAAAAAAAACACTTTGACGTTGTATTACATCAATGGCACTCAAGCGTCAGATTTTGAATGATGTCGTATTACGTCAATGGCACTCAAAGCGTTAATGTGGAAAAGTTACTTATGATAACTTAAACGTGAAATAAAAAAAAACACAATGGGGGAAAAAAAAGAAGGTGGACAAGTTGGCATCTGTTGATGATTGATTTGCACAATGCTGAATCACATCAACAAAAGAAAATAAGCAAGTACAGGTGAGATGTAAAACAAACCCTTGAGGCTTACAGAAGGAAACTCACCTCAGTCAACATTACGAATAAACCTGTCGTGTGATCGACAAAAGTAATCACTCAAGCCAACAGAATCGAGCAGCATATTGAGCAAAAACATGAAAAGCAGTAATGCGAGTGTGTGTGTGTATGATTGAGTGTGTGCTTTAGCATTTTTTCAGTGTAGTCAAACTCTGGATCTCTAGAATCACACACACACACTGACCTACAAAGAGGTTAGAGAGTTGGTTTGATAGGTGACCTCAGAGGCAACTACATTTAATTGTGTTTAATCATGACACAATGAAGTATTCAAATTGCAGAGTTCAAATTAGAGGCTGCGGACTCTGTTTAGATTGCTTGTCATTCTACTTTCGGCAGCTGTAATTACAGGTTCGAAAGTAGAAATCTTGGCTGTTTCAGTTCCAGTCCCATCCTCCCACTCTCAGCCCCTCTTCCCCTACCCTCTATTTATCCCTCGATCTCTTCTCTTCACCCCACCCCCCACTCCTCTCGTACTGTCTCAACAGTATTAAATCCTACCCTATCTTGTGATGCGCGTTACTTATTGCTCAGTCCTTCACGTAACCTGGCCTCCGGAGTTGTTGCTGGAGACCTTTGCCCTCTGGGAATGAACTCTGACCTTGCTGTAGACCTGAAGGCGTATTAAGAGGCGGGCTCTGAATGACAGGGTGTGGTAGGGGTCAAAACTCACAGGTCAGTGGGGATCAGGGGCGCACAAGCCCACTCCCTTTCCATTATGTCTTCTCTCTTTCTCCACATACCCCCATCCCCATCCTATTTTCTCTCCTTCACTTTATTCCTTTCCTCTAATGCATTTTTTTAACCTGCCACCATTTGATCTTATGTGCCATTGTCATTTTTGGTTGAATTTGTAAATTTTCATTTCAAAATTTCATTTCTGGTTGATTTGGTGACTGGCAACAGTAAGTGCGGATTAATCATGAAATACAACAGTAGAGCAACAGGTGCATCTGATTACAGCACAACCAAACACAGTCACATTATTCTAATAACAAAGCCAGTCAATAATTGACCTTGGTCTATCATGACATTGGAAACTGCGACCTGATTTCATGCAGTGTGAAAAGCTTTCCACATGACTTCAGTACACAGTAAAAGGAATTGGGAGGTGTGTCGCCTTCCTCACTGTGGGTGCTCCCCCTTGTTCTGTTAGTCCCTAAAACTAATCTACTGCCAAAAAAAAACATATTTCTTTTAATTATAAATGTACTACTAGTGTTCATGGTCAAACATGGGAATGACAATCCAGATGCGTCGCTCACTTAAATTTGCATTCCTAACATATAGGCTACCCCCCAACTACTGCTTTGCCTTCGTCTTTACTTTTTCTGTTTCTTTGTTTTCCCATCTTCCCACACTCTGTCCTCACTTCTTCTACTCTCCTAACCATGCCCTTTATGGCCCTCGCACTCTTGAGCCACTGGTTTACACCAAATCAACTTAATTTCTTTGAGTTTTGTATATGTGAATTTGTCTTGCTATTATGAGGCTCAGTGTTTTTACTCGGATTGTCATCAGACACTTGTTGACTGCGTTGTGTATTCCTAACCACCAATTACTAGACACTCATGTAGATTTTCCCGTCTGTCAGTTTGATACACGCAAGTTGGCAAATGCACAGCAGGAGTAATTTCACTGTCTGATTAATGAGGTAATACAGTCTGTGATATGAGATGTTGATCCTCTTGGGTACTGGAGCATTAGGGGCGGCATGGCCGTCTTGTAACCAGAGGGTTACTGGTTTGATCCCAGCCTGGAGAGCTCATGTGGAGGTGTCCCTGAGCCAAAGACACCAAACCCCTAACTGCTCTTGATGGGTCGTGGTTAGTGTGTGTGTGAATGAGTGAATGTGATGTATAATGTAAAGCGCTTTGGGTATCGTTTCAGGTATAGTAAAGCGCTATATAAATACAGATTAAAAACTACAAAAGCACTCAGAGAGTGCAGACCTCCGCCAAGGCAGCGGCGCCAACTTTTTATTTAAAGTTGTGTTTTCACTGGGGCTTGTTTGTTTGTTTGTTTGTCAAATAGTTATGGAGGGTTTTTGACAAAATTTTCAGGATTGGCCGGAAGTGGCCTCAATTAAAACTGATTAATTTTTGGTGGTGATGTTGAATTGGATCCGATCACCACCAAAAATTAATCAGTTTTAAGTTAACTTTTTGAGTTATTTTGCAAACCAACGAACAAATAAACAAACAAACAAACCCCGGTGAAAACATAACGTCCTTGGCAGAGGTAATAAAAGTAAATACATTTACCATTTTTAACAAACCCAGACAGGAGTGTGAGTGTTAGTGTTTCACCGTAATGCTGTTGTTGTGTGTTTGCTCTACAAGACTGTCTAAGGATATGCAAGTGGTTTGAACAAAACAGTTTTGTATTCTTTAACATAATAATGAGTGATGATTGAGGGCGTTTGTGGTCTGATGCTTTTGAGTCTCAGTGAGATGCTGTAATCATCGCTTGCCTTCAAGTGAGTTCGGGCTAAGTTCTTGAAATGAAAACCACATGCTTCGACTCATGGACTTCCCAATTTATGAGTACTGGGAAATGACCACATGCTCTGTAAAGGTCACATTTATATTAGAGGTGGGGAAAAAGAATTTATTCTTCGATTCATCGCAATAGGCCTATCACAATAACAAATTTTGCTGGATGATATATTGTCCCACAACTTACTGCCGATAGACGATATTATTGTTAGCATTATTCTGAGGTTCTTAAGAGGTTCCTTTTCTCTCTATGTGGCTCATAGTTTTGCTTGTAACTTATATTTTATTAAAATCCATTTCCTGGTGACTGTATACAATACATTACACTTATTTCTTCAGAAAGCAGTGTTTATTGCTATTTCACATTTGATCAATAGTAGTCACACCCTCCATGCCCTGTCTGAACAGGTGAGCCACCTGTTTTAAATAAATAAGACACTATGTTACTCAATAAAACCTCTTCTTAACCATTCATCATCAGCTGTAAATCAGTGCCACTTCAAATGATCAATTATCAAATTATCGTACTAATAAAGTATTATAGACGGCACTGGGCTTAGCGGCACCTCTCGGGCTCTGCGTCACCTAGCTCCACAATTCTGAGCTACGCGGCACAGGCTGGCACAGGCTGGCACGATCGGGCATGTTTGCTCACTGTCTACCAGCTTGCCGGTTATTTTCACTTCACCCGGGCTTTCGGGCAACCGTTAATGTCAGACCCTGGTATTTAACATTGTAATTGGGGCTGGGACTGGGGCATTTAGCTTTGAAATCATGTCTTTTATTATTCCTACTAGTTTCTCCTTGTTACCTGGCTCTCTACTCCTCACCACCTGCTACAGTTGCTCTATGTCTCTGCTAGTGGCCCCTCCTCCTTCCACTGAGACAAAGAGACTGTATGACTGACAGGATCTCACTCTCTTCGTTCTGCTGTGGAACCAACGCACCCATGTGTTGAGAAAGATGCACAGGGTGAACCCTCTTGTCATCCAGCCTCTTTGGTACAGAGAGAGAGACGAAGAAAACAAGCACGCATGCGCATGGTGATATATCAAGGCTGGAAAAACGACCAACTTTGTTTTCATTTATCGCACAATAAATTGATTTATTTACTACGCTAGAGGTGGGCGATATGGCCTAAAATTTATATCACGGTATAATTTGAACCATAAACGGTAGACCAGTGGTTGCCAACCCATCGATCGCGATTGACTGTTAGATCTTTGAAACATTCCCTGTCGATCCCAAAAATAATGGGGATGGCTAGTTTCTACGTCACAAATCACTTCTGGGTCCGCCAGTGTAAACTGTAATGGTTGCAGCCTGTCTGTACCGCTGGATTGAAAAATGCCTGGTGAGGCTATGAAGACATGGAATACATCATTTGAAAGGAGATACTGAGAGGATTCGTTCCCAATTTAAGGTAAGCTGATCGATTACATCTCACGTGCGACATTATCGCGAGCCACTGGCGCGAATGTAAATAGATAGCTGCAGCCAAAGAGCCAGTCACCTTTTTCACTGTCACTCTAGCTAGTCAATTAGTGACCATGGTCAGTTTACAACTAACACAAACCACTGCTACCCTGCTGAAAAAACAGCTTACACTGGTGGCTGGTTAAACTGGCTAGCTGATAAACTGTGTTTATTTTAGGCAACATAAATAGCTACTAACACTGTACATTTGTCTGTTACGTTGTAAACTAACCGTGGTACTTACTGTATTTTCACATACTTCACTTACTTGCTAACATACATAATTAAACAATTGTTCACGTTACCCAGGTACAGTACAGTTAGCTTTATTGCTGACACCCTTGTTTAGCTAATGTTGCTTTCTCACCTCAACCTCATACACCGTCTTTTTCATGGAAGCCTGGACTTTCCCTTCCAGGCTGCCACCTGCCGTGACACAAACATGTACAACTCTGTTGGAGTTGTAAGAGTTCAGTCCCTTTTTGACAGAGTTCGGGAAATTGGCAAGTATGATTTGACCATGAAAAAGGTGACTGGCTCTTTAGTTGCAGCTATCTCTATTTACATTTGCGCCGGTGGCTCATGACAGCATCACGCATGAGATGCAAAAGTCTGATCAACTTACCTCAAATTGTGGACGAATCCTCACAGTTTCGCCTTTCAAACGGTGTATTCCATGTCTTCATAGCCTTACCAGGCGTTTTACAATCAGCGGTATAGATAGGCTGCAACCATTACTGTTTACATTCGCAGCCAGGGTTTGGACACGGAAGTGATTTGTGACATCACACTAGCCATCTCTCTACCATAAACAAAATACTGTCCTCATAAGTAGAAAATATGTCAAATGCCTTATTTTTTGTGGTGAATAGTGAAACTAGAATTGAAGTTGAAGTCTTTTTACATCCCGTCTGGGGGGGGTTTATTAATTGATGATAATGTCCAGTTTTCCTTCTGTGTGTATTAGCGTGTGCACCCCTCCCCCTCTCTATTTACATAAAATGGATCAGTCCAGCTGCATGATGTTTTTTCATTCCGAATTAATTGTTCGGAATTAAAAAACATCATGTAAACGTGGCTAATGAGACATAGTTTGTTAGGTAATTCAGCACTGCTTTTCTGTATCGGATCGGTTTTGGTGGATACTAAACCTCACGTATCAGTATCTGTATCGGAAGTGAAAAAAGTGGATCGGTGTATCCCTTGTGTCAATCGTTTTGAAGCAAAATTCTTTCCACCATTAGTATGGATATGGTCATTGTACCAATGAAACTGGTTCATAAGTAGTTTTTTTATTGCTTATAATAACCAACATTATTCCCTGGAAAGACAGTGTTATCGATGAAAGTGTTGTAGCATGAGTGTGAGGCAGAATTATTTTTATATGTGACTTTGTTCTTAAGTGAGGTGTTTTTCTTTGTCAGTGGGCCACTGTGGAAATCCCCTTTCTCTTAATCTTTTCCTTCAGGTCTTCATCTTACCCGCTGTTTATTTCATGTTCACTCTTTCTGTGTGTCTTTCTGTATTAGTGCAGGCAAGATACTGTGCTACAATAGTTCATTGTAATTTTAGATCATGCTTTATTCTAATAGCTACCGTATGCATGAGATGTAATATATCCAATAAAACAAAATTTCAAACTTGAACTCTCAGAGAAACATGGTAGGTTGATCTCTCAGGCCAGGCAGCTCAAACACAGTAGACTGGTTCATTCTCCACTGTAATAGCCTTAATTTAACCTCTGTGAGTTTGGGGGAATCATAGGACAGCTGCTGAGGGCTTTGAACTATAAGCAGCTTTGATGTTAGCGATGAGCTAGACTGATAAAATAACTACATGTCCACACCCATAGCCTCCATCTGTTAGTACCTGAACTGAATGAGGAAGTAATATCTTCGTTCAATGATTCAGTCAGTTCCACTTACCTACCTTCACTTTATTTAAAAAAAACAAAAAAAACAGAAAATGCATATTTAGTTTTTCACAAAGATAAACACATTTTGACACACAAAAATGGAATAAGTGGAATAATAGACAAAAGAACATGCATCAAATACAGTACAAGGCCTTAAGTATTTGGATGGAAATATTATCATTCTTTTAACTCTACTTCTTCCACTCTGGATTTCGAATGAAATGGTGAGTATAAGTGCTGACTGATCTCAATCCACCAAAACATTAAAAAGCCAGTAGTGTGTTGTTTGGGTGCATGCACACAGAGCAGCCCTAATAATCTTTGTTTTCCTTTTTGTGAAGTTATCAGCACTCTAACGACACAAGACATTGGGCATTATTGCCCTGTTTTTTTCTCTTTCGCTCATTACTTACTTACTATTTTGCCTTCCCTCCTGTCCCTTCCTCTTTTACCTTCTATGTTTCTGCCACTGATAAAATCTTATCCTTATCCTTTTTGCAGACTGTACCCAGTAGTAAAGGTCAAACAGTCCTTTGTGTTGTGTGACCGAGCACTGTGGAGAGGAAGGACATGGGATGGCATGTCCAGTAGGCTAAAATAACAATTGACTTGATTAGCTCTCAGTTTTGTCCATTGTTTTGTGATAAGGCTCAGACAAAATATTATTCCCTCAAGATTAACAGTGGTAAACTGTTTTTGCAATGACTAAAGTTAGCGGCTGTTAAGGAAGCGGAAAAAACATGGAAAATGTGGGTGATGAAGAAGAACTCATAGCTAAAAAGAACTCTCTTATTTGGAATTTTTTGGAATACAAGACAGATGACGTGTCACAACCACAGGTACTATGCAAGTCATACTGAAACACTTCTGAAACTGCTAGAGGAAACACAGCTTATCTCCATAGCAACCTGCAACACAACCACAAGATCTATACGAAGAGTTTAGATAAGCTAATGTTAGCAGAAGCAAAACTGCTAATGTCCTACAGACATCCATTCATCAAAGTTTTTCAAGTGAGGGAAATACATGGCTGTTTTGTCTCATCTGTTGAGAGATGAGACCTGTGAGATAAAAGGTAGGTCTGAGGGGGATTGCAGAGTTTATGATTAAAAAAAACTCTCCATAGCCCGTTGTTTTTACAAATGTATTGATAGAACAGCTTTAAGATGACTATTATTGTAGGTAACAAACTCCAAATTGGAAAACTGGAAACATTGCCGAAGGACAAATAAATTAAACTTTTTTTACATTTATAATTAATTTTCAATATACTAAATATGTCCAACCAGTTAATACTAATGTTAGATGAACTGAAGCATACTTCCTTCTGATTGTAGTCCATTTCTTCTGATTCCAGTCCATGTAACCTAAGCTCAACATTTTATTTTCTCTTTTCCTGCTGGCTTGGTGTTCAGGTAATGTGGGAGTGGAATCTTTAGTGTCTCCATCTTTTTTTTCCTATGTCTGGTTTGTGTGACAAAATGATGCAAATCATTGCCTATCCACTGTGCGAAGTCGTGCATTTTTGGCTGCATTATCTCCAACATGAAACAGAATGTGTTCACCTGCTAACTCTGTGTTGCAGAGGAGTGTGCTGAATATTTCTGGCAACAATGGGGAGGAGGGAGGGACAGAGGGGGACGTGAGCAGGACGAGACATGAAGGCATCTGATTGGTTCTTTCCATTCAGACCAAATGACAGTGATTGATCAGAGTTATTACAGTCCTGCAGCTGCCACAAAGGTGTGATTCTTTTCCTTACTTTTTCTTTTTTCTTTTTCAAAGTGTGTTTCTGAACAGAATGACTACAGCTTTAAAGGTATAGTTGGTAATCTTGGAGAGCTAGCAAGATTTGAAAGTGTCACTTCCCCTAAACCTCCTCTAAGCTCCAGCCCAGAGAGCATCTGATTGGGTCTTTCTATTTGGATCAAAAGGCTGGGATTAGTCTGAGTTTTTATATCTGATACTTTTCGTTCCTTTTTATGAATGCATAATGTATTGATTACTCTCAGCTTGGATGGACCCCCCCTCACTATTTAAGTTATACATCTTGTCATTTTTTTTTCAAACACTGCAGAGTTTGCAGATCTAATACTAGGTTTCAATGTGGCCATGTTTTTGTCAACTTTTTCCTCCTCCTCCATAAATGATCAGCACTTCAAAGGTGCCATTGAGCAGTGTCAGTGAGCTCCCAGGTCACAGGATCTGCTGAGCCTAGCCTTCCATTACAGCTTGTTCAATTCCAGCTACAGGTGTGCTGCCCCGCCAACTCCCAGAGGAAGGCAGATGCTTCAAACACAACAAAATACAACCTTCAAAAGGCTGCGTGTCATCAGCATTAATTCCTGAACACTGAGGAATCAGCAGAGTACTCTGTCATCTGAAACTGACTTTGAGAGAGGGAGAGGGAGCGAGAGAGAGAGAGAGAGAGTGGGCAATAAAACCCACACTGTCATTCATACCTTCTCATTATATACCTGAGTCATAGAGAAACCCCGGAGCTGAGCTCACAGACACTGACATTCTCAACTGTTTGTGTCTACGAGTTGAGATTCGTACCACGTATTTTAATTTATTAGTTTGCTGTTACCGCATCAGTGTGTTTATGTTATAACGTTTGTTTTCATATACTGTATTTGTGTCTGTGACTATACGCCACATCAGTATAGATGGCTGTATCTTTTAACAGACAGGGAGGCCAATGTTACACCTAGAATTACAACAAGACTGACACAAACTCGACCCTGACCCTCTCTACAGGTAGCTATATTATGCGAGGCATGCAGTATGTTCAGGTACTGTATCTGCTGATGAAATATTTAGAAAAGAATATGTTATTCTCTCTTTGGTATGACCCATTTGTGGATCGCATTGATGAGCCGTTGTCAGTTCATAAATTTTAGTGTAATGCTTCATTTTTGCATATAATCCCTTGTAAATCTGAGGGTTAACTCAGCACAGTTGAATTGTAGTTACGTGAAGAGGAATTGTCCGACACGTTACCACATATTGCCCCAATGATACCCTGTGTCTTCTGACACTCCTAGCCTCATCACAACTCACACATTCAGTCACACAATGGATCATGGGTTCACATTGTACATATTTTAATGCCTCAATTTGATTTTAAAACTACAGTTACATATGTGACTGTTGTTGTCTATACCGGCCGATCACATTTTTTTACCGGCCAAATTTGAAAGCAGTGCCAGTGATATCAACCTGTTAAATGCTAGTACAGTACATCTCTGTGAGCACATACTTAAACACAGTGGTGCACTGAGCTAAAATGCTAGCACCAGTATGTTAACATGCACAAACTGACAATGGTAACATCCACATGTTTATTGGTTACCATGTTGATCATATTAATGTTGCAAATGTTAGCATGCTAATTTGCTAAATATAAAGCAACAAACCCATTGTACATTGTTGTTTTAGCCTGATGATAATGTAGTGTTTCACAAAATGTGGCAGTGGTCATCACCAAAGAAATTGGGAAAGATCCTGTCTGGAGCATTAATGTCAGACGTGTGCCCAACTTTTTCACTTCAGATACCATACCGACATTGCAACATTTTTTCACTTATTTTAGTATGGAATGTTAGAAAAGGCTTGCTCTAGTGATATTGCTCAAACAGAGAACAATATACAACAACAACAGTAGGTATGAGAAAATAAATTACATGGTTGCATAAATTTTAACCTTGAACATAAATATTCTACTATTTAAGAAATAATAAATTAGAAGACCATGAAAAATAACCTCAATAAATCCAATAAAAACTAAAAAAAAAATTTTTTTTTTTACGTGCAACTTACTGCTTGTATCAGAGTATTAGAAATTTCTGATGCTGATATAAACCAATATTTTTTTTCGATGATATCAGTCCAAGGTCCGATATCAGTATCAGATCGGGACATCCCTAATGAATGTGTTTATGACATTTTCATAAGAGCATCACTTCCAGTTCACTTTTTGTCAGAAAGAGCAACCTGATGGCAAGGCAGAAAATTTTGATTTAATTTCAACTTTATTGTCACAGTACAAGGTAATGAAATGCAGATTACATCCAACCAGAAGTGAAGAAAAGCAGTAATAAATAAATGATATATACAGTATGTAATAACAAGTAACTAGGGATGTCCCATTTTTTTTTTTCACTTCTGATCCGATCTCGACACCTGAATTGGCTATATGCTCAGCTGCACTACTTCCTGAACTTCAGATAGCTCCTTTGTTTCCTGTCTGTCATCATTGGACAAGCTGATTAATCCAGGTATGTTTTTTGTGACTCCTGAGGTCAGGCACCCCTGGATTAATTAGTTTGTCCAGTAATGGCAGACAGGAAACAAAGGAGCTATCTGAAGTTCAGGAAGTAGGGCACCTGTGCATATAGCCAATTGGATATCTGCCAATACCGATAGCAGAGCTCTGTTTGCTTTAATACTATTATTATCATTATTTTTAATTTTATATGAGGTTGTAATAAACTCCTCTATACAGGCAAATATGTGTACAGTACATAAGCATGTATGGCCCAAAAGGTAACTTTAGGTAAATACGAGATCAGAACACTGGAAAAATACCATCCTGAAAACAAATATGTAACTGTAAGGGTTTCAAATCGGTTTCCAATATTGATTACATTCCAAGACATGGTTAAACTACTAGTGCAATATACACTATTAAAAAGAAAACAGACAAAAATACCTGTCATATAAACTGCACAACACATATAAATCAACACTAAGCAGCAACACATTGTCAAACATGAGATAAAGGGTAAATTTCTCAATGCTTCCCCTCTCCAAATAAAATACAAAGGGCTGCTTCATTTGATCTGCACAAATTAACTACACTAGCCCTTGTATCAACAAGGTCCAATCCTCTGCCCAAATTAAGCTTGTCACTGGTGCCAACTGCAGTCCCATAACCATTAGATGGCATCTGCAAGAGAAGGTTTTTAAGAACAAAAAACATCTTCAAAGGCCTTGTCTCCTTCAACAGCACAAAATTTGCACGATAGCACCAAACATGGGACATTGAAACGTAGAAGAAATTTTTATTCTCTGATGAGAAAACATTTAACCTTGAGGGTCCTGATGGCTTCCATTACTGGCATGACAAGGAGATCCCACCTGAGGTGTTTCAGGTTGTGCAGAGATGTCAAACGGCAGCTGGCTATGTTGAGATGTTGCAGGGGACATCCCTCATGATTGAAGGCCATCGTCTGTGTGCTAATGACTGGGTTTTTCAACAGGACAACGCTGCAGTTCACAATGCCCGCCTGACAAAGGACTTCTTCCAGAGAAGGATCATATATATATATATATATATATATATATATATATATATATATATATATATATATATATATATATATATGTGTGTGTGTGTGTATATGTGTGTATATGTATGTATATATATATATATGTATGTGTGTATATATATATATATATATATATATATATATATATATATATATATATATACAGTCATGGAAAAAATTATTAGACCACCCTTGTTTTCTTCAATTTCTTGTTCATTCTAATATCTGGTACCACTAAACGTATAATACAATGAACACAACAAAAAATGCAGCTGGTCACATAATACTTTATGTCCTATTTGACATTCTTAAGCTTAATTGATTCCCAGGGTATATAAGAGGCCATTTCATGTCACAAGCAGCACTGCACATGCAAAGGCCTAGAGTGGTTTCCTGCTTACATTCAAGCCGTAGCACAACTCAGAAGTTGTCAGCTCTCACATAATGCCTAAAACAAAAGAATTATGTGAAGCAACAAAGGCAGCCTGAACATGGCACTACCAAATTGCTACCTGGCCGTGGCAGGAAACGTCTTTCTACCCCACGAGATGACCGTGCACTCATCCGTTCCTGTGTCAGGAATCGTCGTCAGACCTCCAGGGACCTTAAAAATGAGTGGGCACTGTCGAGAAATGTGACTTGCTCGGCAAGGACAGTTCGAAACCGACTTGTTGAAGCTGGTTTGAAGTCACACAGAGCACGCAAGAAGCCCTTCATCAATGAAAGGCAGAGGAAGGCCCGGTTAGTCTTTGCTCGAGACCACAAGGATTGGACTGTTGATGATTGGGCTAAGGTTCTCTTCAGTGATGAATCCAATTTTGAATTGATGCCCACTCCAGCCAACTTACTGGTTAGGAGGAAGCCTGGAGAAGCTTACAACCCAGACTGTCTTGCCCCTACAGTAAAACATGGGGGTGGATCAGTCATGATCTGGGGTTGTTTCAGTCTGAGTGGAACAGGGCAAATGCAATTGTGTGAAGGCCGAATGAACCAGGTCAAGTACAGGACTACCCTTGAAAACAGTCTTCTTCCATCAGCTGGAAAACTCTTTCCTGCCTCGAATGACTGGATTTTCCAACAAGACAATGCCCCTTGCCACACGGCAAGGTCAGTTAAAGCCTGGATGGAGAACCACAACATTCGCACCATGCCTTGGCCTGCTCAATCACCAGATCTTAATCCAATTGAAAAGCTGTGGAAAATCATCAAACTCAAAATGGAGAACCACAAGCCCAAAAACAAAGAAAATTTGTTTGAATTTGTCCAACAGGAATGGGCTGCTGTGACAGCAGAACAATGTCAGAAGCTGGTGGAGAGCATGCCAAGACGCATGGCTGCAGTCATCAAAAACAATGGTTATGCAATCAAGTATTAACTCTTGTGTGTATCATGTGTTTAAAGCAAACAGAAAAGAAAACATGGAATGCTTAAAAGTAGTGTTTTTGGCGGTACAATGCCATAGCTATTGATGTAAGAATTATCAAGAAAACCATGGAAAATGAATAATCCTTAGTTCTTAAATTAAACTCTCATGAGCTATTTTTGTTGTTATCATTATAATTGTCCAAACAAATGTACCTTAAGTTGAGCCAGGCATTAAAATTAACAAGAAATTGAAGAAAACAAGGGTGGTCTAATAATTTTTTCCATGACTGTATATGTATGTATGTATGTATATATATATATATATATATATATATATATATATATATATGTATGTATATATATATATATATATATATATATATATATATATATATATATATATATATATATGTATATATATATGTATATGTGTGTGTGCGTATGTGTGTGCGCGTGCTGCCTGCTCCTTCTGCTGTCTCCTGTTAATAATTCACAAACTATAGATAAGTATGTCATACAGTGTCATCACCTCATGTGATGTTGTGTGGCTTTGGAGTATGTTTTCAATCTTGTCATTACAGTATGAGAATAGGCTGTGTGTGTGCGCGCGTGTGTGCGTGTGCGCGCGTGTGTGTGTGTGTGTGTGTGTGTGTGCGCGCGCGTGTGTGTGTGTGTGTGTGCGTGTGTGTGTGTGTGTGTGTGTGTGTGTGTGTGTGTGTGTGTGTGTGCGCGCGCGTGTGTGTGTGTGTGTGCGCGCGCGCGTGTGTGTGTGTGTGCGTGCGTGCGTGTTGGCATCTGTCATTATGGTCTTAGTGTAAGCCTTTATTTTGGCATCACCCATATAAAGTAAGTAGCTGAGGCTCTTTTCTGGTGGACTTCTTTGATTATTTTACAGCTGACAGACCTGAGTCTATGATATGTTAATGTGTTTCTCTGTTACTAATAGTGACTACAGTTCTCATGAGTTGTTCATAGCTATATGGCCTATCATAGCAATTTGAAAGCCTGTCATTAAAAGAATGATGCATATGTTTTGTCCTTCCACATCAGTAAAGTGACTTTTCAGACCTCAAGCTGTTTGTTTGAAAATGTCAGTGCAATTAAGGCTGAACAGTATCCAAGGTAAATTCATTTGGAACAGTTGCTTTGATGCCTAGTCAATTTCTCTTTAATTATAATGAGTTAAAATAACAAAATAACTTGTATTGTTAAAAGCCATGACTCGACTGAAGATTAAAATAAGGTCAACCATTTTATAAGACAGGAGAAAGTGAGAGCAAAGGCAATACATTTTGTTTTCAGACCAGAAAAAAAATGCGTTTCAGGCCTTGAAGTAAAATACTTAGCCCCAGGAAGATGTAAAACACTGGCAGTTTTTGAAAACAGGTTGCATCACGTTCTTTATTATCTCATATTCCGCTACACTCAAAAAATTCTACAAAAGTAGAAAGTAGCAGTGCATTACAAGAACTGTTGTCGAAGGTTTGCCAGTGCTGTGTCAAGATTCTTCTTTTTTCCCTCGCTTGTCTGGGTACATTCCAAAACAGAATCCTTTCGTTACTTGACATTAAAAATAATCTGATCGCCCGGGGCAAGTAGAATACGCAGGCAGACCCGTAAGATAGCTCCCTTGATCTATCGGGCAAAAATTAAACATACAGTTGGGTATCGCAAAACTCCCAACTATGTAGTGCCGCAAGCTTGAGAGCAAAGACGTTTCTGAAAAAATGACGCAGGAGTGCCATTTCAAGAGCCAACACTGTCTTGCTTACATGACAGCTAAAAAGGCTGCAGACAGCACATGAACAGTGAGGCAAGTCAGGTCATCGCAAAGCCAGTTACCTCAGCGTGTCATGTTTGGATAAAATGGGCAGCCATTCAAGACAATTAACTAGTCTAAATAAAGCAATTTGTATAGGGAAGTAAAAAGGTATTTGGGTCAAGTAGATTTCTGATATTAGCATTTAATGTTAAATACTGCTTTGTCTCAATCTACTAAAGAGAAACTATTGGTGTTATTTATTTTGACTCATTCCAACAGGAAAGGCTACCAAAGTATATTTTATAATCATGCTATAGCCTTCAATCCCTGTAGTCTTTGCTGACAGCTCCTTGAAACTATATTATCTGAAACTGTAATAATAATAATACAAACTGCGGCACCCAGCTAAATTCTTTTTGTCAAGTTTGTCTGGCAAACAGTAACTAAGGTGGGTCAGTAGCTAGAAGGACAGAACATTGATGTCATTTTCTGGATTATTGTTATTATGTTTATTATGTTTTTTAAAGCATCTACACTGTGAGACTGAAACAGACTGGCAGCTTCAGAAGGAGTAGTTAAAACTGCAGGGCTCAATCCCAGCAATAAATAACACACACACACACCTCTCAGACCTGCTCATTACAACCCTGAGTCATACAGAAACTGGGCAGGTGAACTGACATGTGTATCCACACTATGTTTGTGTGTGACTATAACGTGAAAATAATATATGCTGCTAACTGTCTGGGTGGAGGTTTAAATTTGGGCATGTATGATGTCAACTCAGTGAACATATTGTCAAACCTACAGTACTTGACTAATTTCCCCTCTTAATTTATTTCAAATGCCATATGCTCCTATCTAGTTAGTCTTTGGGTGGCTAATGGAGGACACGCTGTGACATGCATGTGTTTTGAAGTTGGCTGCGGAAGAGAACCTCTCCTTAACCGATGTCTGACAGTGATTGAGATAGATCGGAGGGAAGGAAGGAAGGAGAGAGAGAGAGAGACATGAGGCAGAGCAAGAGAGCCATGGGCTATATGGGAGGGGAGGGTGTGTCTGGGAAATGGAGTTGCTTTAACATCAAAGATAACCCTGCTCAGGACACTGCAAAGACCTCGCATTAGGCTGGCAGACACTGCACTTTATCTTTGGCTCTTCCTGTTTTGCAGAGGCTTTGTCCCAAAGCATGTTTCAAAACACTGATATACATTGTTACAAATTACAAAGTCAACATCACCCTCAGGACAACAACCCACCACTGAGTATTTCTTTACATCCTGCAGGAGAGAAGATGTTGGCCATTATGTATAAGAATGATGAACAGGCAAATTTGACCTCCAGCAATTCAGTTGGTGCGATGCTAGTAGCGGCTAATATGGTATTATATGCTAAAATATGTGGTGGTCTCTTTCAGAACACGGCCAAAGTCAGAAGGCTGCACTGCCAACCCAAGTCAATGGAGGTAAAGAAAAAGAAAATGTATCCTCATCTTCAGAAGGCGAAAAGACGTCTGAGAAGGGTGAGCGTGTGTTTATGCCTCTACCTGTGTACTTCTACATTTTTAACATTTGTCTCATTCTTTTTTTTGTTGGGTGTGCTAGTTCAACATTAGTCTGTGCAACAGGTCTAGACCTCCCAAATCCATATATCTTCGCCTGATTGATGAATGGTCCCAGCTAATGATGTCAGTGGCACTAAATCACTATCAGTTTAGCAGGTTTAACACAGGCCAGATTGGCGTGCAAAAGGTTGACATGTACAAGCCTGCATAGTAGTGCATTAAGTCACAATGCTGTTACAAGGCAGCCCTTGGTAATATTTGAACTAAATTGCCTGTCACTGGCTAAGTGAAAGACTGAAGACTTTAAACAATATGTGAGCCGGAGGCTGGGGAAGATCTATTGTACAAGCACACGCTTCCAGTTATGCTACTCCAGTAAATCACCCCTCACCTAACATATTGTAAACATTCAGCATAGTTGCCTCCAGTAACATATTTGTTATTATCATAACAAGACTGTTCCTTCCCTTGCCACTGTATGGACAAATTAAATTGGAAAATAAATCTCTGTCACTTATAGGAAGTATATGCAACAATACTGTGTTCTCAACCATATTTACTTTTTATGTCCTCTTTTCATTTTTAGTCATTTGGTCAATTCTGTGTTTTTTCACGGTGAAATTCTTATTTCCAAGAAACTTCTGAGTACATTTCTGCTAAATACAAGATTTAATGTGATGCATTTGTGTGATTCTTTGTGAAGAAAATTTGTTTGACTGAACTGTCTGTGTTAGTCGAATAAGAATTTCTTTGGTTGAGGACTACCTTAAGCTTTGTTTATAAAGTTAGCCCACATTTGACCCGATTGATAGATTCAAGTAATCATGGCATAGTTATAAACGAAAAAGTACATACTGAAATTTGTGCAAATAGAAAAATAGTGTGCAGGTATGGATGACCAGACCATTCTGTGACCCAGCTGCAGTCACAAGTATTTGTAGGTCCTGACTACGTCAACATTGCATCCCTCAATGGAGCTCTGCTGTAGATGTGGGCTAGACCTCCGAAAATCCACACCACAAAGTTGTCCACCAAGTTCCCATACTCCCCTTCCTTGATACACCTCATGATTGCAGTATCATCAGAGTATTTCTTCAAGGAATCAAAGAACATAATTCTCACATCTATACCCCCCATATCTAGATGAGAATAAGCCCTGTGTAGCAGATATCACCTGGTATGCGAACTGTAGTGGGTCGAGAGCATGAAACCTGGGGTCTGAGGTGATGGATAAGGATCCATTCCTGAATCATGGTGCCTTCTTGGAGACAGGATGTTTTCCACAGTGGAGGGACCCTCCTCAGTCTTAGGCCATGTCCACACGGAAACAAAGCCTACTTCATTTTTAAACCGTCTCAGGAAATGTTTGTGTCCCCACAAAACAGCTGAAACGCTGTAATATTTACAACCAGCAAATGGGTGACGACATAATGCAGCCAACAAATGCAGCAAAACAGATAAGAAGAAATAGAGCATGCGTATAAGTGTAACAACGGAGAAAGAAACACAAGAATTAGCGCATGCGTTGGAGAGCGTTTAAGGGTATTATCCACTGTGGGAGGCGGTTTCAAAGAAGAGCGTATACGGACAAAACATCCATACAACAAACACATTGGCTTTTACTCCAAAACATTCTCTGTGTGGAAATGACCTCAGGCTCTGGTTGAAGACATTGAGGGGCTCCCCCAGCTCAGCAGCACAAGCCGGCCCTGCCAGCTGACCTGCTCACCATCACTGAAGAGGTGTCATTTTTCTTGTTTAGGAAGTTCTTGACATCACTAATCCAGGGCTTGTTGTTAGGGAAACAGCGCACAGGTTTGATGGGAACAGCAATGTCCATGCAGAAGTCAGTACACTCAAAGCAATCCCTGAGAGCCTCCACTGCCCATGACCCATGGAAGAATGCAAACACAACAATGGAGTGGGAGAACTCCCTGGCCATGTAATACAGTCCGAGACTCACCACAAGCAGCTCAATGTCCCCACAGCACTCAGTCACTTTAACAGTAACATGTCTAGGGCAAGGGGGCAGTTGTGTTCTCCAAGTGAGGACCACTTTTGCGTTCAAAAAGCTGCAATTCCCGTACGGCCGCTGGGGGCTGGCTCCGGAAGTGAGCAATTCTCCATTGACCGCAATGTTAAAATAGCCGACTTTACAGCTTTAAAAAACATATTTACAGCCTGGTACATTTTAATTTCTATTTTTTCTTCTATAACTAATCCACCTCTGTGAACACTGTGAGGGGGGTGAATTTTTTTTTTAACCACAACCGTTTTAGTGTTATTTCGGCTAAAAATTCTTGCATAAATTAGGACGTGGTTACGTTGAGTGACAGGTTCACAGACAGCTACCGGCAGTTAGCTCTTTGCTAAAGCATCGACTGAGCTAGGCTAGGCTACACCCGGAGGTCTGTGGTTAATAGGCACTTCAGTGTCTGTGTTTGGTTGCCTATTTTCATGCAGTTTGTTTCTGGCAATATGGCATGTGTGCCCGGCATGGTGGTGCAGTGGTTAGCACTGTCGCCTCATTGCAAGAAGGTACCCAGTTCCCAATGTGGAGTTTGCATGTTCTCCCCGTGTCTGCGTGGGTTCTCTCCGGGTACTCCGGCTTCCTCTCACCATCCAAAACCATGCATGGGGATTAGGTTAATTGGCTAAATTAAATTGACCGTAGGTGTTAATGTGAGTGGTTGTCTGTCTCTATGTGTCCTGTGATGAACTGGAGACTTGTCCAGGGTGTATCCTGTCTTTCACCCTAAGACAGCTGGGATAGGCTCCAGCTCCCCCGCGACCCTATGAGAGGATAAGCGGGAGATAAAGAATGGATGGATGGATGGCGTGTTGTGCTGTTGATTGTACTAATCGACCGTCAAAGGATTCTGTGCATTTTTTCGGTGTGTAAATATCTAGTACTATTTTACCCACAGACTGTATAAAATATAGTTTGCTTGGATGCTGCCACTTATTGGTATGTGTCGGCATATTTTGCCGCTGGCTTATAATGACTTTATTGCCGACTCATGGTCCCTGCTGATACAGATAGATGGATGACCAGAGTATGTTGAGTCTGTTAAGTGCGGGAATACAACCTTATTTCGTATCATTGTTCTGTTTAAAAAGTCCGACATTGCATGGACAGAGATGCTCCGTCAGAAAGCAGCTGCTGTGATGGATAACGTTAGTGGATGGAGGCAGTGTTGAAACACAGTAAATAACATGTTAAACGATCGTTTCACCGTTAAATAGTACAAATGAATTTTTCCCCCCACACAGCTCCACCAAACCCTGCAGCTTCATCTAAAAACTCTCAATCAGAAGAGGTGATTTTTAAAACACAGCAGCAGTATTACGATCTGTTTTTGCTGCCGGTAGCTGCTTGTTAGCCTAGCCTAGCTGAATAGCCTTAGGCTAGCTCAGTTAACTTGAGTTCAATGGGCGGGATTTCGTCTGGCTGACCCGTAAAGTTACCGCCTCTCCACCAAATATGGAAAGTACACGCCCACTGAAATCTAAGATGGTGCAGGTCAAATGCCCATGATAGGAGCACAAAAAGGACTCCCCCAAACCAATGGGTGACGTCACGGGTGCTACATCCATTCTTTTTACAGTCTTTGGTCTAGGGTTGCACCATCTGTTGTTAATGAACAGTGTTTTCTGCTCAACTTGGTGTCCCTGTCCGCTCTTACGGTGGTGAAACCAGGCAAATGCACTTCAGCATCAGCAGTGATGCCGGTTAGCCATGTCTCCGTATAGCACACTCCCTGTAGATTTTCTGGTTCCTCACTAAGGCCGCAAGCTTGTCTGTTTTGTTATACATTCCCTATGACAACAGATAGAATAGACGGGTTGTACCCCCACTGCCTCGCTGTATGCCTGTGTGCCTTTAGCTTACTGCCGGTTCTGCAGCCCTGATCTGGCGTCCTCGGCTCCTCCACTAAAGAAGAAACCATGCCGGCTTTCGCCATTGTCTGGAGAGTGAGCAGCTGTTCCCTTGTATAAATTACGGAGCTACTGGAAAGGCTGCCACTTGTGTTGGTGCCATCGCCAGGAGAATATGCAACAGTTAAACTATCGTTTTTTTATTAATCATAGAATTTCAATAGTTATGTTTTTTTTAATTGATTGTATGTTTCGAATTCTGTTATTGCATTTCACAACAGTTTTTAAGATCATATTACGAATACAAATCAATTATTACCAGAGTGTCTTGATTGGGAATCAAGTAAATACAAAGATACTTATTTCAAATCCAAAGATATAGCCTAAAGTAAAATAATGTTCACTTTAAAAATATAGTAAACAGAAAAAGTGCTACAACAACAGTATAGTCTTGAGGTAGGAGACAACTTCAAAGAGATTTTTTCTGTGAAATACATTTTTTAGAAGGATTATGTCGTCCCGCAATGAGAAATGTGTGGCATATTACATCTCAGACTTGAAGTACTTTGGTGATATTTTTATTCTATTTTACACATATTACATTTGTTGACTGAGCCACCTGGGAGTTTTTCAAAAACAAAACAAACCATTTAGAAGCATATTGCTGTCATCCAGATGACACATGCTCAAATGAATACTGCAATAACTTTGTCTTTGGGAGATGGCAGAAATAATTTTAATGCTAAATCTGTATTTGTCATGATTTCAAGATGGTAAAGTAGGGTTTCTTTTCAAAATGCACGGTAAAAAATGTTACATATTGTTTAAATACTATCCTTTCCTTGTGTTATTAAACTAAATGTGATGCAGCTTCTGTCTGTGATTTTATGCTGTGACTATGCTTGCACACAAACACAGACAGTGCATTGTATAAGTGGGTCTTTGTGTTCACAGCTTGCCTAAGCAGGCAGATTCTGCCCCCTGAGTAAATATGGTGAGCCACTGATAACATTAATTTGTGTGTAACAAGGACACATTCACACACCCAAACACAAATGCACACACAATGGCAGTTCAGTCAGAGTACGCTTGTAATGGAATGATAACTTACTTTGTTACTACAACATGCACTGCTTACAATATCATCACAGGGTTGTCCCAGTGTGCCAGTTGTTGAGTGGTGCTTGGGCCCCGTGTGTCTGCAGTATTTGTGTGATTATAATAAGATTGAGAGAGCTTGCGTTATACCTTGTAACACCTTGAGAACCAAAAATCATAAAAGGATATGTGATATTGACTTTTTTTTTTTTTTTTTTCTTTACCCGCAGACCCAGTTACTGGGGCTAAAAGTGTACTGACCCGGGTGATGCGTCTGGCCCAGCGGTACCTGTTGGACCCAATGGGCAGACAGAGGGCGGAAGTGAAGGCTTCTCAAACAGAGACAAAGCCCAGACAGCGCAGTCCTGCACCTGCACGAGTGTTCAAGGGTCGGACTTCAGCTTCACTCACACAAGCTCAGGTACAGCGTAATCAGTACAGTGTTACTGATGATTTCTCTGCAGCTTATTTCACTCTGAATCTTTTGAAAAGCAACTGGATACATTCTCTTCCTTCCTTCTTTGAGACTTGTGACTTTGTGTTTATACTTTTCTCCAGCTTGTTTGGTAACACTGCAGTTAAATGCAGCAGGGATAAGAAATCCATTCAGCTGATACAATGCAAGGAAATATAGTTGTGATTAGAGCGATACGATTTTAGGAAAATGTGATGTGGGATAACGCGAGTTACGAATGTTACTACGGTTCTATGAATCCTGAATGGTGCTGAAAGCACCAAATGATCCCTTAGTGCATGTGATATTCAACTATGCATACCAACAATGTCACTTGTGACCAATGGGTGACCTGAGAAAGCAATAAGTTCCAGTGTCACCATAGGTTTGGTTCCTACAGAAACTTCTTGTGTGAACACGAGAATTGTGAGTGACCGAGCGCTCTGTCATTTGGGATTCATAGAACCATTCTATTTCATCCTTGTTGACCGCCAGAAGGTGGTGGTGAAAGCATTGAATGACTTATCCCAGCTTAGTCACAAGGAATCTCAGATACCAACCCTACTGAGGAGCCTCTAAAAATTGAAGGAGTACACCCAGCGGTTTGGGAGTAGTGACCTCTACATTGTAGAAACTGGAAAAAGGGCCGGGTGTCGTCCATGAGGCAGTGCCACATATTTCCTCCAGGGGCACTCCCGTCAGGGCAGCCCAAGATGTGGACACAATCCTGATAGGGTAAAAGCGCACACCTGATGGTAGGGGACAGTTTAACACCTGGTATGAGTGGCGAATGGTATCCACGTTCCAGTGAAATACCACTCGCTTTGAGTAAGCAGAACCCTTGTTCCGTGCAGATGCACGGATGCCTGCAGCAGCTTCAACATAAAGAGCCCAAGAGCTCTGATCTGTCTCCACCATCCCTTAATGGAGGTTCAAGGCGTGCGTGCCTTATAGGTTGATTAGAATGTGGATTTGATATCATCCGGGGGATAAGGGCAATGTTTGGCCAGGGCTGACACCTGTACCATCCAAAATCAACACATTCACTCTTAGGTACCGTGGGCTTGCAGGAGTATACACTCTTTCAGAATGCTGCCTTGGCAGAGGTCTGCACTCTCTGAGTGCTTTTCTAGTTTATATATTTTTTTTAATCTGTCATCCGATAAAAATCATTACGCACAGAAACGTTACACACACACACACAGTCACACACGATACATTTTATTATTAGGTGGGTTCAGTTGATAGTTCATGTCCCAAACATAGCTAATGAGTGAATGGCACTAGCAATAAGCTATCATTTAGCTGCCTAGAGCACAATCACTACTGTCTGATCATTCAGATTTCCTTTTTTGGCAACTATCCCCAATTCCAAGCTGTTCTGCCTGATGATCACCACAATATATCTTTAATTTCCACACCTCTTCACTGTCAAGTGTTTGGGGGTTCAAAATTCCTGTATGATTTTCCAACATTTTCCAGAGGCTCGGACCATAAAAACTGTCAAAAGAAGAAATAATAGGAAATGTGGGACTGAAAAGTACACCTTTTAGGTACAACTTCAAGTGTCTGCCAGCACACCCACACACAATTGGCTAAACCCAGAAACTAATTACAAAACACATCCTTTCAGCAGCACCTTGTTGATGCTGGTTAACCACACAGACTGAAGAGGGTGGAGATTGTGGCTCAGGAGCAAGACGAGACCCAGTCTTCTGATTTATCGTCAGATAGATTTCTACTGTAGCTTCGCTCTTTTTCTTTCTCTTCTTTCAGATCAGATCCAGGAGGCGGAGCCAGCAGCGAATCGGAGCAACGCAGCAAGTAGTGCAGGGCAGCAGCAGTGATGTCACTATTGCCTCCGTCACTGTGACAGATACAGCTGGGAAAGCTGACAGGTGAGGACAAAGGTTAAACTCAGCAAACAAACATAACATGCCTGCACTCATGCATGTCAGCTCTTTCCGGAAGTGTTTTTTTCCCCTCTGACTGTGTATCATGGTACGACAAGACTTTTTTGAAACTCCATGGCTTTTTGTAACATTGCTGAAATTCAGACCTTGTGTCCATACATATATAACCCTAACAACCTGGGGCCTGTTGCACAAAAGTAGGATTCAGACATCCAGGATAAGTGACTGAGCTGGGTTCAACCAATCCAGTACAAGAGCGTTTAGGCTTAATCAGTTGCAAAAAGACCTAGCCAGGATGAGCGGACACAGATTCATCAGGCCAGGTGAAACCAATCCAGGATAAGTGCATGCATGTAGCTTCCTCTAATGGACCCCATCACCGATCACAGATTCACCGATTCACCATGGCAACGAGAGCAGCGTTCTTTTCCCCCTCTGAGGCAGAAATCCTTATGGAGGCTTGCGAAGAGGTAAAGGACCAAATCAAAAAGAAAGGAAACACTACCACAGCTATAAAACAAGGAGGCAAAGTACTGCAGACCTCCTGAATATGTAACTAGTGCACACATACACAGTGCTCCGTGAAACATCGCCATTACAATCGTGAGTTGTGTAAATGTAACTATGTAACTTCTTCATCACACTGTATTACTTGTTATACTGTATATACACTCCTGATCAGTGATTGCAAGAATTTACATTTTGCACTGTTGGATCTTCAAAAGGTTCTAAATGTTTGGAACAATGGAGCTTCAGGTTGTGCAAAGACGTCAAACGGCAGCTGGCTATGTGGAGATGTTGCAGGGGGCATCCCTCATGATTGAAGGCCATCATCTGTGTGCTAATGGCTGGGTTTTCAACAGGACAACACTACAGTTTACAATGTCCGCCTGACAAAGGGCTTGGAGCACCATTACGACTAGCCTCCTGGAACCACTAGCATCAAGCATGCCAAAACAAATTTTTGAGGAAGAATGGCACAGCTACTTATTACTGAGTCCTTTTTTAAAAATTCTATTTTAAGGGTTTTTTTTGAGACGTGGTCTTATACTTTTGATCAGCTGATGAACAGCCTATTTCAGTGTTGCTGAAATGCTGAATTCCGAGCCACATCACACAACTCTAATAAGCACTGTGTTTGTAAAATGAACGTCTCTTTCACATTTTCTTTTCGTCCATTTCATGTTACAAATTAATATTTAACGATACTCTTTAGTGGATTACTTGTTTGCCGAAATACAGAAGAAAGTTAGATTTAATCTAGTTTTATCAGCATTTTTGGTCATTAGCTACCACTGTATTTTTAGTTTCCTTGATTTTTTTCAGTTCTTCTTCATGACCTGCTTTACTCTTGTTTAGTTGTTTCACTGTTCGTGAAGTTTGTCCAATTAGACTTTCTGTAGCCCATACCGCAGAGGATCGTGTTAATGCGGTGGCAGCAGTACATAGAATATAATTGAATTTAATAATATAATTTGGACACGTTCGGCAGGTCGGATTAAAGAGCCCGTAGTTTGAATGTGATAACATTGTGTAGTGGGCAGTGGAATAGCTGAATGCTGACTGAGATAAGAGATGAGATTAAATAGACCCTGGGACATAGAATGTTCTGGAGCAGGCTAGCTCCTCTGAATAAATCTCCATGGTAACATACCATAACATATTCCGCTCTCTGCTATACTGCTTTTGTACAACCGGATCTCAGATAAATTGAGCCAGGATAACCCGGCTTAATCCCTTATCCTAGTTTTGTGCAATGGGCCCCAGGGCTCTGATCTTTTGTACGTTTCCCGGCCTCAAAAGTTTTGTTGCAAAAAGGTGGAATTTTGTTGGAAATTGTCTTGAACCTCATCAGTCTGCAGCCAGTTTGTTGCATTTGTCAACAAGTGCAAACAAAATACAGCACTAAATATAATAGCAATATCAAGATAATGCTAAAAATGTCAATAAACAAAATTTACTGACCATTTCCCAGCAAGTATAATACTTGCTGGGAAATGTTCAGTAAATGCATATTATGCATTATTCTTTATGAACAGCTTCTTCTTCAGATCAGAAGAAGGGCTGCGGGTTTTCGGAAAAAAAAAAAAAAACTAAATAGATGTTTTCTACTGTTATTGTAATATGATTTGCAATATTCGAGACAATGGCGATTTTTACATTGTTCTCATTTGAAAGCATTTTGGAATTTTCTTTTTTTTCAAGGATCCTTACTCAACAACATTTTATTAAGTTTTCAGTATATGATGTCTTGGCCACAACATATCTGCACCACAACAAAATTTAATTAGGGCCCGAGTGGACTGTGAAACAGGTCCGCAAGGGACCTATTGAAACTGTAATGTAAAATTATATTTTAACACACATTTCCCCTTCAGCAAATATTGCAATTTTGACAAATACTGCAATTTCAAGATACAGTAGGCCATACTGTGATTCAGATAAAAAATAAATATATAACTAAAAAAATGTAATCGAGGAGCCCTAGTCTGAAGGCAGCAGGACACATGCTGCTAAATTTGCAACGCCTGAGGTGTCGCATCAGATCTCAGTGCAATTATGCCGTCGTTAAATCACACGCAAACAACGCATGCTTCAGAATAACTACACACACCTCTAAATGCGCCATGCTTTCGGGTATTGTTTCTTCATCAGAAAAACAGCCAGTCCTTCAGCAGCACTTAGAATTTCACAATAGTCTTCTAATCCTCTCATTGTAATGTTGTTTTTTTTTTTTTTTGCTCAGACAGGCACACTGCCCAAAACAAAAGGCTGTCACTCTCGTGCGTGCGCGTGCGTGAGCACGTGTATGTGCACGCGTTTCAAGCATACTTGTCATTCCTCACAGACTTAGTCTTTGTGTTTAGTGGTTTAGGTTGTTTTAACCAGGCTATGGGTCACTAGGGGTCATTAAAGGGATTATCGTAATCTGGTGGCAAATTAGTGACAGAGGATGGAACTGGACAATACCAGGTGTTGAAAACACACATCATCTGAGCAAGAATAAAGTCAAACAATGACACCAAGACAGGTGAAAGATGGAACACTGCAGAAAGAGAGATGGAGAAGTACATTAGAGGCAGTTTACCTTTTTATTACAACCCTTTCTTGGAACGTGGAATCTGTAATATTGCTGTTAAGAATATAGCATTTTGCAATGCTTCCTACAACACATTGAGAGCACAATAACTGATTTCTGATTCTCTAAGAGGAAGCAGTTAGTTGAAATTCACCTTTACTCACAGCCACTGCCCTGTGCCATCTGTCTTTTCATCACTGTTCTTCATTGATTTTGATGAAAAACTCTACGGAGTCAAGGAGGGATGTGAAGAATAATTCATAAGAAAGACCAACGCAGTGCTCAGAGAATCCAAATGGACTCCAGACATTACGCTTAGAATTAAGACCAAAATGTTCAATCTTGGTTTCACCAGACTAGAGAGTCATGGTTTCATGGTTTGTAAACTTCCCCAGATCTGTACAGTACCTTGATGCAATCCTCTCTCTGAGCTCTGGAGGTACTTCTTTTGACCTTGTGGCATGATTGACTTTACCACAGGTGGACTCCAATCAAGGTGTTCAAGTGTCATGACAAAGGGATGAATGCTCAGAATGTCAGTGCAATATTTTCCTTTTAAATAAATTTGAAAAAAAAAAAAAAAAAAAAGTTGTAATTCTGGGGAATTGAGTGTAGATTTGCAAAACATTAAAGATTTTTTTAATTTAACATAAAGCCGCAACATAACAATGTGTGAAAAAAGTGAAAAAGTCTGAATACTGAAACTGCACTGTAGCTGTGGGTATTTCTTGTCTCTCCTCGTCCATTCCCCGACACACAAGGGACACAGCGACAGCAAGAAATGAGTCATCCTTGGATCAGACTTTACAAAGTGGATCCTGCGACAGAAGGGTCAAAGTTCAGGGCTCAGTGCCCTTACTTGGCCTTCAGGGTCACACTGCTGGAATACCACGGTCACGTGACATTATGCCATGACCATGTGACATATCTCGCAATACTGTATTGTCTAAGCATCTAGACTATGCCTTTGCCTCCGTTAGTATTATTGTCAGACATGTTGAATTTGTTAAGAAACTGGTAGACAAAACATGATGGGATCCACAAGGGGGGGAGCTCTCAAACAATAGCAGGAATGCTCTGTGTAACTTTGTGGCATTTGTCGCTGTCAGAATTACCCCTTCCCTCCTGCCTGCCTCATCAGATCATATGCACCCTATACACCGAGGCTATTCAATCACAGATTCAAGTGGAACCGATTTTAAAACCAGGAAATGTAGATATTGTTTCACCATATTTTTGGTCACATATACAACACAATAAAACGCGAGCTATTTATGCACAGAAATATAAGAAGGAACAAATAACACACTATCGCTCTCTATCAGTATCTCCCTTCCACTCTAACCCACACACATTCAAAACACGTTTCACTTTTGATATACAATATGTTTTGTCACATCGGACCCATGCATCTCACAGAAAACATGAAAGATATTTTTGGAAGTGTCGCTTACCTGTCTGTACATTCTGCCTGTTCTGTACAGCGCATGTACAGAGATGAGAAAGAAGAGATATGGCTCACTCGACTGCAGATTCCATATAGTTTACATATTTTGGCACACACCGATAAGGTATAACATTTTTACTTTTTACTTACTTTTGATCTTCATTGAATCCGGGACAGTGCACATTAATGAACATATATGTAAACGCGCCAGATTATAGCCACAGGCTAATTTCCTGCTAATAATCTGTATTCCCTGGGCAGGTTGATGGTACATATGTAAAACACAGAGAAATATATGATACACCAAAGTTAGTAATTCCAGTTCACAATAAGAGTACATAATAAAAAAAAAAAAAAAATCAGATCAATAACACCATCATTACTGCTCAAAATTATTGGCCACCAGGGGGAACGAGCAACAGGAAGATAATAAAGTGCAGAGTGCTGTGCAAATCTTGCTTTTCTTAGGTAAAAAGTACTGGGATGGTATTGCACATTAGGGTAAAGTGCATTGAAGTAAAATGCTTTTTTTGGGTTGCAGTGAAATGTATATGAAAGCCATATATTGCTCATCTAGATAAAATGCAGTTTGCCAGTTAAAATGCCAGGGGGGTTAATCTGTTGCACATGGGAGTAGAGTGCTGGACACGGTAAAGTGATCTGTTGCTTGTACATGTGTATATTAAGAGCAGGAAAAAAAAGAGCAAGGAGAGAAAACAATGAATTAAAAAATAATAAAAATAAAGGAGTAGAGAAACACAAGAGGTAGTAATGATAATAACAACAATAACAGTGTCAGAGTTGAATGCGGTCGCAGATTTGATTTGTTTTGAGCCACAACTCCAGGCGAACTTTAAAAGAACCAAAGCAGGTAGCTTCTCTGACTGATAGGGGTCAGGACATTCTGCCTAATATTTAGGTCTGTGTGGTACGTTTTCGGTTTTGAAAGCCAAGGGTTTTTTTTTGTTGTTGTTGTTGTTTTTTTTTTTTTTTGTTCGGTATGGAAAGAAAGAAAAACCCTCAAAATGTCTTTCATTCATTTCTTATGAATTATTGAACTTTTCCCGCCAATTGTTTTAGACAGTATAATATAGAAAAACAGAAACAATATAATCCTGCTGCTATAAATCAAATATAAAATAAAATAAATAAAATATTACTTCAACTAAATGTATTCTAAATATTAGTATTGCACTTCAATCTCGCTCTCCTATCTCACCCTTCCAGGTTGTCATCATAAATTTTTTTTTAGCCTTATGGCAAAGCGGTTGTGTAGCATGAATGAATGAGCTGCTATTCAGTATGACTAGAGGTGCTCACAGACTCAACTGACTGTGAGCGTGCAGATTTAAAGTTCTGTATCAAACGACGGCTTTTGTTCCTTTTTTTTCTTGACATACTGTGCTATTTCGGCACAGCTGTGTGCAGAACTGAACAGGCACATACCCGAAATGGTTCGGTTCAGTACGTGTACCATTACAAGCCTGCTAATATTGTGTTAGTTCCCCTTTTGCTGCCAAAACAGCCCTGGCCTGGCCCCTGGGTGTGCTATGATTTCTGGCACCATTCTATCACAACCAGCATTAACTTCTTTGGCAATTTGAGCTCCACTATCTCACCTTTTGGATTGGACCACCCAGACCAGCCTTCACTCCGTACTTACCTCACTGAACCTTGATCTACCCATGACCCTGTCACTGGTTCACCACTGTTCACCACTTTTGATAGATACTGACCACTGCAGACCAGGAACACCCCACAAGAGCTGCAGTTTTGTAGATGCTCTGACCAAATCCTCTACCCATCACACTTTGACCATTGTCAAATCCTTAGTTTATCCATTTTCCCTACTTCTAACACATCAACTTTGAGGACAAAATGTTCTTTTGTTGCCTTATATATCCCAGTTTCTATGCTGAACAGATAATTCACTTCACCTGTTCGTGGTCCTCTAACAGTGTTATGCCTGATCGGTTCATATCAGGTGTGCTGAGCCAGTGAGGTTGCCCCTGTGCCTGATGTGGCTTGACGGCCATCAGTTGGGATATGACAGCCGTGCACTTTCATAGTTTGCCAGCTGATAGCTTGTGTCTTCAGGTCATTATCTTTATAGCATATAATGACTTTGAAGTCCCTTGATCTTCATATAAGATTACTTTTTCATGGTTTACCCCAGATATTAGGTCACAAATGCCATTGTATTAAACTTGCATACATGACCCTCATGTGATAGAAGGTCAAATGATCTGAACACGTTTGTCCTCACTTTCAACTTTTAGGTCCCACTTCTCCATCTTCTCAAACATATCTGGACCTTGAACCTGTTATTGCATTCAAAGTTAACTAACAATGCAACATTTTACCAGTTTTGCCTCGTTGAAATTTTTTTTTGTCCGCATGCATATTCATGGAAGGAAACACAAAGTTTACTTTGAGTACGGGTGCATTCCAAGACCCCCTTTACAACTACAACTCCATATTGTATCTAGATATGGTTAAACCTGATATTGATTAATCTGTCTGAAAGGGCTTAGGGTAAGGCTGCAGACAGTGCTTGTGTGAGCAGCACTTATGCTTTGCAGTGCCACTATTTCACAGCCCATTCAACCAGGTTTATCCAGAAATCGAAAATGTGTATTTCTTAAGCTTAATAAAGAAGCTAACAAGGAACAACTGACAGTTTTGTATATATAATACAGTAAAGATGTCACAATACCAGAAGTTCAGTAGTCGATACCAATACCAATGAAATTCCGCAATTCTCACACAACACACATTTTTTATTATTTTTTTTTTTTTTTTTAGAAACTTTGGTCATGAACTAAGAACAAATCCCACCTAAATCATAATAGGAAAATGATCACTAAATTTTAAGTCATTACTGAATAAAATATGTGTAATTATTTATAAATCTATATTGTATAAATAATTTCCACTGTTGTGAATTTCTCTGCTATATTATTAGTATTACACATCTAATGTTTGTGTATTCAAATTTGGTAATTGTCGATTTCCACATCTGATAAACAACCACAAGGAAAGTTATTCAGGCCGATACTATAACTCTTAAACTCTCATGTGATTTTGTGTCCAGATCAGAGCAAAAGTTTAAGAGGACAGGCACAGGACCTGTTGGCAAGGCGGCCAGTCGTTGTAGAAACCACAGCCTTGTCCAGCCTATCAGAGTCAAGTCTCTACGTCTTCTACGAAGCGGCAAGAACCCGAGACAGACCGCTCCATCCTCCTCTGTCCTTCCCTCGTCCCTCCGTTCTTCTACCCTTCCTCCATCTTCCTCCATCCCATCTCCAAGTCCTCCAAGTGGGGGTCAGCAAAAGCAGCAGGACACACCCAGGACAGCACTCATCAAGTAAGAACCTAACCTAAATCTAAACCTTAATTGTTACAGATTTTTCATACAGAGGGTGAAAATGACATGCAGCAAATTATTTGGCAATTTTATTTCAGCCAGGAGTACCGAATAGTTTTCTTCTTTATTGACATCACAGAGTTGACTGAAATAAGCGGTTGTAGGGTTTCATCATTCTAGAGGAAGGTTTTCTTTTCACAGCCAGTACACAGAAACATACAGATATGCACGTATTATGGCATATAGACAGTAAACAAAATCAGTCACAGCTCATTGATCAGTGTCATTTGCTATGTGCGAGGCGTGTGAGGGCTCTGTGGTAATCAGGTGTGTAGGAATGCAGATGCTTTTTGAGGCAGAAAGTATGGTCACAGTTTTTTGTTGGAAACAGTTACATGGGAGAGGAGTTTAATGAGTTTGCTGGACTTATTTATATGTTGATTCCAATGATGTGTTGATCTTGTCTGCGATGAGTCAGATATATAGCTTAACAAATGAAATCAGACAGTAAATACTCGTATTTTCAATTACTTGATGCAACATCGATCCACAGAGCATCATGCTGTGTGTTTATTGTTCGGATTAGTATTGCTTATAATTATCAGTGCAGACAGTACAGTAAGTATTTGACTGTTTTTACACTGGCTGACAGCTTCGCCAGAGGTACAACCAACTGTGTTGTTGATGGAGGTTTATGATTACTAGGGGATGAAAAATGCACTTTTATGTGCCTACTTATTTTCCAACAGAACAGTAAAGCATTTTAATGTTAAGGTCACTATTGTTTTGTTAAATGGTTGAGTTGTATTTTGAATTTACGCACCATACAAAACACATTTGTACAAACATTTATTATTAACTGGTATCAATCATTGTCATCACACACAGTGATGTGTGTGTTGCTGCACACAGTTGCTGTGGCAGTAGGTCATATGATAGGAGAACCTTACTGATAATTGGCAAGATCAAACTTGCCAAATGTGCCCTTTTATTGACAGGTGACAGATAAGTGTGGTAAGTAGAGCAAACCACATCACACACTGTAGCTAGCGTATCGAGTTTCACACTGTCAGAGCAGCCACTTGTAAGTCTATGTTAATCTGGTTTGAGGCTGTTTGTAGGAAGTGTTCTTAATTCACAGACAGCGACGCCCCACATCTAACACCGATCAAATCAAAAGCTGCCAGAGTCTGCTGTTTGTTTTCCCAATGACTTTTTAAAATTTTAATTTTGTTTACATTTTTCACACAATGCAAGTACAAGGTACATGCCTTTTACCATGTAAGAAATAACATACAAGATCATACAAGCCAAGACTGGACTAAGTGGACGAGAGGCAGGACAGGACTAGACAGAGAACACAGTTTCGTGGTTTTGTTATCACAAAAGAAAATAATAAATGAAATAATGCCAGTAATAATCCCAAAAAATAACAACAAAACCAGTGGACTAAGAGGAGTTATTGTACTTGTATAGCGCCTTTCTAGTAGGGGTGTAACAGTTCATCTACTACATCGACGTATCGATTTATATTCCTGTGATTCAGCTACATCGATCTGTGCTCAGCAAGTTGGCCTTCTGGACGACATATATTGATAAAACGTTGTTTCAGAATGTAATCAATTGATTGTATTGATGCCAGGAAATGATAAAGACGTTAAACTTTACTCGATTCAGTCTGAAACGTCATCACCAAGCGTCAGCAGACAACAAAACACAGCAGATGGCAAAGGAGAAGTAAGCGAGCGAGAAATTTTCAAGCCACCTTTGTGGTCCAGTGTTTGGAAACGCTTTGGCTTTTGTAAAGGCAGACATATTTTAAGTCATTTGCTGTTTGTAGGATATGTAGAGGCCAAGTTAAATACAACAGCAGCATGACAAATCTCTCCAACCACCAACTAAGGCGCCATGGGATTACACACAACACTCACCGTCCAGGTTCAGCCACTGCTCATTTAACCTAGAAAGGTGTTTGTTGCACTTTATTTTTTATATTAATTTTGTGTTTGTGTTATTTCTATGTTGAAAACAACAGCAAAAGTAGCAAGTAAACCTACTGTTGAAATGCTGGTTGTACTAGTAGACTTGTAGTTCTCTTGTCTCGGGTCTGTCAATGTCTCGGACTGGTCGAGCGTCTCGAAGGGATTTGTAACCTGTAATATCCAGGCATGGGCAGTCATTGATATTTTATTGTATATTATACACTATATTGCCAAAAGTATTTGCTCACCTGCCTAGACTTACATATGAACTTCAGTGACATCCCATTTCTAATCCATAGGGTTCAATATGATGTTGGTCCACCTTTTCCAGCTTCAGCTCCTCTGGGAAGGCTGTCCATAAGGTTTAGGAGTGTGTTTATGGGAATTTTTGACCATTCTTCCAGAATCACATTTGTGAGGTCACACACTGATGTTGGACGAGAAGGCCTGGCTCTCAGTCTCTGCTCTAATTCATCCCAAAGGTGTTCTATCGGGTTGAGGTCAGGACTCTGTGCAGGCCAGTCAAGTTCATCCACACCAGACTCTGTCATCCATGTCTTTATGGACCTTGCTTTGTGCACTGGTGCACAGTCATGTTGGAAGAGGAAGGGGCCAGCTCCAAACTGTTCCCACAAAGTTGGGAGCATGGAATTGTCCAAAATGTCTTGGTATGCTGAAGCATTCAGAGTTCCTTTCACTGGAACTAAGAAGCCAAACCCAGCTCCTGAAAAACAACCCCATACCATAATCCCCCCTCCACCAAACTTTACACTTGGCACAATGCAGTCCGACAAGTATCGTTCTCCTGGCAACCGCCAAACCCAGACTCGTCCATGAGATTGTCACATGGAGAAGCGTGATTCGTCACTCCAGAGAACGCATCTCCACTGCTCTAGAGTCCAGTGGCAGTGTGCTTTACACCACTGCGTCCGAGTTTGCATTGCACTTGGTGATGTATGGCTTGGATGCAGCTGCTCGGCCATGGGAACCCATTCCATGAAGCGCTCTGTGCACTGTTCTTGAGCTAATCTGAAGGCCACATGAAGTGTGGAGGTCTGTAGTGATTGACTCTGCAGAAAGTTGCCGCCTCTTTGCACTATGCGCCTCAGCATCCGCTGACTCCGCTCGTGGCTAAGTTGCTGTCATTCCCAAACACTTTCTTATAACACAGCTGACAGTTGACTGTGGAATATTTAGGAGTGAGGAAATTTCACGACTGGATTTGTTGCACAGGTGACATCCTATCACAGTTCCACGCTGGAATTCACTGACCTCCTGAGAGCGACCCATTCTTTCACAAATGTTTGTAAAAGCAGTCTGCATGCATAGGTGATTGATTTTATACACCTGTGGCCATGGAAGTGATTGGAACACCTGATTCTGATTATATGGATAGGTGAGCGAATACTTTTGGCAGTATAGTGTATGACTGAAAAATGGGCAAAAATGCTGGCACAAGGCACTTAAGATTTTAAAAAACGGCTGGCACTCAAAGAGTTAGTAATTGTTTTCAAAACAACCTATAAACATTATTCACATGGCTTGGTAATGCATTTATATATGTGTGCAACAATGAACTGTGACTAAATGTTTTGTTCATGTAATTTGAACATACTTTTATTGCTTTTGTCTTTTATCAGTTGAGCTGAGATATGGTATAGAATTTATAAACTTATTGTTTCATATTGCACAAACTAATGATAAAATGGCTGAGCTCATATCATTACTAATTATAAGTAAACTTTATTAATTGATTCAATTATTTGTTAACAGTAAAATAGCTACTAACTGAGTGGAATTAACTATCAATATACCATTTTTTAATGATGGTTTTTCTTCCTGTTTCCAGTACCCCCTTGTACATGGATGACAAAGCCGTTGTTTAATGATAACTGAAACCTGTCAGTTGAGTGTGTGTTTTTACGACGCACACAATGCCAGGACGATATGAGACTGGTAAATAATTTACCACACATTTTTTTCAGCCAGTCATGCTAATATTTTTTTCTCCAACGAGTATTTGACGTTATTAAATATCAGAATTTAAACAGTGTGACTCCTGAGTTGTTATCCAACTCATTGGTTTGTGTCACGCCTGTGTGTAAACAACAAAGGTAAATGGATCACACCGATGTGTTAATATCCTGCTGTGTTTTCCATAGCATTTTACAGCAGGGCAGGGTGGGGACACCACAGCACAGAAATAGACCTGTAGTTTCCTGTTTAGTAGGTTACACACCTTCTGTACAACTTGTCCCTCCCAAGAATCTCATGGGAGGTACACACATCTCGACTAATTGATTGAACAACATTATTTTATACGTCTATGTATTCCTGTATACAGTATATTGACTAATTTATGACTGAGGAGGTATGCGCGTGTGTGTGTGTGTGCGTGTGTGTGTGAGGCAATACAACTGACATGCACAGGAAGATGAGCTAAGCCGACCCGTCTTCACTTACATCACGGCTGGACAGTATGTGCCAGCCAGAGGCTCTGACACACCCGGCCTGAAATGACTTTTTTCCACTTTCTGTAGCTATTCTCATGCAGGAGGATAGATTAGGGAATAGAGTTGGGAAAAAGGAGGAGGTGAAAAGGATGGAAGTCTTTCTGCCACAGATCATGGCTGCACAATATTAGGAAAACACAATTATGCAATAACGTTATTGAATACTGCACTGACTACGTTATTTGTGATAAATAAACAAATACTTAAGTGTACAGTATTTATTTCTTTCTGCTGTCGGTTTGTTGCTAACATAGATCCAAGGCACTGAGAAGTTTATGAAGGAACTGGAAAAAATAATATTTTTAGAATATTTCTCAAAAAGAGTTAACTGTCGTTAGCAGTTTTGCTTTTGTTAACTCTTTGGAACTCTTCGAATAAATCTTTGTGGTTGTGTTGTAGGTTGCTATGGATAAGTTGTGTTTCCTCCAACTGATTAGTGTTTTAAATTCAGCATCATGAATTAGTCCAGGGCTCTAACTAAACCTTAACTGAAATACGATATAATAATTCCCTTGTTTTAAAATGATATGCGTCATTTATTAAATGTGATAAATATTTCTATTGTATTTGCATTTCACTCTCATGAGGTCACAGGACAGCCCTGTCACAGACAGACTAAGAGATACACTGATCACACACCATGAGTAATCAGAATAATTTTATTATGTTTAGAATTATTAAATTGGATTATCAAACACATGGGTAAACTAAAAAAGTATTCAGAGAGTGCAGCCCTCTGCCAAGGCAGCGGTGACTTTTTTTATTTATTTAAAGTTACCCCCGCCACCAAGGAGGTTATGCTTTCACCAGGGTTTGTTTGTTTGTTGGTTTGTTGGTTTGCAAAGTAACTCAAAAAGTTATGGACGGTTTTTGACGAAATTATCAGGATTGGCTGGAAGTGGCCTAACTTAAAACTGATTAATTTTTGGTGGTGCCGTTGAATCGGATCCAGATCACCACCATATATATATATATGGAAGTAAGTGGAATTTCTCCTTTTATAAGATACTTTTGCGCACACACTGATAAAGAGAAACACATATTGTCTCTCTTTAGCATCTCACAGTGCTCCTCACAGAAACAGGGTGTGTGAGGCTTTTTAATTAAATCTAATCATGACATGCTCACTCATCAGTATGCCTGAGTGTTTGTTTTGAATCTCTTGTGTTACATTATCAGAAGACAGATATACTCATGGGAAATAATAGTTTATAATTGAGGGCTCTGCTTTGTGAATGAACTAGCTAATAACTCAAGCTGGCTTGAACTTGCAAGATGTAATTTTCTGCCACTCAATCAACAAATGGTGGGGTTTGGCGAAGTGATGAAACAGTGTGGGATCACAGGAGACTTCACAACTATTGCTGTCATTGCCGTCACCTTCTCGCTGGTTAGGATTCCTACCGTGTTTATGGTTCAAGAGCCGGTAGCCAAATTCCACAGAGGTCTCCTCCTCTCTAAAACAAATATGCGGTGATTAAAACTGGTAAAAACACAGTGTAAATATTTTTCATATTAAAAATTGTTGTTTTTCCAATGCTGGTCTGTAGACACTGAATGTAAGTGACAGGTGACTAAATGTACATACACAAATGCACACACACGTATATACGTTGTGTATATATGTGTGTGTGTGTGTGTGTGTGTGTGTATACACATACAGTGGGTTGCAAAAGTATTCATACCCATGACCAAAACTAAATTTCTCAGAATAGAATAAAGCAAAAGTGAGTTTCACCTTTTCATATGAAAGGAAATAGCACAAACACAACAATCCATCACTGTTTTTGTTCGTAAGCACTCTTTACTATGAATCGATTGCATAAGTCTGTATTTCATTGTTGCAAAAGTATTCACACTAAGTCATTAAGTCACAATCAGTACTTGGTTGCAGCTCCTTTGGCAGCAATAACAGCTTCCAATCGCTTTGGATAGCCAGCAATGAGTTTTGCACAATGGTCCTTGGACTGTTTCGCCCATTCTTCTTTGCAATACTGCTCCAGCTGAGTCAGGTTACTTGGTGACCTTCGGTGGACAGCAATCTTCAGATCCCTCCACAGGTTTTCTATCGGGTTGAGATCTGGGCTTTGACTGGGCCAGTCTAGAACCTTCACTTTCTTCTTCCCTGAACCATTCTTGTGTCACTCAAGCTGTATGTTTTGGATCACTGTCCTGTTGAAAGGTGACTTTCCTCCCAAGGTTCAGGCTTTTTGCAGACTTGAAGAGGTTTTCCTCCAGGATGTTGATGTATTTTGCACTATTCATAATCCCTTGCACACGGACAAGCTCACCAGGACCGGAGGAAGAGAAACAGCCCCACTGCTATAGCATATGCATATGTTCCCACCTCCATGTTTCACGGTGGGGATGGTGTGAGCCGGATCATCAGCTGTGTTCTCTTTGCGCCAAACATACTTCTTAGTGTTCAGGCCAAAAAGTTCTATTTTTGTTTCATCTGACCAGATCACACATTCACACATTGCAGGAGTGTCTTTCAGAAGTGTGGTGGCATACTGCAAACGAGCCTTGCGATGTTGTTTCTTCAGATATGGCTTCTTCTTTGCAACACGCCCATAGAGACCTTTCTTGTGTAAAGTGACTTCTTCAGGTCTTCAAGAGTGACGGAGGGGTTTGCTCTGGCTTCCCTGAGCAATTTCCTTTTGCCATGATCTTGGAGGGGCGCCCTGTTCTTCAGGTTCACAGTGGTACCATGGCGCTTCTGGACCAGTGACGCAACAGTACTTTTTGGCACACTGAGTGAACTTGCGATGGCTACATAGCTTTGCCCATCTCTATGCTTCTCTACAACTTTCTTGCTGAGGTCTTCCGAGAGCTCCTTGGACTTCATGACTGTTGTCTGCTGACAAGCATGGGATGACTGTGGACAGGTGACTATTGGGCACTATTTATAGGGAGAAATCAAGCCTATACAAGTCACAAGTGACTGAATACAGTCCTGTGACACTATGAGGCAATAGTTTATAGCGTGCAATCATTTTCAACTCAAAATAACATCTTTGTTGCAAGGGTGTGAATACGTTTGCAACAATGAAATACAGACTTATGCAATCTATTCATAGTAAAGAGTGCTTACGAACAAAAACAGTGATGGATTGTTGTGTTTGTGCTATTTCCTTTCATATAAAAAGGTGAAACTCACTTTTGCTTTGTTCTATTCTGAGAAACTGAGTTTTGGTCATGGGTATGAATACTTTTGCAACCCACTGTATGTATGTAGGGTCCATTCTACAATCTTGTCTTGTCAGACTAAACAAAATTTGTGCCTGAGGAAAAACAAGAACTTTCCGTGAACATAAAGTTATAGGCTACATAGTTGTTTGGACCCATGTGTGAGCACACAGATAGAAGCTGATCATTGTGTGCAGGACTCACACCTGACTGACTGACACCCCCCCTGCATACTGCATGAGTGTGTGTGTGTGTGTGTGCGCGTGCGCGTGTGTGCGTGTGTGTGTGTGTGTGTGTTGGCTGAAGCTTGTCATCTGATCCTCTGGTGTTGTATGCCGTGTGTTCAGCAGTGTGGGATCTGCTCTACCGTCCTGTACTCAGCTCTAAACTCTGCCCCCCTGGGGAAACGTTTGTATACACATGTTAACATTTGAGACATTGACTATGTGATCATGTGCTTTTGCAGCTTGGTTATTCACGCGTGTGATGATGTGCTTTTGAAATGTGCATGCTTCATGCACTGAAACACAATGCAAAATAAATTCCAGGTTTGGCCATATGCAAGAAAAAAAAGTAATCAGGCAAAATTAAGCACTTGCATGAATGTACTAGATACACACACACACCGCCATGCCATTGTTAAGCGAACTAAGATGCAGGTGCTGTGGTGTTATGTAACAGGGTAGTGCGGATACAGGACGGATGAGCGATCAAACACACACACACAGAGCTCATCCTATTTAAAGAAACAAAGGGACGGTGAAAGGAGTGTGTTGGTGCTTAGACCAGCCAATTTATGCCTTCATTCCCCTGACTGCCATAAGCAGAAAGAGGTTTTTATATAAACAGTCATACAAGCAGCTATTTAATTTTATTATGTCATAATTTCTATAATACACTGCTTTTGCACTGAATAATGTATGCAACATTAAAGAGAAACTGCTGTATAGCGTGTTAATCATAACTAGCTAACTTCGCAATCACCACTTCTGTGTATAACTGTAATTGTGTATAACGAGGAAGCATCCTAAAGCTTTCAAAATATGAACTGATGAGTGAAAAATACACGAACATTTCACGAGAATCATTTCAAATACTTGTCCAATTGTCCACTAAGGTGCCGTCCACATGACAACGGAATTCTGTGAATCCGCCAAATTTTAATACCGATTCCGCCTTGCGTACAGACGGCTCCGGCGTGGTCGGAGACTCAAAACGGTATTTTCTGACAACGAGTTCCAGAGTGAGAAGATCTGATAACGCCATTTCGGAGTTGCAGTGTGTACTTGGCGTTGTTGCTAACGATGACGTCACGTCATCACTGACCAGAAGCAGTTGTAAACAAGGACTTAATATGCATTCTCATTGCATTCTTTCGTTCTTTTTCGTGGGTCTCTGTGTTTCTTTGCAGCGCCACCTATCGGCGTGGCATATGTATTACATCCTTGTCACTCGTTATCACATTGCCATGTAGACGGAAATAATTCCGGCAACGCTTGTAAAAACGTTGCCGGAATTATTTCCGTTGCAGTTGTCGTGTGGATGGAGCCTAAGTCCACTGTAAATATAGAAGTTAGCTACCTGGATGAGCTCTAAGTCACACAGAGAGAGCCTAGCTGACTGTTTGGTTAGCCAAGTGGCAAACTACCTATTAGAATGCAGTATTAATAAACATATACGCACTATATAGGACCATTTTTAGACCTTTTTTAAATATCTACCAAACCCCCCCATTTTTAATGTCCTTTATATGACATCATATAAACATAATCTAGCCAAACTGTCTAGCCGTACTGTTAGTGTCATGTAGCTGTAAATCTAGAAATTAGCTAACAGGAGTAGCTCTAAATCGCTAACTGCACAGACTTGCCAGTCAAGCCAGCTGTATATATTTCCGTTTAAGCTTGATTGTTTTAGATTAGTGTGAGGGGATGAGAGGAAAAACACTTAGTGTCATGTAGCTGTCCAGCTAGCATGATGGAAAATGTCACATTTCAAGTGATTTGCCACGTTCATTGTTGCAGAATGATGTGCATATCCTTTATTACAGTACATGATTAATCAGTGAATAGTTGCAGATCTATTGGGGCTCAAATGACCCATTTTTCAATGCATAGATCTTTAGCGAAGCTAACAGCCTCATCTGCTGCACTTCCTATTCTATGATAGACCTTGTACTCTGAATGGAGGTTGAGTTTCCATTTAGCCACTATTCTGCTGTTTAAAGACTGTGGCGGAAAATGGAAGAAATTGATTGGTTCCAACCATGAACGCTAAATAGTGATCCACAGCTAAATTTGGACAAAGAGAAAGTGGCATGGCCATTTTCAAAGGGGTCCCTTGACCTCTGACACATATATGAATGAAAACTCTATCTCATTGGATTCAACAGATAAACCTCATTATTGAGTTGAAAAAAATGTAATAAATCACAATTTAACTCAATATATCTAATCGACAGGCTGAACTGTTGTGTTGGAGACTATTCTCTTGACAGTACACAGGACACCACTCTAATCTTAATCATTCATGATGCCACTCCAGATTTCCCAGCAATACCCAGCTGTTGTTTGGTGTTTGGTGTGTTATTGTGTGTGCGTGTGTTTAAGCTGACTGCCACTGCAGCGGGATTTACCCATGTGAATGAGAACGTTCTTCAGGTCACATCCAAGAGAAAAAGCAAGACTCACACACTGATATCCCACACTGTGGTGTTTGTTTGGTCAAAGACTCAGCCTCAGTACTCACATAAACACACACACACACACACACTTTACTTCCTCAAGAAAGTGTCAACCCTAAACCTGAAAGGTTAGAAAGAGAAATACAATAGCAGCAGTGGATTAACTCTGGCTGAACTTTATTTCACCCTTACTTTTTGGCATTTGGCTACAGTTTGTTTCAAAGTGGTCTTGTTATGTTTTCATTTATCAATCCACAGAATCTTGTATTATACTGTAGCTCTTTAGTCATTGAATAGACTACTGGGATGTTTTAAGCCCCATTTTAAACCAGACTATTACTACTTTATTTTAATATGAGCACTTCAGTAAACCCTTATTATTCTTATCACATAATTATAGCACATTTCGTACAGATAAATAGAGTTCCAGTGGTTAAGTTTTACTTGGCGAGTGGTTCGGCCTCAAGGCAGAGGCACAGCATAAATGAATGGCAGCTCTAGCCCACGCCTTGCTGTTTACCTAGAAAGGTGAACAAAAGCTAACAGGTATAAATGTAAAAGTGAGTGAACCATGAATGGACCACACCTCACTGTTTTTCTAAGAGATGAATGGAAAGGTTTCCTCACATGTGAAGGGAAGGATAAACTGAATAGTTAGGAAATAAATTGCTCTGAGGTATGCTCATTCTTTTTCCCCCAGTGCAACTAATGGAAAATATAGATTTCAACAAGAAAAAATGTCATAAATTGTCACTTATCTGCAATATTGATGAAAGGGTAGGTTTGAATGCTCATCATTGCTGTGCAATGAAAAGGTCAAAGTTAATGACAGGGATAAGGCCTTCGAGGTTGAAGGCCAGTTTATAGTACTCCGTAAAGTGCCGTACGTAGAGATGAAGAGCCCTCTCCGTCGCCGGAGAGCCTGACGGAGAGCCTCTCCGTCGTCTCCGGGCGCAGGAATTTTTTTTTAACTGTCCGTCAATCCGTCAAGGGAAGACGGAGACGACAAGGGCTGTGATTGGTCCTCTAGTTACACCCTGCTGTGAAATGCAGCGCCTCTCCATACACAGAAACAGAGAGACAGGTCGCCTTCACAGCAGCACAGACAGGACAGGAACTAAAGTATCTATTATCCTTGTGAAAGGCAAATCAAACACATTCAACCTGCTCAAAAATCTATTTAATTCATTTAGTAATTATGGCTGGGGTATATTTCCACAGAACATACCGAAAGTTGTTGGTTTGCGTTCGCTATTATCCGATTTTGTGTTGAAAAGGAAGAGGAGCTTTAAAGACTGAAAGCAACCGATGTTTTTCTCTTCTGTCTCCCTCATAAATAATTAAATCATAAAATAGTATTTTCCCCTGCTTTTATCTGCGATATTAAGGCGAATTGCTTCACTTTCCGAGGGGGTGCATTTCACGGCAGGGCTGCACAACACGCATCATGACGGAGAAGTGCGAGGGCTCGAGGGGTCTCCGTAGCTACGGAGTCGGATGACGTATTACGCAGACGGAGAAGTATATTCCAGCCTTAAAAGTATGAAAGTGAATAGCTGAGATAAAAGAACAGTGCAGATTCTAAGTCTTCTAGTGCAAAGGGAATGAGGATATTCAGTGATTTCTATGTCACATTCTCATATTTCTGAATATCAGCAGTGAATTGCGAGTATGGCATTCTCTAGAGCAGCCTTTCTCAACCTGTGATGTGCGCACCACTGGTGATACTTGGTGCAAAAAGGTGGAGAACCACTGCTGCAAAGGATTAAAATGTCAAAGTTCAATAATGATGTTGTCAGAGCTGTTTTGAAATGGTCAACATCACTTAGCAAGACCTGCAGTACAACCTCTGCAACCATACTTGCCCATGCATGACTTCTTTGGTGACCTCAGTTAACCATTGCAGTTGGCTTTGCTTTGTTTTGGTGTGGGAAAGATGTGGGGATGTGGCGGCATGAGCTGACATGATCTGACCATATGGTGGGAGAGAATTAGTCCTGTGAACCCTCATTGAATGAAGAATCACAAAGATGCAGAGTCACATCCCTCTGGGACATATGAAGGTTCAACATTGTGATATTTCTACCTGTTCAAATGGATGTTTTCAAGATCTTAGAGATTGAGACGTTTCAGTCATGTAAACGTGGAAGCTTGCAGTGGATAGCCTCTCCTTTTCCTTTGTCACTTATGAACTTGTTCACTTGTCATCATCACACATCCTACGTTTGGAAGTTATTGTAGGTCGTATGTTGAGACCTGACCAAGTTCTACTTGCTAGATGTTTGTATGCACCCAACAACAAGATGTTATACCTGCTAAGCAGCACCACGGTAGACTTTTCCTTAAGCACATGTTACCATGCTCATGTTGGCATTTAGCTGAAAGCATCACTGTGCCATGGTATAGTGATAGCATATTGATGCCTTTAGTATTTAACACAAAGCATTGCTGCCATGATATATTAATATCATAGAAAAACACTTTGATGCAAACCTGTTTGCTTTAAAGTGTAAATGAATAAACTTAAATTTAAATATGGTGACACTTTCAGCGTTTAAGCCTTGCTCAAAGCCTCACGATAAGATCATGCCATAATGCAGCCTCACAGAGCCACTAGCATAGCTGTAGAAGCTTTGTCTTGAGATGAGAAATTCAATTTGCTGTTTTCAAAAGAATCATCTCTTTGTTTACCCTGTATAATAGTACAGGAATTCCCCACAGACCTCTGAAGGTCATGCAGTTGAGGGAGTAATAAGTGAATATCCTTTTCATGCCCCCACCATCTCTTTGTGTTTATGTCGAACAAAAGACTGCCCTGTGGCTCCAATTGTTGCAGTAGTGGAAAAAAGTAAAAATGAACTTCCTTTTGCTCATTGCAAACATGATCAGTAAGGTGTCATCCACGAGTCTTGAGGTGTAACACTGGTAGAATTGAACTACCGTCACGTCGATCCTATCAAGGGAACAGTGCAAACCGTTTCGGATCTACACTCATTCAGAACCTACCCTGTTTTACGTGTCACTTGCTTTGAATGAACTGTGTGGTAAAAGTCTTCAGTAACTTCCCAGCACTTCCTAGAGCCCATATCTAAGATTTTATCTGACATCTGCTGTGTCTTAGTATGAACACCTGCGGGGGACAGGATGAGGGAGACGGGGCTGTAAAGGTTGGTGGTGAACGACCGAGTCCATTGTCTCTACTTGTGAAATGCAATTGCTGAGTTGTCAAGTGAACACGTTTGGAAAGGACATCAAACAGACTACAATTGCAGCCTCAGTTAGTTCTCTCTATATTATGGTACTATCAAAGAAAGACTCTCTGAGCACTTTCTTCACATATTGTTTTCCCCTCTCTCAGAGGATGTTTGAATTCAGCCCTCACCTTTGGTCATTTCTTCAGCAATTTGTTGTGACACTTGTTTGACAGTAGCTGAGGAAAGTTTAGCTTCCAATTTCATCTTCTGATTTTCGGAAGGAATCTACAGCAAATCCATGTCACATTCACTGAGTATGACCTGTATATTACAAATACAATCAAAAGGTAGTTTCACAGATGAAACACTTTCTTGTGTATTATATTTGCAGTTAAGTATTAAGATCAAATATCGCTAACCAGAGTCTTAAAGGTTTTATTCCTCTCTGTGGAAAATGATTCCATGACTCAATGGATTAGCTGGTTGACACAAAATGAATGAGCAACAATTTTGATAAACTGTTTCACCATTTAAGTAATTTATTTTGGTTCGGACTGTAGCTGAAACGTTGCTGTAGTTAGCCGCAATAGCCACACCACTCTTACCCCTTTTCCACCAAAAGAAACTTGGTGCTAGTTTGATGCTGGTGCTAGTGCTGGTGCTCAGTTGGTTCAACTTGAGTTCCTCCTTAGTATTGCTCACTTTTCCATTAACAAGGAGCTCAGTCAGAGTCGTGTTATTACTTCACTGCAAAACATTAGTACGTCACAGCATTTTTGCACCCGGCAAAGCTTGTGTGGTGCGAAATCAAAACAAGGCTTTGAAAAAAACAAAACATTCAGAGCCGACAAAACTAACTTTGTGGCGTTATATTTGTGCCACATTCCTGAGCTAACAAAGACAGATTTTGAGCGCGCAAATGCACGAGAAACACAAACTCAGTGGTAAAAAGTGGTAAAATAAATTTACTAAGGACAGAATATATTTCTGTGGTCATTGTTCTGGATTTCAGTGAGCAAGAGTTTGTGCAAAACTTCCGTTTGTCCCGGGAGTCCTTTCAATATGTTTGCGATCGAACCAGGCATTATTTACTTAAGTCTTTTTGGTTGCAATAACCCCATCCCAAGCCTCCAACGTAATCTGTGCTTAGCTCTGGACCAGCAAAGACCTGATACTTGCCTGACCCCAGTTTTAAGCACCAAGTTATGCTGTGGAAACACAAAGAACTGGTGCTAAGTCAAGCTCTGGCTCCGAACCAGCCCTGGAACCACCCCTGTGGAAAAGGGGTATAAATGGAAGGATATATCCAGACTACACTATCTCAACATCTATTAATCCCAAGTACTTTATTGATCACCAAGTTTTCCTCTAGCACCACCACGAGGTTCACAGTTGTGTGCGCTTCGAGTGAAATGTCTCAACAACTGATGGCTTTCATAAATCTTGATACGGACATAAATGTCCACCTCTAGCATTAATTGTTCAAGTTTTCATCAGTAATCTTTATATGTATTGTTTTGTCATCAGTCTCTATTGTACTTTTTGTTTAGTGCTAATTAGCAAATGTTAGCACTCTAAATTCAGATTGTGAACGTTCAGTAAACATTACCTGCTAAAGCTCATGTTTGCACATTGACATTAGCATTTAGTGCTGAAGGACACTTGCTGCTTGTCATGTAATCTATTCAGGCAATGGTCTCATAATTGATCATTCTATGGCCATATGTATAACTTTTCATGCAAAAGTTTGGAAACCATAGCAGACATTATCCCTTATTGAGCTGTTAAAACTACTGTGCTTACTTTTCAGTTCGTTAAATCCATTAAAAAGTGTGTGATAGCAATCCTATAGTAATAAGCCTGAGTAATTACTGTACAAGCGCCTCCTTTTCATCCTGTCTCTACCTGTTAGTAATTATTCAGACTATGCGGTGGCTCTAATAATAGTGTAAATGCTTCTAATCACTTATTTCTTTGTGAGCTCTTTGTGAAGCCAAATCAAATACACATACACATCATCAGAAGTATTAAAGCACTGCATAAACTTCTGTCAGTCACCAGAAATTGAAAACTGTCCAATCAAGGGGTTACGTCTGTAACTTCAAGTTTACTACTTTGTTTTGCTTGCAAAAACTACAAACTCAACAACAGTCCAAAACAAGTGGTTTTGGACTGTTGTTCAGACTCAAAACTCGTTATGGGTACTCTTAGGACAGTTCTTCTGTTGTAATTAAACTAATAAAGGACTTTTACATTAATTGTTACATCATTAGCTCGGTGCAAGAGTGCCCAAGGGGCAGCAGTGACCCTCTAGCTGCACATTATCCAACTTATTACAAGGGTACTTGGTACAAGATAAGAAGTGCATCCATAGCAACAGTCTTGCATTGCATTCTCCATTATTAGGGATTAATAACGATGTATAGGTGGTTGATGGAGACCTCATCAAACATTTTTCCTTACATAGCAGACCGTCGCTATCTATATCAGACCATTGCTATGAATTCATTGTCCCATTTATTCCATGGTAACTTACCAGAGAAACACTTCCTGTTTTGAAAAAACTGCTGGCACTCAAAGAGTTAAGAGTATCACAAGTGAATAAGAGGCTCAATCAAGAGGTGATCGCTTATCTAATGTAACCAGTGTTGGAGCAGTCACTCAAAGAAAGCAATGGATTACACTGACTAGTTGTGACCCCTTTCATAAATTTCTGCTAAAAATAGTCACGCTACTAGTTACATACTAGTTACGTACTAGTTACTTTGGATTACTCTGTGACATCACATCAGATGGAAGATAACTCTGCCAAAATAATTTAACCTTATCAGTCCAAACACGACTTCATATCGAAATGTGCAAGGGTACAGGACTGGTTTACACGTCACTATCACATTCTTGTCCTTTCACGCAACAAATTCTCAGTACTTGCATATTTCCACCCCTCAAAACACGGCTTAACCGGTTCTGCCATTTTTGTTCCGTCTCTTCATCTATGAGCTTGAGCACAAAAGTCAAAGTCACATCACGTCACTACAAATGTTCAAGATTCAAGATTCTTTATTGTCATTATGCATGCATAACGAAATTTTGTAGAGTCTCTCAGCTTTAGGACATATAAAGGAATAAAAATAAAGATATAAAGGACATAAATATAAAATATAAAACACCCATATTTGAAGAGAAGTGATATATACAATAGAAATACAATTAAAATAGGAATAAAGTATTTAGTTGCTCAAACACACACCAAAAGGGACATTTAATTTGTCTTGTCTGTCCTCCCGTTATGCATATAGTTCAAAGCTATAAGGCAGGTAACAACATGATTTTTGTATTGCTATTACTTTAGTTAACAACAGTAACGCTTTACCCCCAACACTGATTATAACAACAGTAAGAGTAACTCAAATATTCACTCACTGTCATTGACACATTGTTCTTCTGAGGTGCACTGGCCACTGGTGTCAAGTGTCGCTGATGCATCTCTGTGCTAAGAACTTAAGGCCAAAAGAGCTGAGTAACTGAGCCCAGTTGGTGTTACTCGCTGAGTCACTGCAGAGGAAATGGTTTCACTGGTGCAGCACCTTACAGCTGCACTGGAGTCTCTCTCCAGTTTCCTTCTTCTCCTTACAGTGTAATTGAATTTGAATTATGCATGCTTTATGTCTACTGGAGCAGAGAGGTAATAATCACTCTCTTGGTTCAGGTTTTGTGTGCACTGTGCACACCTGCGCAATGTCTATCTATATGTGTGTACATGCATATCTTTGTGTGTAATGTTTACGCTTAGTATCTTTTGCTTTTGTGCCTCTGAGAAACATAAGCAACCTGAGCTCATTTCAACAGGCTGATGTTACCTGGCTAACACTTTCCCATTACTATACCAGGCACACAATAGACATGACCATGGAAGTGTGAGATAAAGCTCTGTTCACATGACTGCGTTGCTCAGCCAGCTTTGTCACAATTATTCCCACCCCACTGTCGTGTGGTCCAAACCTTACACCTAGTCTTGATGTTTTAGCAGTTCCATTGTGGCTCTCATGACTGGAAACTACACTCGCTGGTCACTTTATTTGGTACGCCTGTTCAGTTGCTTGCTAACACAAATAGCTTATCATCCAATCACATGGCCTCAACTCAATGCAGTTAGGCATTTAGACATGGCCAAGACAACTTGCTGAAGTTAAAACCGAGTATCAGAATGGGGAAGAAAGGAGATTTAATATCAATATTTAATTTACTTAATTTCCAACCCCTATTCCTCCCAGCCACCAGCCTCCAACATGTGTCGTGTGTGTGTGATTCCCTTTTTTGTTACAGAGTCTTGGTCAGTTTGTGACAAATTGGGGGCTCATCCAGGATCTCAACTCAGGACCTCTGGTAGCCACAGCGAGAATGGTGCCCCTTTCACTCTGAGAGAACACAGCCCATTATCATTCCAAATGTAATAGATTTAAACCCAACTATGTAGTTTTTGTTTCCTAAAACTAACTGTAGTGGTTTGGTTGCCTTACCCTAAAGTGGCGCCAAGGGTAGCTGTGTAGTGGCTTTGATGCCAGAAACAAAGTGACGCCACTGCACAGCAGTATCACTGAAGTGTGTATAATCCTTCATCCTGATTTTGTTCTAATCCATCCAGGTGGTGAATTCTTTAATTGGAGTGAAAAGGTTCATTGGTCACCACAATCAGCAGAGTTCATCCTCTACCTGCCATCTGTACCAAATTTCATGACAAGCCTTAAAATATTTGTATTCATGCTCTGGGGATAATGAATATCCACATGTTGCAGTTTCAGTCAAGTAGGCCTAACCTTTTCATGCTGTAATCTAAGAGACTTCGTAGAGATCAAAGGTTGGGTTAGGAGGAATGGTTACTGCTTTCACTCGTCGACGTTTCCCCTTCAGTGGAGAAACTACTGCATCTTGTACATCTTGCCAGTATGTGCACATGAAACAGGTCCTGCTCCAGTGATGATGTGAGAACTTAAGTTGTCTGTTATTTGCCAGGTGTATCATTCTCCAGTACACTTCAGTTTGAGCCATATCTTATCACACTGAGAATATTCATTATATTAGGAATAGTTTCTTTGGATATGTTTTTTTCCAGGGGAGCTGAATAGCATGAGGCCCTTCTCACTGGTCGTTCCATGGGCTTGAGCTACTTAGTGGCAGTGACTGACTATGACATGTACGCTTGCGTAGTGTGGGGCCAGTGTTAAGGAGCACCGTTTACCATAATGGTAATTCTTTCACTGAATTACCTCTATAGACTTGCATTGTGGGAAAGCCAGACTGAGGGCTGGCCTCAGTGAATGGCTGTTTACCATCAGGTTGAGTGTGTCTGCTACCACATGCAGCTAAAGCCACCATAGCTAACCTGCTCAGGCTAATCGCTGCACACTCACACTGATTCCAAATCAGGCCAACCAACACTGGCTCATTCACACGCACACTTCACTAACAGACACACACCCTCACACCACAGACTGTCTGTCAGTCAGGCATGTAACCCTTCAAAAATGGACTTTCCACGGGTGGTGGCGTACAATTGTTTGATGATCAATTATCAGTGTTTTGTTGATCTGTTTAAATCAAGGCTCTAATCTTTTGTCATTATGGTACTGTACATGTGGAAAATTATTTTTATCATGTTTCTACATTTAGAATTGTTTCAGAAAAAAGATGTCATTATCTGTCTTTCTGTCTGTTTATCATCCATTCATCCATCCATCTGAATGACACATTCACGTTTGTCAATTTAAAACATTATCAAGGAAGATAGGAAGTCATTGCAAAACTGTCAAAAGATCAGATAAAGTTACATCTGTGCCTGAGCAGAGCTAAATTAGCTAGCTCGCTGTTGTTGGTGAAGGATGTAGTTCACGCAAAACAAGATGGTACTACAACAAAACAAATTCTCTCTCTCTCGCCATTAACTAGTGTATATATATTTTTCCAAAATAACAAACTATCTTCGTAATCTGCTTTAAAAAATAAGAAAACACATGGATCAAAAATAACATACAACCACTAAAACATTTTTAATGTGCTTTGCTATTTTTGCTTTTTTTTTGTAAAACAGTAAATATGAAAATTCATGGTTAATAACAATAATTATATTTAAATATTGATTAAAAAGCTTGTACTGGTGGATTAACCATGATAGAAACATAAAAATACTTTGGTAGGCAGCACTGTTGTTGATTTAGGGCAGCTGTAGCAAACACCTTACACTGGGTTTTTTCATGTATACATCTTTTAAATCAGTATGTTTTTATCTCTGTTTTGATGAAAAAACAGGTATGCTTTGTTTATTTATGACCCATTTTCAATACTTACAATTATACTGTCTGATTGCCTCACATAACCTTTTGGCTTAGGTTGTGCTTTTAGGTTGGTTGTGGTTTATTGCAACTCTTGAACGTTTTAGTCAGTTGGTTTTAGCAGATTTTGTTTTTGGCTAAATGTAGTTTAGCAAATAATTCCATGAAACCAGGGAAATTCACAGTGGTTTTGAATGGTATGAAAACCAGAAAAGGGAAATTACAAAAATTTGGTTTATATTAAAACACCACCACAATAAACTCTATTCAACAGTCAACAACATATCAGCTGTGTTTAGAGATGCACAGATTATTTGGCCGAAAACAGCAAAAATAATTCACTATTCAGCCAAATGAGTGACTGAATCATTTTTACCAAATAATGACGTTTTTCATAGCAACCCTATTGGAGTGAGATTCTTGTTCTTCACAAATGCAGCATTTTGGCAATGTGGAAGCGTATTAAAGTGTTCAAATATGCCACAAAAAATGGCCATTTGCAGACACTGTTCTATGAAATCTGTAAAGGTGGGTGGGTAATTGTGCAAAGACTTACTACGCTACAGGTATAATTAATCACTTGAAAGCAAAACATGCTGAACAACAGAGTATGAGAAGGACTGCCGCAGCAACAAAAGAGAGTTTGCTGGTGACCGTGCCAAATCAAACCAGGATTACTAAAAAGATAGAATTCATTGCCATGGACAATCAACATTCTCGGTTATAGAAGATGTTTAATTCTGTAGGATTATTATTGACCATATTTTCAGACGTGTGCTTACCTGAGATGTATAATGCCATTCTTGCACTGTTTTTGATCCACTTTTTTAGCTGTACAAGTACAGAACAGATATATTTATGTCAGTTATTTAGGCCTAATATAGGCTGTTAAGGTTATTTATCTTGGTAATTTGAGTTTAAGTTATATTGTGCTTTGTTTTGGTAATATCTGCTGGAATGTTGAAAATGTTCAGTGTTAAAATACTTACAATTTGTAGTTTGGGAATTCTTTTCTACACATTTAGGTGATTAATTTATGGATGCAATAATGAAAAAATGCAAAATTAGTGAATAAACTTATTCAGCTGTCATCCAAGTGTTTCAGTTTTTTCATCTTTCATGATGCACAGAATATTTTGTACTATGACTCGGAAAACACAGAATAGCTCAAATGAAGAGACTCTGTTTCATCATGAAAAAACATTTGTTTTTACATCATTCTATTCTTTTTATGTCTGTGGTATGAAATCACCACTTTTTGTCCAGATTCCATTGATGTTTTGCTCTCTAATCTTGATCTTCTCCACTTCTTGCTTTGATCTGTGTGGCGTATACCGTCTCTTTATGTCCCGACTACAAATCCCAGAAGCCCAATGTAACTCACAGGCTGTGTGAGAGCACTTTTTTGTCCCTGCTGCTGAAAAAAAGAAATCAGTATATATATGTTTATATACAAGCTTTCTATTCTAAAGAAGGTAAATACACATCCTTGGCACTCAAAGAGTTAGAACCATGCTGTTTTTTATTATTTTCTGAGTCCTCAAAGTGAAGTGTGCACCTGCCACATTCCCATCCGTGTTGTCACGTGATGCGTGCTTCTGGATGTAAAACAAAACAAACAAGGTGGATTCCTTAACCATAATCACTATCCTCCTCTTAAACAAACATGACATGAAAATAGACTTAGCTTCTCTGAAGCTTTTATGTTACTTGCCTTTATGTTTCAGGGAGTTGTCCTCCAGACATCAGACCAGCATCCCCTTCAGGAACACCAGAGAGTCCGAGCTGATCTGACACTGAAGAAGATACAGGAAGATGATGCACTAAATGTTTACATTACATATGAAACAACAATGACTAGTCATGTAAATCAAATAATCTTGTTTGGTCTGGAACTATAGTGATAACTAACTCACAGAGGGACCCAGTTAAATTGCTGCAGACGTCATGGGGATTCCTGTGCATGAATCCAGATCTGAGCAGTAAAACCAGAGTGTTAATGTAGATTATCTTTATACTGCTAGTGTTGTTTTTTTTATGTTTTATGCACTGTTTTTATTGCCTTGCACAGATGCCATGAATAAAATCTTAATACTCTTTTTAATGGTGACTTCTTATTTATTTAGAAGGATGTTTGTCTGAGCTGCAGGGCCACTGTGCTTACAGAGGGGATTGTGCCATCCCTGTTTGAGTGTCTGCTTCACTATAATGAGTCAGTTTTTCATTGAGCTTCCACACATCTATCATAATTATCTTGAGTTTTTTTCTTATATCAAATATGTCACAACTAGATGATGTTGTCAGTTTTCACAGTCTAGTAATTACATTTTTTTTACATTACATAGAGTGGAAATGTGTGAGTATAGAGTGAAATCTCACAAGGAATACAATGCAATTAGCGGCCTGCAGACGAAAATTGTGAGAGCTTTTATTTTGCCTTTGCCTTAATGGATTGCAAAACCCCAGACATTGGCACTTAACAGTGGCCTCCTGTACAGTTTAACCAGTTACATTAAAAGTCTGTCAAACATTCTGTTGCATATTGATTTCTGTCATAGAGTCTTAAATGAGAATTATTTTAACACTCTGGTACACTATCCAATGGCTAAGAAAAAAAAATTGCCCAAGGCCAAACTTGTACTTGCAGACCCCTCTCTGTGCTCTGTCAGAGCTGTCATATGAATCATTTTACAAGACGGTCATTCTTGTGTTGGTTTTCGTCATCTTAATGATGCGTTTGTGTTCACGGTGCTGTTACACAATTACAACATTGTATTCAAACTGTGTTTTGTTAGTGCTTGGAAATCTCTGCCTGTTCATTAACACTCTGGTGCACTGTAATGACAGCAGATCTTGATTTACTGCGGGGAATTAATCTGTCATGAGAGAGAACACAGTTAACTGGATTAGCAGTGGATGGATGAAGGGTGTGGCTAGAGACAAGCACGCACTGATACTTGGCTCAATGCTACTACAGGTTGTTTAAAGAGAAAGCAGGTGAGTGCTAAAGAAGGAACAGTTTGTAGAGACTTTTTTTTGGTCTCTTTCTCCCTCTCATTCCTACACCTTCTGGTGAATCAACGATTTTGTCCATCCCATGTCTCAGGTCTCCTGGTAGTGACCTATTAAAAGCTGTGGAATGTACCGAGTGGACCCTCTGACCTTGTAATGGTTTGACTCAGTAGTTCAGGATCAAAGACAAACTGCAAAACCTGGACAGAAACGCGGGGGTGGATAGAGAGGTCACATACCTCTGTTCATTTAGCTTGCACAGTTTCAGTGCATCTGAAATCAGCGCTCGCTGTCTGAGAAACATTAAGCTTTAACAGAGGTTTCAATTTGTTACCATCCACGTTTGGTAACTGGCTTTACAGGAAATCTATTTTGAGGGTAGGTTGACTGTGAAACAAAATTAATTTTAGGTCTTAACACTACTAAAGCACAGCAGACACATCAAGTGAACCTGCCTATTTGTACAGTAGCATTTGTTTGCTAAGGCATCAGTGCTTTACTTGGCTGTTTTCCAGGAGGGTTTTGTCCTCATGAGAAATGTTTTTCCCTTGTGATGTTTCACATGAAGAATCCAGACAATTGCTATCTTGGATGTCCTGGGAGACATGTGGTTGAGACATGTTATTAGTTACTATTTTTGTTCTTTTCTGTTTGTGTGTATGATTGTTTTTAGGTCTTAAAAGGTTGTTAACAGATTCCATTCCTGGTCATCAACCAGGAAAGTGTATGTTGTGGTTTATCACAGCCCAATCCTGTCTTCTGTACTGCATTTCAAAAGAAATGTATAATCTCCAGGATTACAATGTATACTTTCAGGAATTATGGTTTTGAACATTTTGATGTTGTGAATTGAAACAAGTTCTAAATTTTCTAGGTTTAAGCAAAACTAAACTTAAAACTTAAACTTATAAATTAAGTAAAACATGGATTGGCTTAGTGTAAGTGTGACTGTTATTGACTTTCACAAACAGCGGTTGTTTATTACAGATGTATTTGTGATGTGTCAAAAAAAATGTAATCCAGGAAAATATCTTCCCTCTTGACATAATTGACAGTACACTTTATTTTTTTTTTTTTATCTTTTTTTTTTTAAATTTATTTATTTATTTTTACAAAAAATGGCTTTATTCAGTGTAATTCTGGGGTTAATCTGGTCATAATCTTATCTCTGTGAACAATTCAGCTTCTGGTAAAAACCTCCTTGACGTATGGATCTTAGGTTATTCGAACAAACATGATGTAAACATTAGCATTTAGTGTTAACACTGATTCTTAACGTGAAACTGCTTTGTTCAGTGTTTAAACCAGACCTCTGCTCTCCCGATACGATGAAGGATGTAGGAATCCAAATCGGGACAAGCTGACTACAATGACACCCCCCCAATAAATCAAGTAAGTCAGTACAAAAGTTTACTCCAATTAATTGTTGACATTCAGATAGTGTTGTGGTAGTTACTCCAAAAAAGTAAGGGATTATAATTACTATTTACTTAAAAAAAAAAGAAATCCCATAATTAAATTACTCTCTGCTGAAAATAATTACCTACTCCCTCCAAACCATGGGAATTCCAAACTTCAGACAGCTCCTCTTGCTTTTAGTCCACTGACGCAGATACTCGGTGCATGTGTTGCATTTCATGTGTGGTACCCAAGCTTTATCCTGGTTAAGTTGCTGAGGTTTAATACCAAAATAAGCATGGAAAGTACACTTTATGAAACTTGTGACTGGATTCCTGTTAGGAACTGTCACAGATATAGCAGAATTCATCGGGCTTATTTTTGCAAGATTTCTGGTTGAAGCCATTTCATTCACTTGTGAAATAAAAATACCAATTAGTCAAATATTGGCACATGCAAACTCTTCAAAGTTTGATTATTTCAAGAGAATAAAGGTTTGCATCATAAAAAGCAAAAATTCCTGTATATGTAAGCCAAAACGTCAAAAAAAAACATGTCGCCGTAGCTCTAAATGTTGACGTGATTGAGCAAAACCAATGTGATATTTGGGTTCAGCACATCAAAATTGCTCTAAATCAGCTAAAAGAACTTAGACAATAAATTTGGTGTTGACCAGTATAATAAAAAAAAACTCATTTGCACAAATCTTTATTTTAAGAGGAAACACACAAGATCTCTTTTCTTCTCTTTAACGTTATAAAGCTGATAGCGAAGCTGTGAACATTAATCCTAACAGCCCCTCATAGTATAATGCTTCTTGTCATTCTGTCCTTTGTCATTTACATGAGCCAAGAATGAAAAGCTTTCGATGAGCATCACTTCAACACTGTTGAGAACTGTTAATCCAACCTACTTCACACTTATATTTTTAATCCTTGAACTGTTCTTCAGTTACCTCGAGCCAAAACCGCTGAAATGTTCTTGAAATTGATGCAAGCAGCACTTCCTTTTGACCTGTTGACAGTTTTGAAATTCCAAAAAGTTCAATTCAAAGCCCATACTTTCAGATAAAAGACTTTCAAGTGTTTGAATATGAAAAAAATGGTAGCATTTGAAGTTCAGTGGTGTTTAAATATTTAGGTATTTGGTTGCTAAAAATATAGGTGAATCATGTCTGTGTTTGAAATGTTAGACCATATGTACTGTCCACTTACCTTATTTACAGCTGTTAATACTGTGTACAGAATGCGCTATGATGAGATGTGGAAAAAGGTAGCAAGTGGAAACATGTAAATAGGGAAACTTCTCTCCCAGAAAAAAAGAGAGCGAAGGAAAATTTATGTGAGCAGAATTCAGAGAGAGTTTGAAATCCATGCTTTACATGCTAGATAGGAACCGGAGGTTAATGATTGCCTCCTGTTTCCTAACATCCTCCCAGTTGAGCTAATCTACAATCGCATTCTTTCATTCTAGGGGAAAGTGGAGGAGAGTCCCTCTGAACCTGATATCTCTGCACCACAGTGGATGAGCACTATGGTGAGCTAACCTGGGAGTGTCTCACTTTCAACCCTGGCAAGGACTGCAGCTTCTACTGATCACAGCATAAATTTCCACTTCAAATGTGTGTACGTGATTAGTTCAAGCGCTGGCATGATGAGACGCTGAAATTAGGTTATGTGGCTACGATTGCAGAAGCTTGTTTGAACTGACTAATTTCCTTATTTGGGTTGCACTGTGAAACGTAAAGCAGCGGGGTTGACCCCCAAGAAATATAGATTTCTTGAGATTCTCTCATCTTTAGTGCAATTTATTACAGGTATTACAGATTATTTTGGTGTGAGTCACAGAGGAGCAGTAGGAGATTGGCCATAGAGATGTCTGCCTTCTCTCTAATATAAAGGAACTAAATGACACTCAAATAAAAGCACATTTGAAAAACTCAACAGTGATGTTGCTTTCCAGAAATCATGAACCAGTTAAACCTACATGACAAGCCAAAGGCCTTATAATAAGCTGTTTGACACAAGAAGTCTTTTCTCTCCACCAGCCATGAGTAATGTGTTACACGTTACCAGTTACTTTTTTTTTTGCTTTACAAAATTACTCACTACTGAAATTACATTTGTAATTACATTATTTTTGGATTATTACGTAACATCACCTGAGACAGATGATAAATCAACTGCCAAATAATTTAAATTTAAACCTCATTTGCACAAATTGCTATTCAGATAACAAGAGGACATACACATTTTTTTGCAACTGCAATGTGTGTAATTACTTGAATTCAAAACAGTAACGGATGGATGGAGGGTGCTGCTAATGTTTCCGTCACAAGCACAAGCCTCTTGTCCATGCGTATGTTTCCACTAGCACGGTGATATAGTGCTGATTAGAAAGCAAAAACTGGAAGTTAGGGTCTTTCTCACCCTCTCTCACACACTCAAACCAACTTTTCTCGCCTCGCTGACGAAAGCAGAAAAGGAAAGTTTTAATGCATTACACACTCGCACACGTCTTCTACTAACACATGCTGCAGAGGTAATAGGAAGTGGCAGACAGGAAAGCAAAAGGCAGCATCTGTTTCCCTCTATTCATCTGAGGGAACATCCTGTGTGCTGCTTGCCCTCTCTCTCTCTATTCGTGCCAGATAATGTGGTTCTAAGTCAAGCTTTTCTGGCATGTATAAGCAAACCACAGTTAGCCAGACTATTGACCGGCCTGGGCACTCCTCCTTCCGGAAGTGACGAGACCACAGAAGTAGTCTTGTTCTTTATCCATGACGCCAACCGGAAGAATGCCACCACGAAAGGGTGTGTAGCGCCACCTAGTGTCTTGGAGTGGAACGTACTTCACTCAATAATTCGATTCTCGTGTTGGGTATGTACACTCGGTTTTCTCGGAAACTCCAGTTAAATCCTTAGCTAGGTTATGGCCAATAGCTCGGCTTAGATGTGCATGTAAACATACTGACTGGGTGAAAGCAGGGAACACCATGGACGGATCATCACAGGGCTGACACACAGACAACCATTCACACTCACATTCACGTCTATGGACAATTTAGAGTCACCAGTTTACCTAACTTGCATGTCTTTGGACTGTTGGAGGATGCTAGAGTACCCAGAGAGAACCCATGTGGAGAACATGCAAACTCTACACAGAAAGCTCCAGGTCGGGTAATAACCTGCGACCCTCGTGCTGTGAGGCAACAACACTTAATACTAGATATGTACTTTGTTTATCAGTGTATTCACATGTGCATATTTGCATTCTTCCCAAGAGTTAGTGAGAAGATTCTTACCACTCTTGTGTCCATACAATGACTGATTTACAAACATGCGTACAGATTTTTATTCCTTGTAACGTTACTGGTGGCAACCACGACTAGACTTCCTTGCAGATTTTCAACTGACTTTTACCTGACTGCTGATGAATAAATTCTTGTCCATCATACCGTTAAAGTGTGACTGGAAAATAAAGATGAAGGCACCCAGTAATAGATAAATAAAACATCCAAACCTAAGAGCAGAGATGTACATTACTTTCTGACAATGATTTGCTAACAAACTGGTGATATTGTCATGTTGATCATCATCTGTTAAGTTAGTTTTTTACATTTCATTCAGTCATGTTGTCTCATCATTTCGTGTTTTATTTTGCATTAACTGTTTTCCCTATCATTCCCAGCCACTTAACTTCCTGCCCTCCTGTTCTCCCACGTCTGGTGAGTGTCTGCCCCGTCGCTGGATTGTTTCCAGCTGTGTCCTCTTACCTCATGAATTTATGGTCCTTCCCCTATCCTGTGCCAGTTCGTCTTGTTCCACTTCATCAAGTCATCCAGCCCTCCATGTCAAGTCAGATTTTGTTTCTCATGCCAAGTCAAAGTTTTACCACTGTCAATAGTGAGCCTTTATGTTTTTATGTGATTTTTTTTTATTTAGTTTCTTATTCTCTTATGATGAGGGTTCCTTAAAGGTGGAGTAGGAGTTCTTTGCAAAATGGTTCGAACAAGCTATATTTTGAAAATACACACACTCCTGCCCTTTCTTCAGACCTCCTACCGAAACCACGCCTCCAAAGTAGAGAAACGCGCAGTGTTACTCCTGAGTGTTCACGGAGGTTCACGAGCACTGCATCGATTAGCTAACTTCAGCTAACTTCTAACTATGGTGTCTCCACAGGGAAGACTGTACAACATCGCAATGAACCTAAACAACGAATACTATTATCATTTCAAGAAATATTTATCTGTTTACGAGATTAAAAATTGACTTTTCACCTGTTGTTTTGATACGTGTTCTACATAATTTCATTAGCCGATTTCACACCGGTGCTAAGTGTTTTCTCACTGTGGGGCCAAAGCAGGGCTAGCGGCGGTGTCAAGGTTGCTGTTAGCTGGGTAGCCTACTACTATCAATGTAAACAAGTAGCCTATCAGTTAGTGAGCTATCTTCTTAGCCTGGTGACGATGTGTTATAGCTGGCATTATGTACGGATTGTTTTATGGTTTACATAGCTCAATTCTTTGGTGTTTCCATGCTTTGGCTGTCAGTTGTTCCTGTTGTAATTTGATTGCTCTTTGCCGTCGTCCCTCACATAGCCTCCGTAACAGCGTAACTGGTCTGATGCTGCTTGCTCATGTACAAATTGTCTTAAATTCATGCCTGTGCTGATGAATTGACCGCCTATCCTGTATGAAAATGTGTTCTATTATAACATTTTCGCTAACGGGAGCGTAACCCGGAGGAGCTAGTAGCCCAACAGTGTGAACACAAACAGTTTCGGGGCATGGGGCTTGTGGCTCAAGGCTATTAGCACTGAGGTAGCTATAGAAGGGTCTATTTGGTCACAAAGGAGTGCACGCGGAAAGGGGTAGGGAGAAGTGGATTGAAATTTGATGGACGTGTTAGGATACGAACGGATAATTTAGAACAATTCAATATGATTAGATGGTGTATTTCCATGATTCTGCGCTCTAGAATGGACTAAAATATTTTGTTTTTGTGACAAACCCTCTATTTTCCTGGTTGCAATGCGGGTGTGAAGAGGTTTACAAGCAATATGGTAACAAATGCTCCAGAAAAAGATCTACTCCACCTACTCCACCTTTAAGAAGGAATTTTTCTTTTGTTTCATAGTAACACCTTTGTTTTTGGACATTTTTGAGTTCCTCATTTGAGCCAAGATGACTTCTGGGCATCGGTTGTGGTTCAAATTAACCACCTGGTGCAGCAAATGCAAGACCTGCTCAACCACATACAAGTGGCTTCACCAAGCCATGTTACACCTCTCCAATGATGACAATGACAAAAACAAAACATGGTAAATTATGACCTCAGAGATTTTATGGACAGATTTGTGTTTAGTATAACTTGACAATACTTTAATTTACTCCCTGCATGAGAAGACCCATGTCACTCATGTTCACCAGGTCTTGTTATGCCTGTTAAATGACTGACTGTTTGTTAAAGCTGAAAAATGGGACTTCCATACCGAGTCTGTATCATTTCTGGCCTATATCATAGCCCCTGGTTCGATACAGATGACACCTGACCAGGAATATGTGGAGGCGTGTCCAGGTTGCACCTGGAGCAAGTCGTCCTCCCAAACGCAGGTAGGTTTTCTCCAGCCGCTTCCTGTCCCCAGGACCTCCATCTCCAAGAGGAAACACCACATTCCTCACGGTGGTGGACAGGTTTTAGAAAATGACTATGTTAATATTAATGTTAATGTTAATATTACTGCCATGCCTAAGTTGCTGTCTGCTAAGGAGATGGCAAAGACCATGTTCACCCATGTTGTTCACACTCATGCTTTCCTAGGGATATAGTGTCAGACCATGGGCCACAGTTTGTATCCAGATTCTGGAAGGAAATGTGTGGCTTTATCAGTGCCACAATCAGCCTCTCGTCTGGTTATCATCCGGGATCTGATAGACAAACCGAGTTTTAGGGACCTGCTTGTGCTGCCTGATATAACAGAATCCAGACTCCTGCAGTATTCGCTTTTCCTGAGTGGAGTATGCTTACAACTCGCTCCTCTCACCAGTCACCGGCATCTCTCCCTTCCACTGCATCCTCGGATACCAACCTCCAGCCTTTTCCGACGCAGGGAAGGAGGTAGTTGTCCTGTCTGCCCACTCCTTGGTACGCTATCACAGTATGTGGGAGGCCACGTCAAAGAAGCTTGGACCCCCTTTGTAGGACCCTTCCCCATCTCCAGGGTCACCAACCCAGCATCCCTCTGCCTCTGTCTTCCCCACTCCCTACAGGTGCATCCCACCTTCCATGTCAGCAGGGTCAAACTGCCTGATGATTCACTTTATTAGGATCATCATATAGGCCCATGTGAAATTACACGTCTGCACTCCATTCAGAGGATTTAGGAGGAGTGGGCTTTGGGGAGCAACTTGGACTTCAGTGTCTAGCTCAAAGACACTTCCACATGCAAACAACAGGAGTTTGGGTTTGAAACACCAAGCTAGTCGTTAACGTAAAACTTGCTCTACCTACTGAGCTACAGCCACTTGTTATAACCTCCCATGCCAACACTTCTTCTAGCCAGACAGGTTAGATTGGTGTCACAAGTATTGAATGCATGCCTGCCAACAAAGTCCTGCTCACAATTGTCCCTTTATTCATGAACTCACACCGTGTTTATTTTAGGTCAAACCTGTAAATAAAATAAATAAATAAATAATAAAAAATAAAGTACTCACTCGAGCACCAAATATGTAATGATCAACAGAAACAAATGCACTCTAGTTTTAGGGACTTTTGCTAAAAAAAAATTCAGTCACAGCTGTTTAATTATATTACTGTGCTTTTTTTTTTTTTTTTTTTTAATGCAGTAATATATTTGGTTTTTAAGATGTACATCTCCAGTAGGATACTATAAAGACGGTACAGAAGTTGATGGTTTTGACTCCTTTTCATTTCAATATAAATCTATTTATTTTATGATTTATTTATTTGTGGCTCATTTGAATAGTCTGGACAAATGGATCAAATCAGAGCTTTTGTCATTCATGTAGTTGTAAACCTGTCATAGCAGCCTGTCCCTCTCCTTTCTAAATGATAAATAGCGTCATTATATGATCATGTGAGACTAAGGAATATGTTGTACCACTGTCCAACCCTGACCCTTCTGTTGTTTGTCCAGAGCATTTCTGTTTTATAACACCTGCAGCACAATTTCAAGGCCAAAGTATTCTTCTAAATATTTCATTAAAATGACATCAGCAGAAGCAGCTGCAGGGTGTCTTCCTCCTTCAAATATATAAATGTCAAAACTGATAGCCTGACCACTTGGCATTTTTTTTTTTTTTTTTTTTTTAAATCCTAAACTGCCTCTTAACTTATCTTAACAAATTTCAACCAGCTTCCTCATGTAGCTCACAATACACTGTGGCATGACAACACACATCTAAATAATAATAAAGGATTTAGTGCCCCAGAGCGGTTTACGTCTATAAATTAGTATATTTTGAGTACATTGTGTGCAGCATTGTTACCTTCCTCTAATTTTAAATTTATTTTGATTAGTTATTCGACCTCAGCTCTGACCACTCATCTGTGGGGAACTAATTTCTGTGGTCTCTCACACACACAAACACACACACACTCAGTCAAAAGAATGCTGTCATGCGTCAACCTCTTTTCTTTGTGGTGATCTGTTCTCTGGTATTCACTTTTTTCTGCAGAATGTCCCTCATATGTAGACAATCACAGATCGGCATGGTAAACAGCATATTCCTCATTGAATAAAAAAAAGAAACCCTGACACAGGCAGGTCTGTCTTTGACAGGAGTGAGGAACGTGAGGTCAAGGCAGTTTCAGGAAGTGTGTGTTTACCCCTGGTTGATGTATAATCCAGAGTTTACATCACTGCAATGGGTGGAGTACAGACATTAATAAAGTATGTCTTCTTCTTAAGACATGTATTGGTGAGAAAACAGATTTTCATTAAGTTAACAGGATTTTCTGTGGGGGTCCTATTAGCCTGGTGGTGAAGTTTCCACTTTCTCTCGCACCAAGCTCTGCCCATATGGAAAACTAACGGCTAAAATAGATGAGTGTCCTTCCCCTGTAATGGTAGTGATGTCAAGATCACACCAAATTAACTGTTCTGACGTTTGAAGCCAGTTATTCACTGTGCCTTTTTGTCTTTCATCTCTTGTTTTTCCAACAGATGATGCACCCCCCATACACACACACACACACCTCTTTTCCCTCTCTCTCATCAACACATATAACCAATATAGTGAGTCCTTAGCTGACATTTTCCATCATCCAAACTACCCTTGGATTTGTATTTGTCTCGCCTGTGAAACCAAACCAAAAACTAAAATATAAAGTAAAGAGAAATATGTATTTGTGTTTTTACATTAATACTTGAACACAAACCATCTTTTTTCTAACCTTCTCCCAGTCGTTTTCTTGCCTAAAACTAACGTGATCGTTTCACAATGTTAATCACAGCATTGTGTGTGTTTTCGGTCCATTTCTTACATTCACTTATATTATTTAATAGGTTTTTAAATCACTTGAGGGCAGCTCTAGTCTCACTGTTGTACACTAACATTCAACTCTTCAGGTTAGAAATGACATCAGATCTTAAACCCTCTCATTTTAAAAACTCATATGACAGATTATATAGGTCATTTGTTCGTCTCTTTTTGCTTTTTTTTTTCTGTGCCTCTGACATCACCACAACCACTCTGTTTGTCTGCCTGAGCTGCTTTTGTAAAATATTGATCATCTCTCCACCCTTCCTGCTGGCATTTGCTCTAATTGGGTGGCGGGGTAAGTGCAGGAACAGAGCTGGGGAGATGGTCGAATTGGCAAAATAAAAAACAAAGAGGAGGAAACAACAGAACCGGATCATCAAGATCATAAACGTCAAGGCCTGACTCCTTCTCCTTCCGCTATAAATCAAAGTGTGTCATCACCCTTGTTTATAACCTGTTCTCTCACTCCTCACTCTCTCACTGCAGGTTGGCCTCTCTCATTTTGAGCTATCTCTGACACCAAACATCAGTCAAGTCAATTTTATTTGTAAAGCCAAATATCACAAATTACAAATAATCTGTAGGCCTACAGGGTGATATGTCTCATTTACAAACAACCCTCACACAAACTAAGGACCCCCCCGCCCCCCAAAAAAAAGTGTTTAAACTATGTCAAATATTTAACTAGCCTGAATTGTATCTTACTGCTGTGAAAATGTGCCATCCCCACTGTGAGGTTTTGTTGGAAAAGACAAACTTGGCGACGGCTTCATGTGGAGATGCCACTGCAGTAATTGTGACTTACCTCCAGTGTTCCCCAGATTTGTGTTTACTTTATCACTTTGGGAGATAAAAAGATATCTTCTTCTCTCTCTCTCTCTCTCTCTGTCTCATTATTCTACCTCTCTATAAAAGGCTCTTATTAATTTTAATCAATCGAAATGACACAAAAATAGCATGTCATTCATGAACATTATGCCTTTCTTTTCAGGATGACAGTATTCAGGTTGTTGATATCATTATCAATGTTCCAGTGAGTGAGGTTGTACTTGCTGTTAAAAACAGGTTGACTTAAAAAACATTTTGTTGTTGTTCTTTCTGGCTCCTCCCTTCCAGGGTCGTCACAGCAGATGATCCGCTTGTAGACTTGGCGTTAGTTTTTTTTTTTACACCAGATGCCCTTCCGGACGCAACCTTCACCCAGTTTGGTAGCCAGGACTGGGAGGGAGTCGAACCTGGGTTCCCCAGGCTGATGGCATACGCAATCATCCACTGCACTACCGGCTGGGTATACTTAAAAACCATCTTATTTTACATATTTATTTCCCAGATTTGCTGGCGTATTTGTGTTTTGTAACCTGTAATAGGAAATGTTTGATGTCAGGATGTGTTTTGGTCTCCACACATGAATGTATATTGGTCTCCAGACATGTCAAACAGCAGTGAATGCTGTCTCACCAGGCAAGCAAATGTAAAAATAGTTCTGTCAATGGTGAACTTTCTGTTTACAAGAGGCATTACTAGACACTGAAAAACTATTGATTGTCAGTACATCGTCATTTTGTTTCACATAAGTTGAATCCAGGGGTGTCCCGATACAACTTTTTCATCTCCGATATGATACCGATATTGCAGCCTTGAGTATTGGCTGATACCGATATTGATCTGATACAATATCAGCATAAATAATGCAAACTTTTGTTACTTATTTTATAGTATGGAATGATAGAAAAGAGAACAATGGTCAGCAACAGTAGGTATGAGAAAAATTATCCCATTTATTATTAACCAATGGGTTACATAAATTTTAACCTTAGACCTAAGAATATTCTACAATTGTATAAAATAAATGAGAAGAACTTGAAGATTTTCATGCTGTTTTTTGTGATGTGTGTTGACTAGAACAACAGTTATTATTGATAGCTGGGTAAAGAGCAACAGTGAGCATGTTGCACACAGACAACAATTATTACAGTAGGGAGCAGAAAGCCTGACGGAGCACAGATTAGAACAACAGTTAGCCGGTCACTGACGAATTAACTGTTATTATCTCCAACTCAGAGATAATAACAGTTAACAGTCCCCTGAATTTAAAGAGGGTAGGAAGCAGAAAGCTTTAGGTAGCATGTTGAGACTAGAACAACAGTTAGCCGGTCACTGCTGTTTTAACTTTTAAAAGTTAAAGGCTGGAAATTTCAGAAATCTGGTCACTTTATATGAAATTTCCCAGTTATGTGCCACCACGGGAAACTTTGCACTGAGCTGCAATGTCGGACTATAATGAAAAATCCTGCCACATGGCCGACATCACTCCTGCTCCTTGCTACTTTGTTCGTACCTTAGTGCAGCTGTTGTTGTGATCGCCGGGCTCTGCTGCTGGACAGAAGAGCTGGAGTATGGAATGGACTGATGGTATCAGAGTGTTTATATCAGAGATTTTAGATACAGGCTGATATAATGCCATATTGGGGGGGTTTTTTCGTTTGTTTTTGTTTTTTTTCTGATATCAGATCGATATCCGATATCAATATTGGATCAGGACATCCCTAGTTGAATACAGTATTACGGAGCTGGGATTGTGCACTTTAATCTATTCACATAAAGGGCAGCTTGCTGTCTTTTGATTGGAAAAGCTTGTTCCTGTAATGTGATTGCACTCGACACCCACATTAATTAAATGCAGCTGCAGGTGAACAAATGAACACATCAATTGCAGATTGCATCCAAGTGTCATGCAAATGTGTTGTGGTAGGCACCCATAGGCAAGCTCTTGAGGCTGAACGTCCAGTAAGATGCAGGACATTTTTTTCCAATAGCAGTCTAGATGCTCGTTACAGTTGGATTTTACTTATTGAATATTCTGGATATGGCTATTCACTGAGTCATTCAGTTAACACTGGAATATTCACCACATGATACCATGAAAACAATTTGCAAAAAACACACAATGAAATGCAACAATTGTATCAAATGAGACCGTGAATCAGAACAAAGCAAAATGAGTGCAGGTCTGAATTCACTCTTCAGCACAAAGAGAGTTTGCTTTTTATGGGGTCTGAAATCCATGTCTCCATGTTGCAGTTAGTGGACCACAGAGCTCTGATTATGCAGGTTTTTAAATTAAACCTTAAATATTTCCCTAATTTATTTTTTTCTCCTAGGTCTCCTGTTAATGCCCTTTGACTTGCTACTAACTGTCTAAACTAATTCAAATGTCTAATTGTAGTCAATCCTTAAGAGCTAGCCTCATGAGTTCCTGTCTTAATGCTAGCTGACAGAGCAGAACAGAAGCTCTGGCTCTACAAGCTGTTGCTGCTTCATTATTTATGAGCGGGGTCTCGACAGTGACAGTGTTGGTAGATTTTATAGAGGATGTGGATTCAGACACTTTTCTTCTGTCTAAATAAATAATATCATCAGCAAGCTTAATAAATCATGAGCTAAGTGACATTTTACTCAGGGGTCAGTGCTCTACGTAAGCTATGATGAAAGGTTAATGATTGAGGGGAGATCTAATAGGCCATGGTCACTGCACTATAACACTACACAGTGATTGGGCTGCTGCAGAAACCTTTTGTCTGTATACAGTTTTTTTTTTATCCATGTTAGCCTGAAGGAGACCATGGTTTCCCATGGTTTGGCTGTTTGATTTTAGTAGATGCTGAAATATCTCAACAACTACTCGATGGATGGGCAGGAGATTTAGTGATCCCCTAACTTTTCATCTAGTGACATCAGCAGGTTGACATTTTGGGTACCCATGTTCCCTCGAGAATTAATTGTGTGGTACATGCATGGCACACTATTTTCATGTCATTTTGATTGATTAAAATTAATAACAGCCTTTTATAGGTTGATTTATGAGACAGAGAGCTCCCAAAGTGTTAAAGTATTCCTAAACATAAATCTGAGCAACACTGGAAGTAAGCAAGTCACAGTTACAGCAGTGACATCTCATAGACCACACGGAGCTGTCACCAATGACTTTTCTGTCATAATCAGGTTGTGCCCCATTTCCTATATTGTGCAAGATATTAACTGTCCATCATTTAGTTGGTCAGAATTTTGGGTGTGAAATTTATGCCCTCTACGGGATGTTCAAAAATCCCCTCTATGGAATGAAAAAAGCATTGTCCATGACATGTTGCAATGATAAAACTTTTTGTGTACAGGTTTATTTACTGTTGAAGTAATGTTGTATTAATATTATATACTATTATATACTATTTCCAGTGAATTATTCCAGTATGCAATGCTGATGACAAAAATATCCCACATGCAATGGAGACAACAACGTTCATAACACTTCAATTTAGGTGCAAGCACAAGATGAGGGTCTTTTAAATATAACGACAACAAAAAATAATCTGCAACCAGCTGTGTGACCAACAGCTGTCCGTGAGTGTTTGCGATGTTGGTACACACATGCGGCTTAAAAGGTCAAATTATTGTGCTGTTGTATCAGTTCACTTTAAATCTCTAAATTGATGATGGTCAGCTGTCTGAAGGTCAGACATCCCTCCACCCAGCAGATCTGTTAAGTAGTTATAGGTTAACGGGGATGAGTAGAGACACAACACAAAAAGGCTAAGACACCACAGCGTCCCTCGTTTTTTAAAATGATGCCAATGACGCCAGCTGTGTGTGTGATTTGGTGTTTTTCACAAACCCCTGAGGTGACCATCTCACACACACACATACGCACACAGTTCTGTCTGCTTGTCTGCAAACTCTCACCAGGGGTTAAGTGAACTGTACATGCACACATATTCACACATCACACATGGGGCGGCAGTAGCTCAGTCTGTAGTGACTTGGGCTGGGAATCGGAGGGTCGCCAGTTCAAGTCCAGGTCGGACCAAAAATGTGGAGAGTGGACTGGTAGCTGGAGAGGTGCCAGTTCCTCCTCCTGGGCACTGCCGAGGTTGCCCTTGAGCAAGGCACCGAACCCCCAACTGCTCGGGGCGCCTGGATAAGGGGCAGCTCCCTCACTCTGACACCTCTCCTCTAATGCATGTGCATGTGTTTGTTTCATGACTTGTGTGTGTAATGTGCAACTGAAAAATATATGTATATATACTAACAGAGTGAAAAAATGTAGTTTCCCTCATTGAGGGATTAATAAAGGAATTCTTCTTCTTCTTCTTCTTCATCACCTCTTCTATCCAAGCTGCACAGCTGTTTAGTGCGTTCTCCTCAGCCTGAAGCATTTAGAGAAACTCATTTATGTAGTTTGCTGTTTATTCTGCTTATTTTCCACTGAAATCACCTTTAGTTCATTCCATGTAACAAGGTTGTATCATCCTTCAGACAGATTCAACATGTTTGATCATTAGTTACGACTGCATTGTCAGTTTCTTTGGGTTTTTTTGAATGGAGTTCAGCTTCATGACCTGCTTTAATCTTCACATGCTGCCACGGATTGTGTTAATGCGGCAGCAGCCCTAAATATAATATAATTGAATGTAATAATATAATTTGGACAAGTTCGGCGGGCCGGATTAAAATGCCTGTGGGCCGTAGTTTGCCCCTGTCTGGTCTAGATTTTCAAAGGCCTGAAAACAGAGCCAAGATGAGGTGTAGAAGTGTAATTGTCTCTCAGAACACTTGATTTGCACAATGATGCCAAAAATATTCTGCCTATTCCCCATTTTAAGTACAAAGGTTAGGCTACATGTCAAATAAGTCAATGTTGACTTCTGGTTTTACATGACAAACAAACAGCAGTTCCTTGGACAAAAGTCTGGTATTTTTAAGCTGATCAGTCCACACCGACTTCCTCCCTATGCAGATTTTTTTCACACTTTACATTACATCATGGCTCATGATTATGTGAATTACATAAGAACTGCAATGCATTACTTTTCATAGCTACAAACAATGTATGAGAGCCATGTGTCAAAATGCTAGTTTCAAAAGACCTTCTAAAATATTTAAAAAAAAACACTTTCCCACGTGATCAAGCAAGTTTCTACATGATGGTGCTGCTACATATAAAATCTCTAGCCCGCATTATGTGGTTGTATGAGGGTGTGCTTATCAGTGCATTACCATGGCAGTCGAGGTGGCACGGACGCAAAGCAAGATACTGCTTTGGATGCCACATTAGCTCAGATCCTAAACCAACCAGCTGTAGTATGAAGCTTCATTTTCACATACAGACTTTAGAATGGTATCAAAATGTTGAGTTAGTCCCTTAAATTATCCATAAAGGGTAGACCCTTTATGCTGGTTCAGTAACATCCCATTTTGGTCTGTAGTAGACATGAACAGCTTAAAAATCTGCAAATTTTAACAACGACGAAGCACACACACACATACACACTACTGTGAGGAGCAAACAAAGTACATCATTGTTCACACACTTATAGTCATATTACCAGTCAACCGATGTTCAAACACATATACAGCATGTGTGTCCAAGTCTGGTTATATAAACTGCAGTGTTTGCGATGGAAAGATGTGCGCATCTGCTGCTAACTGGCCCTCATACCACCTAGCGCTGTTTATGCCAAACACAACACCAGGGGGTCCAACACACACACACACACACAAACTACTCTAGCAAAATTGCATAATCAAAGCATATTACTCTCTTCCTGTCACTTTATCCCTGTTCGTCTCTCTTTATCTCAGTCTGTTAAGTATGCCCTGCAGCCTGAATGTCAATTTAAATAAATTCCAGTGTTTTGAGTAAAATGAAAACAGCCCACATAACTAGTAGCCATACATGAATCATTTTTTTCCTATTTCTACCCTTTTGTCGGGTCGCTTTTGTTTAGTTTGAGGCACTTGTGGTTGCAATATACTGAGCATACTGTACCTTTTCTCATCAGAGAAATGAGTTATGTTGTACAGTAATACTTTGAAAATGTGTTCTCATTGCGATTCATCATTTACAGCCGTGTTAATTTTGACAGCAAGTTTTGGTTTAGTCATAGTCTTTTGACGAAATGCTATTTAGTTTTAATCACATTTTCAGTGCCACTGGTAGTAAGCAAAGTTTAACGGATCATTGTCCCACCCAAGGTTAGTTTTTATTGGATCACTCACGGATTTGTCCAGCGTTAACATTTCACCTTGTTTTGATTCGTTTGAACAATGTGTCAATTGTTTTTGTCATAGTTGTCATCATCATCATAGATTATTGTTACCTCCGCCAAGGAGGTTGTGTTTTCACCAGGGTTGGTTTGTTGGTTTGCAAAATAACTCAAAAAGTTGTGGACGGATTTTGATGAAATTTTCAGGGTTGGTCAGAACCGGCCTGCCTTAAAACTGATTAATTTTTGGTGGTGATCGGATCCGATTCAACGGCACCACTAAAAATTAATTTGATTTAAGTTCGGCCACTTCCAGCCAATCCTGAAAATTTTGTCAAAAACCGTCCATAACTTTTTGAGTTACTTTGCAAACCGACAAACCAACAAACAAACAAACAAGCTCTGGTGAAAACATAACCTCCTTGGCGGCGGGGGGTAACTTTAAATAAAAAAGTCGCTGCCACCGTGGCAGAGGTCTACGCTCTCTGAGTGCTTTTCTAATTTATTTAGTAATCATCTCGTTAACATCATCAGTAAGTTGATGAACATTATAACGAAAATTTTTCATTAACAAAATTAACACTGATACACAGATGCTTTGTGAGACCCTGGGCTTCACTTTTTAGTCACAGTAAACAAGTTAACATTTAATGTGTAGTTTGAGGCAACTAAACCGCTATAGTTAGATTTAGGAAAAAAAACAACACAGGTTGAGTTTAACACCGCTACGTTTGTACAGTGAAAATGACACTGAACATTGCGAACACAGGATACTAACAGCTTATTGTAACAAGTGAAGCTTCCCTGTATGTCTCTTTCACTCTTTAAACTATATCTAAACCGGACTTCCAAGCATTTAAGAGGAGGCCATAGCTCAGTGTGTAGAGTGGTCGTCCCTCAACCCCAGGATCTTGGGTTAGATTCCCTGCTCCTCATTATGTCTTAGACCCCCAACTACGCTTTGTACAGCAGATCACTGCTGGGTAAAATGCAGAGAACATATTTTGTGTATATCTATAAAGGCACTTTTGTTCAATATTGACTTGGATAGGTTTACACTGGAGTTAATGGATGTGCAGTGCGTTTCATATCAGCATTAAAGGATTCCTTGTGCATCAGGATCAGACTTGAGTCTTTATCATTTTGGGAGGTAAGCTTACTTGGCCTCTTTCTGTGAGTGAGATGAATATTGGTTGACTGTTTTAGTCTAGTTTTAGCATAAACACCAGGAGCAGGGGGAAACAGCTAGCACATGTGTCTAATATGGGTGACTGGATGTGGGTCCCACAGTTTTCACTGCAAAATTGGTCAGTGTCAAGGTTAGTTCATTTAATCCATCTTGCCGGCTGATAGAAAGCACAGACGAGAACAAGGAGTCAAATGAACCAACAGTGTAATCAAACCGCAATCTGCCACTGAAGAGAAAGTGGGTGGCAACTGTCAGCTCGGATCGCTCAGTCATGTACATCAGTCCAGACTGGATGTCCTCACTAGTCTGTGCAGCTGATGAATTCAACTACTGGAAAACAAGAACCTAGACTGATTTAAAAAAAAAAAAAAAAAAAATTCAGCCAAGGAAAGAAATAGATGATAGTGGATGAGGGTGGCACAGTGGTGTAGTGGTTAGAACTGTCGCCTCACAGCAAGAAGGTACGGGGTTCAATTCTGTGTGGAGTTTGCATGTTCTCCCCATGTCTGCGTGGGTTCTCTCCGGGTACTCTGGCTTCCTCCCACCATCCAAAAACATGCATGGGGATTAGGTTAACTGGCTAAATTAAATTCTGCCCATCTGAGGATAAGCAGTAGAATGGATGGATGGATACTGGATGACAGCAGGCACAATGAGTGACATATTTACATGAGACAGAGTTCAGCTGTCAGACGGTCCCTCGGGGGAAAACTTCTTACCAACGCATGATAATTAAAAAGTTTCTATCAGTCTCTGCTGGATGAAGGCTCAAGTATTTGCTGCATTGTCGCTACAGTCATGTAAAACACACTTGCACATACACTGATCAGGCATAACATTATGACCACCTGCCTAATACTGTGTTGGTCCCGCATTTGCTGTTAAAACAACCCTGACTTGACCATTGAAGGTGTGCTGTGGTATCTGGCACTTTTCTATTACAACCACCATTAACTTCTTTGACAGTGTGAGTTCCAGTAGCTCGTCTGTTGGATCAGACCACACGGGCCAGCCTTCGACCCTGTCTCTAGTTCATTCACCACTGTTCCTTCCTGCAGACCAGCAACACACCACAAGAGCAACAGTTCCTGAGGTGCTCTCATCCAGTCCTCTAGCCATCACTCTCAGGTTCTTGTTGTCAAACTCACTGAAATCCTGACATTTGCCCATTTTTCCTGCTTCTAACACATCAACTCTGAGGAACAAAATGGCCATTTGATGCCTTTTTGTCTCAGGTGACATGATGAAGAGATAATCAGTATTATTCACTTCTCCTGTCAGTGGACATTATATTATGCCTGATGAGTGTATAGTTAGTAGTAGTAGTTATATCTTTAAGTATATCCAGTCTAAATGCAGAAGCCTGTTGGTCAATTAGCATACATTTATTTGTAAAGTTTACACTGTAAACTCTTTCTAATCCCAATACAATAGATGTGAATGCAGCAAGACTATTGTTATGGATAATCCATGGACTTTGCTATGAAAACCCTGAAATGGTACACAATGAGTTATGAGATTGAAGTGTCATATATCACTGCTGGAAGCTCTTCAAACCAGATTCTAATCACATTCATTCATTTGACCAGTAACAAAAACAAATATCAGAGAACGATGTCACAAAACCTTGACAAATAAAACCAAAATGGTGGTGAACATTTATTTATATATTATTTTTGTAATTTGAGTAAGCCAAGCCTTTAGACACCAGCTGTGGAACATGTGGAGGTATGTGCTGCTGAACAGTAACTTGAGCTTTGGCACTGTACATCCAGGTCTCTGTTTCATCCTGTCATAATTAATGCAGGAGCTCACGCAAGAGCGATCATGAAGCAGCAATTAAACACAACTATGCATGGCGACGAGTATGACAGGATAACAAGAGTGGCAATATGCTCACGCAGTTTCACCCACACTTTACACTGTCAGGCCTAAAGATATGCAAACTATCTCCATCAAAAAAAAACACCCATGAAACGAAACACTGTGTGGAAAAGACTTTTAGCCAAAGGGGGGAAATCTTTTTACTAAGGTGCTCACTCACAAAAATGCTTTGACATGTTGGTAACGCTAAATAAAGCCACACTGCAAACCATTTTTTTACTTTGTTTATTTCACCACTAACAGTCATGTGTAATAATGTGTTGACTGGTGTCATGATGCAGCCACAGTGCATTTGAGCCATTTTGCTGATCTAGAGCCATTTAGCTAACTGAATGTTGTGGTCTGAGAGTGCCAATCTGTCCCTGATCAAGCAACATAAATTAGCTACACTCAGATAATTTTGATATCCGGATCCAGCTAACAGCTATATCTACAGAAACAACATCATCAGTCTCTTCTATGTATCACAAGGTTATTCATTCTCACCATTGTAAAGTTTAGTTTTACAGACAAAAATATAAAATTTGACATCACAACAGCCTGACAAAAATACAGAGAGAGATTTAGGCTATGCTGTTCTTGGAAGACTATAGCAGGATACACAGTGTATGCTGCAGTGGAGCAACTTTTTTCCAGGATGTAAAAAGTGAAACGTGGCTTAAAATAGTTCCCCTAAATGTCACTGTGTTCAGAGATGCATACAGGGACTGTGGGATTAGTAAATGGGGTTATTTCTCCCAAAAGCATCTTAAAAATCTTATAGGTGATAGTACTGAAAGCCTGGCAGCATTGTGAAGACAGAGATAGAGGGTTGTGTTTCTATATAAGTGTAATTAATTTCCTGTTATATAAGACATGAGAATAACTCCAACACAAGTGAGCTACGTATGAAAAGCCAGGGAGGCTGTGTTTTTTGATTTCCTGGTGTACAATATTAAGTACAATTGCTAATATGATAAGAAACATACAATCTGAACCACAGTCTGCAGTCTAAAATGCAGATATCTAATGTGCAGTTTGTTTTTATTGTGACCATCTGATAAAGCCATCCTTCTGATGGAGGGAATAATTTGTTGATGCACGTGAAGCTTTTCTTGTCTGCCTCTTGTTTGTGGTCGAGTAAGATGCTTTTTGGCGAAACAAGCCACCATCAGAACAACCATACTAATGTCTTTGTGTTTACTTGTCATCAGGAGAATGCTCAGCCTGTAAAAACTGTTGCATAGTATCTTAACTGGCTTGCGGAATATCTCTTTTGCTTGAATTTCAATGATTTTTTTTCAGATGTCTGTTGAGTCTCTCACATTAATGGAGGTAAAATATAAAATTGCTGGAGTTTCCCTTTAAACTCTGACCTGATCTCTCTTTATGACTGTTTTACCAGGAACACACCACAGTGAATAATCCCTTTACCTGTTTTAAACCAGAGGTTCCCAACCAAGAGTTCCTCTTCAAGGTAGTCAAAATAAAATGCTGAATGATTTTTGAGTGAAATGATTAAAAAATTGGGGGGAAGAGCAAAATATATTGAGAAATATGCTTCAGAAAATTATGTTTATTGTTTCACACAATTATTTTAGTCCTCTTCCGGTGTGTATAATTATTCAAATGAAACCATTGCTTGCTTGAAACTTTAGATTTTTTTTTTTTTTAATTGTGCTGGTTTTAAGAGCCACAAGGTTGAGAACCACTGCTTGAAACCATAATGAAACAACTACAAAAGAGCTGTGATGACAAAAAATGAGAATAACGACTGTTTCATATTTAAATCCAACCTACAAATGTTGACTAATACAGAACAGTACAGTGTAGAAGATGATCCAGCTCTAATATATTGTTAAATAAATAGGACTTTTTGTGCTTTAAAGACAGACACAGTTGATACTGAGGACAATATTAAGTGATCTACTCTGCTTAGCCAGCCGAGCAGGATAGGGATTAGTGTTTTAACTCCAATCCACACTCTTTAGCAGTTTTTATTTTCTCTAAAACCAACCAAATTCAGACTTTCTCTGACTTCCATCTCATGTCATTTTGAAGAGGCTGAGGTGAACTCATCCCATCATTGCATTTGCTGGACTGAAAAAGCTTACATGGCATGTTTGTAGCTGACATAACAGATCTTTGCTGTGCATAAAGGTACACTTGATGATGACCTTTTAAAGGAAACCTGCCTGTTCATTGCCATTAGGTCTACTTACTTTTCATTGTCTTCAGCAAAAAAAAGTTAGACTCCATCCTGACAAAAGCAAGCTGTTGTTAAAGGTCTTATTGATAACATTTTTATGTAGACTAATGATTTTCTTAAACAGTAATACATCCACAGAGCTTCAAGAAAAGTACCAAATTTAAGTATTGTTTTTCCTTAAAAAAATCGTGAAAGAATTATTTTTTAAAAATTTGGAGGTTCCAAACTGAATATTTTGTTCATCTCTGTGGACGATATTTGATGTTTGGTTTCCAATTCTAGCAAGGCTTCTAACAAGGTGCGACACCTGTGATGAATGTTATCAATAGCCCCTTTAACTCTTTACAAACCTGTGATCAAGTTTACCTCAAAGTTAGTTTCTCTTTGAAGACTACAAGATTAGAAGTGGCTATGCTATTTCTCTTAATAAGTGGTACTTTGACTCTCCTTGTGAAGGTCAAAGGTCAGCTATGGAGCAACATGGCCTTTTAAACCTCCCTACACGTGCTATCTCTCCTAGCTTATTGTGCAACTACATAGGAATTATTGCTATAGAAATACAGTAGGCTTATCTGTATTGAGGTGCATTTTGGGTGAGGAAGAACATCTCCCATGTATTGCCAACACTGATTCTCTGCCCCTGAGTTTGTGGCTTTCAATTGCATTAAAAATCCAACATGCCTCTAAGCAAAGTGAGTCTATACCAGTGACTCGCACACAGGTGGGTTGTCAGAGTCCTGGCTGTGCATGGAGCTCAGGCCTGTGTCCGAGTCTTCGTCGTTTGTATTACAGGTCTTGGACAGACCTCTGGCCTGCTCCACCCAGACGCTACTCTTCTCTGCTGAGGCTGGCTCAGTCTCATTGCTCACTGCTCCCAGCTCTTCCTTACCACCATCATTCACCTGCTCTATCTCCATGTTCTCAACTTTGGCCAGTAGGTCCAGAAGTTCGCTCTCCCTGGTCTCCCAGAGCGCCAAGCTCAGGTCCAAGTCCCCCCTGATGGCGTCCATGTCCGTCTTCAGCCGCAGGCCGATGTACAGACTGGTGTCAAGCTGCGTTTTGATCCTCTCTTCCTCCAGAGCGAACTCGCTCTCGGACAAACTCTCCACATTTGGGTCTGGAGCGGCGGATGCTGCCAGGCACATCTCCGTGACGCCGTCTGCGTCCCTCGCCGCCTCCGCCCCTCTCTCCTCCCTTCGCCGCTTCATCCACCTCCGGTTGAGCTCCTCCTGGATCTCCCCGGTGATGCTCTCCACGAGCGCCTCGCGTTCCGTCAGCTCCTCCTGCAGCCTCACCACCTCTTCGCACTGGTGCGCGTACTCCTCGAACTTCGCGATCGCCTCCGCCGTGCACCGCGCGTCCTGGCGCTCCGCTTTGCGCTTGCAGTCCGACGTCTCCGAGGAAGAGTCCATCATGTATGTGTCCTGCACATAGTTCACCCCGTGTCTCTTGATGCGATCGAAGTGCACTTTGGCCTCATACCGCTCGATCTCACGGTCCAGCTCCTTGATCCTCTGGACCTGCTGGCGGATCGTGTGGTCCTGGGAGATTACCAGGTGAACCAGCGTCTCCATTTTCTCCACAGAGCCCTTGTCTTTAGAGACAGTCTGCTCTTTCTTTCTGTTCATCTTATCCAGCTTCCTGAAAGCCTTCCTGACAATGCGCCTCTGCTTCTCCTGGGATAGGTAGGCAGCAGCGGCCGCGGCGGTCCAGCAACTCCTGGCTGTGCCCTTCAGTACCCCGCCAGGACCGCCGCTCTCCCGACTCTGGACCACACGGGCTTCGGCACTGCGGGGCCCGTTGTTGGGTAGCGAAGCCTCGTTCTTCACCAACACGAAGCGGACGTTCTCTTGCTCGTCCCCCCAGGCGCTCCACAGCCGGAGGATCTTGGTCTTGTTGGGTAAAATCCTCTCAAAACCCCTCCATTTCTCCACCACGCAGTAGGACTGCGGGGAGCCGGACAGCATCGCAGCCGAGGCGCCTTGCTGCAGGTTCTGGTCCTCCAGCAGGACTTTGACCACGTCGGAGCAGGTGGTTCGCTTCGTCAGACCGGAGACCAGCTTCTCCTCCCGGCAGACCCACACGGAGATCTTTCCCTCCTCCGGTTCCATCTCCGGTTCAACTCACTCACCAACGAAAAAATAAAAGTTTGTGGCAACTCAGAAAATAAATGAAGTAGTTTGTTTCCCCTACATTTGATTTAAAACATAATTAGTCGTACAGGCTGTGAAAAAAAACATTTATCCAGAAACAAATCCCGTGCGCTCCCATCGCTGCGTATCAGCTCCCCCTTACAGCAATTCGCACAATGATCTTGTAACGCCTTGACGGCTTCTGTTGTTCCTTAGGAAAAAAAATACCCCCATTTATATTTTCCCAGTCGTATGTTGCTAGGCTGCCTGCCGGGACCTCATCTCTCTCTCTCCGTCTCTCCGGCAGATTGATCTCAGCCGTGCGCACGGCTCCGGAGAGGAGAGGAGCGTCCTGATGTCAGAACAGTCTCTCTCTGGTCTGTGTCTGTGGGACAAACAGGAGGGTGCTGCACGGCTTGGGACACGCCTCCCTGCCTCCTCTCTCTCGGTCAGCAGACTGAAACAAACAGTCTTTGTTGAGGCTGATGTCAGCGCGAAGGAAACTCCTCTTAAATGCCTCTTAAATGCTCCATGTTAGACCCGTGAGAGTTCATACATCCATTTTAATCTGGTCAGTAATCCCAAAATCTGCTATTTACACACTTATCACGTGACTGTTCTATTTAGACATAGTGCAGCCCACTGTCTGGTGTCTTCAAGGTCAAAGGTCAATTTTTGGATTTGCGTCAACAAAACCCATAATTCCAAAATGAGTTTTAGTCTACGATTGTAAGCATGGTGTAAAGTTAACCATGAATATCAGCTGAAGTATGTTTGAAAATTTTCACTACTTTATATTTCTACTCCACCACATTTCATAGACACATTGTACCCCTCCCATTTATTCCACTGCATCTTGTCTGGCATGTATCAAATTAATCTGGATATTGCAGTTTTTTTTCATGCAGAATTTAGAATTAAGTTATACAACACAACAATATTCATACTTTACAACAATGATGTATACTGTGTATATAGATGTAAAGTACCCAACTGTAACTATGGTTATGCATCAATTCCATATTATTGATGCATTTATGTTTTTTTTGTCTTCCTGTATCTTCTTCAAGTTTGTGGTCACATGTTGTAGTGATATCAGTGAAAGTGGACATTCTGAATATTTAAGTGCATTATCATGACAGTGTTTTCACTTAAAGTACAGTTATGTAGTTGAGTGGTTTTACATCGAAGCACCTAAAACAATGAGAAGCCCGGGTTATGATTTAAAGTCTGTACAACACGATTGAGAAGAGTACAGACATCGCAATCCCTCATGTGAAATAACCAAAAACTGTTGTGACGTTAGTATTGTTCGTTTAGGGCCCCATTGCTCGTTGATTTTAGGACCTTAAGTGAAAGATTCAAGGAAAGTTTCAACTGTTGCATATTACTTAAAATAAATGCAGAATGCCTGACCGTAGAAAGAGATAAACTCACAGTCCCTGACATAGCTGAGTTCACATGCTATTTTGTGATGTTTTCCCCCGAATTTCTAAACTATTTTCATTTGATTGTTTACAAATTCCTTATTTGTATTTCTTGAAGACATTTTTTTTTTGTATTTTCTCACAATTTCCCCACACAGTAGAACTAATGAGCCCAGGTTATGAGCCAAGAAGAACCACAGACTGAAGCTAAAAACACAGATGAAGCTCTTACTCAGCAGCAGTATGTTCACTGCAGTATGCATTGTTACACAGTTTCATCTTCATAATTCCCATACAGCTGAGGGTTCCACTGTGATAATAGCTCAGCTGGATTGCTCACAAAGCAGAAAGAAATCCATCTATTACAGCCCTGCAGTGTCTGACCCATATAATCTGCTCTTCAACTATTTGAGGCTGGAAATATAGGACCATAAAAGGATTTATCTGTATTAAGAGTGCTTTGGTTTGTGTTGAGCATTACATTAATAGCAAGTGTTCATCCTCAGCAGCTGCCATTAGTCTGTTTGTGTGCTCTAACCTTAGCTCGGAGTGATGCATCAGGTCAGGTTTGTTGATAAAATAACACTGCGGAAAAACATCTGGGAACGTGAACACACAATAAAGCATGTGTGTGTGTCTGTGTGTGTGTGCACATATCTGACACAAACACACAGTATTACTCCCCAACGCTGGATTTGGATAAAGAGAGATTGTCTGTGCTGCATCTGGGATGTGAGATAACAGAAGGTTATAGTTATCTTTCATCGCATTTCCTGTGAGGTCATCACATATGCCTGGCCTGCAGACTTATTATTGGCTGTGAAAGATTTGTTTTTTTTAGTGTTACCACAAGGCAAGTCAGCAACTAGACTAAGCATATACTGTCACAAAAAAGGTTTGTTATTGGTTAACTGTGTGTACGTGCTGGTTGAGTTTTTGTCGCTTTGTGATTTTAAGTTGATCATGTCATGAAGAGAAATGAGAGCTTTAGGTTGAATTCTTTGAGTATGGCTCCCTCTCATGTTCATAAAGGAAACAACATCTCAGTCTCATCCTCCTGCTTAAAAAACATTTCCTGCTGCTTCCATAAAGGATTTAAAAGTACACATTTAATATAGTTCAGTTGACCAAGTGAGGCTGTTGTTGCTGATATTTACTCACACTGTACCGGTGAACCCATGGTTCCCTCCCCTTGGACCTGTTTGTCTTGGGTGACCCTACCAGGGTCACACAGCCCGTCCGCTTCCTAGGCCCTCGGATCATTCGGACATTCAAACACCTCCACCACGGAAAGGTGATGGCTCAAGGTTAAACTCTGAGCTTGCCCCATTTCCTAAAATTAAATATTTAATCCATCCATCCATTATCTACCGCTTATCCTCATAGGGTCGTGGGGGGGGCTGGAGCCTATTCCAGCTGTCTTAGGGCGGAAGGCAGGGTACACCCTGGATAAGTTGCCACCTCATCGCAGGGCACATAAAGACAGACAATCATTCACACCTACGGGCAATTTAAATTAGCCAATTAACCTAATCCCCTTACATGTTTTTGGATGGTGGGAGGAAGCTGGAGTATCCGGAGAGAACCCACACAGACACGGGGAGAACATGCAAACTCCACACAGAAAGGCCTCGGGGCCGGGATTCGAACCCAGTATCTTCTTGCTGTGAGGCGACAGTGCTAACCACTACACCACCATGCCGCCCTAAATATTTAATCAATTATTTAATTTAATTTCTATAAGGATTCTCCAAACAAAGTGATATAGCCCTTGCAAAGCAGCGGGTGGTCATGGAGAACTGCCGTGCTCCACAGATCAATACATCTTAAAATGATCAACACACACTCAAAGTAGACCCATATGCATGAATCTGGAAGCAAGTTCAATGCAAACATAATAGGCGGCAGGCGATTTATTCATCAGTTATGTTATACAATTAACCCTCCACTTCCCATCTACAGTGCAAGTTGTGCTGAATTCTCACAATATTTAACAGCTTGTTTTGTTTGTAATGTACAGCATTAAGTAATTTCTTTCCACACAGACGGCCCACACTGGGGTGTGCACATACAAAAAGAGAGAAGCATCTGATTGGCTAACATGACAAGCCTTTTTATATAAAAAAAAAATGCAACATCCAAATGTGTTTTTGGTGAAAGTATTTTTAAATGCATTTATTTAAATGCTTGAATTATTTGTGTGTGCATCAGAAATTCAATTTCAATTGAAAATATCAAAAATGTTATCATTTATATACAAAAGTAAATATTTTTGTGGGCACTGAAAAATATTTTTGTGTAGAAAGTTATTTATATATAAATTCCCAACCACTTCTGGAATCCCTCTGTGTGAATAATTAATATACTACTCAGAACTGGCCAGTAATCCCATAATCTGTCAGTTTCTACCATTTACACACTTATATGACTTTTCTTCAAGGTCAAAGGTCAATGTTTGCATTGCGTCAAGAAAACCCATCCAAAAACACCCACAGAAAACAAATTAATTCACCTCTTTTATTGTCATATATACTATGTGTGTGTTTCAGTGTACCATGAGAAATAAAAAAGAAAAATAATCAAAAGGCATTGCAGAGGTGACATCACTGCTTACACATTAATGAGTAAAGACAAAACCCCAAATCACAGTTTGGAACTGACCATTTATTTTAAACTGAATAGCATATGCGTACAAAGTCTCTACAAAGCTAGAAAATATCTAACATACTTTTAGCCATAAGGGGGGAAAAAAAAAGTTACAAAGCAAAGATCAGACCCTGTGCAGTACCAATAGACGACCATTAGCTTTTGGATTTTTCCTAAATGTACTCTCTTCTTCGCAAAATAGGATAAACATTAGAATATCAAAGATATACACAACATCTGTAATAAACGTTATTGACACCTTTATATAAAGCACCTTATCAAAAAACCACTCAGTGCACATACAGATGGGCTGCATGTGCACCGAGCGAAAAGATTCAAGGCCATTTTGGATTTGATTACATACAGGATTTCTGTGCCACATGTGGTTCGGAAAAAGAAGATAAATATCCAACTTGCACTTACGAGACAACATTTTAACAACACAAACGACGGTGACTCGGAAACTCAGCGCTTTGAAACCTTTTGAATAACCTTTAGACAACATGTATACATGTATTTTTGTGTTCCTTTATTAGAGTGAGCACACTGTCTTGCTGATTATAATGAGCACATGTTTAACAGCGAAGCCGTAAAGTTGAATCCTCTCACACAGCTTCTTCACTGCCAGCCAAGATGGTAAGAGGTGTCCATATTAAGCTATTTAAGGTCAAAGTCTTTACAGACAAGAATGTGTTCATGCACATTTTTTTTCTAAACCAGGTTCAAAACACAAAATGCGTTTCAACTCAACATCCATGACTTTTTGTTTATTTTATTGTATATTATTTGTGTAGTTTTACAGTGGAATGAACGGCCGATAAACTACAGATTTCAGTTTGGAGGTTGATAGTCAACATCCTTGAAACTATTTTTGGCAGATGCTTGTAAGTTATTATCTTGTAATAAATGCTCTTTCCTGTGTCACAAATGACGAAGACTGTCTTTGGTAAGCATGTGATAGATAATGTCCTGTAACAGAGGATCATTATTGCAAAATCAGCCCCCTGAGGCTGTGTCATCATGTATATATCACTGATGGTCTGGTAGTCCGCCTGCAAAACAACAAACCACTGGAGTGTGAGACATAACGATGGGAAAGTTGAGGGTGGGGAAATTTTGAAAAGGTTTTTTTCCCAACAGAATGATTCACCAGTGTGTTGAAAGGATGACAATTTGTTGGATAGGTATCTGTAACCCTCAACAGTCAGAGATATGAGTCAACATTAAGACCAAATATTTAATAGCTGGCTAGTTGGATAAAGATAGTTAATTTCAACCCTAAACACACATTGGCAGCATCTTCTCTTCAAATTACTGGCTATTCTGGACACCACGTAGCATCCCAGCTGGTCACACTGGAAACATAACGCTGTGAATCTTTACCATGGTACATAAAAACGACGAAATGACAGCTCCCCAAAAGTGAAGCAAAAACATCTCAATCTCCCCCTGCGGGCTGGCGACACGAAAGGTCATAAAGGCTGCAAATTTCAAGATTGCTGTCGTTTTAGGTCATTCTTGTCACATTGGTGTATGTTAAAGTGTTTGGTGTTAATTAGTTATTTGATGCTAAAAGGATTTGATTTGACAGCTGTGACCTCTATACTGTATCCAAATGACATCAAAATCCCAAGATGGCAGCTCTCTTATCCGGAATATTTTGGCTTCACTTCTGCACAGTCACATGGAGTGGAGACACGTCGTCACATCTTTATATACAGTACATGGTCATGACACTGTGTTATTCAGCATGCCGCGTACTTCACTGTTGAACACAGCATGCTAGTTCTTTGTTCTGATGTGAAGATACGCAAATTGTAATCAGTCTCCTCAAGTAGTAACAAGTCCAAGCGGCTTAAATCTGTCACGCATACATGTAACACATGTACACAAATGCAAATACATGTAAATGCTGCCACAAAAAAGGAAGTGAACAAGAATAACATCCGATGGGAAATAAGGATGGTTCACTGCTGACTGTCCACACATTACAACAAGAAACAGCCATTAAATATGGAATTTGGATAATTAGCCCTCAGACACGGCAAACTGGAGCATGTGATGCCTAATTATGCATTTGTATTCACTAAAATGCTTTTCTGTACATCATTTACAACACCAAATTATCAGGACTTCCATGAAACAGATCAGAAATGTCTACTGCTGTTCCCGACCAAAGGCACTTCATGCTGCTGAGCATGACACAGATGAGCCACCAATCATCACCTGCGACGGTACACTCCCAACAGTTTTTTGGTTATTGATCATAAATGACTTTTAATTCTGACATAATACCATCTACCTGGAAGAAACAAGTCCTGGACTGATTAAAGGGAACTGTGTCTTCAACCACTTTTGTCAACTGAAAAACATAGCTTCTGGTCAGGGAAAACTTCAGTATAAATATGGGCGCGATAACATGTCAGACTTGAACATGTTATGTCAGTATGTTAAAGCTCAAGTCAGCTGGTGCAAGAATACTGAACTAGGCTAGGTTTAATTAGCAAGGTGAAACCTGATCAGAAAAAAATTTTAGCTTTGTTTTAAAAGTTTAATGCGTTCCCTTCCCTTGTACACAATGAATGATGTTGCTGTATAGTTTTAAAGACTCACAGTGCTTCCCAATGGACTGACCACGATATATTTTACACTCAAAGTTATAATCCTGAAGATTTTCATATCTTTAAAAAAAATTAAAGATTTGCATTTTCCAGCAATAACATAGCATGAAAATAGCAAGGTATTTATGATTCTGTAATTACCTGTCAATACGGTAGTTTTTGTTGTTAGTGACGAGATTCGCCATTGCCTTGCTGGATTCAAATTGCCACACAGGACACATGTAATCCAGCCTTACTGTTTGTAATTGTATCTCTTCGTCACCAGCTTCACTGATTACTATTCACTCTCCTATAACCTTATCAGCACAGCATTAGTTACTGCTAATGCGAACCCAACATTTCCTACTGCTGCTGCCTTCCATTACAAACATTACACTGACAAAACATGTTTATTGTGAAGCACTGGCAGGAAGCATAATGAATTTGGGCAAAAACAGCCAGAATGCAAATCTTAAGGATTATAGCTTTAATGTGCATATTTATGTAATTATTTATTTATTCAATCTTGATGAAGAGTCACTTGTTGCACAAAAAGGTACCTGAATTGTTCGGTTTCACTTATACGCTCTTATTAACATACATTTTAGATAGTGTTCCTGGAATTAAAATATAGGCTATATGCTACTATCAATAAACAATTTCCCAAAGTTTAGAAGCTATTATTTGTTAAAGAAAACATACAAAAAGGTAAAAATTTGATTTTTTTTTTTTCTTTGGGAACAAACCTCTTTTGTGCAAGTTTGCAGCTCACACAATTTGCAGTGACTATCTCTACAAAACCTCCACCTCCGTACTGTACTCCATGATAATGCAGTCGTGTTATTTCCTTCTCTGGTTATTGATGATACACAGGGTCTGACCTTCAGTGTCCGTCCGTATCTTGGCAGATAGCACACACACACTTTTGTCACAAGGGATTGTGATATTTTTTATCATTCATGGGTGACTTTCCCCAAAAGCACATGACAGAAGTACCACTTTCATTTCCTTCTACAGAACAGTAAATTACAAATTTACTGGGAGAAAGAGGGGAAGAAACCAACTGTGACGAGTGACATGGCGTGAGAGGGTTTTGGGGAAATCCACCCAGGTCGGTTTTGTGCTTTTTACAGCTAATGAATATCCGATATTTAGTTTGAATTTAACATTTATGTGTGAAAAAAGCTCCCTTTGAAGCGGATTCACACACTCATATCTGACGTTAAATTTAGGAAAAATACCCAATTGCTGTTGTGGTGTTTTGTGAGCAAAAAGAAAAATGCAGCCATTTTCTTCCCCACTAAATCGAGCTGTTCCGAAAGACACTTTCAGAACTCAGTTTTGGGACATTTTACCTCCAATGTCATTGTTAATCACTGAGCAAAAGGCCATGCGTGTGTGTGTTATTCCTTGACGAGTCGATAGATGTGGTGCTGAGCTCCGTGCTCATTGTTAGACACTTCAAAGACACACGCCATGCACAGCAAGGTCTCCTGAGTGTCTCTGTTGCTCACAACCTGAACACAACAAGAGAGGAAAGAAAGAATTGTCAAAATGTAGCTACATACTTCAGAATATTCTGGTAAACAGTTTGCTGAGTCTAAACAGTTGTTTCTGCTGTGCTTATGACAAAATAACAAGGATAATACCAAGATGAAAAAGTGTTTGAGGTGAAACAGGTGATAAGGTGATTTTTTTTAATTATTTTTTGGATATTGTAATACTCATTTCAGACACAAGAGGTTGGAGTGCACCACTACGAAAGACTTAAATCATCCATCCATTTTCTACCGCTTATCCTCACGTTGGGTTGCGGGGGGGCTGGAGCCTATCCCAGCTGTCTTAGGGTGAAAGGCAGGGTACATCCTGGACAAGTCTCCAGTTCATCGACAACCACTCACAGTCACATTCACACCTACGGGCAATTTAAATTAGCCAATTAACCTAATCCCCATGCATGTTTTTGGATGGTGGGAGGAAGCCGGAGTACCCCAGGGCCATGAATCGAACCCGGTACCTTCTTGCTGTGAGACGACAGCGTGAACCCAGCACTTAAATCATTGACCTGTTAAAACATTTCACCTGACAAAACTCATTTCACTCATTTTCACAGATGAAAACAAATATCAGCAAATATACTTAAGCAAATTAATGTTTTCACTGACAGCAATTAATTTCTAGCCTAAACAAAGACACAACAATTATATTGACTAAAAACATGTTTTTTCCTCATTTGCCTCTCTGGGCTTTCTAAACATACATACATACACATTTATTTATACGATAACACATGGACAACACAGTGACTGATGGCCTCACCAGTAGAATAGTGAAGTTCTCCAACACACTGTTCATCATGTATTTCTCAGGCAGGTGTTTAAGCTTGTGGATGAAATTGATCATGTATTCACACATCGGAGAGCGGCTGATTCTGTAGATGAAGCGCCCATTTTCAAACCTTGCATACTCCGTCTGAAAGAGAATGAGCGAAATCAGTTACCGTAATGAAAAAACGCTAGAGACGAACTCCAAACACTACTTTACCAGTCATGAACTGATCCTGTGAAAACGTTTGTGCAGCAGTGTGAGGCCTCACAAAATTTGATGTTTTTAGTTTATGTGTACAAATTTTTAAAAAAAAACTGAAAAATTAAAAAGATGTCACTTGGCAGGATTAGGATATGTAGGCTGATGATCATTTTCAGAGCTTGTCCCATTTTGGGGTCAAAAAGTCAGCAAGTTGACCACTAATCAGAAGGTTGAAGGTTCGCTTCCCACCTCCAGCAGTCCCAAAGTTGCTGCCAATGCATCATCAATATACAGTATGAATGTTTGTGTGAATAGGGGAATACATTGAGTAGTTGACTGGACAACAATTATGTGACCTGACTGTTGTGTTTTTGTCAGTTTGACTGTCTGAAGGACTTTTCTTTCACTGTGTTGTTCTTATCATCCTCTCCCACTCAAAGAGCATGCATCATTACTTTTTTCAGAGGCTGAAGTTGTCTCAGTTTTAGAGTGAAGATATATGAAACCTACAGAATCCATTGGTGCCATCCATTACTAATGTGAAAATCACATATGATTATCCCCTTTATGCTAATCCTGTGCAGTTTGGGGCAAAGAACATGTAGTCCAAATGTGGCATTTTAACCTGTTCTTAAATGGTTTTGTGAGATTTCTGCATACCAGGCTTCCTAAATAGCCTTGGAATTACATTAATTAAATATGAATTGAATATGATTAGAAAACTGAGAATTCAATGAGCCCAATCGTTTTTTGTGTGTGATGATGTTAGTCGCCATAGCAGCCATTTCACTGTAGTGAACCTCCTGTATAAAATGACCTGTTGTGACCTTGTCATGAAACTTTACAACTGCGAATCAGAGACCATTGCATTCAGAGGATGGAAGGCTTTCGAGTTTTTCCAGAAAAGCAACTGAAAAGTGCTCACCAGCCAACCCCCCAAAAAACAATGCTTGCAAAAATCAATGACACATGTTATTATATCAAATCCCAGCATTTGATATAATACCCAGTTTTTTTTTATGGTTTTCCCCAAGGTGCCCAATGGGGTATATCTGTCAATTATCAAAAGATAAAGAAACATAAATTATGAAAAAAATATAGAGTGACAAATTATATCAACCCAAAAACTGCTGCAATAATTTATGACACATAACGAAGCAGGGGAATGACAAACACATCCTTTCATTATAATGGTCTAAGCCCTTACATGTCAATAGATTTACTTAAGTGATTTAACTGATTTATTTCTGATTTATTACATGACCACCATGGCAAAGTGCTGAACTGCATCTCTTATAGCAATCTTCAGGTTCCCAGGTTTGCGATGATGTCCACCTAACTTAGAGTGCACCACGAAAATGTGAATCCATCCTCACCTCGACTTTTTCAACCACCTGCTTGCCGAAGGAGCAGACCTTGGTGGAGCAGGTGATGGTCATGTTCTCCGAGCTCTCGTATTGGCTAGTGACGCCGTAGAAGGCCGCTGGGTCGTCCTGCACATTATAACTCAGGTCCGCCTGGCAACCACAGGACAAAAAACATCATCAACCAGCTACAAATTCAATGAGCGAGTGTAAATGTCACTGATTAAAATCCAGCAATCAAATTCATTGAGAATCCAAGACAAGAGAGCAAACATGAAAACTGGCTGCTTCTCTGCCACTTGGTAACCAAAGTCAGCCAACAGTGCCCTCTGCTGGTAGCTCAGTCACTGAGCCATGACATGCTCAAACAGTCTGTAGTGCTGCCAGGTCACATTTGACATTTTGACATGTCTTATCTCAGGGATCTGCAGGAGCCATAATGGCTCCTTCTGCCTTTGAAAAAAAAAATTACATGTATTTGAGGGGGGGCTGGAGCCTATCCCAGCTGTCTTAGGGTGGAAGGCAGGGTACACCCTAGACAAGTTACCAGTTCATTACAGGGTACAGAGACAGACAACCACTGACACTCACATTGACACCTACGGACAATTTAAATTCGCCAATTACCCTAATTCCCATGCATGTTTTTGGATGGTGGGAGGAAGCCGGAGCACCCAAGAACCCACACAGACACGGGGAGAACATGCAAACTCCACACAGAAAGGCCCTGGGCCAGGAATCGAACCCGGTACCTTCTTGCTGTGAGACGACAGCGTGAACCCAGCACTTAAATCATTGAGTGCTAACCACTACACCGCCCATTATTTCACATATTTTGTCATTTTAAAATATGCGTCATATACTTCTGCATGTCTATGGCCAACACATGCACATTACACATTTTTCCTCCTCTTCACAAAAAGTTTATGTTTTCATTCATTATAACAGATAAAAAATTTAAGTAAAATATCTTGAAGTTTTCTATATTGCTGTTATAGATTCTCATTAATGTAACAAACTTAAGTTTTTGTACATGCAGTATAACTACATGTAAAACATAAGCTGTGTTATGCTTTGCAGCTCCTTAAAAATGTTATTAGGTGGAGGAGAAGGCAAAATGGCTCTTTTGATCGTAAAGGTTTGCAACACCTGTCTCATCTGCACATAATATGCATCAAAAAAACATAGTCATGATTTTTCTCTCCATTTTTACGTTTTTTTTTTCCGTAGTTAAAGGAAATTTTCGGTAAAGTTCTTCCTTGTCTGAATTGCGACTGTAATCTGCAATAAACACAGCAAAAGTCGGTACTGGCTGACCTCCCGGTGGGCTGTAAACTGAGCAAATGTCTTATTGTAATGACAGGATTTTTTTATCCAAACTTTTGATAGCTTTGTTTATGCTTTTAATATGAACAACTAGTGAGATACTAATCTATTTTTTCAAAATCCTGGAAGACACACAACAGGGAAAAAACAAAATCCTTGTGTCACTGAAGCTGTTTAATCAGAGCAGTGAGAACACGCTGCACCTGGATTACAGATTAGGGGTGGGAGATACTGGGAATCGATCCGATACCAAGTAAATACTGGGCTAGTATCACCGATACCAATACTGATACCGACACTTTTTACTTGAAACGTCATCATCATTGAATAATTAATAATTTTCTTTTAGTTAGTTGATTATGATAAAACAATATATAATAAGTATTAAAATAACAGAAATAAATAACATATAATATATAAAATGTATCTTTATATAAGTGTATATTTTTCCAGAGTCACAGTAAAATAATTAAAACATTTTTCAACAAGCTGAATTTATGATAATGGTTTAATCAGTCTGCTAAAATTGCCTCTCTGATCACTGTGGAAAAACATAACTTAATGCTGGAAATTACCTGGGTAATTCTGGTCTGTGTCTGTCTCTGTGTCGGGGGTCTGTTTTGGGGTTGGGGGTCTCCCCCCTCCTTCATCAAACCTTTCTGCAGCTCAGAGTTGTCTGACCTGTTTTCATGTGTTTAAATAAGTTGACGATGATACCACAGAGGTGAATGTTTTTTTGCACACATCACATGTGGAAGTGTCCCTGTCAGCTGCAGTGAACAAAGTCCACACAGCGCTTCTCTTTCTCGCTGCCATCACAGGCTTCTCTCAGTGCTCTGACTCTCCGTCGAGAGAGAGAAAGAGAGAGAGAGAGAGAGAGATGCGCTCGTATGAACTCTGTGGTAATTTGCTGGAAGTGTAGAAGAGAAACCGCAACGAAAGTATCTCATCACACTAGTATCGATCCGATACCAATACTCGTCATGGTATTGATACTTAGATCAATACGCCCATCCCTATTACAGATTGAGAGAAGTGGAGAAGGTTTTGTACTATTTGTAATGTGTTCTCCAAGGAACACTGTCTGTATCAGTGCTGAGAACAAACACACACACACACACACACGCACACATCATATGCTATGTTCTTGTGCATTCATTAAAGAGCACACACACAAACATCAAACTGTGCTCTATTAAAGCAGCAGATTATCAGAAACATGCTCCATTGTGGTAGATCAGAGAGCTTTTTAATTAAATTCAGAGAAAAGGCTCTCTATATGACACACACACACACACACACACACTGTTTGTTGTCATGCTACAAGTGCATCTCATCTCTTCTACATTTATTGTGTACTGAACCCACTTCACAGGCCTGCAGGCTTCACTCCTCGGCTGCATGATTCCACTGTCAAGGACCTCACAGCTACTTTTAATTCAGCCTGTCCAGTGCTTTGATAATTAACCCTCTGCTAAACCCCACCCCCAACAGGGATCGTTCAACAAATAACACAAAACACCTGCCAAGATTTGGATTTCTCTATGTCCTGAAGCAGTAGATCTGGGGATTCAGTCAAGGTGGTTCCAAACCCAAAAAGATAAGAGAAAAGTGTAAAAATGTAGTAGCACAACCCAGTTACCTATAGTTACGGTACACAAAAAAAAGACGTATTTCCCCTCTGTTCTTTATTAGATTTGGTGACGTTAACACACCAACAACCCAAGCTAACACTAAAATTTTTAAATTAATAGTATAATAATAATTATTTTATTTTATTGTATAATAGCATAATATGATAAAAACATTTTATAATAATTATTTTTTTTCTGTGGAAGCCCTAAGAGAAGAGAGAAAAAAAATGTGATCCATTTCAAGTCTCAAGTCTGATCGAAATTGTTTTCGTAAGTCACTTACGACCAAACAGGAACAAAAAGTTTTGCCAAGATAATCTAAGGGTTTTTTTTTTTTTTAAATGCTTTTCCCTTACCTGCAAGCATTCACATTTTCTTCCAGCTGAGTTTTTGTCCATGCAGTTTAAAGTGTATACATTATATTGTGTTTTAGCAAGTTATGTTAATTACAATTGACATAACAGAAATGAGCATGAAAATACTGAGATGAATTTGAAATTAAAAAGCTTTTTTTTCCTCACTAGCCTGCCAGGGCTTGTGCTTTCCTCTTGCAACATTAAAAGTGTAAAATCCCACTTAAAAATATGAACAATAAAGCCTAATTATTGCTGCATTTTCTCTTGCTTATCCAGGTACTGTGTAAATTGAGACAGATCTTAAATTCTTTTCAAGCTTGGACTAACTAGTTCCACACTTAAGTGCAACATCTGTCTCTGCAGTCCTCTGCAAAACGTCATTAATTGTTGAGGATGATTGTTTTTTTTTTTGCCTAGGACGGGCAGCTTTGGCCTACATATCATGAATGTAGCCTTCATTTTAAGACAGTCTTGTTTTAAAACTGAAAATATTAATAAAGTCTGAAAGTGATGTTGTTTTCAATCAACTCGTGGGGGCAATGTTAGCTCCATGAGCTAGTTAGCTACTGCTAGTTAGTTAGAAGCTGCTGCTGTCTACCTCTGCCTGACATATTTTCTTTCAAAAATAAATTAATTTTATGAAATCTGTGAATTATCGTGGTAAACTGCGCTGTGCAAATGTAAACTTTGGCAGGCATTTGGCATTACCTTGGGGGATTTTATTCCCAGACCAATTTGGAAGATCATAACAACTAAGATGAAAAATCAGCAGCAGCATCAGCATTGCTCTGATGGAAAAGAAATTACTTAATGTGTGATGTGTTCTGTTGCTGGGATTTTTGAAAGTCCTTTGGTATACTGCAGATCTGAGAAAGAACCATAAAGTGCGCGCATACACACACACACACACACACACACACACACACACACACAACACACACAGGTGGAGACAACCTGTGAGTCAGGAGGTGAGCAGGTGTTCAAACAAAGCGACTGTGCTTTCATCAGCCCACCACCTCCATATCCCAGGTGGAAAGACAGAACGCACACACACACACCTGTAGAGACAAAGACATGGCGCTGGGTGGAAAAATACAAGGAAAAAGCAGGATACATGCAAAGCTAACCCTGCTCACTGATGACAAAACATGAAAACACAATATTCAGAAAAACAACTGGCCAATTTATGCCACATGGAAGTTTCCAGATGCTAGAAGAGGCCTTAATTAGTGCTGTACAATATTAGGAAAACTTGCGATAAATAAACAAATACTAATGTATACAATGTTAATTTCTGTCTGCTGTGTCTATGTTTCTTTTTGGCGCATTTATTTTTTTTTTTTTATAAGGAGTTACACCAGCAAAACTTTGATGAATGGATGTCTGCTGGACTGTTTTGCTACCACTTGGCTTAAAGGTACACTGTGTAATGTTTATGTATTTTATTACCTCAAATCAACGTCATCATTCATAAATAGATCCAACAATCTGACTTATCCCACTGGGTGAAGAAACAGTTATCTGTCTTTACATAGAGGGGGGTAAAATGACCGGAGCTCCGGGCCAGGGGTCGGGGATCCGGGTCAAGAGTGGCAGCCCGGGAGCGCCCCATGCCCGGCCACGGCCGGCCTGGGCTGGAGATCAGCAGTGATAGTGGCTGCCAGGGAGTCGACCTATTCCGCCTACCGTAGTTCCAACCATGTTGTAATGCACAGTTGAAAGCGTGTGGCGCGAGACAGCAAATGCAAAATCAAATTTAACCACCAGATGGGCAAAAAAAATTACACAGTGTACGTTTAACGTTAGCAGTTTCGCTTTTGCTGACGCTAGTATAGAGCTCTGTGTGCAATTTGTCATCTCTCTTGTATCCAAAATATTTCCAAATAACTGACGTGCTGTTCTTTTTGGTTCTTCTTTGTCGCCCACATTTACCATGTTTGTCCCCTTTTCCTTCAGCCATCATGAAGGCTAACTTCCATTCATTTCCTGTCATGCATTGGAGCAGGCAACTAGAGCAGTAGCGCCCCATCTGATCTGCCAGTTATATAATGTCAATGCCTGGCAGACATTCATCGTAGTTCAAACTTTGCACTATGTATATTGCACACTGATGTTGCGATGACAGTGAATTTTAAATATATCGTGCAGCCATAGCCTTAACTATTTTGGATGGATGTGAAGCTGGTATAAAAGGGAAATTAAAGGAAAAAAGTAAGTAAACAGGAAATTTGTGTTTTGTCTGCTCACCCAGAACTTTATCAGGTAGAAAGCATTTTGTGGCCCCTTGCCGAACAGCTCCTTGAGGCCGCCCTTCTTTTCAGGGAACTTGTCATATATCTGCCTGATGTCCACACACTCCAGCAGGGGGTCGCTGTAGCTCGGGCTGCTCTGGCTGATGTTCACAAACAGGTGCTTATTGTACTGAGGGGAGGAAAAACTTTGAATTAGGCAAGGATGACGGCATAGTAATCAGTGGATCAAACAGTTACACGGCTTGGGTCAACAGGTTGTATTAAACAGATGGTTTCTTGTGTTTGTTTTTTTTTGACAGGAATCAAACAACACAAGAATGCTGAGTCGTCAAAAGACTACATGTTACAGTGAATTTGCTGCTCCCACATCTCAGAAAATTAAGCTGAAGAATTTGACCACTGGTGGTAGCATGGAGGAAAGTTTTCATAAACTCTGTTTTGTTTGCATGTCATGTTATAAGTATTCATCTCTGCTCTTGGGGTATATCTAATCTGAGCTCTAGAGTTCGGCGTAGAGTTATAAACTGACGCTATATTGAAAACTGAACACTAGCATACAAATAGAAATTGTACGCCCACGTGCATGTGGATAAACTCAGTGACGTCACTAGACTACACTCCTGAGTCACTACAGAGTCATGTCATTACACTAACAACGAAATGTAGCAATGCACCAGTCAAGGCGGGAACAGAGGAAGCCTCAAGCCCACTAAGTAAGTTTCTCCCCATAAGAGATTCAGCCCATGCAAAACCAACAAATAAACCTATAGTGAGTTTTTGCGACCACATCTCCATCAGACCATGCCAAATTAAAGCATATGGTTTAAGTGCTTGAGGCCCACCACGATGTGTCTTTGCATGTACATGATTTGCAGTGGACGCCTGACAAGAAAGGCACTATACAAGTACAATGTAAGTAAGATTGTTTATCAGAAAACCAAACTGTAAACTATATTTAACTTGGGTAACTTAAGTAAAATGTCATTGAAACTGCTGGTGGAACAGTTTGAACTGAAATTTGAAAGAGTGCAGTTCTCAAATTGCAAGAGAATTTAAATTAGAACATACATTATGAAAAATGTCTTGAAGGTCACCTATTATGCAAAATTCACTTTATAAAGGTAGTGTAACAGTCGTATGTGTCCCCATAGCCTGTGAATGAGGCCCCAGGAGTGAAAAAAATGTCACCTCCTTCCCCTGCTTGCTCCTCTTCTTTGCCAATGTGTGCTAAAACAGGCAAGTCTAAAATCTACCCCTTATCTACGTAGATAAGGGCAATGCCCCTCCCTCCAGCAGAAGACACTGCCTTTGAGTCGCCCCCGGATATGAGCCCTCCTCTAAAGTTACCGAGCGGCCGGCCGCCATTGTTTCTCCTCGCTAACTTTTGCAAACAAACCTGACAAAGTTAGGAGCAAAGCACGGCAGCTGCTGTGTGTTGGCTGCTTCAACGAGCACAGGAGGACATTTTTGCTCCGTTTGTCCTCTGAAGACCCAGTGGATTGAATTATTTTAGCTGGAAATGTAGCAAGAGAGCTTCCCAAAGTTTAACACGAGTGCGCTCATCATCTCACAGATCAGGCTTCACTAACCAGCTGAAGATGAAGCATGGATCGGCACTGTCTGAGACACAGCTACAAACGTCGAGCTGTACGTTATTTCGTTTTGTGTTGCTTTCCTGTGTAGCTCTACTTAGCATGATGGCCTGCAAACATATCCCTGTACAGTTAGCACTACAGCTCCCGTAGGGTAGCTCCGGTACCTCCGGTAGCTGCAGTGCTAAATGGAACATGTTTATAGGCCATCACTCTAAGTAGAGCTGCAACACAAAATGGATTAACTTACAGCTTCCACACTTGTAGTGCCCTGGACAGTTGGTAACGATCCATGCTTCAACTTCAGCTGTGTAGCCAAGCATAATTTGTACAGGCCAATGTTTACAAAGCAGTCCTATGGAGCTTAGCTGTGTCGCTAACGGAGCTCGGTCAGCACTGCGGCTAACCGAGCTCCGTCATAAAATAATGTAATTATGTATATGTAATAATAATAGTACGGAGCTAGCTAAGGTGACAAGTATACCACTGGGGAAATAGTACTGCGAGGAGATCCTCGTATTTCCCCTGTGGTATACTTGTCACCTTAGCTAGCTCCGTTTGCGGCAGTGCTAATAAAACATGATTACAGACGCACCACTGTCGCTAACGGAGTTGTGCTTGCTGCAGAGCTAACGTCCTTGAGTAATTAATATCAGGAGACATTCAACATAAGCTCTGTGAGCACAAGGCTCATATGAAGCTAGCGTTATACACTTATTTGTAATTTGGGTGACTCTGACTACTGTTAACGGTACTGTCTGTGCACTGCAGAGTAAAGTCAGTAGCCTCTTTTGCCAGTGTCAGTATGCATCTAGAAGTAATCGTAAGCGTACGGTAAGGGGAGAGAGTGCTACTTCCTCTCTGCAGAGAGGGGGCGTGATCAGACACAGCTCAGGAACATTTGAAGGTTCTCAGCAGAACTCAGTACAGTGATTTTTAACTGGCTGGAATTCAGGACCAGGGCTGAGTTTGGGGTAAAACAAACAGCTAGAACAGCTTTTTTCCACCTGCGTAACAAGGCAAAAATCAGGCATATTCTTTCTAAAAAAGATGCAGAAAAATTAGTTCATGCATTTCTTACTTCTAGGCTGGTCTATTGTAATTCATTATTATCAGGCTGCTCCAATAAGTCTATCAAGACTCTCCAGCTGGTCCAGAACGCTGCAGCACGTGTTCTGACCAGAACAAGGACAAGAGAACATATTTCTCCGGTGTTAGCCTCTCTCCACTGGCTCCCTGTAAAATCTAGAATACAGTTTAAAATCCTCCTCCTCACCTACAGTCATGGAAAAAATTATTAGACCACCCTTGTTTTCTTCAATTTCTTGTTCATTCTAATATCTGGTACCACTAAACGTATAATACAATGAACACAACAAAAAATGCAGCTGGTCACATAATACTTTATGTCCTATTTGACATTCTTAAGCTTAAATGATTCCCAGGGTATATAAGAGGCCATTTCATGTCACAAGCAGCACTGCACATGCAAAGGCCTAGAGTGGTTTCCTGCTTACATTCAAGCCGTAGCACAACTCAGAAGTTGTCAGCTCTCACATAATGCCTAAAACAAAAGAATTATGTGAAGCAACAAAGGCAGCCATCTTGGCACTGTTGGAAATTGGCATGAGTGAGAGACAGGTAGCGAAAAAACTGAAGATCTCCAAGACAGCCGCTCATTCCAACAAAAAAACAAGCTGAACATGGCACTACCAAATTGCTACCTGGCCGTGGCAGGAAACGTCTTTCTACCCCACGAGATGACCGTGGCACTCATCCGTTCCTGTGTCAGGAATCGTCGTCAGACCTCCAGGGACCTTAAAAATGAGTGGGCACTGTCGAGAAATGTGACTTGCTCGGCAAGGACAGTTCGAAACCGACTTGTTGAAGCTGGTTTGAAGTCACACAGAGCACGCAAGAAGCCCTTCATCAATGAAAGGCAGAGGAAGGCCCGGTTACTCTTTGCTCGAGACCACAAGGATTGGACTGTTGATGATTGGGCTAAGGTTCTCTTCAGTGATGAATCCAATTTTGAATTGATGCCCATTCCAGCCAACTTACTGGTTAGGAGGAAGCCTGGAGAAGCTTACAACCCAGACTGTCTTGCCCCTACAGTAAAACATGGGGGTGGATCAGTCATGATCTGGGGTTGTTTCAGTCTGAGTGGAACAGGGCAAATGCAATTGTGTGAAGGCCGAATGAACCAGGTCAAGTACAGGACTACCCTTGAAAACAGTCTTCTTCCATCAGCTGGAAAACTCTTTCCTGCCTCGAATGACTGGATTTTCCAACAAGACAATGCCCCTTGCCACACGGCAAGGTCAGTTAAAGCCTGAATGGAGAACCACAACATTACGCACCATGCCTTGGCCTGCTCAATCACCAGATCTTAATCCAATTGAAAACCTGTGGAAAATCATCAAACTCAAAATGGAGAACCACAAGCCCAAAAACAAAGAAAATTTGTTTGAATTTGTCCAACAGGAATGGGCTGCTGTGACAGCAGAACAATGTCAGAAGCTGGTGGAGAGCATGCCAAGACGCATGGCTGCAGTCATCAAAAACAATGGTTATGCAATCAAGTATTAACTCTTGTGTGTATCATGTGTTTAAAGCAAACAGAAAAGAAAACATGGAATGCTTAAAAGTAGTGTTTTTGGCGGTACAATGCCATAGCTATTGATGTAAGAATTTAAGTAATTTTGGTTATTATCAAGAAAACCATGGAAAATGAATAATCCTTAGTTCTTAAATTAAACTCTCATGAGCTATTTTTGTTGTTAGCAATATAATTGTCCAAACAAATGTACCTTTAGTTGAGCCAGGCATTAAAATTAACAAGAAATTGAAGAAAACAAGGGTGGTCTAATAATTTTTTCCATGACTGTATAAGGCACTGAATGGTCAGGCACCATCTTATCTTAAAGAGCTAATAGTGCCTTATAATCCAGCTAGAACTCTGCGCTCTCAGAATGCAGGACTACTAGAGGTTCCTAGGGTTTATAAAAGTAGAATGGGAGCTAGAGCTTTCAGTTATCAAGCTCCTCTTCTGTGGAACCAACTCCCTCTTTCAGTCCGGGAGGCAGACACCATCCCCTTATTCAAGAGCAGGCTTAAGACTTTCCTTTTTGATAGTGTTTATAGTTAGGACTGATGCAAGGCTGACTCAGGCTGCCTTGGATCCTTAGTTATGCTGCTATAGGTCTAGACTGCCAGCGGACTTCCTCTGACACACTGAGCTTTTCTTCTTCTTCTTCATTTGGATGCCTCCATTAAGTCATTTTACTAACTCGCCTTCTTCCCCAGAGTCCCTGTGCTTTTTCACCTCCCAGATGTTCATGAGCTGAGGCTACTTGGTGGGAAGAAGGTGGTGTCATCCAGGCTTCATCTGTTTGGTGAGACGGAGAAGAGGCGATGCTGCTCATGTTCTATCTGTTACAGTACTGGAGAGGAGGATGTGTTTCCTCTCTTTCCCTTAATCACTTGTTGCAAATTAGTTTTGTGTCTCGTAGTCCCTGTGCGTTCTCATCTCACAGGTATCCATGGGTCCAGTTTAGTAGAGGTTAGTAGAGGTTGGACAGACCAGGCTTCATCCTTTAGTACTGTTTTTTTGGGGGAGTTTTTCCTAAGTCGATGTGAGGGTCGTTTGTAAAGGACACAGGGTGTCATATCCTGTACAGACTGTAAAGCCCTCTGAGGCAAATTGGTAATTTGTGATGTTGGGCTATACAAATAAAATTGACTTGACTTGACTTACAATACAATATTACAATATACAATATTGTTGGACATCTGAGACCTATATAAAATTGCAGAGAAAGTGTATAATATGAGACCTTTAACACACTGTACGTTAAGACGTCAAAGCCAAATGTACATAGTATTTTATGTAGAAACCAGATTTCAATTTCTGATTGATCACAATCACAACATGATCAAAAATGAAACCTTACCTACTCAGGTATCTGAGGCCCTCATATATAGTAATACAAATTATGCAGGAAAAGAGACACCTTTTGACAACAGAGTCTGTTTCAAAGTCAACACAGAGCGGTTCGAGGTTTCTAACTGTCCAAACAGTTGTAGCAAGATGAATGCCAGCTGTCTGAGAGCCCAAGGTAGAAAAATGAGAATGAGTCCTCAGTGTGGCAGCATGACAGATTGACTGAGCACACAGAGAGATAGAGCTTTACAAAGGTTATTCAGACTGGGCTTCGCACAAAGGGCTCCAACGCTGTTCTCTGCTGTGGGGTTATCTGTCATCTCTGTTTATGGCACAAGAGGGAGTGCTTATTGTAGACTAGTGTGTGTGTGTGTGTGTGTGTGTGTGTGTGTGTGTGTGTGTTTGTCATACTCACTGCTTCCTGGTCCCTCTGTGTCTCCAGGAAAGATGAAAATTCTACCAGTCGTAATTTGGTGGTCCCGATGGAGCGACCTTGCCACGCTGGCTCTCTGTGTGTTTGGGCTGCAGCGGGAGGCTCGTAGCCTACACAACACACACATATTTACTTAATCACTTTTAGGGACATTCCATACACTTTTATTCACTTCACTTGCCTGAACGTTAACAGCTGACTCAAAAAAAAAAAAAAACAACAACAATGAAACAGCGTTTTTTTTTTTTGTAAACAAGCTGTCCCTAATTTACTGGCCTTTTGTCTGACGTGTCCCCGAAGAGAGCCTAAGTTAGGAATACACACACACAGCCTGTTTAACCTCAATTCACAACTGCCATCATGCACAATAGTGCGATTAACAGGGTGGGTAACCATGCTAGCATTATTTTTTGCTACGGACGTGTAAAAGGTATGCCATTACTGGAGTCCTGTGGACAAAGCCTGACTGAGGTGAGGGTGCAGCTCTGTAAAGCAGCTAACAAAAGCAGATGTAAAGAGCTAACAATGACACTGTGACACTGAATTCACTTGGGTGATGATGCAAAACTCCATTCAGAAAAGCCTCTTTTCCTCTTGTCATTTAGTCTCACACTCTTGGAAACCGATTGCTGCCATCATCTCAATGTTTCGTAGGACCCAGCATGATGTTATTTGCAGCCCACTCTGAAAGTAGAAGCTAGAAAGATGTGCTCACAGGCTTCAGTTCGGAAAAGACTCCTGCACACTAAATGCTTTATTTGTCTGAAATCATTGAATGGAGAGGGGTAGCTCAGCACCCCTGTGATTCTGTATATGATAGTGTCATGATTTAAATCAAATGAATAATACCATATAGACAGAGTTCAAAAATACAGATGGGACAAAACATCTGACTATGAGTCCAATGGAGAAATGGCAAAGTCTTTCCCCTTTCGTTTGGCCAAATGTAATATGAAAAAATATGTACAGTAGCCAAAAGCAAGACACATTTTTTTACTGAAATCACACATCGTCATATAAGTTTTTATCAAATTACATGCCCATTTTTCCTTTGCATATTTTTGTACTTGTCCAATTTGCAAACTTGTTTACTGATTTACTCACTGGTTCTTATTTTTTATACAGGCCCTTAATGTGATGTTGTACTATCCACTTGGCTGCTATAACAATGACAAATAAAGGATTAGCTTATCTTTTTTTGGTATGTAGTCTTTGCGATTACGTATTTTCAGTTTTACACTCTAACTTTTTTTTGCACAATGTGGCTTTTTTGACTTGCAAGATTATGTTTAAACTGACAGATGTATGATTCATGGTATCTATTCCAAACAGTTCAACGGAAAATTATAGATATATATTTCCAAAATAAGGCCCATCGGATTTTCTGATCAATTCTTTTATGCACACCCACCAATCAAATTACAGTACTGACAATGTTCTTTGAAAATTCACAGGAATAAGGAGGGTGCTATTTTTTAGGAATTAAATATTTGATCAATCAAACCCAGAACAAGATATGGTACTATGATAATTTCTCTAAATGTAAGTTAAATGGTTTTAGAGCAGATAGGGTAGGAAGTAAGGCTACCTTACCCACCACAACTTATGTCAGACAAGTCAGATTGACACTTTTCTCGTTTGACCTCTTCACAAGACAAACCTCAGGGTGCGATGGCGATCCAGTTGCCCAGACAGAGTCAAGAACCATCCTGTTGAGAGCCAGTGGCCTAAATGCAAGAAAGAGGACCACCCGTTCGCTTTACAGAAAGGAGATGATTGCACTGTAGTCTCTCTCACCTGAGATTGTGGTGGTCCCTGCCGTCTGCACAGAGTAGGCTTGCTGAGAGAACGGCTTGATGCTGAGAGGACACACAGACAGAGACAGGAGAGCATTAGTAAGGCTGAAAGAAGAGGAGACACAATAGGACCAGTCACATTGTACCTACATTATATACAGAAAGGAATTCTGTTCTGGGGCTTTTATGAACAGTAGCAGAAGCACAAAGGTCAAGAGCATCTTTGAGTTCAGTAAAAGCTATGCGGGCCCCATTTACTACCATTATCATCGTCATCAGATGGTCATGTAACAGCACCTGGCAATGCAATGAAAAGGGTTTGAACTTGTAGCACAATGATCCCCACTAGCCACTAGCCTTACGAACAGACACTGATGTAAGATATGGAAGCAGCGGGATAGCAGGTTTTGCAGCCTCTAAGTTTACCAAACTCTGCCTGTCCATCAGAGGAGAGTGCATCAGTTTTGCCTCATGCTGAGACGCCTGTAAAAGTCATTGACTCGGGTTCAGGCAAGAACTTAGCCACTTAGTTAGGTTAAGGGCAAACATCAAGGATGAGCTAAAATACGTATGTAAACAAGTAAAACAAGTATGGAAAACAACCTCAGTTCAAATGTCATTCATGTGTCTTACAAAAAAAACACTGTTGTTTGTTGGACCCATCCAGTATAAAGTGGTCTGTCTTGAATATACATTGCTTAACAAATTTATTAGACCACCTCAAAGACCATCCAGCATGATGAAGTACTTTAATACAGCCTCTTTCTTTCTCAGTGAGTTCCCGACCCGTCACCATTTTGAACAGGAGTGAGATTTCAAACTGAATCCAAGTACACCTACATTTGAGCCAGCACACTATGCAAGTAAATAACTGTAATTTAATTAAAAATAAAAAGTAAAAATAATAATAATGTGCTCTGTTGTTTTTTCTGTTTTGTAAAACAGTAAATTTGAAAATTCATGGATAATGACAATTTTATTTTGGCAATATATCATTCTGATCAAAGAGCTTGCACATAGCCTACTAATCATTACAGAAACATACACTATATTTTTTGTGAATTCAACCGAATACATGTAGAAATTGTCAAATGACGACTTCTTTCACTTCATAACCTTGAAGCAATCGTGCAATATTCATGATAAGGCAAAAGGTGACACTAATATGCTTTCTTCTAGTGGGCAAGTGGTCATGTTACATGCTTTGGCGTTCCTATATTGGCAGCAAAATCAGTTTGTATTTTAGCCGTATGAAGAAAGACAGAATCCAAGCATCTATCATGCAAATCTGCAAAAATGACACTAATGTTTGATGGATACATGCACACAGACAGCCTGGTGGTTTACATTCTGAGGTTTGAGGAGGATAACTGCAATATTTCTGCTACAACCATAAAGATCTGTATGAAAACTTAAAAAGATGTTCGAAAAATTAGAGAACAAGGGTGAGTGTGACTTACTCCTCTGTGGTGGAGCTGGACTGTCCTCCAGGAATCATGCCCTGCCACAGCTGAGAGTACACACACACACACAAACATTAATACACTGGATTGACGGTGTGCATCGTTACATGTTTATCAGAACTGAGTGTGTGTGTATGTTACCTGTGTGTTGCTGGGGAAGCTGGCCCGCACTAGTCCAGGCAAGAGCTTGCTGTGTATGGCAGTTGCTGAGACGATCTGAGCTGAGGACATGGAGGAGATGCTCTGCATAGCCTTCTCCTTGGCATTCTGGTCCTGCACGGCAAGAGACACACACATTGTCATTTTCATCATCATCATAATGAACACACTGTGACAGTAAAGCAGGAAATATGAAAATTAACAAAGAATAGATGGAATTTTCTTGCACAATGATCTTTCCAGAGAAAGCCAAACGCCCAAAAAAACAAAACCACTGCCATTTTCCTCCTTGTTATCATTATCTGACTGTTTGTGATCAGATTGGAACCTCATGCAACTTTATGATTATACAAATGAACTAGGGTTGGGTTAAAAAAATCGATTCAATCAATTTTAATCGATCTCCATTTAAATGGTTGATAATCGATTCATAAAATCCAATGATCGATCTTTTAAGTTGCGTATTTTTTTTCTTCATTAGACGTGCGGAGAAGCAGCTTGAAGTATAAACCCGCCTGCCAGTCTCGCGTGAGGGCATCAATCGCCACACATACGTCTAGTCTGCATAGCTCGTCTGCTGACACCAAAGAAGAAGAAGTCTCCCTTGAGCAGCATTTAGTGCTGCTTTCCACCACTTTCCAAGGAACAAGATCCCATGAGATGTTACTGCCAGCAGTCAAACAAACATGGCGAAAGCGAGTCAACCTCTCCAGGCACTGCCGACGATTTTAAAAGCTGATGTTTGGATGCATTTCCCATTTAAGAAGTTGGAAGAAAATGACGAGTTGGACAAAAAACAAGTAGTATTCAAAATATGCAACGGGAAGATAAAATACAGCGGCAATACGACAAATCTCAGCAACCATTTGACGAGACATCACCCAAAAACACAGTCGGCAGACTCGGCACGGCTCAAACAAACCAGTCTGGAGCAGGTATTGGCACCTAAGTTACCACCAAACTCTCAGCGTGCACAGAAAATAACAGCATTTATTTTAACTGAAATATCCCTGACTGAATCAATATCGAATCGAATCGGATTGAATCGTGAATCGAATCAGGACACTGAAATATCAAATCAAATCGATCTGGAAAATCTGAATCAATTCCCAGCCTTAAAATGAACATACAGCAATTTGAGTAAATTGCCCAATATGGAGAGCTCATTTAAGTAGAGAGCTCAGTTTAGTCAAGTAGCACAGGCACTTTATTTGGATAAAACTTGAAAAAAAGTATAAAAACTTGCTTTACAGTCAATAAAACACTGATTAAAAAAGCTGGAGGAAATCTCAAAATTAACTGGGAAACTGACACAAAAGCTTCAATATCTTTTGACAATAATGTTGACAATCAGAGTTCCCCAGGCAGAGTGGAGCGTAATCCATGTGACTGTTGTAGTAGTGTTGTAGTGTTTAGGCTTTCAGACACCAAGAGGTTGCTGCTGCAAAGGGGCTCAACTGGCCCAGATGGGATTTAAGAGTTTGACCTTGTTTTGCCTTTCCAATTATCAGTGAAGTTCAACATTAATAAGTAGCTGGCCTGTGTGTTTGTCAAAAAAAGACGCTTGTCCGATGTTAGTGTCTGGATGTTTATGTATTTATCACACAAATACAAATACAATTTAAACCTCAGGCCTCAGTTTAATTTACTACCTTCTTGAGTCATTAAGGACAAAATGTTCACTTCCAAAAACTGCTGTAAATGTATAAATGTTTTAAACAACTTTGGCACTGCTCAAAACTACCAAACATTCTATCATTTTGAGGATTTTAATCCTTGAAAAGCCAATCTGATTATTTGATATCACTGTTGTTTTTATCAGTCTTGGATATAGCAAAGATCAGACAAAATATTGACTTTGATGCATTATTAGTTTTTATTCAAGAGTCAAGATTCTTTATTGTCATTATGCATGCATAACGAAATTTTTTAGAGTTTTTGTAGACTCAGGTTTAAAATTTACTAACCTCTTCAGTCATTAAGGAAAAAATGTCCACTTCCAAAAACCACTGTAAAAATAGTACAGATTAATATGTTTTCTGCTTATTTGGGTTAAGTATTCTGATCAACTTCAGTCCTGATCAAAACTATCAAATATTGACTATATTAACTATCAGGATTTAATCCTCTAAATGTCACTTTGACTACATTATGCTAATATTTTGATGTAAAAAAAACCCAACAAAAATTAGTTATTTTCCATATAACAAATATTGGGGGCGAGAGATTTTTTTAGTCTTGTATATGTCAAAGATTTGCCAAAATACAGTTTTATTTATTTATTTTATTATTAGTTTTTGTGTAATGTTAGGGTTTCATTTTTCTTTTTATTTTACATACATTCATTGATTTATTCATTTATCATCAACCACTTATCCCACTCAGGGTCGTGGGGTATTTTGTCATGAAACACCTGTACCACTTCCAGTTCAGTGTAACAATATTTTTTCCTAACCCTAAGTAGTTTTCTTAAACCTAACCAAAACTCTCTTTTGTTACCTAAACCTAACCATGTTGTTTTCCAATAAAGAGTATATTCTTTGTACAGACTGGAGTGAAAATTAACACTGGATATTCTCAGGAAAATCATATGAACAGTTGTAAGAGAATACGTTGTTCTCAGTGATGAGGCAGGGGATTTAGGGGATGTACTGTTCTCTATGCGTATGTAGTTTGGGTGTGGTGGTCTGGCTTGTGTTCTGGGAGGAAGTCATTGCAACAACAGTGTGGAGTGGAAAGCATTAAGCACACAGCGAAGCTAAAGGTGGTTCACATTGGTCGAGGCTGCTGCCTCAGGGCAAAAAAAACGCTCCATACACAGGATTTACAGTAAGTCTGAACCCAAAACAACACGAACCTCAGAGCAGAAAACAGCTGAATGAAATGGAATTAGAGATGCTGCAATAGCTGGAGAATCACTAATTGGCAGCTTCACTCAAGTTAATTGGCAGTGAGAGAAATCTCTCCTCCGAGGGGAGGTAATAACATTATAGGAGGTACCGAGATGGGAATCATGTTGGATTTTCATATTAAATACCAGGAACCATATGGGTTTGATAACATCCTTAATCTAAACTCATTTCTTTGAAACAGCGAAGCCATGTGTTTTGGTTTTGATGGGAAATCTAACAAGGAAGGGAAAGCCCTTACATCACATCAAAGGAGATGATGCAGTATTTGACGTTAAATAGTGTGAAGACAATTAATAATGTTAATTGACTAAATTCATTAAATATTTGTCAATAACCACAAGTAAAAGATAAGGCTGGTGATCAATATTTGCCTTTATGCCAGCAACTCCCATGAAATACTTTTTTTTTTAGATCTGGAAGGACTGACTGCAGGTATCTTTTAACTGGAGAGCTTTCAATACTATTTGGTGCTGGGTTATGAGTATCGATATCCAGCTCTAGTGGCCGTGGTAATCAAGAGATATGTCGCCCAGTGCAACAGTGTAGCTCACTGACTTGTTGGTGAGATCAATTCATCATTGGTTTTAGTATATTTACTGGATTTGCTAGTAACATGAACCATAGAATAATGCCAGACTATAACAACAAATGATAAATATTTCCTCTGCCTCTGAAATGTGAAAACTTGCTGCTTTTCTCGGCATTTGAACTGTTGGTTGGACAAGCCCTGAAGTTTTGAAGTGAATGGTTAGGGTGTTGGATGTTTAAATTCAATGTGAAAATAATCCAGAGATTGATTGACAATAAAAATATGAATTAGCTGCAAGCATTATGATACATATAGTAAAAATCTAAACTGTTAGCAGTCTTTAGAGAAACCAGCACTAGAATTTCATTTTTATTCCATTATAGAACATGCCAAAATGTAAATATCTTCAAACCCCCTGTCTATTTTGTATATAGTTTAAACATTGTCAGTTATACAATAACATATTTGGATACAATAACAAGCTAGGTTTTAACATATTATATAAATAAAATGTATACTGACTGTTTTTATTATGTTGCTCTAACACATCTTCCAATAATTTAAAATAAAACAGCATACAATGGGCATCAATAACATGTCAGTTTATCTACATTGATTCAAATAACTTTTACTATCAGTTTTTATCAACTGTGTTTCATTTATTTTATGACGACAGACATCACTCGAGTCTCTGTCTCTGTGTTTCCATTTAGAGTTTCGACTGCTCTGGAAAACAAGCCCTCCTTTGTTGCTTTACATGAAGTTAATTACAGCCAACAGTGAGGAAGAAAAGAAAAGAGGGAGAGAGGGAGGAGGGTAAGAGATTAATAGACTAAAAGGAGGGTGGAGAGAGGGAAGAGGAGAGGAACAAATGTATGAATGGATGGGTAGAAGAGAATGACAGGAAGAGGAGGAGGAGGCAACCTTAACAGGCCTAATTAGATACCTAGGACACTGGAGTCACCGTGACAGCCATCCATCCAGCCACAGTAGAAGCTAACAAGCGGAGGACAAACACTGAATTCAGATGTATTATGTGGTGTAGTACAGATCACTAAATTAGTCTTATTACCGCTATAGGCTTCAGGACAGCTCAGTTTTGTCAAAGAGGACATATTATGCTCATTTTAATGTTCATACTTATATTTGGAGTTTCTACTAGAACTTGTTTACAGGTTTCAATATTCAAAAAGGCTGCTGTCTAGTTCCACTCTAGCTTTGCTTGAGGACATACCAAACTAGTCCGCAAAATGTATTACTGAAGAAAAGATGAGACTTCAAACAAGGCATTTCAAGCAGTTCAGGAGTATATAACTCTGCAAACAAAAAACACTCTAAAGCACACAAGCACAATAGGTACCCTTTGAAATAAAGTAGAATTTCCTGTGGGTGGCATGATTGTCCATTCATCCTCAATGGTCATCAATGTTAATTCTCACTAATCAGAAGCATTTATTCAAAACAAAGTGAAGAATGTGTAACATACTAAAGAACCACCAAACCCTGAATGCAAATGTTATGGGTTACTTCCCTCTTACCTTTAGTTTGGACTGAAACTCCCTTGATTTTCTTCTGGCTAAAACCTGGATATGACTGGATACCTGAGGAGAGGAAAGGGTAAAAGGAATAGGGGGGTTGGAGGGTAGAAAAGAGAGGAGGAAGGACCAAACAGTGAGTTGCTATGGTTATGAAAGGACTATTGCCACACTGGGAGGGCACTCACACACTTGCACACACACACTACTCCCCTGACAACAGTGAATAGAACCATCTATGCACATCTTTTGAGAGAGCAAAAAGACACCTGGAAACACAGGCCAAGGACTACAATACTACTCACAAATGGTTCACCTTTATGTTCTGTCAAGAAATCTAAAGAAATGTATACATTTCAGGATGGTACTGTTTTTGCATAAAAAATACTACTGAAAAAAGCACAAACACCTTACCTCCCTGCATGGATGGGGCATCAGGATATACTTTTGAAATTTACATCAAAGAAAGAAATTAAAACACAAGTCTAACTATAAACATCATAGATACATATAAATGGTGGCTGTTGGGCTAGCAATGGAATAATAAAAAAATAAAATAAAATAATAATAAAAGGCATTTTCTGCGGTTCCTGGTGTTGCATGAATATATGTGCCAAAAAGGAGTGCATGACATTGTTAATAGAAAAGCCATCAGTTAATGAGGACTGTATGCTACCATGATTGTAAAAGAGCTGTATTTTTTGTTCACTGACAAAGCCATCGTTGATTAAGTCATCATCGTTAAATCCCCCCCCCAAAAAAAATTCGATGAATACGATGAATAAAAAAAATCATATTTCTACATTTAGAAATCATCAAGATATTTTGTGTGGTTATTCAATAGTTTGATGGAAAAAAGCAGATATTTTTTAAATGTATAGCCAAATTCAGTACTTTTTATTATTACTATTATTATTATTGTTGTTTATTAACATACATAACATTTTAGCTCAGGTTGTACATATTTTAGGGATATGAATCATTTGATACTCACAAGAAATGACATCACAATAGATGTACAAAATGTTCCAAAACATCCCAAAAATAATATTTTAACAAGTTTTGTTCATGGCGACTGAGTAAGGCCACCTTTCCTCACTTTCTTCTAAGAAAATGGTCAAACCAAAGTGCATTTTTTTTTCTTTTACTCCATAATTGCTTTTGTTCTTTCCCCAAATGTCGCCATTGATGATTACTGTTCAGCTTTTCAACTATTCTTTTCATCACCACATTTAGCACCATCTCTCATTATGTCTGTATAATGTGATATGCCGTGATACATACTGTAGACTGCATGATTGGATTTAGGGCACACACTCCCATTATTACCTGTTTCCTTGTCCGCGTCTTGCCTGTTCGGAGTTTGATGTATCTGGCTATCAGCTCGTTTCGACCTGGGGTGGACATAAAACATACTGTTGAAACATTCATGCACGCCCATGCAGACACACACACACTAAACCCCATTTGAACTTGCTTTCTTTCTTGCAGTCAATCACAAGCTGAAATCATATGACCAAACAACTTAGCGCCTGATTTAGCGCTGTTGACCCGACGACCCTGTGACTGCAGTTTTCACATAGTAGCTCTGTAATCACTGATACCCCTCCACACACTAACACACACACACACACACACACACACAAAATCACACACGCCACAGCCCTGAATACACATGACCCAACAATACAGGTATTCATGCAAACCGGGCTGTCTGATTAAAGGAACCAGCAGGCCAGCTGTACCCATGCTTATGTGTGTGCACAACATGTGCATGCACGTGCACACACACACACATACAATGCTGAATAATTCAACCCATTCAAATGGAAGCACAGCAGACTCAGCATGACCTGGCTAGTATAGATTAGAGGGGGGACAGGGAGACAGAGGGAGAAAAGGAGCAGAAATCTACAGCATTACATCCAGAAGACCAACATGTGATTATATATTAGATTAGCTTTTATTTTTATTAGTTGTTGCACTACACAAGGCCTCCAAAATCTGAACAGGTTAGGACTTAAGAGCCTGAAAATTCATTTCTTTATGAAATCCTATAAATTTGACTGTTATTTAATTTGCTACAAAGCGAGTTCAGTGCACTGCGGCTTAGTTTGGTTTGTTTCCTGGTGTGTTTTCTGTTCCGACCAAGTGGAAAACCAAAGTCAAGCCAGCTGGCCAACTGATGGTCAAGATCAGCACAAAGCCAAACCTCTCTACACACTACCCAAATGGCTTGCAACAATAGCCCTAACTAACTAGCAGATGGCGAGTGTGCATGTGTGTGTGTGTGTGTGTGTGTGTGTGTGTGTGTGTTCTGACCAATCCCATTCTCACTGAGATAGGGAGCTTAGACTGATAACATCTACAGCCCTCCATGCAGGTGTTTTCCTTCTAGCAAGTCAAAAGCTGCGACTGACAACAGCACACACACAGAAACACACATACATGTATATGCATGTGTGAGTGCCAACATGCACACACACAGAGCCCTGGCTGCTGAGGCTGACATCTGACTCCAGAGGGGCCAGCTGGTCTTTCTAGGAGGCTTAACGGTAAATTATCATCCTTCACTAACCCTGCGGCACACACTCGCCCTCCCTCTTTCTCAAAAACTCTCCAACACACACACACGCACACACACGCACACACACACACACACACACACACACACACACTCTTGCTCCATCCATCCATCCATGTTCTGGCTGCTCCCTTTCTCCCCTCCTCCGTCCCTCTTGTAGTGAATGGGCTTCCCTTCTGCTCCCTCCCTCTTCTCTCTGTCTCTTTCTACTTTCCCAGTGAAAGACTTCAAGGCCAAAGTCAGATGGTCATTAACCGTGACGAACAGAAGTAACCCGTCTCTGTCCCAGGGCTGAATCCACTCGGCGGCTTGCACACGGTTATAGAGGGATGACAACACACACGGAATTCACACATTAATTCTGTTAGTTCTCAGTTAATGTGAATGAATGAAGTGAGCAACATACAATACTACCTGCAGTTTACTACAATGTTTTGTGAATATTTGCTTTTCTGGTTTTCTAGCACAACAAACATTCAGTAGACAGATTAAAAACTTCAGCTCAGAGACCATCCAGAGCCTTGCTTCACTACCGCCGGCTTGTCATGATGACCAATGGACAATGTCAGTGGCAAGCCTCATTTGTTAGGTCTCCATCTGGTACAGTGGTGTATCTCCGGAAGACCACCTCTCAAACAATGGCTCCTGCTAGCTCGGCTTGCCGCAGTAGATGGTGTTATCTGTGTTAAATGGTATCCCGGTATCCACTGATTACTTTTTCTACACAAATAAAACCCATTTAGTTAATTTTCATGTATCAGCAGTAAAGCTTGCCTGGAAACAAACAGCCATTTCAACACTGACGATCACAGCAATTGCTGATATTGCGCATTATATTTTCTGGTTACGATGGGGTGTTAGGAAAATACCCTCTCTCCTTACTGCTAACCACACACTTTAAATTTCACTTATCACAAACAAACTGCCAGTTCCTTTGAACAATAACTAAACACTGGACCGTTTTTGCAGCCAGATGACCGATTACCTGCAGAATGCAACAAGTTGTGATGTCAATGTGTAAGATTGAGCCGAATTCTCCAAACTAATAAGAGGAATCACTTCTACCGGGTCCATATAACCTAAATTTGCAGTCATCGCTTAAAAAATAGCCATCTACTAACTAACAGCATGGCAAGACTGTAAAATTTAACCCAACCGCTGAAACACTGCTATCACATACTCATACACAATTCACCTTTCAGCCCTGATGAAGGTTTTTCATTTTATACAATGTAACGGCATTGAATCAAATATTTTAATCAGTCTGTACTGAAGATGTTTGGGAGATATCTGTGGTCTGCTTCACTGCTGCAGTCTGCAGTACATCCCCCATTACCACTCACAGTATGTTGTAGCCCTCTGTAATATGCCTGTTTTCAACATGTCCCTGATCCACAGCTTAAGAGACAGTGAATGTTCAATACCAATTAAACGACTTCCATATCCATCCAGTAGATCCATATGATGTTTCTGTAGGGGACAAAGCCATGGCCCATTAAACTGTACCTCTGCTGTACCTTTGCCAAGGATAATAGCACTATTATTCATCTTTTCATCTTCTTTCCCTTTTATACACATCCATTTATGACTTTTCAATGCATCTCTCCCACTACGTTCCAGCACTTTTGCACATTTTCCTTCTTCTTTTCTATTTCAGTCCATTTGCCTGCAGCCAGTGGGAGGTATTTTTAGACCCACACAGGTCCCCTGCCCATCACATATTACCTTTCTTTTCTGAAGGAATACTCACCTGCGACCCATTTTACAGTTAATGTAATGCTCAAGGATCCACCATTAATAATACTGGGGCTTTCTTTGAAAAACAGTAAAAAGTAACCCCAGGGTTATGTGCATTCAGAATGTTGCTTTTGTGTATGTAGACAGACATAATTGTGATATTTTTTTCTTTCAAAAAAAAATCAGTAAGGCCTCCATGTTTCCCAAAAGTCAAGTGAAACAACATGCAAGAACACAAAAGCTTGTCTTATTCCATCTGCACCATGAGCCAAACATAAGAACAAACTAGATACTGTTTCATAATTCTGGTTTGCACAGATGTTTTAGTAACAATTAAACCCCCCAGTCTCTATGCCAAATGCGACTCATCCCTTTTACCCATTCTCTTTCCCTGCGCTGCGACAGCCCGTTCTCATTCCCAGGGCGTAAATTACAGACGCTTTGTCATGCCCTTCGGATACCAACGAACAAGGCGCCCTTTAGAGCCTGTGCTGAGGTTTGGTGAAACAATTACAAAACTACATTGCTGTCACTAATCATTTTACAGAAAAACAATAAGAACCACACATAAGGTAATAAATAAATGCATAAGTAAATAATAATGCATAAGGTAAGAAACAATCAACTACCTGGAAGCATTCAAAATCTGTTTTGCAACCGTGGTTATAATCTGAGGGGTGAACACAACTTTAAAACAGTAAGTAGACGGACAAATGCAAAAAGAAGCTATGTATCGGTTACTGGGGTGAACATATGTAACAGTTTAAGTGAGGAAATGAAGAAATGTCCAAGCAAAAACAAGTTTAAAATAATGTACAAACAAATGATTTTCACAAGACATTATCATGATGGGATTAAGTGGTATTATTATTAGTGATATGATTACTAATGATGGTATTTAGGATTGCATATTTATGTAAATTTCTACATATATATGCAGATTTCTCTTATATGACATATGGAAATATAGGTAATTATCGTTATGTTTGTAAGAATACATTGTTTATGTTCATATTTTGTTTGCAATGTCCAAGCAAGATAAGGGCATACATGGACAAAGTTGTTTGTGAATAAGATCTGCATTAGTCCGTATTAATTGATTTGAAAAGGGATGGGAAGGGATGGGAAGTTTTTTTTACTTCCCCCCACTCCTTTTTGAATAGGCTTACAAGATGTTTTGTGCATTTTTGTCAGTTAATTTATTAACTTCATATTTGAAATGATGATGATGAAATGAATGAATGAAATATGAAATGCACCAGGCTTTCAATTACTACAATGCAAACCCATCTGCGGCAATAGGAAACGCCAGAGAAAGTGTCCTGGGAGTGTGGTGACAGTTCAAACAGTGAAAAAGAGACACATAGAGCAGGAAGGGAGATGGACTGGCCCAGCAAACGTGTGGGTCACAAAGATTTTAATTTTTTTTAAAAATCCAGTCTACTAACTGTTTTCACAATTATAATGAAAATTCTAAATCAACCAGGAATGAAATTTTTCTGCCACTTTCACTTTTGCATTACAATCAGCTGTTCATTCATCATCAGATGTAATAAGTTCATACCCAACCATGTTTGGGCAAACTTGTTTTATTGCCTAAACTTAAGCAATTGTTCTGTTTAATTCACATTAGGCATATGTTAACTGTGACCGCCAAGTGACGATCGTGAGTATGTGATGAGTTGGTTACTGGAGTCTGAGCTGCTTGGCACAGGAAACAAGGATTAAGAATCACTGTTTTGAAAAGTTCTCGCTGATGGTGGCATTTCCTTCCGTAGGTCAAAGAGATGCATCAGTGTCAGTAAAGTAAATTTTATTTGTATAGCCTATTATCATAAATTAGAAATTTGCCTCAGAGGGCTTTCCAATCTGTACAGCATACAACACCCTCTGTCCTTTACAAAACAGCCCAAACATTGACCAAAAATACAATTTAACAGGGGAAAAATGGTAGAAATCTCTTGAATAGTTTGCTTCCAACTTTTGAACAGTTTTCGAACGGCCATTCCTTTTCTATTTGCACACGATGACGATTCTAATTTCCCTATTATGTTCACAAGCTAGTGTTCAGCTTTGCCTGGCTGCTGTTTGGTGCTGGACTGGTAGTGTACACTGGGTTTATCAGCCTTATATTTTTTGTACGCATTTATGACTATGTTCTTAGTCCTCGCAGGGGTTGCCAATGATCAGTGACTTTAGTAGCAAAAGGCATTCCCAACAATTGGATAACCTAAAAACAAGTTTCGTATATTGCAGCACACATTATGTCCTTTGTTGAGGCTCAAAATGTGACAGTTTGAACCAGAGCATTTTGCAGAGTAATGGCATGTCCCAGTTTTCTTCTTTTCTTGGAGTTGACTGAAACACAGACTGTAAGCAAAGATGGACAGCATGATCGCCCAACCTAATTTATGCTCCTATGGTTGAATGGGAAATGTTATGGGAAATGTCATTTATGATTTAAAAAAAAAAAAAAAAAAAATCTTCAGATGTCCATATACTTTTGGCCATGTAGTGTGTGTTTAAATCCACTTAGGTCAAGAGGCAAGACTTAATCCAGTGTACATGAGGTTGGAAATATGTGATTTCAGATAATACTCTGAAGCATTAAAACACATTAAAAGTAGAATCATAAGGAAATCACTAACATGCACTCTGCATACGGAGAGGGAATGGGAAAAACAACAGAGTGAAAGCGAGAGGGAGGGAAGCGCAGCTGGTGGCAGCCAGAGGACCATCTGTTCATCACTCTATTAGTTCACACACACACATACACACACACACACACACAAATACATATACCCTCTCCCTCTCAGTGTCACGCTCATTCTTACACTCACACATACACATCGTGAACCTATAGCACGCCTCTAATTCCTCTCTTCTATACTTTATCTTCTTTCCTGTGTCTCTGACACTCAAGACCCTGTGAGACAGCCCTCGCGCTCAGCCGTCTACACGGTAATTCTCAGTTTGACACACCACAGCTCACCCAATCACTGGATGTGTTTCTAACAGTGTAGAGATGTTACATTCTACCACAACACTGTGCATTTGTGTTGAACAATCAAAATGATCCACACTTTTTTTTATGCTTCATGATGCATAACTATATAAATAGAAAAATACAAAATTAATCAACGGCAATTCTGATTAATTGTTGAAGTAATTTATCAAGGAAAATGCCAAATATTCTTTGCTTCAAGATTCCAATGTGATAATTTGGTATTGTGTTATATAATTAAAGTTAAGTATTTTTGGTTGAACAAAACCCAAAAAAAGCTGAATATGCCATGTTGGCCTGAGTCATTTCTATCATCTCTCATTACTCACCGTACATCTTTCCTTCATCCGACAGTATAATCTTCCTCCTTCCACAGGGCGGGTAGATGGCCAGGGCCTCCTGGAAGCTCTGCTCAATATCGGGGCTCCAAACCCCCTCAGGGTCCCCATCCATGGTCTTATCCCCTCCTGAGTCACTCAGTCTTTCCATGTCATCACCTGGACTCTCACTGCCACTCCAGCTACTGCGATCCATGCTGGAAGCTAATGTTAACTTGCCAACGTGTGCTCAGCGCTAATGCTAATGGTTTGGTGCTAAGTAGGTGGCGTAATGAAAAAAAGACTGACGTTATGGCAATAATTAACTACCGGTGAGGGGCAGCCAGCTGCAGGCAACTAGAAAGCGGATGCAAACGCTAGCTGCTGCTTCAGCAGTGGTAATCCCAAATGCTACCAATACTAAAACTGGCTGGTAGATTTTACACAACTCAGCAGACTCGTCCAAATCCAACAGATGGCAGGAACCCTAAAATGTAAAAGAACAGACACAAAAAGTATTGTATTAGTGGCAATTGAAGTTGTGCACATCACAGAGGTTACAGCTTACTCCATTATCACAACATCCTGGATTTGAGTTCAGCCCTGGGAAATTTTGTTGCATGTCATACCTCTCTGTGTTCCCCACTACAATGAGTTAAAACACATGCAGCATATAGCGCTTCTGTTCAATATACAGTATGTTGTCAGTTCACATAGCATTAAAAGTCAGCGGTTTGAAATTGGTGATTAAACACCCTGAAACTCTGACTCTGACATAGTAAGTCTAGATTTCTCTGTATAGTATAGCTGCTCTCTGCTGTTCAGCAGACAGTTTGGATTCCACTTATATATTTTTGATTTTCTACTTGTTACACTGATCAGATATCCCAGACAAAAAGACCCAGACATTTCATTTCAAAAATCAGGGCAAATGTAATAGAAATGTGTCATTCTCCTATCTCTGGAGCCCACTCTGTTTCACACTGACACTAAATCTGTATTCTTACAAAGAAAATACTTTGTAGTACAGCTTCAAGTTCTGATCAACACAATATTGGAGGCCTGTATCCCAACTGCTAAAGAGAAATTATTGCTTCTTTTCATGTAGGAAAGTGCCTATTTTATTAAACCGTTGTAGGAGCCCATACACATAAGAGAAAGACAGACACAGATTGACAGAGACCACTACTACACTCAGCTACTAGCAGATTCAGGAGGGAAAAACAGAAGAAAAAAAAAAATGAAGGGGCTTGCCAGCTGCCTACAATTCTTCTAAAATCCCCCACAGTAAACAGCAGGGCTGGCGTAGTACACACCATACTCACACACTAACATATGCACAAACACACACACACACACACACACACACACACACACACACACACAAATACAATGCCAGCTCCTTGGGCGAACACATGTCATTTTGTCTGGTCTTCCACTGTTCACACTTCCCATGCACTGTCCCTTGCCACAGCGTGCATAAGCCTGCAGTGTGAAGTGTACGTCTGTGTGTGTGGCTAATTTTAAACACAATTACACTTGACAGCGTGCACACGCGCACACACACACAATTGCAGCCTGTAAAGCAGCAGGCTACATTTTGGACACATTTTAACCCTGTCCTCACACTTGAGCCCAGCTCAATGCTTTTTAACACCTAGGGCAAAAACACAGCGATGCCACAAGAAAACATCTGTTGGCTGGGACTTCCTGCCATGTGTGTAATGGACGAGATCTGCTGGTTTTACATGAGTTTGTCCTCTGGTTTACTCTTCACACTTATTGTTCGCCCTCATTTCCCTTTCCTCTCCAACTTGCCCACCCTTGCTTTCTTCCCGTTCTCTCCTCCCCCTAGCAGTTTTTTTTTTCCCATTTAAACAAGGATTCATTCATCCAGTGGGCAGTATATGGTTGAGCACCAGCAGCAAGATCTGTTTCCTCTACAACGAGTGTTTGTGTAACTGTGTGTGCTAAAGTGGAGTGGCCTTCCTCTGAAGTAACAGAGGCTGTAATCATGTTAGAATCATGTCACAATGATCATTCCGCTCTATGCTGTCTGTTAGTATGCTCAGTATGTTCTGCACAATCGACATCTCACCTAAATACGGCTAAATATGCTAATTTGCTGGTTAAAGGAGGGTGAAAGCATGATAGGGGACATATTTTAAAAATTAACTCAATTTGTGATCGCTTGTGGACATGAACTTGTACATCTAAAGTGCCTAGCAACTTGCAAACTGTAAAATAAGAATGGTTTTGTGGGCTGCCTGGATAAGAAAACGTGATTCAACAAACAATTCCGATTTCCTGCATCACACGCAGGCTCATTATAATATAAGAACATACAGCTGCCCATCTGAGTATCTCCACCCACAAACTGAGAGGCAGTGCAGGTCGTCCACCAATCGGAAGGTCAGTGGTTCAATCACCATCAGTCCACATTGTCAAAATCCAACATAATAATCATTTGTTGGGTGAACAAAAAAAAATTCCACCCAATTGTAGCACGCTCATTTAGCAAGAAACAGTAACGGTTGGCGTTACTATTACTCAATTACGAGGGGCAAATCCAACATAATAATAATTTGTTGGGTAAAAATTAAAAAAATGATGCAAAGTAATCCTACCCAGTTATAATACGCTAATTTAGCAAGCGATGCAAATGCTAAGTAGCTAACCATCGTAGCATCAGCTATGATTAATGAGCACACTAAAACATTCAGTGACGAATTTAATCTTTCAAAATTAACAAGTTATGTGACCTTTCTCTGCAGTGGTTTATTTTTAAGTTAAAGTTATTTTAAGTCAAATAAAGGACTTACCGTCCACGGGGAACATTGCTGACTCTCAGCATGTGTTTTGAACCGTGTGCTGAACTTCCTGAAGTAAAGTTTTTAAAACTCCCAGCTTGCACGCCACTGCCACCTTCTGCTCTGGAGTTGTACAAGCAATTTGCTATCTTACCCAAAATGCATTAGGCTCTGTCAACATACATTAATTTACACAATGTTAAGTTATTGCACATAATGCATACTCATAGGAGTGCCACATTTTATTTACCATAGAAGAACAAAACTAAAACTTAATGGTGGGCCACGGACTGTCCATGACTCTTTAGGGACACCACTAGGCAGAAATATTCAAATATAAATAGACCAAAACATGTACTGTATACTGAGGAAAAGTGCATGTTTTGCCAAAAACTGCATGGTAGTTTTCATAACATGGGCATGTCTGTAAAGGGGAGACTCATGGGTAACCCCCATCGGTCCCATCTTCATTCACAGAGGTCATGAGTCCCCCGTGAAAACAGCCATAAGAGATTCTCCTCGCCAAAATTTTGCCTAAATTAGGTGCATTATTTGTCACGTTCAGTGAAAAAGCCAAATTATGGTGGGGCAACGTTATGGGACGTGGTTTGAGGATCTGGTCAAAATTCACGTTGACATAGCGACGCCCAGATCCCCTTGCTATGAGGCGACAGTGCTTACCACCATGATACAAATTCTCCACAGGGCAGCTGACCAACCAGAGAGCTGAGATCACATTCAAATAAACTGGAGCCTGCTGCACCAACTGTTTGTCAGTTCACATGATTATATATATATATATATATATATATATATATATATATATATATATATATATATACATACAGTCATGGAAAAAATTATTAGACCACCCTTGTTTTCTTCAATTTCTTGTTAATTTTAATGCCTGGCTCAACTAAAGGTACATTGTTTGGACAATTATAATGATAACAACAAAAATAGCTCATGAGAGTTTAATTTAAGAACTAAGGATTATTCATTTTCCATGGTTTTCTTGATAATAACCAAAATTACTTAAATTCTTACATCAATAGCTATGGCATTGTACCGCCAAAAACACTACTTTTAAGCATTCCATGTTTTCTTTTCTGTTTGCTTTAAACACATGATACACACAAGAGTTAATACTTGATTGCATAACCATTGTTTTTGATGACTGCAGCCATGCGTCTTGGCATGCTCTCCACCAGCTTCTGACATTGTTCTGCTGTCACAGCAGCCCATTCCTGTTGGACAAATTCAAACAAATTTTCTTTGTTTTTGGGCTTGTGGTTCTCCATTTTGAGTTTGATGATTTTCCACAGGTTTTCAATTGGATTAAGATCTGGTGATTGAGCAGGCCAAGGCATGGTGCGAATGTTGTGGTTCTCCATCCAGGCTTTAACTGACCTTGCCGTGTGGCAAGGGGCATTGTCTTGTTGGAAAATCCAGTCATTCGAGGCAGGAAAGAGTTTTCCAGCTGATGGAAGAAGACTGTTTTCAAGGGTAGTCCTGTACTTGACCTGGTTCATTCGGCCTTCACACAATTGCATTTGCCCTGTTCCACTCAGACTGAAACAGATCATGACTGATCCACCCCCATGTTTTACTGTAGGGGCAAGACAGTCTGGGTTGTAAGCTTCTCCAGGCTTCCTCCTAACCAGTAAGTTGGCTGGAGTGGGCATCAATTCAAAATTGGATTCATCACTGAAGAGAACCTTAGCCCAATCATCAACAGTCCAATCCTTGTGGTCTCGAGCAAAGAGTAACCGGGCCTTCCTCTGCCTTTCATTGATGAAGGGCTTCTTGCGTGCTCTGTGTGACTTCAAACCAGCTTCAACAAGTCGGTTTCGAACTGTCCTTGCCGAGCAAGTCACATTTCTCGACAGTGCCCACTCATTTTTAAGGTCCCTGGAGGTCTGACGACGATTCCTGACACAGGAACGGATGAGTGCACGGTCATCTCGTGGGGTAGAAAGATGTTTCCTGCCACGGCCAGGTAGCAATTTGGTAGTGCCATGTTCAGCTTGTTTTTTTTTTGTTGTAATGAACGGCTGTCTTGGAGATCTTCAGTTTTTCGCTACCTGTCTCTCACTCATGCCAATTTCCAGCAGTGCCAAGATGGCTGCCTTTGTTGCTTCACATAATTCTTTTGTTTTAGGCATTATGTGAGAGCTGACAACTTCTGAGTTGTGCTACGGCTTGAATGTAAGCAGGAAACCACTCTAGGCCTTTGCATGTGCAGTGCTGCTTGTGACATGAAATGGCCTCTTATATACCCTGGGAATCAATTAAGCTTAAGAATGTCAAATAGGACATAAAGTATTATGTGACCAGCTGCATTTTTTGTTGTGTTCATTGTATTATACGTTTAGTGGTACCAGATATTAGAATGAACAAGAAATTGAAGAAAACAAGGGTGGTCTAATAATTTTTTCCATGACTGTATATATATATATCTCATCTTTAACAAATTAAAGAGATTCCCTTTTATTTCTCTGCGGTAAACTGTGCATATGTCCTCTTCTTAAAAGTGCAACTGAAATGACATTTTACAAATTAAAAGAAAAACTAAATACAAAACTGGATATTTAAAACAAAAACTTGTCTGTGCATCTTTGATCTCAAAATCCACTGCAACCACCGCAATGTCACTAGTTCCGTCTGAATACATCACAGGGACCTACGACGGTGAATACATAGTAACGTATGATGTCGATCAAGTGAACTCAAAAGTAGATTACACCCCCCGCTGTTTAAAAAGGGCACCACACTTCATTTTCATCTCAGCTTATTTGAATCGTAACACATTTGTATCAATTTTTATCTCACACAATGCATTGTTACATCCCTACTGTTAAGATAGACAATACTCCACTATATTTTTACTGAACAAATAGTCATTTGCTGCTGTTATAACAGTTTTATAGCTGTTACTTATAACTTACTTATAACTTAAATATGAAAAATTTGTAAGTTGTAACTACTATATAGCTGTTACTTATAACTTCCACTCATAAATGCTGTACTAGATTTAAGATTTTGATTAATTGAACAAATATTCACTTATATGGGAGTGCAATGACATATCGCTGCTTGGAAATGGTGCAAATCAGGGACGAGTATGTCGAAGAGCAGAGCAGAGTGAAGAAAAGACGAGGTTTTATGGTAAACAGAACCCCAGTGAGCCACAGCTCCCGAGATGTGAGCAGGAGAGGGGCCCAGCAGCAGATGGACGCTGGAGAGAGACATTAGTCACACAACAATCAACTCTGACTGGGCGACTCCTCTGCATCTCTGTGCGTCTCTCTGTCACCAGGCAGGCCTGGGCCTACTTCAGCCAGGACAGCAGGCTTCATGGTGTCAGTGCCAGCCCTCGGAGGAGAACACACACACACACATACACACACAGGGCATACAGCCACAGCCCTGCAGCTGCCTTGGACTCTCACGCTCTCTCCCTCTGCATCACCTTTCTTCCTCTTTCATTTCCCCTCTTACAGCACTTACTGGCTTCCACCATATGCCAACTACATGTATGCGTTTGTAAGCATGCAATGTGCATGGCTCTCAGCCTCCAAATTCTAAAAGGAGGTTACAACTGAAGTTTTTAGTGAAACGTAATGTAACTGATTTGTGTGTGTGTGTGTGCTTGCATAACAAGAGGGTCTTAGGTGTGTGTTTGTGTGTGTCAGCAGGGGGTCCTGTTGGTAGACAAGTTGAATGTGTTATCACAGGCTAGTCAGTTCCTTTCACTTGTTCTTCTATTGGACCACTCTATAGCATCTGTTTTAACTGCTTCCAACATATACACACACACACACATTCTCACTCACACACACACACACACACACACACACAGGTTTTATATGAGAGGATTTTATCATAATCCTCAAAGCAAACACTGTTCCATCTTACAATTTTTTGCCATGTTATAATGGTCCCTTACAGCTCAAATAGAATTATTTAGCATCTCAGATGATATTTCTTGTTGTCTGTTTATTTTTATCATTTTTTTTCCCAAGGACCATCCAGGCCCAACATGTACTTGTGTGCAAACACAACTAAAGTGTTAGATTTCTTAAGAGATTCATTTATCTTGCCGATTTAACAGCCTCCACACACACCATTTGCACCTCATGTTAGTCAAACAGCCAGAATGGATTCAAGTATACAGTTTCAGCCAGAGCTGATGCACTGTCTGTCCTTGAGCTCCACTCTGGTCACTATGGGAACCTATCTAACATACATACAGTAATAAATTGTCCTATTTATTTTACTATACTAATTTGTGCTGTATTATGGTTATTATTTCTAAATTACTTCATTGCATGTGTTAGATATTTATTATATATTTTTATTTTTACTACATACATATTTGTGTATTCTGCTTAGTCTAATTCTACAAAGGATCCTGGTTGCGTGAGAGCAAAAGCTTCAAAGCATTACTGTACAATGATAACAGGGATTAATGCAATGCAATGGACCGTTATCACAACATCCAAATCACAAACTGTTAAAAGGTAGAAACAGTGTCTTCATTAAAAGGCATTTTTTCACTGTAAAATGTAATTAGGTGTGTAAGAGAAAATCAATACACTTCTGTATCGCAATATTAGCTTTTGTGATACTGTATCAATTCTTAAAAACATTTTTAGTTTAATTATTTCAAAGATGAATTCAAAGATTCTTGGCAGACAGTGGATCAAATGTAGTGAATGTTACAATGGGAGGGCTGCAACTAATGGATATTGTCTCAGTTTATTCATGAGATGTTTGATCTATAAAATGTCAGAAAATGGTGAAGAATAAGAATCAGTATTTCTCAAAGCCTGAGATGACATCCTCAAATGTCTAGTTTCACAAATCAAAAATGTTTACTGTCATAGAGATGTAAATAAACCAGAAAATATTCACATTTAAGAAATTGGAATCTTTCTTTCTTTCTTGAAAAAAATCCTCTTTATCAAAATAGTTGCCAATTAATTTAAAAGTCGACTAATCAATTAGTCAATTAATTGTTGCAGCTCACTTTTCATGCATGCAATCTATCACCTTTACAATATATTCATATATATTGCATCATAATCCCTATATCATGTTACTAGTACATATTGTATCATATAATACGGTCACAATTTTTATAGAAAAAGGACCCATGTCAACATTGTTGTCTATGTCATATGTCATAGTTATAAAAAGAAGATCATCAAGATAAGTATTAGCCTTCAGAGTCCAGGGGAGTATTTCAGAAAGCAGGTTAAGTGAAAACTTTGAGTATGTTAACCCTGAAACGAGGGAATCTGTGAACCTAACATGCTCACGAATAGGTTTTCTGTCAGAAAACTGTCTCCTCCTACTGCCAAGCCTCAAGCAGCTGTCAGACATGGTGCCCGAATGGAGGAAATAAACATTGAGGCACAATTAATTTGAAATGCTTTACGCAGTGCCTTATGCTTAAAACTGGAATATACTTCTCCAACTGCGTAATATGTTATCCAACTCCGTAGCTAGGGAGACCCCTCGAGCCCTCGCAGTTCTCCGTCACGGTAGTGCTGGACGGTATGACCAAAAATTCATATAACAGTATTTTTCTAACTTCTGACAGTTTCACGGTATATGACGGTACTTTTTTCCATGCATTGTCAGGTGTTCACAACATATTCTACTGATTGAGAGAGGTGTTAGCCCCGTGTTACCTGCTGCTGATGTTGAGGGTGTTGTAGCTGTCCTTAACATTAGAATACCAAGCATTCTTGGTATTCTCAGGCATGCTTGCGACTAAGGTGATGTAGCAAATTGCTCATGTTGCCTCCCCCGGCGACAACGTTAGCTCGACAACATTTGCATCAAATGGTTGTTTGGACAACGTTGGATTTTTGAAACCAAAAAACCTCCAAACAACAGACACAGCTCCTCTTTTTGGCACAACTTCTTCTGTGTCATCATGTTAAAACGATTTCTGCAGCTCTATCCTCTCTGTTGTTGTGTCTGCCACTGGGTGGCATAGTATTGCTAGACTGCACAGTGAGAAAAGAAGAAAAGGTAGAGTATGCATGTATGATAGGAAGGTGTGTGAGTTTGGCTAATAAAGTAGCCTATGAAGAGCAGTCCGGTCTCCCGTGATGATTCTACTTTGACCGATGTCTCTACCCATATCTGCACTATTCCTGCCCTGCAGGGGAGCCGCCTATACAGTTCGTTACGTGGGGGAAAATGTTGGCCTGAGGCTAGACGACAGGCCCTGCTCATCCATGCCCTCGGTGCCGAGGGACAATGGCACATAATCGCCGCAACGTAACACCGGAATACTAACTAATGTTTGGCCCGCGGTCGCCTTGCGCGTGTTGCGCAACATTGAAAGAGTCCCGTCTGGTGCGCAGCGCAGCATTCCGAACGTTGTGTAATGCGATACACCAGTATATTAAAAATTCATATCATAAAAAAATTACACACCGGTATTTGGTATGAACCGGTATACCGCCCAGCACTACGTCGTGGTGCGTGCACCCCTGTCGTGAAATGCACCCCCTCGTAATTCGCAGACAAACGCAGCGGAAAATACAGTGATTTAACTATTTGTGAGGGAGATAGAAGGGAGGAACACTGGTTGATTACAGTCTTTAAAGCTCCTCTAAAGAGTGCAAATAACAGATGTTCTTATCAATACAAAATCGGATAATAGCGAATGCAAACCAACATCTTTCAGTATGTTCTGTGGAAATATAACCCAGCCATAATTACTAAATGAATTAAATGGATTTTTTGTGTAAGCTGAATACTTGTGTTTCACAAGGCTAATGGATACTTTAGCTCCTGTCTGTTTCTGTGTAGAGCAAGGGGCTGCATTTCACGGCAGGGGTGCAACTAGAGGACCAATCGCAGACCTTGTCGTCTCTGTTTTCCCTTGACGAAGTGACGGACAGTTAAAAAATATTTCCTGCGCCCGCAGAGAACGGAGAGGCTCTCGGTCAGGCTCTCCGGCGACACAGAGGGCCCTCCGCCTTTACCGACCTACAGGACGTTATGGAATACCCATTGAATGACAGGTTATTTAAGCTACTTTGTTTAATAAATCAAATATGAATAAAACTAAAGAAAGGTACAGTCATGTCCAAGTAAAATATACCTCACCTGTTTGAATGACGCTTTTATATTTCATGTTAAGCTGTTTCAAAGTCTGTTTTCCCCTGTGGGATTGCACCTACGTGAAAATCAGATTTTATTCTAAACCACTCCACCACTTTTCACCTTTGTGCTATGATTTCAATTAAGTATACCTCCAATTCTACAGTTGTAAATATGCTGATTGGGCCTTTTTCTCTCTGGTTGCCATGGTAAATCGAGGTATTGGGGCTCCATTGATGATGGTTTTTTATTGTGGTTGTGCACGCACTTAACTCAAGGTGAACCTACTCAAGAGTTGACTGAACTAATTCATATCAGCTGTTCTAGAACCAGATACTCAGAGTTTCCCATCTCAGGGTAAGTAAACTCAGAGTTCAAGATTAGACTCAGGGTGTGTGAACCTCCCTCTTGGAACACCCCCAGGATCCGTTGGGTTTAGAGATATAAATAACTGTTTAACCATTAATCCATCCATTATCTATCGCTTATCCTCATAGGGTCGCGAGGGGGCTAGAGCTTATCCCAGCTGACTTAGGGTGGATGGTAGGGTACACCTTGGACAAGTCGCCACCTCATCGCAGGGCACATAGAGACAGACAACCACTCACACTCACATTCACACCTACGGACAATTTAAATTAGCCAATTAACCTAATCCCCATGCATGTCTTTGGATGGTGGGAGGAAGCCGGAGTATCCGGAGAGAACCCACGCAGACACGGGGAGAACATGCTCGTACCTTCTTGCTGTGAGGCCACAGTACTAACCACTACACCACCGTGCCGCCCTAACCATTAATCAACAATAATAATTTAGACCCATTAATGCCATCAGTTAAACCCATTATTATAAATAAAAAAGAAAGAGCTGAGCAAAACTTAGAGGAGCAGCTTGGCACTTAAACGAAAATAGCTGGTCCACCGTAAAGGTCAGTCCCCCATATGAAAGCCTGAGACAGAGTTACCAACTTTGGAGCTAACCCCCATTCCCTTTGACTAGTAGACAGCAAGTCAGACCTGGCAGCATGGCTTGGGTCATGAAGAGGGAACTACTCACCTCTGGTTATGCCTTATCATAGGTGCATTCACACCTGAATAAAGCTATCTACTTAAGACTGCCTCAGGACAAGACAATATTAGGTAAGTGATCATGGTCAGTTGTAAACGAAAGTCAATAACTTGAAAAAGAGTTTTTCTCACACTACCATCAACCATGAGACACTCAAAACATATTTATTTTGACTGAGCTGCGAGGGAGTGGAGCTCCAATCTCTCCTCAACAATAATAAAACTTGATACGAAATGGTCTTAAATTAATTAAATATTAGAGAGGTTTTTTCCGATCCAATCCCGATACCAATACCTGGGCTGAGCGTACTAGCTGCTGCGCGTGCTCTGCATTAGGGAATTTCTCTCTCTCAAAAAACAGTACAATAGTACTTTAGTGGATGGGTTGTTTTGTTTTCATACAATAATTTTATTATTTCGAGGTTTCAGTACTTCTGATGATTAAATTGAATATATAAACACATAATACACAAGCATAAAAGATAGAAGCATTGCATAAACAGTTGGAGTTCAATAGACCTGTAAGTGCTTACAGTAGACACACCTCTCTTATGTAGTACTGTCCACAGTTGTTTACACTGCTCTGTCGACTTGATTTTATTCAACAATAGCCACAAATCATGTTACAAAGCCGTGTCCCCAATTTGTGCACATTTTATGCCAGAGGACAAGGAGCGATCTGTGGGGTTGTGGTTTGCAAAATTAGATTAATTGCACAGCCCTACTCTGCGTGATGACGTAACCAGCGTTGCAAACATAGAATTGAAGTGACTGGATCGGTATGTTCATTCATCATTCATCAGATATCCGATCCAGCTAATTAGTCAATATCGGAGCCAATATCCGATCCCGGTATCGAATCGGTGCATCTCTACTAAATATGCAAAAGCTGCATCAGATACCTCACACAGAAAAACAAACAACAGGTTTCATAAAACTTTAATTTTCTTATTAAAGTTATGCTTATTATGGGTATTGAACCTGGATTATCCATATGATAATACATTTTGTACAAATATTTTTCATTGGTGTAGACTGAACTGATTTTGGGCCTCCATTTCCACAGCAACTTTAATCAGTCTTGTAACTCCCATTGATGCACATCTCTGCATTCACTCTTTAAAGTTCAGATGGTCACGATTTTAATTAATCCATTACTGATAACTTCATCTTGCTCAATGCCAGAGAAGAAAGTAATCACCTTTATGAAAGTCTCGAGTTGGTTTTATTAGCTCTGACCCGATTTCATGTTTTTTAAAAAAAACAAAGGCAGATTTCATTGGGCCAAATGAATAAGCAGCATCAGTGAAACAAAAACCAGCAAAGCTTCTTTTATTCTTCCTCTGCGCTAATACACACTTGAGAAAGACAGAAAAAGTGAGAGAGAGACTTGCTTTATGAGTGGTGAAGAGGCAGTGATTCACAGCATGCGCTCCTCATTATTTCACCATCTCCTCTCACAGAAGCATTACCATTTATGCACACACACAGTAATTGGTCACAGATTGCACACTGATACAGTGAAGTGCTTATTTCCTCTTGGAAATGTGATGGCAAAAGCTTTAGCTTAGCAGCCCCTCTCTCTGTTCTCCATCCTTTCTTCTTCTTCCTCCACCATTTTTTGCTGAGTCAGACTGAGCCATTACGTGGCCTCTTCCTGGGGAGGGTTTGCCACCACATGTGAACCACCACACACACACACACACACAAAAGACAATACCAGTAGATAGGGCTGAACGATTTATCATTTTCTGATCGAAATCACGATTTCAGACAACGCCATCGTGATTGTCAAAGCTGTGGTTTGTTGCAATGCTCCTGGCTGACTCAGGATCTGTTGTTTCAACTATTTTCCACATACATGGTCTCCCTACCGTGCTGCTAAGCTCACCTATCAAAGGCGGCTTGCTTTGTTAACCAGTGTTAACCTGTTCCTTGTGCTTTACATTAGTTTAACAGGTTAACATGTTTAGAAATTACTTTAGTGGAACCAGATGCGGAGTTAAAGGATTCAATCTACAAAAACAGCACAGCGGTCGTGAGGGAGTATTTCAGGTTTGAGGCTGCAGACGTGCACCAGAAGCAGGCACTGTGTGTAAAACCTGTCACGCTAAAGTTGTAACATCCAGCGGTAACAACCGACTTTTACCAGCGCTTGAAAAATCACCACAGGCATTTGCATGAATGTTACTTCAAAAAGTCTGATTGAAAGTGTAGTGGAAATGATTCGTGTGCTTAGTCACTAGAGACAAGGGACATATCCCCTTCAAATTCATACTAACTTCGATCTGTCCCCCCACTTTCCCGGCATAAGGAAACAAACATCACTGATAAAACAGCATTAATGTCATTGGAGCAGCATTTAGAGCCTGGCATTTGTGTTTAGCCCAATGGTGAATATCGAAATTTCCAAACTCCAAGTCAGAATTTAAATCAGAACCCTCGATGAAATGGATCTCCAACTCACTCAGATTTATCTCATCAACCAAACATATAATTCATGCTATCTGCTACTGACGTAAACATCTGTAAGGCTGGAAACGCTGGGAGCACTGAACTTTTAAGCGAAGATGATCTGAGGTCCAAGTTCTGACTTCCAGTGAACACACCATAAAGCAAACACTCACTCCCCAGGGTCTCATAGAGGAACTGGTAGCAGCCTGTGCCTGTTGATCATCATCAGACCATTGTCTAGTATGTCTATGATAAAGCCCAAATTACACAAAAATAACTCTCTGAGTTGAAATAATAAATAATAATAATAATGACATTACGTTCAACGGAAAATCCCAGGAGATACACTGTTGACGTCACTGTTAAAACTGCATTTCCAATAAAGTGAGGTTTGCCAAAAACTCATCCATCTTTATTTTGAGGTGGCGAGGGGTGTTATCAGCAGCTGTTCAGTGTAACTAATAACGTAACTTGTAACTTTTAAGATCAAATAATCAGTAAAGTAACTAACTTTTTAAAGGAATAATCAGATTACCTTTTCAAGGTAACTGTGGCAACATTTTCAAGGATACATTTGGAAGCAGTTCTTACCTTTAGTTTTCATTCTTGCATTAGAGTAATAGCTTTTAATGTTTTAATGTTACAATGTAATTTTCTGTCATGTTTGTGAATGTTACTGTACACATTGAATATTGTACTGAAGCTTCATTTGAAGAAAAATGTGAATCAAATTGAAATCACAATATCCGCCAGAAAAATTCTATCTTTTCCTAAAACTATTCAACCTTACCAGTAGAAAAAACTGGGGAGGTTGCACCAATACCAACACCATTTAATAAGTGAGAACTCAAGAGCATTGTGCCGAGACAGAAACCATGTGTGTGCGTTCATGTTTGAGACTCATTCCACCTAGTAAAAGGGACAGTGCACGGTAGCATGAATGTGAAGAGAGTACAGTGAACTCAATCTATCCATCTCTCTTCCACAATTTCAGCTAATCCACAGCTAACATAATGCTCTGCTCTGGTCCTCACTGCTCAGAACACACACACATAAAACGAATTAGCCCCTGAACCATGTTTTCCGTCTGTGGTCCATTAAAACGTGGGTATTGCTTTATTTAGACTGATACAGGTTAGGAGGCAGACAGTGTGGTGTGTGCATCCTATGGTATTGGGTTATTTAAGGATATAACAGATTTTACAAGATTTTCAGATAATTCCAGACAATGAGTTGGTCAGATTATCGAAAAATCTTTCATTTGAAGTAAATCCAAAAGTGAGCCAACCCAAAATGTTGGTCACACAATGGTGAGTAGGTCCGTGCCAGGCTCTGTTATATCAACATACCGTTCTGAATAAAAGGTACAGAGAGGAGATGGCCACAGAGCCAACTTCACCTCACAGCAAGACAGTTAGTGTGTGTGACAGAATCAGTGTGACAAGGGGTTAGATAAGAATCCCGGCGTCATTGTAACATTGTATGTAATACAATGTGCAATAATGCTGGGACTCTCTTTATGGTGTGCAATATTTTCACTTATTAATGTGTAATATCACTGTTTTTCACTTATCAACATGTGCAATACTTCTCTTAACTTGGTCCATTTTGTTCATTCATGTTGTATATTTGCTGGTCTGTGGCTTATTTATATATTGTTTACTTATCTGTATTGATAATTAGTTCCACATACATAAAGACACTGTTGTTTTGCTTATTTACCTAGTACTTACTTATTTTGACATATTTTTGTTGTTTGCTGATGTCACTGGTTATTATTTTTTTACAGACCCTTACTGTAATGTTGCACTATGTACTTTAATTTCCCCATTGGTAGAGAAGGGTCCAGCTAGGGCTGTGCGATATAGATAAAACTCCCGGTATAGCCAAGTTTATATCCCGATAACGATAAATATTCTGATATGGTATTTTTTTTCTGATGTGTTTTTACTTTCCGTTGCACTCTCCTCCGTCTCCTCTGCAGTGTAATCCCTTATATGCTTTTATTCTGAAGGCTTACTTTGAGAATGACCGGTAGTCCGGCTATGTTTGCGCTGTATTTTATTATAAAGATTGGCTGGTAATAAAGATGTGTTTTAAGTGATAATAAATCATTCACATGCAACACAATCATTCCATGGTGCTTTACCTCTGTTTACTTCTGAACTACAGCTGCCGCAAACCTGTCCTTACGGGTGATGTGAACATGCTACAAAGCAGTAGCATTGCTGCGGTTACAGTAGCCGTCATACTATTATGTCTATGCGTCATACAATACATGTTTTTAACTCGCATGATACATTTAGATTATCCAGCGGTCATTCCGACGTTGAGTTGTACTTTACACGGCGTATCTAATCCACAACCTGAGTAACGTTTATGCTAGCGTAGCAACAGAGCTAACTTAGTAGCTACATGTTAAAATCACGATACAAACAGAGGCTTATATTGTATGGTAGACATTTTTATACCGCATTACGATATATATCGTAATATCGCACAGCTCTAGGTCCAACTGCGGCCTGGGCATTCCCGTCATTACACAAGAACGTCTACTGGGCGTTCCTGGTAGCGTTTCATCGACCAATCACAATAACCCGCCCATTTGTGGCTGCGAAAAAGAAGGGGGCCTTCCAGTCAGCGAAAACGGGAACCGCCACCAGCACGAGAACGCCCATTTGCGGCTGCAGTTGAATGAATAAAGGATTTTCTTATCTAATAAAACACACCTGAGAAAAAAAAAAACAGAAAGACAGAAATGGTGTGTAATTTTTCCTTAACAGTAGCCACTGTACTATGTGTTACTGAATAAAAGTGAATAGTAAAAGGTGATACAATAGATTAACTTGCAGGAAATAGAACAAGAGTAGTACTAACTGAGACGAGTTGTATTTAACCTTATTTCCTTTGGGTTTATGTTTTCTCTGACATTTCTATCACGTTTTAAACAGTTTTAAATAATAGTAATTTATGTTGTTAATTACAGAAACACTACTAACACACACAAATGTTACAATAGAAAGTTCAGGCAATAGAAATAGTCCATAACAAAATACTCCCAAACCTGAGAGGTTAATTGTACCGGAGCATTTTCAAGGAGACAGCTGGTTTTTAGTAACAAAACATTCAACTTATAATTTGCAACACTGAGTCTAAATGGAGATGGAAGGTGTGAATTTGTTCTGTTGTCATTCACAGGTACTAAAGACAAAATTAGAGTGAAATGTTGGAGCTTGTCAGTTTTTCATTCACTTGATTTCAACTAGGCCATTATTATGCTTTTCTTAATTTCTTAATAAAGCCCAATTTACACCGCCCGCGTTACTGCACAGCAGCGTTTCTCGCGTGTATTACAGACATATTGTTTGCAACATCAATTTACACCGGGAGCGTTTTACAGCGTAGCACTGCATGCGAGACTGCTCCACACTCTCACAAGATTCACAACATAACGTATTTAACTTTCTGTTTACTATGCAGAGTCGCTCATTACTTCACAGCTGATCTCTCCCTTGTTCTTCCTTTGTCCGTTTTTGGCAAGTTTTTGAAAACTCATTCAATTGCACACATTAGAATTTACTCATCGTCAACTCCAACCACTTATGCAATTTCTCTCCATGCGTTCTCTTCTCCTTTCTGTTGCTGTCTTCATAAAAGGCATGTTGAACATCATAAATAATGCTGTATTTCTCCACTTTGATGATAAACCTTTCCTCATCCATTATTTGGCCTTCCGCCAGTTGTGCTGCTAAAATGAAGTAGTAGGAGTTCACTAGTGACATTTGATTTTGAAAATCCACCGGAAACTCTTTTATTCTGGTGCCTGACTTCCTGTCTGCTTGATCTAGTTAGTGGAGATTGTCGCGTTTTGGCCGTGGCACGGTTTGGAAATAGAACCAGCTCTCGCAAAGCCGCACGTGCTACGCTCTGAGAACGCTGCAATTACGTTGCAGTTACGCGTGCGGTGTAAATTGGGCTTAATAATGTATCACTACACTATCTACTGTTATCAGGGAACAGTAGTAGTATTGCTGTCAGGCCTGCTGAAGACAAAAACTGAGGTCGCGAACGCAAAAGCAGGGAGACGCTGTGAGAGTATCAGGGAGCAGAGTGAGGTGTTGTCCCACTCATGTCTATCACATCAATTCCTCCAACCAGGAACCTCACCAGGAGCTCACTTCCTGCTGAGGATAGGAAACATGAGGTTGATTCAGACTTTCAACAGGTGTGTCTGCTTGGTGATAAAAACCTAAATAATCCAGATGCACATAATCCTGAATGCTCTTGTTCATCATTTACTCGAAGAAAACTTTGCTTCTCGTGTGCTTTTACAGAAAATGGAAAATCCAAAACCAGAGAAAAGTCTTGATGAATTAAGGTCAGTGAGTCTCATTTATCCAGCTATATGCTCGCTACTTCCCTCAACACAATACCTTGCTGTTTTTAGGTTTTTAGACCTGGCTCATTAGAAGTAAAACAAATCTGAGGTAAATCTTTCTATTACATTTTGCTAAATTAGATTGACCCGGGTGTTTATCGACTCGGCTTGGCTCCAGTGTGAAAGGCAACCTGCATCGACTCGCTAATTTACCCTATGACGTTGATGTACCTGCCTGTCGTGTTCTGCTTTAGTCACTGAGCAGCCTGTCAGGCTGTCACTGTGAAGCTCTTGGGCTGCAGAGCTGATCACTCATAAGATCAGTCTTCCTTGATCTCCCAGAGATTCAGTCGAACAAATCAAATGTGCAGTGACATCATCTTTAATTGAAGTGCATACGTGATTTAGTCCTTGGTCATTGTCGGGAAATCCCACCAATCTGGAAATCCCCGTGTGAACGACGTAACCGTGTTTACATATAGCTTGTATAGCGATCTAGCACACCTTTTTTGATTGATCATGGCAGTGTGCATTAGTACTAGTATTAGTATTAGCACTGCACTGGGTTTTAACACTTTGCAAAAGGGACAAAATTGCAACACACAAAACAACAACGTTAACATGCGACTCTGTGTCCATGTAATCCATTGTTTACCTCGCAGTATTCGCACTTAAATCTGTAATGATGATGTTGTCAACGCGATGATGTATGAGAGGGAGGAAAAACAGGCACGCACTGTGGGAGGTCAGACCCATGGCAGCTGGCAGCGTGAAAGCTCCCTAATTCTGAGCCAAGGCATCCCGCTAATTTCAGTGTGAAAGCAGTATAAGTGTTGTTTGGCAAGAGAAAAAAACAAACACTCTTGGCTGAGTGGGGATATACATTTCATGTGTCGTCTAACAGAATTCTGCGAATTCAACAAACATTAATACCGATTCCACCTTGCGTACAGACCACTCCGGCATTGTCGGAGACACACAACAGTATTTTCTGACAACAGGTTCCAGAGTGAGAAGATCTGATAATGCCGTTTTGGAGTTGCAGTGTGAACCCACCGTTGTTGCTAACAATGACATCGCATCATCACGTAACCAGAGGTAGTAGTAAACAAGGACTTAACGTGCATGCTCATTGAATTCTTTTGTTCTTTTTCATGGGTCTTTCTGTGTTTCTTTGTAGTGCCACCTATCGGCGTGGCATATATAGTACATCCTTGTCACTAATCACTCGTTATCCCATTGCCATATAGACGGAAATACTTCCAGCAACACTGTGAGAAAAAGAAGTGTCGTTTTGCAAGAGAAAAAACTAACACTCTTTACATTCACAAGGACAAGTTTCTTCCCCACTGCAGCTGGCCTCATCAACAATGTACATGGTTCACCCCCTTCCACTTGCCTAATTGCACATTTCTGCACATTGCACCTTTATGTCCAGTTTATGTCTCCGTTTATCTGCCATATTGCACTGTTTTGGTCTCTGTTTTGATCACATAATCAAAGTTTTTGCGACCCATATTTATTCTTAAGTCACTTTATCTTTTGGTTCTTATCTCTGCACTACGTTTATATGTTTATATGTCATGCTCCAATATACCAAGTTAAATTCCTTGTTTGTGCAAACTTACTTGGCAATCATTTGGCAATCTAACATAATTTTATTTCCTTTTTCCTATATTTCTGTTTTTACTTTCTAATACTCCACCCATGTTTGTAAGAGACTCAGATGTTGATAAAATGTGTTTTCAAAAAGTTCCTCCCCTCCTGTCCACACTTTGCTGTTTAGTAATCTATACACACACACACACACACACACACACACACACACACGTTGGCGGTTTTGGAAAAGTTGCTTCTGACTAGGGACGAGACACATTTTGTAATTTATTGGTAATACGTATTGATTCCACCATTGCAATCTGTCTCCTGTGATAGGCATCCAGTGTTTCTCTCTGCTACTGCGGAAATGTTCTGTCCAAATTGTCCTTTTTCTTTTATTTAATTTTATCCCTGTTGGACATGAGGATGGTGCAAAGTGTATAAATGTTGCGCCGTGTGATTATGCACATATGCCAATCCTACTTTGGAAATAACGATTTAGTCCTTTTCTTACACACATCACAATGTAGCACAGATTAAGTAAGTTGTTACTGTTGTACTCTTGTATCCTGTATGGTAATACAGTCATTGGCACATATGCTGTGTGGGTTATTATGTAATAGGCAGCTGACTACTCATGTATGTATTACATGAAATAAAAAGGTACATTTTGAGATGTATTTGTATCAGCATGGACAGACAGATTGACGAGGGATGAGGACAGGAGAAGGCAGGCAGACAAGCCAGCACAGGCTCCACAGCCTTCTGCAGCCAGATATCACCACCCCACCCCTACCCCTCCCCACCCAGGAGGACGCCTATTGTTCCCCCATCCCTAAACAAAGCATGCCCCCCAACACCCCTCGAACCCACCTCCCCTCAATTCCCCCCGACCACCACCCCCCCAACGAACCGACTCACTCACCCCCCACATACTCCTCATTGTTGCTCTACTAAACCGGCTCCGCTCTCTAAATTTCATTACATACTAGCCCTGCATGCTCACCTTCTTTTAACGCTCTTTACCTTGCATCCTGAGTAGAAAGGTTGAATTTTTTTGTCAAAGCTGCACTCTTAAATGTCAACTTTCTGGAGAGCACTACGAGCAGAAACATTTATAAGCAAAATAAAAGTCAATAAAATGCACGAGCTGAGAGTCTAGAGATGTTTAAAAAAGACCAGACATTGACCCCGGATTGCAGGGACACTGTAGGAGATGACCATAAAAAAAGGACGTTTGTTGTGTTTCTCCAACTGACACCTCAATAACTCTTAATGACAACTCTTCACAGTCACAAGCATCACATAATTCCAGGGATTCACTGCATCACCTGTTGATCCATCCAAACTGAAAACTTACAAATTCTCAATGAATCCCGCTCAGAGAAACCTCCGTTGTTTGTCTACAAATGAACAAAGTAGGACTACATCTGGACGCCACAAGAATGTCACTTCGTGCCAGGAAGATTATGTCTCCTAATCCCACACTCCATAGCAATCTGGGTGCTGGATTTTGTTCTCCCCCGTCTAGAAATGAGACGACAGATGAAACAATAAGGAGGACAGATCCACCATACTGTAACAGCCTTGGTGAAGTATGTGAGCACACAGAAACATGTTCACGTACACACAGCGGTTGTGGCCAAAGCACACAGAGGCCATATGGTGCGTCCTCATCCACCGACGCCTGTTGCTGCCTCAACAATAGGCCTGCCTGGTCTGGACAGCAAGAGGCAAACACACACACACACACACACCAAATAGTCGTTAGTCAGTCAGTCTGCGTTGCTTAGGCCCGGAACAAACGCCTGGATTTGCATTCTGCGCCTCCTTTCAACCCCCCGTGCACATGCACGCACACACACACACACACACTCTTCCCCAGTCTCTACAGGTGCACGGAGCACTCAAAACAGATGTCAACGAACTGGAGAGGCGAGGGGGAGTAGAAGGACGACAGGAGGCTGTTTGCCCAGGGTGAATGACAAAGCTTTGTACACTCGCAGGCCTGGACGCAGCAAAGACAATGAAACACACACACACACACACACACACACACACACACACTTCCTCTATTACACTTTCAAGACTGTCCGATTTGTAATTTTCAAAGCACTCTGAATAGAAAAAAAAAAAAAAATTCTTATAATTAATTATTAGTTAAAAGTGCAATTTGCTCCCTAATCAAAATTTTAAAACATTTTTAAAGACCGTTTAAAAAAAAAAAAGAATAATAATTTCTATTCACATTTTGAGGAGAAATGACCACAATGTAAGTATTGCTGCATTACTTTCACATATACATGAATAAAAACCTTCTTTTTAGCTTCCCTGTTATTTTAAAGTCAGTTTAATCTGTATTTTGCAGCAGTGACAGACCCAAAATCAGTTAGTTAACCAAAAAGCAGCCATACTAGTTTTTGATTCATTATTATTACACCTCACATCGTCTTAAAAATATGTATCAGTTTGTGGGTGTTCATTGAACAAAAAGGTGATTTTTATTTTATTTTTTTGAAAAGTATTGTGATTTGTGTACATCTTAATAATAAATCCAAACATTTGTTTCTATTTGACACATCGATTCTCCAACTACATATCTAGCACACTCCTTCCATCATCAGACAGACTGAAATATTACTGTTACGGATGCAACGTTACTGCTAATACAGGTTGTCATTCTCTACAATAAATACATTGTGGTTTGTGCTACATCACCACAGATCTATCTGCTATAAAAAGGACAAGAGCAGGTCTTTAAATCACTACTTTAAAGGGAAAAACACAATGCAACCATGTGGGGGATATTATAAGCTTATATACTGAGTGGTATTTAAAAAAAAAAAAAATCTGTCTCTACAATACACACCTAAAACTGTGGAATATGACATGACTGTAGAGAAGATGAAATTAAGAAATGAAAATTAGATTTTCAGATTACTCAAAGTGTATATATTCCAAAACATGACAGGAAAGATGAGCCGGCCTGGGAATGGTTGGGAAAACTCCAATTAAGCCAACTTATAAATACTTAATACTTGTAATTTATTTCCTCTAAGATCAAGAGGAGGAGCAAAAGCGTTCACAATCCCACTAGCAGCCTGTGTGATCGTGCTCCCATTGAGCATGTAATGTGCTCCGTCCACTGGGTAAACACTGGCTGTGTGCGCGTTATCAGCCTATGGCCTGTTCCTGTGACTGGGGCCTGCCTGTATCGGGAAAGAAGAAAACCGCGCCGATGCAACAAGTCTCCCATTCACTCCCAGCTTTGTTAAGCTGCCTCCCGGCACCGCGGCGAACATGTTTCCAGTCTTTTCCCCTTGCGTTACATGTTTGGTCAGTTCATGAAATGGATAAATATCCTTTCAGCAGGTAAACGAGAGAAATAAATGATAGGTTTGTGTTTATGGTGTCGGGAGAAAGGAGGGGATACAAACTGAAGTGAAAGCGACATCCCTCGCTCTGAAGCGTCAATAAGCTCGGTATAGTTGTTTAACATCTATACAGGGTTTGAGTGTGTCGATTGTGCTTACGATGTCGCGGAAATTGGTTGAATTTTATCTCCAGTGATCACTTCGGGGTTTTCGAAACAAGCGAAAACGTCCGAGGGTTTTTCTGACGCGCAGGCTGCAGACTGAAAGGGGGACGCTCCTCCTTTGGGAACTTACCTCGATTCGTACGCCTCTTTATGGATTAATTCCCACACTTTTCCACGGATCGGAGTCGCCGCGGCATCGGGAAGTGCTCCGCCAACTCCAGGACCTCCTCGCAGCTCTGGTTCGATGGACGGATCGGGGCGCGCTGAGTGCGTAAAATGCGCAGCGTCTCTCCAAGGATGCGAAATATGCGCGGAATGGGAGCAGGAATGAGATGAACGCGGTGGACTGAGTTGAACGGGGCGGGGTGAGAGGGGCTGGCGTCACCCTGGATGGATGAATTGTTTGAGTGAGGGATGGGAGGATGGGTGGAGAGAGGAGAAAAAAAAGAAAAAGAAAAAGAGGGCGAGGGGGGAAGGGGAAGGGGCCGGACTGTATGGGCCGCGTTCAACAACAAAAGAAAAGAGTGGAGCGCCTAAACTCTATTCAGAGGAGGAGGAGAATGGGTTGAAATGAAAACACGGACTGCTATGCTGACAACGAATCTACAAAAAGCTCTACAAAAATACAGAAAACACAGTGACAGTTTCAAAGTTTTTTCATGCCACCATAAATACAATTATAATAAACACCAGGAAATAACAGTAAAACTTCAAAAAAGTATGGTTTTCAATCCAATCATTAAAACGCATTTTCAACAGCTACATCATTCTTCTTCCAGGTGAAAGGTTTAATTCACAGGCATTAAAATGAACACTTGTTCAATTCAACACATCCTTACTTTGGTCTGGTATAACTGGTAGCTTATGGTGGATCATGTCAGCAAACTTCAGATATTTTTTTTGTAAATGAATTGGCCATTTAAGCATTTTTGAGAATGAGATGCTTACTGCATATACTTAACTGCTATGTAGTGTATTGTGTCTCTTCAGATTTTAACACATTTTTAATTTTAACACATAATTAAAGGTGCTAAATGGATTTGGGGGCATGTCTGTTGCCTCTCAATGGCCCATAACATGGTTGCAGATGACAGCACTGTTATATATCTTAATATCTTAACATTTTGATATGATTTCAGACTAGAAAGTAATCTTTAGGATTTCCAATATGTGGTCAGTTTATCTAAATAATGTGTTTGGAAAATGACTGCAGTGTTTTCAGAGATGGCTTGAGACCAGCCATCAGCCACGTGATACACTTTCACTTCTTGCTTGTGTATACTTCAGTGTGAACAGCTAAACTGAAGTTACTTGTGGTACTTTTGGCCTGTATTCCAGTATTATCCAGTCATGTGTTAATTTTTTATTGTAGTCACAGAGCCGCAATTAACGCAATATTTCATAATTAGAAATTTGTTAATGTTAGCCAAGGATTATTGGAAGGAATTATTTGACATATTTGTACACTAAATTCACTCGAAATCCAAATGAAAACCAGATAAGGAGCAGCTGGAATAAAAGCAACATTTAATCTAACATTAACGTTTCTTTCAGTTAGTTATCTTTCGTCTCCATAAGCCATCGGTATGTGTGCAAGAATAACATAAATGCTCCTCTAAGATTTTTGTTTTTGGTTTGGTTAATCTTTAAACAAACACTATGTATTTTTTTCTCCCATCTAGTGGTAAAATTTGACTTTGCATGCATTGCAACATGGTTGGCACTACGGTAAGTGGAATGGGTCAACTCCCAGGCAGCCGCTATCACCGCGGATCCCCAGCCCCCAGCCCGGAGCTCCAGTCATTTTTCCCCAGACCTCCACAGCCCTCCTCCGGTCCAGAGGACTTCCCGGCAGGGCCCGTCCGCCCGTGGACTTTGGGCGCTACCGGGTGGCCACTCACGGTCATTTTATGGCCCTTTTACGCTTTTTTGGCAATGAGGGTTTGGCGCGGCAACAGTATGGCCTTGGATTATGAACAAAAGTGCAGTGCAGGTTTCAGATTAGTGCCGAGTAAGTAAAACCGGCGTCTCCACCTTGCTTCTCTGTGAAAAATGAATCGCAAAACGCGGAAATGCATTTTGTCCTATGGGTACTAGCAGGTAGTGCTTTATGTCCCTCTCTGCAGTTCATAGTTTTTGATAGACCGGAAAGACATGGAAGCCTCCTTATGAGCGACCCGCTCTATGTAAAGACATAACTGATTCTTTGCCCAGGAGGATAAGTCAGATTGTTGGCATATGTTATTTTACACCAACAAGGATCTATTTATGAATGAAGACATTGATTTGAGGTAATAAAATACTGAAAAAATTACAGAGTGTCCCTTTAAAAGAACAAGCAGTTAAATAAAAAAACTTCTTTTGCTGTGGCCTTTGAGACCGCCCTGGAGGGCCCCCTGTGGCTGCTGGGGACCCCACTTTTCGTAGCCACTGCCCTAACCAGATAATCTTTGTCCCTCCCTCAGATCTTTGAATGCAGCAGGCAGCCGCCTCTACCTCATAAAGGAGTTGTTGTTTACTAAGCTCTGCCTATCTCAGGTTTCATCCCCTCAGGCACAGCTGGACTGTCATCTCCCCAGAGGGAGGGGCTGTGACATAAAACAAACACAGATATGCCAGGGTCACAGTCTGGAAAACCTACTGCAACCTGACACTACAGCCAGGCCAGCCAACCAGCCAATAGACTAGCATTCCACATGGCAGCGTGTCTGTGTTTGAGTGTGCGAGTCAAATTCTCACAGATGCATACAAACACACCCACACATAGCTGACTCACATATGAATGTGTTTCTTTGACATCTCTGTGGAGGTGTGTGTGTCTCATTCTCACACTCAGAGCCAGTAAAAATATTCAGCACGGTGACCTCAAGGTCAACAGCCTGACCTCGAATTTGACCTCACCTGGTTTCCTGATGCTTTATTAATGCTGTCTGTGCCTGGGGGGATCCTGTATCTTGTTGATGGAGGGCCAAGCGCTTGTATCTAAGGGGCGAAAGCACATTAATAATTTAGAAACGAATCAAGTCAGCATTAGCTTGCTGAGATTTATGTACTTGCATTGGTTTGTGTGTCATAAAAAGATCAAAATGACTGCTCAGATTTAGAACACAGAAGCCATAAAATCCAAATAGATTCACTTCGAAGAAACTCTTTGAGTTTATTTTTGTGGTGGAACAAATTTGTCCAGTAAGATCTATTTGGGGCAACACTGCTTTAACTGGAACCTTCTAATCTGTGCATTCATCTCAAAGTGTGTGTAATTTAATATGTGGGGTGTCCTCTTCTCCTGTGCTTGAAATGACAGAGGGAAGAATAAAGATGGAGTACTTCAGAGTTGATGGGTGCAAAATGTCAGCAAAAGCCCTCTCGTGGTCTGTAGGGACCAATCTAAACAATAAGGGTGTGGCATCTCCACATGAGCTGAGTGTAGGATGACATTTATGCAGAGGCTGAAATGAACAATTTCAATCCCAACAGTGTCCATAAAACTCATCACAGCACCCTTGAGCAAGACACCAAACCACCTCCCATGTTGCTTGCAGAGTGTAGCTACTCAAAAGTAAGCTTTTTTAGCAAGTTAGTGCACTTGTAGTGCAGACTGTCATCACAAAAAAATTCAGTCTGTTTACTCATTCTCACTCTCTTATTTTGGTAACACTGTAGCTGATCCCTGCTGACATTGGGTGAAAACAGAATTGCAAGTCCGTGGTTGACTCATAGAGATAGCATGTCTTTGGACTGTGGGAGGAAGCCAGAGAAACCTACCACAGAGAACATGCGAACTTCCCAGGCCAGTTTCACTGCCACAGCAGTGCACTTGCACAGTGATGTAAGCTCACAGCCAGTGGTATCAAAGTGTTCTTCTGTGTGACAGCCCAAAAAATTATTTTTTTCAATATTGTTTCTATGATGATTTTATAATGAAGGAAATCCTTTTAACGCATTTGTCAGACCTCATGCTTTTTATTGAAACAATTTTCAACAGCTTTGAGTTGTCGGGTTAGGTTGATGGGTGGTAAAATTCTAAGAAAAAGTTAATGTTGATGAGGAAATCTCTTATAAGATCTGAGTGTCATTGCTGGTCATTTCTGTGAAGTTAAGTCACCTTTTTATTTACGTTCAGTCATATTGTCTTGTCATTTCCTTTTTTGTTTTGTATTGTTTTCCTCATTCCAGTCCACTTCCTGCCCTCCTGCCCAACCCTGATTGTTTGCAGCTGTGTCCCCTTACCTCTTGTATAAATAGTCTGTCTTCCCCTGTTCTATGCCAGTTATCATTATCCATCCATCCATCCATTTTCTACCGCTTATCCTCACATAAGGTCGCGGGGGGGCTAGAGCCTATCCCAGCTGTCTTAGGGTGAAAGGCAGGGTACACCCTGGACAAGTTGCCAGTTCATTACAGGGCACATAGAGACAGACAACCACTCACACTCACATTCACACCTACGGCCAATTTAAATTAGCCAATTGACCTAATCCCCATGCATGTTTTTGGATGTACAGAGTACCCCGAGAGAACCCACGCAGACACGGGGAGAACATGCAAACTCCACACAGAAAGGCCCCGGGCCCAGGATTCGAACCCCGTACCTTCTTGCTGTGAGGCGACAGTGCTAACCACAACACCACCGTGCTGCCCGTTATTATTAATTATTATTTATTTTTTATTTATTATTTCATATGTCATGTCAACCAGCCATTCCATGTCAACGTTCGTATAGTCAAGTGTCTGTTTGTTACTGTTTGAGAGATTTACTTTGTTTTTTTTCCCCAAATGTATTTATTGTTTTCTTCCATTATACAATAACAACACATACAATACATACTAACATATATACACACTTGCATCAAATTATGATATAAATTTACATAACACACACAAATAAATAGAAAAATAAAAAAAATCCCTCTATGGTTTACAAATGTTCTCAAGTGAATCTTAAGTTCCCTTCTGTCATGATAGTCATGTAAGGTTCCCAAATTTTATTGAAGTCTTTTTGTTTGCTCTTTGCAATGTATGTTAGTCTTTCTAATCCTATACAGCTGGAAAGTTCCTTTATCCACTTTCCTAATGAAGGAGCATCCATACTCTTCCAACATAGTGTGATAACCCTCCTGGCTTGTAATAGTCCAAAGTCCAGTGGTATGGTCTGCTTCAGTGATTGAGGAAAGTTCTTTGGATATATTCCAAGCACACACAGTTTGGCATTGAAAGGCACATTGATATTAAAGTTGCAATACATGATTGTGTTCAGAAACACTTTTTGTTCTACTGGGTGAAATGATCCTTCCACCCTGAGAGCAGTCGATATATTATGTGTTCAGAAAAAGGAAGGAAAAGAATCAGATCTCTGTGACAGCTGCAGGACTGTAAAAACTCTGACCAATCAACTGCCTCTCGGAGCGAGATGGGAGAACCAATCATGTCTCGTTCTGCTCACGTTACCCCTCTGTCCCTCCCTCCTCCCCACTGTTTCCAGAAATATCCAACACACTACTCTGCAGAAATACAGAATTAGCCGGAAAATCCCTTCTGTAGAGAACAATGGCAGAGAATATGCAGCCAAAAATACCACTTACAGCGTTACTTCTGACGGCTCACCCTGCTAAACAGACAAAGAGAAGAAAGATGGAGGCAGAAAAGACTGAAAGACAAAACTCTGGATAAAGATAAGAGGACAAACCAGAGTGAACATCGGTGGAGACACTGAGACATCTGAAGGGACTGAAAAGTGATGCAGAAATTTCTGCTTTCGTTATGTTGGACAGGTAATTATTTGTTTAGCTTCGGGAGGAGTTATTATTTTCATGAAACATGTAATGTTTGCTAACTTAGCTACTATTGTAGCGCGTATTAGCCCAATGCTAACATTAGCATTTCTGTGTAAGCTGGTCGTAGGTGCGGCTTGTATTGAAGAGGTTATAGGATATGACATTTTGACCATATTGCACAGTCATAGTCTCCAGTGTCTGCATTATAAAGGTGCTCACAGACTCCAGCAGACTGAACGGAGCAGAATCTGGATGTCCGTTCAGCTCAAAGCTTCCATAGTGGAGCGCTCTGCTGCTAGTCGTTTCCTGTGAGATCTCTGTGAATCAGAAGGTCCATGTCACATTTAAAGTGGGTTGATGTGAAAAATAGATGCCGAACAGAGACCATGACCGTTGCAAAATTTGTATTTTACGCACTCTGTGTCTGTTCCGGTGTATGTTTGGGCCTAGCTCAGTGCTAACTTGCTCATGCTAGCTTATCTGTGCTTGTAAACTGGTCATCAGTGCTGCTTGTATTGAAGAGGTTATAGGATATGACATTTTGACCATATTGCACAGCCATAGTCATCACTGTCTGCATTATAAAGGTGACAAAATGACGTTGATATATTGGCTTTGAACAGGATGTTTTACAACTGTGGTTAATAGTTAAAGTTAATGGTAGTGGAGTGGATTCACGTTCAATGTACATCCAGGCAGGAGCCGCTGAAGTAGTAGGATGCTGAGGTTAGTTGGGCAGCCATATAATACCATCTGAGGTTGGGAAGTTGAAGCCCACCCCTCTCATAAAACAAGTACAATAGTTTAAGACGTAGTCTGGCTCTTCTATCGTTCCAAATGAATTGGCTAAATAATTTGTTGAGTTTATCATAAAATATCTTTGGTAATGGCAGTGGGAGTGTTTGAAAATCGTATAAAAATTGTGGTAATATGGTCATTTTAATTAGATTTATTTGCCCGATCATAGATATGGGCAAAGTACACCAGTGATTTAGTGCTTCAGTTATTTTTTCTAACAGGGGGGTTATAGTTTGCAGAGGATAGTTCATCTACTTCAGGAGTAATTTTAACACCTAAATCCTTCAGTTGTCATCACAAATGGGGTATTTATTATGGGATTGTGTCATTCTTGCTTATTAAGGAACATTAGCGTGGATTTTGAATTTATTAGGATTTACTTTGTTACTTTGTTTGATAGTCTGCTCAGTTGAGAGTTTAGTCTGTTTGTTTGCTACTTGTCTGCTCATTTTTTGTGAGTGCCTTAATTTTCTCACCTTTATTAGTTACTTATCTTTTTCCTCTTTGGAGTGATTTTCTGTTTTATATTATAAAACATATAATTAATTGCACACTTACCTTCTTTGTGAAGCATTCTTTTGTTTCAGTTTTTACTTAGTCATAATCATTTAGGGCTTTATTTTCACAGACCAGGTACAAGAACAGCAGAAATGTGATGCAGGTTAGATTGATTTTGGTAATTTGGTAGACCAGCGCAGCCTGGCACAGCCCGGTGGACCTGAGAGTGGGAGGGCTGCGCCATTGTGGGTGTGATCACAGCTGACTTCAGTCATGGCCACTCGAGTCAGCTCCTCTCAGTTCTTTTAAGGACAGTCTTGACATTTTACGAATGAAAGAAATCTGACATCCACCACACTTGTAATTAATATTGCAGAATATCCTGTAATGTATAAGCCAAGTCATTCTAGACAATTGTACAATATGTTTGAGTGTCCAAAAGCCATTTAACAAATGACAGTGACAACAGCAATTGCACGTTGAATTAAGAAATCGCCAAAATGACCTGTCGGATAAAGTGAAAAAGGCAAAACGATCTCTAAAAATCTGTCTGTGGCAGGCCTACCAAAATAACTCGAACACATCAGTGACTCACCAAGGAGGTCACAAAAGAAACCAGAACTAAATTTAAAGAACAGCAGCTTTAAGGTTAGTGTTCATGATTCAACAATGAGTAACCCCTAATTTCCATTGAATGTGGAGCGACACTGACCTTTTCGTCAGACCCAATAGGTTTCCATTCAAATAATTGTGTCAATGTCCACTGAACGTGTAATGACACAGACTCGTCAATGTCTGCCAAAATAAATAGAGCTTCCATCCACTTAATTTTCAAAATAAAATAATCCGTATTCGTGGTGGATCACATAATCGGTGGGACCGTGAAAAGTTTTTTAGACACCGTTTAGCCATTTTAACACCATGGACCAAGGACCAAGGAGATGCTAATTATGGAGGTTCAGAATAATAGTATAATAACATAATGTTATCTATGATCTTGTTAGTCCTCATGATTCCAGCTGTCCAGCAGAGCCACACCAGATGGATCTGGGGGTGGATGATGGACAATGATGGACATCGGCGTTGTTCTGCATTCAGTGGAAATCAGGGGTCAGAGACAAGGCAAAAATAGCATCCATGGGAGAGCTCCAAGGCAAACACACTGCTGACCAAAAGCAAAATGCAAAGGTTTGTATCACATTTCCCAAAAACATTATATTGATCCTAAGACAAGAAAATATTATGTGGACTGATGAGACAAAAGTGAAACTTTTTGGAAGGTGTACATTCAGTTACATCTGGCCTAAAACACAAATTGTTCTATAAAAACAGCATCACACCAGCAAGCCCATCTCTAAATAGCTAAAAAATAAATCAGGTTTTGCAGTGGCCTTGTCAAAATCAGGACTTAAATCAGATTGAAATACAATTCTGCAAAGATGAGTTGGCCAAAATCCCTCCACAACGATGTGAAAGATTGCCAGTTATGGTAAATCAGTTGTGCCAACAGCAGCACAACCAGTTATTCAACCTGGTCTCATGAAGTAGCCATACAAATTACTACAAAAAATATTGCACTATAATTTGTATATAACCCATGTAATGCGGACATCACGTGACGTTCGATGCAGGCTGCTCTGTCTGTGAAAACATGTCGGACATTTATTACGTTCTCAGTGTACGTTCCTTACGTTTTCAGTGGAATAGTTTATGAGTTTGGGTGTGTTTTAATCACATTTCTAGTGGGAAATATGCATTTTATTTCCATAAGCCTAACCCCTGTAATCCTAACCATCGCTGGAAGTGTTGTAAGGGCATATTCCAATACATAATAATGTTACGGTTTCAACTGACAGTGAAAGGAATGTCCGGCATTTTTAAGGCTGTCGTTTCTGGGTTCTTTTCAGAGCTCACACATGCGCTGATCGCTCTTATTGCCAGTGATTTGTAAAATATGCACGAAAATCTGTGCCTAACTTTTTGTATGATATCAGACGACCCGCTTCATGAGAATACGCTGAGTTATTAGGTTTAAGGGGCAATTACTTTTTCATATATGACCAGGTAGATTTGGTAGTTTTTTTCCTTAATGAATTAAAACATAATTTAAAACTGCATTTTGTATTTACTCTGTTATCTTTGTCTAATATTAATTGTTGCAAAAAAATTGAGACAGGGGCAAATACTTTTTCATGGCACTGCAGATATTTTGTAAATGTGTTACCTGGTGACATCACATTATACTTATACAGTCAAGGACTGATAGGTCCTGATGACAGGAATAGGTGAGGAACCTCAGATTCAGGCATAAAAGTATTGTACATATTTTATTGCAGAAGCCTTGCACTCTCCCACACATGATGGAAGCACAAGTGTGTCAATAATGTAAGTAGAAAAAAGTGATTAAAAATGTAAATTAACTGAACTTTGGCCATGAAGCGTCGGTAATTCTGCATTGAATCCCGCTGAATGGTTCTGATATTCAAAGAGAATAAATAAAGTAACACTTGAGCACATAAATTAATCAAACTTTTGCCCTATGGAATTTATCCTATTACAAGATGAGCCTTAGAAAACAAAACCCTGCAGAGTAGCATTCAGTGCTACAGCAATGTATTCTCGCACTTCAATGAAACCTTGGGCTTTGTGACTGTCACTCACCTCCATCATTCCACATAACCATTCTGGAGAGTTTGTTTGTGTAGCTTTCAGTTTAACCTTTGGTAAAGTGTTTACATGTGTTGGGTATGTTTTGTTTGCCCAAGACTTCTCATGCAAAGAACAAGATAAGTTCATCTACAGCACGGGCACCCAAGGCTTTCATTTCTATATAGGTCTATACTGTCGCATGAATATCTGAAACACTTTTATTTTTTTTTTTTGCCTATCTATTTATTACTTTATTACTCAGTATTTTATCAGTGACAACCTTGAAACTGCCTAACTGTCCAAGATGGAAAAGCACACTGAAATGTTTTCTTTAGAAGTTAAATCAGTTTTACCTTGTAGGTCATGGTTTTGGGTTGTAAATGTACAATGTAGATGAAATATTGGTGAAAAGAAAAAAGTCCACAACACCTAGGATGATCTATATTATAAATAAGTCATGAGCTATAAAATAAGACTAATCAGACAGCTGGTAGTGGTGTAATGAAGACCTTTGAAATGACAAGCTGCTAATGTTCTCCTTCAGCCCTCTTCAGTTTCTATACTAGGTAAACTTTCATTCCTGCTTGTCACATTACAATCAGGTGATTATGTACCATATTACCAACGTTCAGCATTGTGTTCGCTGTACAAACACAGCACTTTTAACTAAACTATGTAGATCTTTACTAGACCTACATACAGTGGTTTCATTGCATCGTTATGGTTGTAATGTTACATTTAAACATTATTATTTGAACACAAATCATGTTCTTTTTTCTAAATTTAATCAGGTAGTTTTGTTGCCTGAACCTAAACAATTGTTTCACAACTTTAACTACATCACATAGCATTTCTTTTCTACAAGGATGATTTGAGAATTTGATTAAATGTGCAGTATTTATAAAACATATTGTTGGTTTAGCAGCGTCAACCTATCCAGTGTCCAGTTCCAACTTTTTTCTGGTGACTGGGTTGCTATTTTGAATTAAAGAGCTCTGACAAACCCACTGAATGCTACCTGCCCAGCACCAAATGACAGGTAGGTAAAGTTAGCATCTAGCCTATGCACATGATGGAGCATTTAGCTGCTGAAGAGTAAAGTACTTACCTCAGGAGTTGCTGAAGTCCATAACAGAGCTAAAAGGAGAGTTGATATTGGACTAACATTCCCCAGGCGATGACTTCAAGTTAATGATAATGTTGCTCTGTGAGTTCTAAAATTATGAATACTTGTTTTTAATGTCTTGAATGGTCAGGCTCCTGCCTATATCTGTGATCTACTTACTCCTTCTGAGTCTGATTGCCACTTGAGATCCTCTGTAGTCAACTCTTTCACATGCAAGCCAGTCCATCCTTGGCTGTCTGGAGCACTGCAAAACACAACATCTAAAAGTGCACAGGTCTGTGTCTTAAGATAATTTTTTGTTTTTAACAGAAAATTTTAACATGCAGTAATGTTAAAAAAAAAAAAAAATTCTCTCATATTATCTGCCTGAATATGTCTGTATTTACACTCTGCCTGAAATGCTCTGTTTGAGTCATTTTAATAGAATTGCAATGGAACTGCATCGGGTCCATGTTTACTTCCTTTTAGCTAACATCATTCATGTACACTGCAACTGGAAATGGAACTGGGACACATTTATTTTAATGTTTACATAAATGTTTGAAAGTGTGTAATGGTCTAAATATTGACATCATAATTGTACATAAATCCTGACAGCTTTCAGATGCAAAGTTTATGAATATGAGCTGTGTGGATTTCTCTGTACATGGAGTGTTTCAATATTTTCACAGTGTTTGTATAGCACTAGGAGCTTGAGAAAGGTTAAGTATCTCGGGAGCGCACAAGGAAAACCAAGAACATCAAGGTAAGAATAATCTTAGCATGCGCTACCGAACTGAAACAGAATTATCTGACGAAGGAGTGGAGCAGATGGTCAGGAGTCGACCATGCCTCCCTGGCACCACACATCCTCTGGGAAAAACAATAAGGAAAAGCTAGGGTGCTGTCCATACAACAACGGAATTCTGTGAATCCGACACATTTTAATAACAATTCCGCCTTGCGTACAGATGGCTCCAGCGTTGTCGGTGACTCAGTTTTCTGAAAACGGGTTCCAGAGTGAGAAGATCTGACAAAGCCATTTCGGGGTTTCAGTGTGTACCCGGCGTTGTTGCTAACGATGACATCACATCATCGCATCAGAAGTAGTAGTAAACAATGACTTCACATGCATGCTCATTGCATTCTTTCGTTCTTTTTCATGGGTCTCTCTGTGTTTCTTTGCAGCACCACCATCGGTGTGGCATATGTATTACATCCTCTTGTTATCGCGTTGCCATGTAGACGGAAATACTTCAGGCAATGTTCTCACAAGCGTTATTGTGCCATTTGCGTGTGGCTGAAGCCTAGCCTTACACTTACAACCTGCTATTTAACATAAATGACATGGAAGTCTTACTTTTCACAATTTGGGTCCTTTAACACTTTGAGTGCCATTGACGTATTTGTACGTCATTTAAAATCAAATGCTTGAGTGCCATTGTGGTTTTTCGGCAGAAAGCACAAGAGGGCAGTCTCACACAGCCTGTGAGTAATATTGGGGCTTCTAGGATTTGTAGTCGGCACCTAAAGACACCAGCAGGAGCAGGAAGTGGAGATGATCGCGATTAGAGAGCAAAATAAACAGAATCTGGACCAAAAGTGATGATTTTGGTGAAACTGGCCTCTGCTCTCCTCCAGAGAAAACAAGAATGGAACAAGGTAAAAACAGTTTTTTCATGACAAAATAGAAAGTTTCAGCTTTCATGACAAAGTAGAAAGTTTCAGCTTTCTTTTTTTTTTTTTTGCAAAATATTCTGTGGGTCTTCAAAAATGACCAAAAAAGCTGGCACAAGGCACTTTCGGTTTTATAAACCGGCTGACACTCAATTAGTTAATGAAAATTCATGGTACTCTGTATAGGTTGCCCTATTTTATATTGTTTCTGTGTACAATGGTAGCACATAACATTGCAGCAATGGTAGCTTTCTAACATACCTTTTCCAACACTCAGAGGTATGGCACCTCCAAATTGGCGAGACTAACCATGGATGTGTAATTAACTAGCCTAATAAGGGCTTTGTCAGAGGTGAAAAAATACCACTCAGAGCATATAGAAAAACAAGTAAGTCTTTATTTAAACACAGATATAAAAATGCATACAATGGAAATAGGAGGAGCTCGAGGAGCAGCCACTACGCAGGTAAGTAAAGGTGACTCACTGTAGGGAAACCACACCATGCAACACTGCACTCTTTAAGATCATGCACAACCCACATGAATAAACACGCCATAACCACACACCATTCCAAGGACACGCATGGAATGAATGAAACCACACACCAACTACACACAAAGAGTAATCTGGGCTACGCCTACCTTAAACACTGCAAATACAGGCAGTAGACACTCCCCCTTCCCTGGTAGTTCACGTCATTAAGCCCGTCTACTGTTTCTCTCTAAAAGAATTAATACATGGTTATAATACATAAATACAAAATCAGGAATGACATAAGAGGTGAAACTTAGACCCTCCCCCGGGGTCTGAGCTTTGGCACTGTCCGATGTCTGGGTGCCAATAACGTACAGTCGGCGGTGCAAAACAGACAGCTCCCTCCAACAATAACCCAAGCAACTGCCAAGCCTTATTTTTTAACTCACCTCTCCTACGTCTTCCTGCAAGGCTGCAATTAATCAGAGCCCGGGTGCAATTCATCAGGCCATGATTGCGCTACAGTCACTGCTTTCTTTAACTTGTTCTGATTTTCATTTTTCTTGAGTTACAGAGTTAACGCTGCTACTGGAGGACATTTGGTCATGCTCAAACAAAGGACATGCCCAAGGAAGTGAAGCTTTTAAATACAGGAAGTGGCCAATTGGGCCATAACAACTCTTGTTACCGCATAGGAAGAAACTGTTTAGTTTCAGTTTAGTTATATTGTTTATTATTTAGTTTAGTTATTATTATTTATAGTCTAGTTGGTAGTGTTTGTCGGCCTGTCATCCCTTGTGTGTAATTGGTCTGATCAGTTAGTATATGTTCCCCATTGTCTTCACTTTGGAAGGTCTGTTTGTGATATTAAGTTCACTTTAGTTGAGTTATGTTTGTTTGACCTCCTTTAGGACCAGAACTTCAGTTATATATTTTGTTATTTGTATTTTCAGATTTTTGGGTATAAAAACCCTCTTTTTTGAAAAACCACGTAAATTGCCTTTTGTCTGCCAGCTTGGTCTTTGACAGGCTCATAGTAGTAAATTTTTACAAACTTTAGGACCTAATAACTTCAAGGGGAAGTGCTGTTTTTTTACAAATTGGACCTTATTTGTGGGATAAAATACTGCCACCATTCCCTCACCTGACCCACTTCGGAGTCATTTGGATTTGATGACATCCATTTAACAGGAGGAAGTGGGCACCAAAATGCAGCCAGTAAATGACACAAACTCTGGGCTGCATCCAAGATTGAGTCCTCCTCGTCTGACATGAGGTCCATGGAAGCCATTTTCCATACCACCTTTTCCTCACTGAGACAGACGACACCACCTCTCGCTTTGTAAAGCTGTAAAAGTACAGAGAAAACAGAAATGTTAGAACTGAACACATTAGATAGCGGAGAGATGCAGTCTTCACTTCCTCTTTTCCTCCTTTGTTTCTGTGCTGCCCGGGCTGGCTCGGCTTTGTGTTGATAATGTGAAACCAGCTATTGTCTTAGTGGTGCTAAAGCAGAGCTAGAGGCGGTGTCAAGGAGAAGCTACGTCAATTCGATGACAAGTAAAGCAGTAACGCAAAGTTTGTCCTTTGTTTACTGTTAGCTGCGAAGCCTACTATTATTGAAATAGCCTGTCCGTTAGTGAGCTATCTTCTATACAGCCTGGTGACAATGTGGTACAGCTGGCATTATGAATGGGTTGTTTTATGGTTTACATACCTCAATTCTTTTGTGTTTCCATGCTTTGGCTCTCAGTCGTGGTTCCTGTTGTAATTTGATTGCTCTTTGCCGTTGTCCCGCACGTAGCCTCCGTAACATTCTAGCTTCATTCTTTCTTTTTCAAACTCGTCAACTTGTCTCCGTCAGAACATGATCAACATGAGGACGAGAGGTTGCATAAATGGGTTTTATCAGTGACGTTTTTGCAAATGGGCGTGTAACCCGAAGAAGCTAATAGCCCGACAGTGTGAACACAAACAGTTTTGGGGCATGGGGCTTGTGGCAAAGGGCTATTAGCACTGAGGTAGCCCCCTAATGGCCTTAGCCCGGCCTAGCTCGACAGTCTGTCTGGCCGTCACCTTTGAGTTTTAGGGTGAATATACACTGGAGAACAAAGGAAATCAGCAATTAGAAGGGGAATGGCCTGCAGACTGCTACAGGCTGGAGCAGCACATTTACAATTCAATATAGCCCACAAACAAAAATCTAATCTCACCTTGTATGTGCTGGATGGATCTCTGTGGAGTGACCCAAATCCATGCAACAAAATTGTTAGCTTTCTCGTAATCATTCTAATACTGGATTAGTCTGGCCATAGCCCTCCGTAATCTTCCACTCAATTACCATTTCTACATCTGGGCTTGATCCACTTGAAATCGATTTCTCAGGATGCATTCCATCCTGGCCAATCAGCGAATGGTGGGGGGAAGGGGGAAGGCAGGTGTTAACGGTGACGTTGAAGATATGTGCATTATTTACGTTGTAGTCTAGCTGGTTGTAGTTTGGCAATAGCGGCGGAAGTGAAGAAAGTCATTCAGTCTGTTTTGGCTAGGCTCCCAACCTTCAGCAACTGAATCTGGAGCAAGAGGAATGTTTAACCATTTTTATTTCTGGCAAAAATGTTGTGGCTTTACTTCTCAAGGAGTTCGGCAAAAGTTTTCAGTTAGCTCTGTTAGTGGCGAAGGAGTTGGCTAGCCTGAATGCTAGTGGTGCATTACATACGTCACGACCAAACGTTAGCGATTAGGTAAAATCAGATCCAATTATTTCAAACTTCAACAGAGTTCATGCCTCTTGTCTGAAATCAGTTCTCAATGGAGGAATGCCAAACCCTCTGTAAAATAGTACACTAAAATATGCTTTAGGTAGCTAAAGTTTGATGGTTTCAATATATGTAGTTATTTTGAAGAATGCATATTCTTCAGTGGAGGAAAATCTAGAAGGTTATCTTCAGGTAAATGCTTTAAACTTCATTCTGCCATCTTGCTTTTACAATGTTGTGTGGGAAGTCACTGTCTTAGTGTCTTTATAAATATAGTGTTTCAATATGTTGGAAGTTAAATTTGTGTACTTTTTTTGTGATCATAAAACCATTTTCTGTGATGTGGTTATCAAAATCTTTCTTGTCAAACAGATTTAGTTTGAACTTAAGCTTAAAAATGCCCTGTGGAGATTTCTTCAAGAAACGTCACCCCAAAACCTAAGCTGTTGTTGATCAAGATGGCTTTTGAGGAGTGGAAGCAGTGGTGAAAGGTTATAAACCACAAGAATCTGTTCAGTGAAAGAGACTGAAAGCTGAAGAAAATGGATGGGCCCTGCTTTTTTAACTATTTGAATTTATCTCTGTTGTCTCCCAGGCTCCAAGATCAAAATTTGATTATCTTCATTCATAATGCCTGAAACCATGCCTGTTTACCCGAATTTGTTGCATGCCCTTTGCCTGGCACCAACTCAGTTTTCAGGTTTTCCATTTGGTAATAGTATCTGGTATGAGGTGCTTTTTTAGTACTAACGTGGCACTACAAATTAGCTGAATCGAGCCACAAAATGTGACGTCAATGGACTACAGGCCACTGATTAGTCAGGAAGTGACGTCACTTTTGTTATTTTGTTGATCAAATTACACCAAACCAAAAGTGATTTGTGTGATTTGAAGTGAAAAAAAGGAGAGATACCAACAATATTCCTCTCCAATGGGCTCACTCCACAACAAAGTGGATGAACTCCAGTTACTGGTCGAAAAAAATAGACATTTCCTCATCTTCCATTTTGTGTTTCACAGAGACATGGATTGTGGATTAAAACCGGACTCTGCTCTAGAGCTGCAAGGATTCCAAATCTACAGAGTCGACCAAGATTCACTACTCAACGGCAAATCAAATGTTGGAGGTATCTGTTTTTATGTGAACAGTGGCTGTTGTAAAGCTGTGACTGGGATGCAGCAACACTGTTCTCCTGATCTGGAAACTGTTTTCATTCACTGCAAACCCTTTTATTCTCACTGTGAACTTGCTTCATTCATTCTGTTCGGTGTTCTCATCCCACCACAGGCCAACGTGCTGAATGCAGAGCACGCACTCACTGACAAGATACTTAGTGTGGAGTGGACTAAACCCGACTCTTTAGTTATTGTCCTCGGTGACTTCAACAAAGGAAACCTAACCCATGAACTTCCCAGATATAAACAGTTTATTAAATGTCCCACCAGAGAGAACATTCTGGATCACTGTTACACAACAGTAAATGGAGCCTATCAGGCCATCCCTCGCGCTGCTCTGGGTCACTCTGACCACGTCATGGTTCACCTGATTCCTGCATACAAACAGAAATTAAAACTTTGTAAACCTGTTGTGAGGACATCAAAACAGTGGACCAGTGAGGCTGTGGAGGCTCTTCAGGCGTGTTTTGATTGTACAGACTGGGATGTTTTCAAAACTGAAACCAGCAGCCTGGATGAGTTTACAGATGCTGTGACGTTATAAATCAGTCTCCGTGAAGACAGCTGTGCATCGACTCCAACTTATAACAATGACAAACCCTGGTTCACAGCTAAACTCAAATGGCTACAGTTGCAGAAGGAGAAGGTGTTTAAGAGTGGGTACAAGAACAAGTTGCTTGTGGAGTCGTGCATTTGGGTTCGCACTGAGTCTAGACCATCACCTGATGACCTCAATAACTTTCGGCCAATCTCCAACCTTCCTTTCCTCAGCAAGATCCTGGAAAGAGCAGTGGCTGTCTAGCTCCATCTGCATCTGTCCAACCATGAGCTCGATGAATCATTTCAGTTGGCATATAGAATACACCATAGCACAGAGACACCTCTGATCAAAATAATCAATGACCTCCTCATTGATGCAGACTCTGGTAAAATCAGTGTCCTCATCCTCCTCGACCTCTGCTTTCGTCAGTGTTTGCCACACTATCCTCTTCAAACACCCTTCCAACCTCCTTGGCATCTCCGGCACTGCACTGGCATGGTTTCAATCATACCTTTCAAATAGGACTCCATGGCTTCTCCTCCTCCCCTGCCCCAGTCAACCACGGCCACCCTCAAGGCTCTGTGCTTGGTCCCACTCTCCTCACCATCTCATGTCTACCTGCTCCCCCCTTGGCCAGATCATACGGAACCACAGTCTCAACTTCCACTGCTACGCTGACGATACCCAGCTCTCTCTCAGCACCTTACCATCGTCTCAGCTCCCCCACAGTCTCTGGTCAACTGCCTCCATATCACAAAGAACTTGATGACAACCAACTTACTCAAACTCCATAGCAATAAAACTGAGCTCATGGTTGTGGCCCCCAAGCCACTGCAGCGGAAGGTTGGAGATCTCTTCATCAGTGTCGATGGTTGTTCCATCTGACCAGCCTCTGAGGTCCACAACCTGGGCGTCATCTTTGACCCCACCCTCTCCTTCCAGTCCCATATCAAATCCATCACCAAATCTGCTTTCCACCACCTCAACATCATTTCCCGTCTCTGTCCCTTGCTGTCTGATTCTGTAGCAGAGACGCTTATCCACGCTTTCACATCCTGGCTGGACTACTGTAATGGAGTCTTGTCTGGGGTTCCAAGTAAAGCCCTGGACAGGCAGTACGTGCAGAACTCAGCTGACAGAGTTCTCACTCGCACCAAATTCTGGCAGCACATTACCCCCACCCTCATCCACCTCCACTGGCTCCCAGTCAAGTTCTGCATCCACTACAAACTCCTTCTACTCATAAGTCCCTTCATGCACTCGCCCCCCCCCGGGGCGATCTGGAGAGGAACTGGATCTGGAGAGGACTGAGATAGATAATCAACTACAAGCCACCTGGCCAACCTTCTGAACAACCACTATTGTCGCAGGGACTGCCAGCCTGCTTCAAGACCTCCACCATAATCACCATACCAAAGAAAACAAAGACCACGGGACATAACGACTACAGACCAGTCACTCTGACCTCTGTGTTTATGAAGTCGCCTTGTACTTACCTCAAGACCATGATGGACCCCCTCCTGGACCCCCTGCAGTTTGCTTACAACAGGATCTGTAGATGATGCAGTTAACATGGCTCTGCACTTCATCCTCCAGCATCTGGATTCCCCAGGAACCTATGCCAGGATTCTTTGTGGACTTCAGCTCTGCCTTCAACACCATCATCCCGGCTCTGCTGCAGGACTCCAACTGAATGTGCCGGAGTCTACCTGCAGGTGGATTACAGACTTTCTGTCTGATAGGAAGCAGCAGGTCAAACTGAGGAAACATATCTGTGACTCCAGAACCATCAGCACCAGTTCCCCTCAATGCTGCATTTTTTCTCCTCTACTCTTCTCCTTGTACACCAACACCTACACCTCCAGTCATCAGGCTGTCAAGACTTTGACGTGTGCAGATGACACCACCCTCATAGGGCTCATCTCTGATGATGAACCCACCTACAGGATGGAGATTGACGATCTGGTGACCTGGTGTGCTGAGAACAACTTAGAGCTCAACACTCTAAAGTGGAGATGACAGTGGACTACAAGAGGAACACACCTCCAACTGCCCCCATCACTCTGTGTGGCTCTCCAGTCAACTCTGTGGAGTCTTTCCACTTCCTGGGGACCATTATCACCCAGGACCCCAAGTGGGAGTTGAACATCAGCTCCCAAAAGCACAGCAGAGGATATACTTCCTGCAGCAGCTGAAGAAATTCAACCTGCCAAAGACAGCAATGGTGCACTTCTACACTGCCATCATGGAGTCCATCCTCACCTCCTCCATCATCATCTGGTGCTCTGCTGCCACCACCAAGGACAAGGCCAGGCTGTAACATGTCATCCGTTCAGCAGAGAAGGTGATTGGCTGCAATTTTCCATCTCTCAAAGACCTGCACACCTCCAGGACCCTGAGGCATGCAGGAAAGATTGTGGCCGACCCCTGCCACCCTGGACAGTCCCTCCCCTCTGGCAGAGGGCTGCAGTCCATTGGGACCAGAACCTCACACCATAAGTTTCTTCCCCACTGCAGCTGGCCTCATCAACAAGGTCCATGGTCCACCCCCCTCCACAGCCTAATTACACATTTACAATAACATTTACAAAAATACTTGCACTTACTTCTGTGCAGTTCTTGCCTTTGCTTATCTGCCATATTGCACTGTTTTAATCTCTGTTTTTACCACATAACCAGTTTTTGTATTTACAAGTTCATATGTATATAGGTTTATGTTTATTTTTCTATATTTCATGCACCAAATCACCATTAAAAGGTTCAAAAGTTTATTGTCAAAAATAATAGTGAGATACAAGGAGTACATGTGTAGGCTCGTGACCAGGAAGGCAATAAGAATGTTTTTAACCATTCTAAAACAAGTACTGCATCAAGTTTCAGTCAGCGCTTGTTGCTCAGTTAAATGTCCAGACCAATGGGTTGCAGGGCTGATTTTGAGACAAGAGGATTATCTGAAACATGCACATAATGCATATTTTAAATAGTGAGAACTTGCAGCCATTACAAAGTTTTAAATGGGACTTATTATGTGCAATGACTATAGCATTAGCTGCCATTAGCTTACCCTCATATGTCATCTAGTTTGTATCCTCTCGACTTTGGCTTGATACTGCTGTATGGCTTCCTAACACTGTCTCTAGTATGGTGCTTTAGAATTACACATGATTTAAACAGTATTTTCAGGACATACAGGCAGTGAAAAATACTATAAAGCACACTGCTGTGAGAACATTGTATTCAGGAAGCCTGCCTGGCACACTGCTTCACTTTTACTTTAACACAAGAAGTTCACAATGCAACTTCAAATGTGTATGCAGTAGAAAAAAAGCAACAGGGCTTCAGGTACATCAAGCCTCCTCTTCTTTTGTGTTTTGAAGTGCTCCCTTTTATAGAGCAGAGGAGCAGACCAACCTCCTTTTGAATTTTTGACATTTATTTGACACATGGAGAGAGCCATGCAGACATGAAAGATAGCAGTTACGGGACTGAGGTTTAGGAGCTCAATTTCCATGATCGACATTGATCATGGTGCTCACAGACGGAGAGGGAATGAATGAACTAGACAAAAGAGGCCACAAGTGCCCTCACTCCTCTGCTACCTCTCTGAATAGGGACTGCTGATCTAATCAGATTTACCTTTTGGGTCATTATATGCATGATAAGTGTTCAGGGACTACAGACTGCACTGTTCTGCCCCAAAGGACTACCATAGTAACATATGTTCCAGGAAAGAACTACAGATCATATAAAAGATGCACAGTAAATGTTATTCATTGAACATCTCATCATTATCATGTGCTCAGATGTATAGCTTTTAGCATTTTGCAGCCAGGGACTGAACAGTAGGTGAGGGAATGCTCATATATTATGCGTGGTTTGTTAACCCAATTCAGTGTGTTTTTAAGATTAGATTGTGTGTTTTTGGAACCCAGGAAAGAAACTTGAATATGCTCACCGGAGTGGAACTGTGAAATGTAAGCATCCTGTCAAGTTTTCTTTTTTTTAACAATGCTATAGTCCAGACTGAAATATCTTGACAGCTATTGGATGGATTGTCATGAAATTTCCTACAGGAATCCATGGTCCCCAAAAAAATATATCCCTGCTGACATTAATGATCCAGTGACCATTACTCTAGTGCAGGCATCACCAAATGCTGGACCTTGGTCCAGACCCGTGACCAATTTCTGATAAAATAATTAGAATAAATAATCATATATGATCAAGGTATGCTACTTTTTTGGGTGCAGCCCATCCCGTTAATACAGAAATACTGTCACTTAATAGAGCCAATCAAATTGTTTGTTTACTCTGCATGGCCACCAGTGTTGGGCAAAAACATGTCAGTAATGCCGTTACTTTTGACAGTTATTAATACTTTTTAAATACATAAACACAGTTACTGTTATATTATAGTGCATTTGTCCATTACTTGGGAAATGATTTCCGGGGACAGTCCCCGTTTTAAGTGACCAGTCACTGGTTAAAACTGCCCCCGAAAATTTCCCTGATTTCAGCGTTTTATGATTGAGAAAAAAGTTGTGTGTTGACTGGAATAACAGTATCTGGGTACAGTTACAGTATCTGGGTAGAAAGCGCGTGTGAGCATGTTACATGAGAATGTGTCGGAGCTCCTGGGCTTGTTCGTGGCACTGTGGGGGTGTCTGGCTGTGCCCCCTCTTGGTCCCTGGGTTTGTGTGTTTCTCTGTGGTCCTGGTTGGCTCTCTGGGCGATGCCTCCTGGGTGTTCCTGCTGCCTGGGTGGGACGGACACTCGGCCAGCGGGCCCCTACTCAGTTGTCTTAGCTGCTCCGGGCTTCGGTGCCAGTCACTCATGCATGTTGGATCAGGGTGTACGAATGCCTGTCGTGTCCGATTGTTGAGTACTGATGGGACCCACCAGAATGGGTGAAATCACTCTTCGGGCTTCACACCAAATTCATGCCCTCTATGCATTCTTACATTTCACCTTCGCCCCTTAGAGCCCAGCTTTATTTATTTACTTATTATTGTCATTATTATCATTATTATTGTTATTATCTTTTCTGTCTTCTCCTTATTTCTGGGATATTGGTTGCTAGGAATAATGCATCTCACATTCTTGATTTCTAATGATACTGCATGTTTGCACCCTTTCCCACCCATCCTATCTCATCCTGTCTATCATCCGTTTTCCCCCTCAATTCACAAAAGGTGCAGCACTTTCCTCTCTGGCTCATAATAAGAAATTCTAATAAAGAATGACAGCTTAGTTTCCAGAGAGGGTTGGTGACAGTCACACACGTGCACAAAATATCATACTTTTCTGCAAGATTAAAATAAGCACCAATCCCATAAAAAGTTGACACCTCCCATACTGTGGTGTTTTACGATGGGAACAGGTGCTGAAAAAAAAGAGCATGTTACAGGCAGGCTAGAACAACAGTTAATATCTGCAAACTGGAAATGAAATTTGGTCACTTTACAGAAGCACCGGTGAAAACATAACCTCCTTGGCGGCGGGGGTAACTTTAAACAATAAAAAGTCACCACCGCCGCCTTGGTGGAGATCTGCACTCTCTGAGTGTTTTCTACTATTGATCATAATTTGTTGTTGATTTTAAGGGGTAGGCTATAACACACAATTTGTGAGGTTTGCACCTTTTCTGGGAAAACATTTTAGTAACTGGATCTTAGTGAATTTTAATTGAATACCCCTGTTCTGGCGTCATCATTAGGCTGACATTTTGTGGTTTTGAGAGAACTCGACAACTTGTATGAAGGGATATGTCAATTTCAAGATACAGTATATTGTGTATATTTTATATATTTGGTCATAGCTTAATATTTAATATAGTGTCATCATCAGATGGCAAATCTAATTTTTATCTTGTCCAATACTTTATTTTAGTTAAAGAATTTTATTTTAGTTTACTTTATGACCAAATTTCTGTCAATCTAAAGACATCACCATCAGTGGGTAGAGTGGATGCCTTTTAACTGCAAGGTTGGCTCTTAATCACTGTCAAAAAGTCCATGATCAAGAGACTAAGGTCGCTTTCACACCTAACCAAGGGGACTCGGTTCGCTTGGGGTGCTGAAAGTTGCAACATTGTTGCATTTTTCACTTGGTTCGGTTCTGCTTTCACACTGCAATTCCTGAACCGCACCAAACTTTCTGAGCGTCAGCAGTCAGGTATGTAACCTCACAGACTACAAACAGGGGTGGACTGGTGCTTCGTTACATTATTTGAGGGAATGCTACAATGTTAACGTTGCCTACCTACACACTAGTGAACACAACCGTCACTAATGCTGACGTAGTTTGTCAGGGATTGAAGCTGTTAATAGTCTAACTTTGACAGTATAACATGTGACAACACATCAGCACAGAGCTTAAGGGCTGTGACTGTTGGTAGTTGTGATTAATTTTGTTCAAATACATCAAATTGTGAATTTATGGGTTATGTTGTTCAGATGATTGAGCTAAGCTAGCTAACTGCTAACGGTGGTCACTCACTCGTTGTTTGTTTTGCGTGCTTTACTTACTGTACATGCACTACATACATTTGGTCCTGTGTTTGGTCCGGTGAGCTTTAACACTGCATACGAATTGCACCAGGATTCACTTGCAAACGAGCCGAGACCCCCGATTTCAAGCGGACCGGAGTTTGTCTATTTGGTCCGCACCAGAGTTCGTATGAGCTTTCCACACCTGCCCAAACGAAGCGGAGTATCTGAGGAAACAAACTCTGTCCAAAGGAGGACAGGTTGCTCCACGGTTTCTTCACAGCAGCCCACTGCTCCTAAAGAAGTTTAAGAAATAAGTCAAATTTCATGTATGAATCTGTTGCCTATATATGTATTTATAATGCAAATCTTGTAATGTTTTTCAATAGCTGCAGCTGAACTTTGTGTTTAGTGCTAATTAGCCCATTACAACCACAAAAAGATACTGTGGTGATTTCTAAAGAATGAAAATAGAAAATGCACTGCAACAGCATTTATATTCTACACTTAAAGCTATAGTCTGTTATTCTGTTCAGAAACAATTTTTGTTATACCGGGTAAAATGGACTTCCACCCTGAGAGCAATCAATACGTTACGTATTCAGAAAAAGGAATGAGAATCAAAAAGAAAAGAATCAGACCTGTGTGGCAGCTGCAGGACTATAAAAACTCTGACCAATAAACTGCCACTGGGGTCGAGTGGAAGAACCAATTAGATGCCTTAATGTCTCATCCTGCTCATGTCCCCCCACTGTTCCTCCCTCCTCCCCACTGTTGCCGGAAATATCCGGCACACTAGTGATGGGCAAAAGAATTCTTTTGACTGAACTGAATCTGTACAAATCGTTCATTGAAAAGATCCGTTCAAAAGATTCATTCATCGAATCACTGAGATAACCCCCCAGCCCATGACACTGCAGCAAGCAGGATGTTCACCACAGTCCTCTTTCTGTTATTGCGAAGTTTACTTAATGTTGTAAACTAGGAAAGCTGGGGAGATTAAAAATAAAAGTTTATATAGGCTGAAGACCTATATGTATTTCTAGCCTTTTAAAATAACAAATATAGTGTATGTGATGTGAATGTGGTGTGAAATGTCAGGTTATTAAATATTGTTATTGCACTGAAATGAAAACAAGAAACAATCAAAGTGGGAAATAATCATTAAAAAGTAAAATGACAATCTATTAATCAATAATATATAAGCTATTACTATTACTAAACTATTACTAATAATATATAAACTAAATAAACTATTAATCAATAATATATTAAGAATGAAATATCAATGTAAACCCTGCGTGCACCGGTTAATCTCACTCACTCCTCTCCTCTGCTCTTCAGTCTGTTAATATGAACACTGTGATGTGTGTGCATTTGTTTGAATGTGGCTTCACATTCACATCACAATGTCAGTGTCATGAGAGCTTATCCCCCGCTTCTAGGTCCTCCTCGCGGGACTGACTGAGTGACTCTACAGGCTTCCTTGGAAGAGGACGCTGGCTTCCTCCTCCAAGGAAGCCCTTACTCGCCCCCCCTCGCGCCGAGGAGCAACAAACTCGCTCCGAGTTCAGTGAACTGCAGCTTCCTGGTAGAATCACTCCTTCGTTCAGTGAACGAAACCTTCAGTGAACTAGTTCGTTCACGAGCCATGAAATAACGAATGAAGCAGTTCAACTCCCGGCCACCATGCCGAGACTGAGCTCAAGCGAACTGAGAAATGAATCAATCAGTTCAGGAAGTGATTCAGTTCAGTTCGTTCACTCAAAAGATTTGTTCTTTCAAACGAATCGTTCGCGAACGATACCACACTAAGGCACACTCCTTTGCAGAAATACAGAGTTAGCAGGAGAATCTGTTCTGCATAGAACAATGGCAGATAAAATGCAGCTAAAAACACCGCTAGCAGTGTTACTTCTGATGGCTTGCCCTGCTAAACAGGCAAAGAGAAGAAAGTCAGAGGCAGAAAAGGCAGCTACAAAACTCTGCATAAAGCCAGAGGATCAACCACAATGAACATCAGTGGAGACACTGAGATATCTGAAGGGACTGAAAAGTGATGCAGAAGTTTCTGCTTTCATTCTGTTGGACAGATAATTACTTGTTTATCTTCGGGAGGAGTTATTATTTTCATGAAATATGTATTGTTTGCCAACTTACCTACTTTTGTAGTGTAGCTCGATGCTAACATTAGCTTCTGTAGCCCTGTTTTTGGTGGCATAGTGCTTTTTGAGCTGGACCAGCAGCCAAAGTAATCAGTGCCTCCTGCATTGATGGGCCTGGTGTCTCCCTCTCTGTAAATCTAGGCCTGTTAATCACTCTCACTCTCTCTCTCTCTCTCTCACTCTCTCTTTCGTTCTGTGCAGGCACCGCGGGCGAGGTGGCAGCCTTAGTTTCCTCAGTTGATTTTTGGATTAGTTTTGCACCTTACAACACACACCTACACTCTCCACTCACAAAACATGCACTTCACACTATTTCACTGATATCCACACATAGGGCTGTGCGATATGGATAAAATTCTATATCCCAGTATAGCCAAGTTTATATCCCGATAATGATATATATTCCGATATAGTATTTTTTCTGATGTGTTTTTACTTTCCATTGTGCTCTCCTCCATGTCCTCTTCGGCGTAATCCTTTATATGCTTTTATTCTGAAGGCTTACTTTGAGAGCGACCGGAAGTCCGGCTTTGTTTGCGCTGTGGCCTACTTACTGTGCAGTTTGGCTGCTAATAAAAATGTGTTTTAAGCGATAATAAATAATTCACACGCAACACGACGCCCTCGATGCTGCTTTACCTCTCTTTACTTCTGAGCTCCAACATTTTTTTCACTTCCGAGCTACAACTGCCACAAACCTGTCCTTACGGGTGACGTGAACATGCTACCGCAAAGCAGTAGCGTTGCTACGGTTACAGTAGCCGTCATACTGTTATGTCTATGCTTCATACAATACACGTTTTTAACTCGCATGATACATTTGGATTATCCAGCGGTCATTTCGATGTTGAGTTGTACTTTACACGGCGTATCTAAACCACAACCAGAATAACGTTTATGTTAGCGTAGCAACAGAGCTAACTAAGTAGCTACATGTTAAGATTACGATATAAACAACAGAGGCTTATATTGTACGGTAGACATTTTTATACCGCATTACGATATATATCATAATATCACACAGCTCTATCCACACCTCATGTTTTATGATCTTTTTTTAAATTCAGTTATTGTCTGTTAAATAAAATACTTATGTTATTGTGTAACTCTTTGAGTGGCAGCCATTTTTTAAAATCCAAAGTGCCTTGTGCCAGCGTTTTTTTTTTTGCGTATTTTGAGTCATATTTCTAGACCCACTGAATATTTTGTACTATATCTCTTCCATAGTCGAGCACAATGCTGCTAGTAGTTTCATGTGAAATTTCTGTGAATTGGAAGATCAATTTCACATTGAAAGCGGATCAATGTGGAAAATATTTGCCGAGCAGTGTTTTGTGTGACAACAGTCTGTGCGGTCGCAAAATTTGAGCTTTGCGCAATCCGTTCCACCGAGTATGTTTGGGCTTCTGGGATATGTAGTCGGAACATACAGAGACAGCATAAACCAATAAGATCAAAGCAGGAAGTGGAAACATTGGGATCAGAGAGTAAAATGTTAGTCTGACTCTCTCCAGCTGAATGTAGTTCTGCCTAGCTCCACACTTTCATCTGGGATTGCTCCACTGGAGATGTATTTCAGAAGGTGGGGTCTTATCAAAAATCCTTGCACGTGATTGGATAAACCACTTGTCCGTCATCTTTAATGACGTGCTACTTCAGCCACTCACCTCGAAACCAACCCGTGATGCTGATCAGAACGATCCTTCAAAATGTTCTCTGTTCATCTTTTAAAGAATGAATATGCAATAGATTCAACAACACAGTTGAAATAGCAGAATCAATGTGGACGTATGATTCCTCGCTGCAAGCTGCCATTGTTGTCTGAATCAAACAGTCGCTTCTCCACTATGTCACATCTATGAAAATCCCACCCGGCAATCCTGATTGGCTCAGTCATTTTTTGCTCCCTTGAAGTCCTTCCCATCAGTGCGAGTCCAGATGAATGTGTGGAGCTAGGCAGAATGCCGTGTGGAGCTAGGTGGAACTACATTCAGCTGGTGAGAGTCAGGTTAATAAAATAAAATCTGGAAATCTGGTGATACTGGCCTCTACTTCAGATAAAATAAGAATGGAACAAGATGAAAACAAACATTTTTCCACAATGCAATGGAGAGTCCCTTCTTTCATTTTAGCTATTCTGTGTTTTCAGAGTCATAGTACACAATATTCTGTGGGTCTTGAAATATGACTCAAAATGGCCAAAAACGCTGGCACAAGGCACTTTCGGTTTTATAAAAGGGCTGGCACTCAATGAGTTAAGATACGAAGCACTCAACTCAGTGATTTTAAAATGAAAGCAAGGGGCTGAAAATATACCAAAAGATTTTTTTTTAATTGTCAGAATAGATGCAAGATGCAAATTTGCATTCATTATAGAGTATAAAGGTGGGGTTATTTATAGATGCTTTAGCCAGCACAACAATACAACTCAAAAACGTAAGGTACTAGAGTTACATGATGTAGATTCTATATAGAATACTCAAGTGCTGTCCTTGTTTCCATTTTATACAATTATTGATAATAAATCTGTTGTGCAGCTGTGTATGCATGGTCAGAATGTTGTGAGGGAGGCAGACAGACACACACATTGTTGGAGCTGGCAGTAATGCTGAGAAATCCAGTAGGTGAGAGCAGGATTAAACAAAGTCCTGGGACCCAATGTCCACATGGAGATGAGCAACCAGGCTTCTGTTCTAACCATGTAAACATGTCATATACTGAATATGATCCAATTGAGGACTAGTCGTGTGCATGCACTCATTACGTGAACATCATTCATATCTACCTTTTCTCAGAATGGAAAGGTGATATTGTCATATTAATCCCTGAAGACTGCAGGCAAGCTTCTGAGAAACAATGGCAAAAGGAGACAAGTCAGTGCATGAACACATAACATCGATACGCTTATGACCAGTGAAGCCATCCCGCTCTACTTTGTAACATTACCTAAGTGGAGTGCCAGCCATTATTGGGCTGTATAGCCAAACCTTTTATCTAATGCCACATAACATAATAATGTGATACTTTATTGATCCTCACAAGGAAAAGCTTTTTTTCTTGTGCTTGTTCATTAAGAGGTCAGAGGTCAATGTCAGCGGCGGTGGAGCACCTGAATGACATGCTGGGAGAATCAACTATTGCCACGCCAGACTTTCTTCTGTCTCAGACGTGAGCTAGCTCTTCCATCCATCCATTTTCTACCACTTCTCTTCACATAGGGTCGTGGGGGGGCTGGAGCCTATCCCAGCTGTCTTAAGGCCAATTTATAGTACTCCGTAAAGTGCCGTACGTAGAGACGGAGAGCCCTCTCCGTCGCCGGAGAGCCTGACGGAGAGCCTCTCCGTCGTCTCCGGGCGCAGGAATTTTTTTTTAACTGTCCGTCAATCCGTCAAGGGAAGACGGAGACGACAAGGGCTGTGATTGGTCCTCTAGCTGCACCCTGCTGTGAAATGCAGCCCCTTTCCCTACACACAAACAGACAGACAGGTATCCTCTGCAGCAGCGCGGACAGGACAGGAACTAAAGTATCGATTATCCTTGTGAAAGGCAAATCAAACACACTCAACCTGCTCAAAAAATCTATTTAATTCATTTAGTAATTATGGCTAGGGTATATTTACACAGAACATACCGAAAGTTGTTGGTTTATGCTCGCTATTATCCGATTTTGTGTTGAAAAGAAAGAGGAAGAGGAGTTTTAAAGACTGAAAGCAACCAATGTTGTTCTCTTCTATCTCCCTCACAAATAATTAAATCATAAAATAGTATTTTCCCCTGCTTTTATCAGCGATATTAAGGCGAATTGCTTCACTTTCCGAGGGGGTGCATTTCAGCGCAGGGCTGCACAACACGCATCATGACGGAGAAGTGCGAGGGCTCGGGGGTCTCCGTAGCTACGGAGTCGGATGACGGATTACGCAGTCGGAGAAGTATATTCCAGCCTTTAGGGCAAAAGGTGGGGTACACCCTGGACAAGTCAACAGTTCATTGCAGGGCACATAGAGACAGACAACCACTCACACTCACATTCACACTTAAGGGCAAATTAATTTAGCCAATTAACCTAACCCCCATGCATGTCTTTGGATGGTGGGTGTATACTATATTGCCAAAAGTATTCAATCAACTGCCTTGACTCTCGTGTGAACTTAACTGACATCCCATTCCTAATCCATATGGTTCAATATGATGTGGGTCCACCCTTTGCAGCTGTAACAGCTTCAACTCTTCTGGAAAGGCTGTCCACAAGGTTTAGGAGTGTGTTTATGGGAATTTTTGACCATTCTTCCAGAAGCGTATTTGTGAGGTCACACACTGATGTTGGACGAGAAGGCCTGGCTCTCAGTCTCTGCTCTAATTCATCCCAAAGGTTTTCTATCAGGTTGAGGTCAGGACTCTGTGCAGGCCAGTCAAGTTCATCCACACCAGACTCTGTCATCCATGTCTTTATGGATCTTGCTTTGTGCACTGGTGCACAGTCATGTTGGAAGAGGAAGGGGCCAGCTCCAAACTGTTCCCACAAAGTTGGGAGCATGGAATTGTCCAAAATGTCTTGGTATGCTGAAGCATTCAGAGTTCCTTTCACTGGAACTAAGGGGCCAAGCCCAGCTCCTGAAAAACAACCCCACACCATAATCCCCCCTCCACCAAACTTTACAATTGGCACAATGCAGTTCGACAAGTATCGTTCTCCTGGCAACTGCCAAACCCAGACTCGTCCATCAGATTGCCAGATGGAGATGCATGATTTGTCACTCCAGAGAACGTGTCTCCACTGATAGAGTCCAGTGGCAGCGTGCTTTACACCACTGCATCCATCACTTTGCATTGCACTTGGTGATGTATAACTTGGATGCAGCTGCTCTGCTATGGAAACCCATTCCATGAAGTTCTATGTGCACTGTTGTTGAGCTAATCTGAAGGCCACATGAAGTTTGGAGATCTGTAGTGATTGACTCTGCAGAAAGTTGGCGACCTCTTTGCACTATGTGCCTCAGCATCCGCTGACCCCGCTCCATCAGTTTACGTGGCCTACCACTTTGTAGCTGAGTTGCTGTCGTTCCCAAACACTTCCACATTCTTATAATACAGCTGACAGTTGACTGTAGAATATTTAGGAGCGAGGAAATTTCACGACTGGATTTGTTGCACAGGTGGCATCCTATCACAGTTCCACGCTGGAATTCACTGAGCTGCTGAGAGCGACCCATTCTTTCACAAATGTTTGTAAAAGCAGTCTGCATGCCTAGGTGCTTGATTTTATACACCTGTGACCATGGACGTGATTGGAACACCTGATTCTGATTATTTGGATGGGTGAGCGAATACTTTTGGCAATATAGTGTGTACATACATATATATATATATATATATATATATATATATATATACAGTATATATATTCTAGAAGCTATAAAGCTCTGATGTTATTATGTAACCTGTGACGTAAAAAGTTTACTCTGAAAATATAGAATCAGAATCAGAATCAGTAAACCTTTATTGTCCCCTGCCCCCTGAACAAATAAATATAGAATAACACAGGTAAACTTCAAAATAAAAACCTTAAAATTCATAGTGAGTTGTTGATGATCAAATCAAATCAAATCAAATCAAATCAAAAGTCTTTATTGTCATTTTATGACGGTGCATACAACGAAATTAGGAGCGCTGCTCCACATGGTGCTCAGTGAAATAAACAAGTATAAAAAGATATAAAATAGAAAATTCATAAAGTTATAAGAAATGAGACACTATTTACAGTATTTACAGTAGTTAGGTACAGATTTACGTAGAGAATAGGATAATTTTTGCTTCAGAAGTTAAAAAAAAGTTATTTCACAATTTCAAATTTCAGTTTTTCCAGAAATGGTATTATTGCACATAGAAATGGAGTAGAATTTTGCACATTGTCATTGACCATCACTGCACAGAGGATATATATATGTATGTTTATAATATTTATATAAAACAATATGTAAAGATAATATAGTTTGTGAATCTATGAGATACAATGCATAACAATATGATAATAATATAACAGTATAGTACTAATGTAGTACTAATATAATTATAATATAAACATAATATGACAATACTGTAGTATATGTATATATAATATACATTAATACATATCTCAGATATACAGAGCGTTGAGGTAGTGTAATAGAGAGAATAGAGAGGTTGAGGCAGTGTGGTAGAGAGATTCAATGATGTTGTGTGTTCAGAGCACTGATGGCTCTGGGGAAAAAACTGTCTCTGAGTCTGTTAGTCCATGTTTTGTGGGACCTGTATCTCCTGCCAGAGGACAGCAGGTTAAACAGGTGGTGACCAGGGTGAGAAGAGTCCTTAATAATGTTTTTAGCTCTGCTGAGGTAGCGTGAGCTAGCAATGTCCTCCAGTGAGAGCAGAGAGCAGCCAGTGATTTTTCTGGGCGGTGTTAATAACTCTCTGCAGAGCTCTCTTGTCTGCTGCTGTGCACCCAGCGTACCACACTGTGATGCAGTACACCAGGATGCTCTCCATGGTGGATCTATAGAAAGTCACCAACAGCTTTGCATCCAGATTGTGCCTCCTTAGCTCCCTCAGGAAATGGTGTCGCTGCTGGGCCTTCTTCACCACCGCCGTGGTGTTGACAGACCAGGAGAGGTTGCTGGTGATGTGGACTCCCAGAAATTTGAAAGAGTGGACCCTCTCAACACATTCTCCATTGATAAGAAGTGGGGCAGGGTCTGTGCTGGTTTTCCGGAAGTCCAGGATGAGTTCTTTGATTTTTGTGGCGTTCAGTGTGAGATTGTTCACCGAACACCACACTGATAGTTTTTCAACCTCATCTCTGTAAGCAGACTCATCTCCTTCTGAGATGAGCCCGACCACGGTGATGTCATCAGCGAACTTGATGATGGAGTTTGAGAGATGGATTGGTGTACAGATGTAGGTGTATAGTGAGTACAAGAGAGGACTCAGTACACAATCCTGAGGTGATCCAATGCTGAATGTGATGGAGGAGGAGAGGTAGGAGCCAAGTTTAACAGTTATATATTGATGGCAGATGAGATGAATGATTTTTTCACTAAGTTTGTCCTTGCCAAAGGGACCCTGTAGCGACGGCCCGAGGGGAGGTGTTGGAAGGAGTTGTGGAGTGGGTGTGAGGGGTCGTGTAAGATAGTGGTGGCTTTACGTCTCACAGCCTGAGATGGAGGACTGTGTTGTGCCTGTTGTTTTACTCGCATGTTTGATGATGCTGGACAATTTGGATTTGTCCTTGATAGACAGAAAAGTATACCAGGATGAGATGTTGTAAGTTAGGGCTGACTCAATAAGTGATCTGTAGACGACTGTTAAAATGTTTTTGCTCACATTAAAACTCCTTAATTTCCTCAACAAATAGAGCCGTTGTTGTGCCTTTTTGTAGGCTTGTTCAGAGTGGACAGAGAAGGACAATGTTCGGTCCACCTCAGTGCACAGATACCTCCACCTGAAAGCCTCCACCTGCTCCACCTCCTGACCTTTGATCACCAGTGGCTGTAATAATGAGAGGGCGGAATCAGCAGGTGTCCCTCTCCTGTAGCAGCACAGCTCCTTCCTCTTAGCGATGTTGAGCTCCAAGAGGCTGTCCTCTATGAGAGAGACAAGTGAGTCCACCTGCTGGCGATATGCTGTTAAGCTGTTACTGTCCGTCAGGTGAGGCACCAAGGCCATGTCATCCACATATTTGATAAGTGTCATTTCGTCCATATTGCAGGTAATTTTATTTGTGTAGATGGAAAAAAGAATGGGAGATAGGACACAACCTTGTGGGACTCGTGTTTATGGTAATGTTGGTAGATCTTTTGCCATTGACTATTACATGCTGTGATCTGTCCTGTAGAAAGTGACAAATCCATTTAACCAGTGTTGGGTTGACCTGTAGTTCAGTGAGCTGGTCTGATAAGGTGTTCGTATTGACTGTATTAAAAGCTGAGGAGAAGTTCATAAATAAAATCCTGTAACACGCGTAAGTGTGGTCCATGTTTTTATGTTCAAAAGTGTCAGGCAGGCATCTTCCACCCCTCGCTTTGCTTTGTAGGCAAACTGGAGTGGATCTAGTTTGTCTGCAACTGAGCAAGTCAACGGGTCACATAACACCCGTTCCATGCACTTGCATAGAACAGATGTCAAGGCCACTGGTCTGTAGTCTTTGGGGGCCATAGCTTTGGTGATCTCGGGGATTGGAATAATGGTGGATTCTTTCCATGAGCGAGGAACAAAACCTGAGCCCAAGAGCAGCTGGAAGAGCTGGGTCATGACATCCCCAAGCTGAGTAGCACACTCCTTAAGAATTTGACCATGCAGTCTGCCTGATGATTTCCGTGGGTTTACTTTGGAAAGAAAATGGACCACTTTATTTTTCTCTATTCTGATCTGAGTATGTGAGGGGCTGGTACTGCTGGAGGTCACAGGTCTCGACAGGTGTAAGTTGTCGAATCTGCTGTAAAAGGTGTTCAGCTGCTCTGCAAATGAGGCGGGATCAGGGCATTTGATAAGTGCAGGCCTCTGCTCTCTGCTCATCATGGTATTGAGCCCTTGTCATGCCTCCCTGACATTCCCAGTTGTAAATTTCCTCTCCACTTTGCTTTTATAGTGGATTTTTGCCAGCTTTGATTTCTGTCTGAACTCCTTCAGTAAGTCATGAACCTTCTGTTTGTCGCCATTCAAAAATGCCAGTCTCTTTTTATTTGGACATGTTTTCATGTCTTTTGTAACCCAGGGTTTATTGTTGGGGTACAGCCTGACCTTTTTTGATGGAATGACAGAGTCAGTGCAGAAAGTCAGATAGGAGGAAATTGAGTCAGTTACCAAGTTCAGATGGGCGGGTCTTAGAAATATATGCACCAGGTATGTTCCCATAGCAGAGGTCAAGCATCTTGTCCAATTGGGTGGGGGATGTCACGTATTGTTCCAGATTCGGCAATACGGTGGTGACGTCACATCTGTTGAACTCCCCAAGTAGAAACACAGGTTGCTCGCTGTTCCAGGTGACAGCTCTGTGATAGAAGTCTGCTATTCGATCTGCCGCCAGGTTGTAGTCAGGTCCAGGAACATATGCCAGTATCACGGTCATCTGTGTGAACTCCTGGGGTAAATAGTGTGCCCTGAAGGACACAGAAGATCGTAGTGACTGCAACTCTCGCTCTCTCTCACTGTGTCGTTGGTTGCCCATTTGTTGTTGACAGCCAGACAGAGCCCGCCCCCAATTGACTTCCTGGTTATACACATATATACATACATATACAGTCATGGAAAAAATTATTAGACCACCCTTGTTTTCTTCAATTTCTTGTTAATTTTAATGCCTGGCTCAACTAAAGGTACATTTGTTTGGACAATTATAATGATAACAACAAAAATAGCTCATGAGAGTTTAATTTAAGAACTAAGGATTATTCATTTTCCATGGTTTTCTTGATAATAACCAAAATTACTTAAATTCTTACATCAATAGCTATGGCATTGTACCGCCAAAAACACTACTTTTAAGCATTCCATGTTTTCTTTTCTGTTTGCTTTAAACACATGATACACACAAGAGTTAATACTTGATTGCATAACCATTGTTTTTGATGACTGCAGCCATGCGTCTTGGCATGCTCTCCACCAGCTTCTGACGTTGTTCTGCTGTCACAGCAGCCCATTCCTGTTGGACAAATTCAAACAAATTTTCTTTGTTTTTGGGCTTGTGGTTCTCCATTTTAAGTTTGATGATTTTCCACAGGTTTTCAATTGGATTAAGATCTGGTGATTGAGCAGGCCAAGGCATGGTGCGAATGTTGTGGTTCTCCATCCAGGCTTTAACTGACCTTGCCGTGTGGCAAGGGGCATTGTCTTGTTGGAAAATCCAGTCATTCGAGGCAGGAAAGAGTTTTCCAGCTGATGGAAGAAGACTGTTTTCAAGGGTAGTCCTGTACTTGACCTGGTTCATTCGGCCTTCACACAATTGCATTTGCCCTGTTCCACTCAGACTGAAACAACCCCAGATCATGACTGATCCACCCCATGTTTTACTGTAGGGGCAAGACAGTCTGGGTTGTAAGCTTCTCCAGGCTTCCTCCTAACCAGTAAGTTGGCTGGAGTGGGCATCAATTCAAAATTGGATTCATCACTGAAGAGAACCTTAGCCCAATCATCAACAGTCCAATCCTTGTGGTCTCAAGCAAAGAGTAACCGGGCCTTCCTCTGCCTTTCATTGATGAAGGGCTTCTTTGCGTGCTCTGTGTGACTTCAAACCAGCTTCAACAAGTCGGTTTCGAACTGTCCTTGCCGAGCAAGTCACATTTCTCAACAGTGCCCACTCATTTTTAAGGTCCCTGGAGGTCTGACGACGATTCCTGACACAGGAACGGATGAGTGCACGGTCATCTCGTGGGGTAGAAAGACGTTTCCTGCCACGGCCAGGTAGCAATTTGGTAGTGCCATGTTCAGCTTGTTTTTTTGTTGTAATGAACGGCTGTCTTGGAGATCTTCAGTTTTTCGCTACCTGTCTCTCACTCATGCCAATTTCCAGCAGTGCCAAGATGGCTGCCTTTGTTGCTTCACATAATTCTTTTGTTTTAGGCATTATGTGAGAGCTGACAACTTCTGAGTTGTGCTACGGCTTGAATGTAAGCAGGAAACCACTCTAGGCCTTTGCATGTGCAGTGCTGCTTGTGACATGAAATGGCCTCTTATATACCCTGGGAATCAATTAAGCTTAAGAATGTCAAATAGGACATAAAGTATTATGTGACCAGCTGCATTTTTTGTTGTGTTCATTGTATTATACGTTTAGTGGTACCAGATATTAGAATGAACAAGAAATTGAAGAAAACAAGGGTGGTCTAATAATTTTTTCCATGACTGTATATATATATATACGTTTGTATATATACGTTTGTATATATATATATATATATATATATATATATATATACACATATATATATGTACGTATATATATGTGTATATATATATATATATATATATATATATATATGTGTGTGTGTATATATATATATATACACATATATATGTATACGTATAAGGCACACCTGTGCACTAATCATGGTGTCTAATCAGCATCTTGATATGGCACACCTGTGAGGTGGGATGGATTATCTCAGCAAAGGAGAAGTGCTCACTATCACAGATTTAGACTGGTTTGTGAACAATATTTGAGAGAAATGGTGATATTGTGTATGTGGAAAACGTTTTAGATCTTTGAGTTCATCTCATAAAAAATGCAAAAACAAAAGTGTTGCATTTATATTTTTGTTGAGTGTATAAATTGTACTAACTTGCCTATCAGTGAATGGTGAATTTACACTTGAACTCTTCAACAGATTTAAACCAACATTTCATCTGGAGAAGCAGCAGTCTATCTCTGCATTACTGTGGTGTCCTCAATCAGAGGAATGCAGCTCCGTGTCCCCATGTGACCCACGCACAGAGCGACAATGTAACAATAATGCAATAACAATAATGTAACAAGGTAATAACTAGAGCAGCTGAATTGTTCCCTGGGCGAGTGAGTGGAGAGGAAATGATAATAACATGGTTTCGGATCCCTCAGGATCTGTTGCAACTGACATGAGAGCATCTGAGAGGGCAATCACAACCGGATACTGTTACTCATACTAAATGTTACACAGCGCCCTGGGCATTTAGTAAACACACACGTGCTGCATATGTGCCTATAGATCTTTTCTGTCCTCACATGTTAAAATATGGAGGTTCAAAGAGCATCTTCAAAATGAAATTGAATGGTCCATTAAAGAACTCTGCAGCTCAGGCTTTATGTCGAGCCCCTTCTCACAAACTGTTGATTGAGGATTCAACTATAATGTCTACAAAGTTCACCTTGAAATATGTTCCAGTCCATAAGGATTACTCACTTTACTCTTTCGTTTAAGTACAGTACACTGTAAACCACTTTCTTTTCACAAGCTATTGTGGAATGTGCAAGGGAAAAACATGAACCTTTTCATCAACTTGATAACTGTGCTATCTCTTTTGGTCTATGTTGGGGGTCAACTCCAATTCAGAAAGCTTTCACGCAGCTTTTTGAACAATCCATCTCAATTTAGCGGAAAGAAAATTGTTGTGTAGGTCCACTTGTATTTCTGTGCCGGCAATATTGGAATCAATCTGACCCTGATAGTTGTTTTGCTGGAGAAGCATTCCCCTTAGCATCCTTTGACGGGACAAAAGAGATACAACTGCATTCAGGGACAATTTATTGAATAAAATGCATTAAAACATGAATAGATACAGAGTGTGATGGGGCTTTGTTTGCAAATTACAATGCACCATCAAGAGAGAAATCTAATCTGTACTTAAAAATGTGTGTATAATGGATTAAACCACAAAAAAAATTATATCATGTTGATATACCTCAATAAAATATAAGAATGCAAGTGGCTGCTGTGTAAAACCTTTATATGTTTAACAGTGTGAATACAGCAGAGCTTTGGTCAAATATTTCAAAAGTCCCGCCACACATGGAATGAAAATGTGGAACATTAAGACAACTTTGGAGCACATGTCCCAATATTAAGCTATTAAGCATTGGGAGCTGACAGTGGTATTCACATGTTTGAATAAAGGCACTTATGAATGATGCAAAGATGAGCAGAGTGAAGAGAATAGCTGGAAATTAAGAGTAAGATTATCAAAATGTACAATAAATACAGTTAAACATTTTTCTGAATTAAATGATACAAGTGTTGTTCATCTAAAATCTCCCCTTCACAATGTCAATACAGGGTGACTAAATCCTTACAGAATAAGACTTAACTGAACATTAACACTGGCTATCTCATTCAGTTCATAGATGTCTGTAGGACTGTAAAGCAATGCCCAATTTACAATAAATTTATTTTTGCAGCACACAAGCCAAATGAACCGAAGTGAAGTGAAAACATTCTGTGATCCATTTTTTTATGTCTGATCTAAATTATTTTATCTCCTGAGTTCTTTGAAAGTTTATTTTTTTTCAAATGTGAAACAATGGAAAAAAAAATTCAATTGTCTTGTCAGGAGATTGAAGGATACGACTAGAACATGTTCTAAACAGGACTGAACACGTAGTGGTGTCTCTTGGTCAAAATCAGTGCTACAACACATTTTGGGGGAAAAAAAAAATATCAATAAAAAAAAAAATTTTTTTTCACCAGTTTTCACAGATGAAAAAACAATTAAAAACCTTAAGTTAGAACACAGGAGAGAGAACAAATCAGATCACTGCCACTCTGGCTTCCGTACGAATGTCTCTGCAGGATTAAAACTCAAAAATAAATACAGATTTGTGTGTGGTAAATTACAGGGACAAAATGTGATGCGTGCATTCTGATAAAAAAACATGTTTGAGCTCTGACGTGGTCCATGGTATAAAGTGTTCCCTCTTGCCAAACATGGTGCTCAGTCTACGTTCCTGTACCTGGTGAACAGGTTGTAGAGGACGCGCAGCGTTGATTTAAGGTCACAGTTCACTATATCTGTAAACAAGCCGAGAAAGAATAGAAGATTCATATAGAGACATTAGACACACATCAAATGAGAGTGTATGTACAATAAAGGCCTATCGAACAGTAGCTTGATGGCTTGATGGATTGATTCTATTACACTGCTGGAATATTTGAGACAGTACAGATGACAAAACCAACATCTTAGAAACCTTTAGCTTATTTAACCATATTAGAGACTCAAATATATTTGCTGCAGCTCTTGTAAAATAAGACGTGCCAGATTAAGAAGGCCACAGCAGGTAATTCAATGTGTCAGATGCATATGTAATCAAAGAGTAACAGGATCACTGTCACCCAGTATTAAAACACTTCATTGGGCCCAAAAAAAACCCTGACTTAAATGTGCATCCTACCCTCTGGTCGGGGCTTTGGTCTCTCCAGACCCCCATCCTGCATCAGCTCAAAAGAGAAGGACACGTTGTGGACCTGCAGAGAGAAAGTGACACGGCATTTAGGACACAAGAAAGCGCTACAGGGGAGCATGTCCACTTCCTGTAAACAATAAACAGACTAAGCCTGCTCTAAAATTCATTGTGTAATATAAATACATTGCAAAAGACTGTTTCAGCTGTGATAGATGCCCACCTTCGATGCATGCTAGTTACTGAGAGGGTTAAGAGATAAAAAAAAATATTTTAGGCTGATTGTAAATCCAGAACAACTTCTGCACTTCCGCTCTCCAAGGTGTCGCTGTACCGCTAAAAAAAAGTTTGCAGTTTCAGAAAATTTCAGAAAGTTGTAATCATGCTCTCAGATGTCACTAGGCAAAGTGGGTCATGTCCCCTCAGATTTATCCATCCCCCAACTTTCCCAGCATAAGGCAACATCGGCACATCGGCGATGTTTTTTTCACACCCTTTCCCCAGATCGGGGTGAGGCAGTGTTCAGCTCGACGAGCCTTTGTCGTTAAGTGTTAACACCTCAAAAACGCCAGTCATAAGCTCGCCGATGTCTTGACTGACTTGACTCGAGTATCGCGATACATATCGTGTCGTGAAGTCCTTTCCAATACCCATCCCTAGGGACGAACATGTAAAATGTGGCCGACAAAGAAGAACAGCAATATTTTATTTTGGATACAAGAGAGATGACGTGTTGCAAGCACAGGTGCTATGTGAGAAACACTTGTGGCAACCGCCAAAGGAAACATGACTGATTTCCATGACTACCAACAATATAACCACAAACATCTATACAAAGATTTCCAAAAAGCTAACATTAAGTAAAGCCCATTCAACCATTCATCAAAGTTTTGCAAGTGTAACTCCTCATGAGAAAACATGAAATAGCCATAACTTAATGATGCTTTTATTTTTTTTGTTCCCAGAGCCTGCATAAGCTCCTCACTGTCTCTGCTCTATACTAGCAGTGCACCCAGTACACACACACACACACACACACACACACACACACACACACACACACACAAGCAAAGGTGGGCAAGTACAAATCACACTCCACAAGCAGCTCCTCGCTGATAAGCGAACATCGACACTGGTTGCTAAATCCCACAATACACTCTGGGTTGATTCAATCGTGCTGCCGCAGCATTCGGCGCTGGCAAATACATGGCTTGCTCTGTCCTGTAAGACCATAAGCCTTCAGCAGCTGCACAAACACTCAGCTCCCTTGTTTATCAATGGATGCATGTCAGCAGTGTCACTCAAATAAAAAAAAAAAAAACACCAAACTCCAAGAAAGTGACACGCTCATTGAAGTTATTCCACCGAGTGGTGCTTGTATAATGTAACTGCATGGAGAAAGAGCAGAGGGCATGGAGCATGTCTTACAGAATTATACATGCTGGTGAAATTGGTTATACATTTAGAAAACTGGTAATTATGACAATGCAGGGCTGACGTTTATTCACTTACAATTCTGTGGAGGAGATGCAATCTGACCTGTGAGGAGTGAATGCTAAAATGACCACCTCCTGGTTGAAGTGTTTTACATCCATGTTTGTCCAAAAATGTAATCACTTCATTTCATCCTATTAGACGTGAAGGAAATTGTCATTCTTAGCATATGTGTTCCTTAGTAATGAACAAAAAAACAACATCACATGGTGTCCTTTGCCCACGGAAATCAAATCAACTCAACTCAAAAAGTGAATCCGAATGTTAAGAAATTGCCCCAGGGCATTCACAACAATGGGACGTTGGCAATAGCTGTGCGGAGGAATAAAAAGTACAAGAAAGGAGGAAATCCAGTCACAGGGAGGAGATAGAATGGGTTGAAAGAAGTTTTCTATTCTTTGCCCATTGAATCTGTGTGTGTGTGTGTATGTGTGTGTTACTGCTATGGTAAAAATGATAATGACCCTTAAGTAGAGATCTACTGAGTGTTTTTGATGCCTTGTGCTACTTTTCACAGCCCGCCCCTAGTGTATCATCCACATGCACACGCACATGCACACACCTGGCTCAGAAGGACAGGCACCAGCCCTACAGCATCTGTAATCTCCTTTTGCACACTGGAGTGGCTTGGGGCTCAGCTCTATTAGTGTGTGTGTGTGTGTGTGTGTGTGTGTGTGTGTGTGTGCGCGCAGTTGTGTACATTGTATCACTGGTGTCCATCCTGCTTTGCAGCTTGGCAAGGGCCCCTGGCCAAGACCCAAACAAAAGGCTACTGTGGTGTCTCCACAGATTGCCTGTTTAGAATACCATAGTACTACAGGGGCCAGTGGAGATGGAGAGGTGGCTCCGCACTGAATCCAAGGGGGAAAAGAACGGATGGCATTGATCAGGCTACTGAGAGGAGAGTCCCGGCTCCAAGTGCACAGGCTTCTCAGAAATGAAGAATTGATCCAAGAGTGTTTCTAAACCATGGGTCAAAACCAAATATGGGTCATGGCCCTTTTTCTCATGGATCATGGAAAAGATTGGATGCCTCAATATGGTGGTGATCACAACATCAAGTCTGCATGCCTGCTTGTCCAACACAGCAGAAAACAGAGTATAACAAAACCTTTACAAACTGTTCAATGTTCAAAAGAGCTCGGATTTCTACACAACACCAAAGACCATTAACCTAAAAGTCACAAATTTAACGTGCTAGTCTTGGTTTCATTCTAAATCCAGTGAGGTCAGCAATATTTTTGAAATATTTTGGAAAATGATGACCATGCCATGCAAACCGACAATGCAGTAGTAGATTATGTAACATATCCTCATTAAAATATTTAACAAAAAACATTATATTTAAATTTCATACCTAAAGAAATCTGTAATTTGAAAAAAGTTAACAGTCTGTTTCATTTGGACTCTTGTAAATTGTGTCATATCCCTTTTTTTAGCTTTTAATCCATAATGAAATTATGTCTTTGAGATTTTTTTAGGTTGTTTTCAAGAAAATATTTCAACCACATGAAGGGGTTTTTTTTGTTATCAGACATCTGGATCTTAAGTTATTAGAGAAACAACCTGAGCAAACAGGAGCAATGTTTTTACATATTTTTATGTGAAATTGCTTTATTCTGTGTTGTCACTGGTTTCAGTCACTGGGTCAGTTTGTTTCGGAGGAGGAGACTTCTGTGGATAATTTGGCCCCTGATACAAACCTCCAGAATGATAAATGCTTCCTAACAGGGAAAAGCTGACTATATAGATGACAATAGTGGTGAAAACGATTCCCATGATCCCATGCTACTTTGCAAAGTCACCAAACTTTGAATTTTTGATTGACTGGCAGAAAGTTGCATACTGTATGTTGTTGTAACTGCCATTATGATACCCTTTTCTCCACATGGCCAATCAAAGTCACAGTTGGAATCCATACTGAAACAGATTTGAAACATACATTTAAAACTCTAGTTGCTGACTTCCACGATGGAGCAAACCCAGAGCTGCCCCTCCCTAAACGCAGCACGCACTGTGCGTAGGGTCTCGTCCACCATAGAGGGCCACATTTTGCGCGAGGGGATGCGTTTGTGTATATGCACAATGGACGCTACCGTGAGGTGACCGGTGCTTACAGAGACAAATCAGCTTGAGGAATGAGGGAAGAGACCGGTAATCTGACAGAGTGAAGAGAGAAGTGTTGTCATCATGAGTCTGGAGCAAGTAAAAGGGGGAAAAAAAAACCAAAACATGGCTTCTCTTTAAGGTGTATATGTTGTTGAAATAAAACTTGGTGACACAGTTTAGCACTGCATCTCATTATATTGGAATCTCTGTCACTGAGATTTTTTTCCAGCAGCCCTGATTAACATTTATTGATATATTCATGGTCTAAAACTTAAGCCAATATATTTAGCCTATAACTTATCAATTTATGCTGTTGCTGTTGTACTAGCAACAGAATTGAATAGCATTACTGTATTGATCCCAACATGAGAAATTGCATTGCAGCAACAGCAAGAAATGGAATCTCAATATTAAAAAGTAATATCAAAACAGAAAAAAAAATATTACAATTTACAATATCAAGAATGAGAAAGAATGAATAGACATATAAATAATTGTGACATTTGGTGAATATTATTATTACTACTACTACTATTATATGCTAATAAAGGTTGTCAAGTGAAATGACATATTGTTGTACAGTTACTTTGTACCTATGATACATCTGGGATGGGGAGAGGTGGGGGCCTCAAAATAAAATTTCACTTAGGGCCCCACTTTGGTCAAGGGCAGCTCTGAGCAAACCAACAGCAAGTGCTTGTTTGATACTTAAAAGTACATTGTAATAGTCCAGCTCACAGAATGATACAGAAAAAAATTACACTTTACCTTTTGATCAAAATTCTCTGGTGTAAGGAAAAAGTTGTAGAGAGGCACAAAGTATCCCTCCAACAGCCCCATAAGCAGTACCAGGTAAACACCATCTGCAAACTGAGGCAAAATCACAAACAGCTATACAGACTGAATGACTGAGTGAATATCAGTTCGATTTGTGGTATTATCTGAGGTATATTTCCAGCAGACTAAAATCTCAATGACAGATTAAAAATATGTTAAGATAGTTTTTTATATATTCAAAAAAAAAAGTCAGCATAAATATGCACTGTAAATTGTATAGAGACTTTTGAAAATGTTGTCCGTATGTGTGTGACATACCTGTGTGTCCAATTCAGACACCTCGAGGTTGAGCTTGTTGAGGTGTTTGTTCACAAACGTGATCAATGTCTGAAAAAACAAAGGAAAATCTGTCACTGAAGTTGGCATGATTTCAAACAATACAGACCTATATATACAAATTTACACAACTTGAGCAGACAGACCAAGATGAGAGAAAATGTGAAATCAATGTTATTTTTTTGCTTAAAATAACCCAACTTGATGTTGGAGGTCCTACTGCTGCAAAAATGGTTTAACGGACAGTGTGTAGTAGTGAATACCTCGCCGCATAACGCTCCCTTCTGAGACTGTGGTAATGTGAGCCACAGAGCGCATAACCCTAACCCTAACCTTTTGCCTCGATAAGAGGCTATCCTTATCACAACAACACTTTACGGGCAAAGCAATCAGACAGCAGCTGGCGTTACCACGGTAGACTTTGAGGGCTCATTCAAAGCTAACAAAAACACGGAAACATGAACATATAATAACAGATGCCCCAAAATGTTATACTCTGACCCTTTGATTTGATCTTCACGATTGTCACATCTTCAAACGGAACACGATTTTATCCTCATTTTTTAATGTGCATTTTTGACCAGTATCTGGTTGACTATCACTTAGCACTATTTGACTTTGAACAACACTGTCTTGACATCTATCAAGGCAGACTTCTATATGAATCTAACAGTTTGACTACACTCAAAAACGAACACATAACTGGCATTCTGGCATGAAATATACCAACAACTAAGAATACTTGATTTTTTTCCCCCTCAGACTACCAATAATTAACTTTAGTGCTCATGAATTTAACTTAGATTAGAAGAAGACTAGGAAAATACTCTTCTCACGACAACATGCAGAGTTGTCACCTCTGACGATGCTTCCGTCAAGTCCTAGACTTGCTTTGGCTAGAGATTAAAGAGCACAGTAAACAACAGCAAACGGATCTATACTTATACCACAAAAGTCTTTTCTGGTGTATAAATTCTTGTCAAGGACCTACCTCATTAAACACGATCAATAAAATTAACTATGTACTGCGACCCTAATTTCCAATGAATGTGGAAGGACGGCAACAATTCATTGGACCTGATAGGTTTCCATTCAAATCAAAGTGTCAATTTCCACCGAACACGGAACGGTGCTGACGTGTTGACGCCTGCTGAAACAAATAGACCGAGCTTCTATTTTTGTTGATGACGAAGCACAGCAACAGAGCAGATTCTCATATATATGATGTGATCTCATTATTCCTTGTGATTCCAGCTGTCTGGTAGAGCCATGACAGACGGAATCAGGTGAGTATCGACAGAAAGCGGATGATGGACAGAGACGGATGTCTCTGCGTTCCACATTCAGTGGAAATGAGGGGTAACCGTGCGGAGAAAAACCTGGTCCATGATCTGGAGTAAAAAGTGCTGTCTGAGAGGTTCAAATATCAGCTGTTTATGTATTTAGACCTCCATGGTCTCCATTGTTGGCTGACATATTTGAGATTACCAGTGCAAAGCCTCAGTACCTTTTTGACCACATTCAATTTATCAGGAGCATGGTCAAACAGGGTGTCGAAAGCGTCACGCTCTGTGAAGAAGAATCAACAGAGGAAATTATTCATCAAAAACAAAAGCATAAGTGAATATTCTTGAAAGAAATATTGTTCAATACACTCATCTTTATGGAGGACCTACCATGTCTGCCAGAGAAAGCCCTGAGCAAAGAAGGGGAGCATGAGACAAAATATGTCAAACACACAAGTCATTTGCTCAATGAACAATGTCACACTCTTATATTCGTAGAAAAACCAGGGGAAAACAAAAGACAAGTACTGCCAGTTCAATCAGAGAGGAATGTAGAGACTGGAGGGATTATGTCACAGAAATGACAACACAGTGTAGAGTACCATAATTTGATTCACAATAAACACGGGTACACCTCAGGTATTCAAATAACCTGGGCATCATTGCAGTGACACGCTATACAGCACAATGCAATAATTTCAGCTGCAGAACAATACTGTCATTGGCAATGATACAATGAATGAAGATGTGCCTTGTACATGCAGGGTTTTCTATGGGAATGGAGGGACTCTCTTGTCTATTAATACAATGTTAGCACTTTGGAGGATGTTGTTGTTGGAAAGGGTCAGGTGGTTTTGGAGGGTGGGGGATGCTGCAGTGTGAAGTGTCCCTGAGGAAGAGATATCACAGTAGGCAGGCCAGCAAGACATGGCAGGCACACCCACATACACCCCCCCAATCTGTGATGGCAAAGGCAGCCAGGCAGGCAGGCAGGCAGGTCTGGGCAATGGTCCTAGTGGTGGTGTGGTAATAACCGTATTTCCACTGTGACCGTGTGTCTCTGTGTGTGTATGTGTGTGTGTGCGTGTGTGTGTGTGTTATTAACAGTGTATCCATCTACCGTGACAAAATGTGTGTGCATGTGTGTGTTGGCCTGCTGTTATCTCCCTCGTTGCTGCCGTCAGGCTGCAGGATAGCCTCACAGGGAGGCAATAAGTGTGTGAGAGAGTGCCTGCGCATGTGTGTTTTAAATTCTTCAGCTAAGGTTGCCATCACATATCTTGTTGAAATACAATGGTTGTCTTTTCACCATTGCATAACATCTGAGAGAAGTCCACTTAAAGCACAGTGTGCTGCAGAAAAGAAGATATTCAAGGTCCCACTACAGTTTTAAGGCTCAGTATCTCAGTACACTTTTGTGATACTGATTAGGGATGAGCGATTGGACGACTATGTCAGCCATCGGCAGCTTTTTGAATGAAGTATGTTTTATATCATTCCGTGAAAAAAAAAAACAAAAAAAAAAACAAGGTCCAAAAGGAGGTACTGAATACTGAGATTCATAGTCCTGTTATGTTATTCTTTGATTGGCTATGTTTTGATTTACAGTATTACAAAATAACACCCAGCCTTTTGCCTTGTTCACACTACATGACTGTTGGAGTCGCCGAATCGCCGTGGTGTACACGCTACGCGACTCTCTCCGCCCTGCTCAGAGTCTTGAGCTGTTCACACTACAGTCAGCGACAGGAGTGTTCACACTACACAACTCTCCATCAGCAGTTTACTGAACAACATCATTTAATAAACTTGTGGGATAAAGAAAATGTCCATGGCATTTTTTTGGCTGTTTTTTCACTGTATATATCTGTGACAATATTAATGAATACATGGACATATTGCCTTCCAAAGTGTCGCAGACATGCCAATTGGCTGAAAATCGGGTAGTGTGAACGAGGCATTACCTACATGGCATCTCTCATCTCAGGTCAAGTATTTTGTCTGGATCAAAAGACAATCAGGAAATACAGTTTGTTTAATTTTACAACACTGATACATCAGTTTCCCCGAATGTACTGAGTTCTAGTCACTTGCTCAGTTTTGGTCTCATTTAGGTTGTGGGTGGTAAAGCATAGCAAAGAATGGTCTTATAAGAAAAACTCTCAAAAGATTTAAATATTTTAAAGTGGCAATAGTTTTTTGCTTTTTGCCTCAACTTTCCTCCAATAGCTATCAGTAATTATCCCAAATTAGTGGAGTCCTTGAGATTTCGGGTAAGTGTTTTTCATAACTTTAAATGGTATGCATTTAGGTAACAAGAGCACTAAGTGGGAAGGTTGCAATTAAAAAACAACTGATCAGGCAGCGTGGTGTGTCTTGCAGACCCTAACTCCATCTGGCAAAAGAAGAAAAAAGGTATCTATTGCCATTTTAAAAGCAGTCTCCAATGAGACTTTTTGTTAATTGATTTGTTTATTTGTTAATTTGTTATAACAATTTTATAACATGTCAGAAAGATCTATTAGCAGCAACAGTTTTCAAGTTTGAACCAGCACTAATGTCTGTCAACAGCTACATGCATTGTGAGATGTAAATATAAGTCAGGTAGCAGAGTGCACTTACTCTGTGTTGCCAGTGATTTCCTCTTGAATTTGTCTAGACTGAAGGATGCCCTCTCTTTTCTGAAAGACATAAACAGAGGGCAATGTGCAAAAGGGAGACTTTTTTTCCTTTCTACTGAATATGAAAAAATACACTGGCTGGTGAAAAATGCAGTGAGAAAAAACAAAGATAAATTCACATCAGTGGAGTGTGTTGTTAAAAAATAAAACCAACATTCTCCATAAAGGTGATAACTTATGCAAGAGTCACACATACCTGGACGACCACGACCTGAATGGAAACGTGGTCCGGCAATCTGATTGGTGCTCTGAAGTGTTGTGACAGCGCCACCAGCAGGTGCAGGATGGCAACTATACTCTTAGCGTGAACCGCTAAGTGAGATGAAAAACAAGAATCACAGGAAAATATTTGTTATAATATAAATATAAATTACTCAAGTCGTTGATATGCTGTCAAAATTATTTAAGAGGACCTACAATGCCCATTTTTAGTTTCATATTTGAATATTGGGTATTTACTCAAACGTGTTTACATGCTTTAATGTTCCAAAGATTTTTTCTTCTTCTACTAGTAGTGCCCGGGTGGCACAGTGGTGCAGTCGTTAGCACTGTCGCCTCACAGCAAGAAGGTACCGGGTTCGATTCCCAGGGCCTTTCTGTGTGGAGTTTGCATGTTCTCCCCATGTCTGCGTGGGTTCTCCGGGACACTCCGGCTTCCTCCCGACATCCAAAAACATGCATGGGGATTAGGTTAATTGGCTAATTTAAATTGCCCGTAGATGTGAATGTGAGTGTGAGTGGTTGTCTGTCTCTATGTGCCCAGCATGCAGAGCCCACATGATCAGAACAATAGCATGTGGTAAGGTTCTAACAAGCCGTGTCACAGTTTTTTTCGTGAAAGTCGAAAAAAACGAAAAAACGTTGCAGCTGAGTGCAAAATTTGCATGTTTCCTGTTATGGCACAGAACTGGGGAAGATTAAAGGTCACCTATTATGCAAAATTCACTTTATAAAGGTAGTATAACATTAGTATGTGTCCCCATATCCTGTGAATGAGGCCCTAGGAGTGGAAAAAAGTCCGTCGGCTCATTCCCCTGCTCCTCTTCTTTGCCAGTGTGGGCTGAAACAGGTGAGTTGAACATTTCCCCATTGTTGACGTCAACAATGGGAAAAGCAACACAAAATGGACTAACTTACAGCTTCCACGCCTGTAGTTGTTTCCCAAACAGTTGGTACAGATCCATGCTTCATCTTCAGCTGTGTTGCCAAGCATAATATGTATGAGCCCATGTCTACAAAGCAGTTAGTTAGCACTGCAGCTAACCAAGCTTCTTCATAGAATAATGTATTCTATACAGTCCAGATCTTCCCAGTACTTTATTTCCCCTGGAAGAGGACAGACAACCACTTCAATAGGAGAATGAATCCTCTTTCCCCCGTGGTATTACTTGTCATCTTAGCTAGCTCCTTTAGCTGCAGTGCTAACAATACAGGGCCATGTTTACAGATGGAGCACTGCATCTAACAGAGCTGCGATTGCTGCAGTGCTAGCATGTTATCAGGAGACATTCAACATATGCTCTGTGAGCTCAAGGCTTATTTGAAGCTAGGGTTATACACATTTGTAATTTGGGTGACTCCTGTTAACGGTACTGTCTGTGCACTGCAGAGTAACGTTAGCCTCTTTGGCCAGTGCCAGTATGAGAGAGAGAGAGAGAGAGAGGGGGGGGAGTAGGAGTGATGACATCACTGTGTCGACACTGAAGTGCTCCCAAGTGTAATTCTGCCATACATTATAGTTCTCCTTTTTATCCGCTTAGAAAATTGCCACATTATATTTTGTGCAACTATACTCATGTAACCTTATTTAAATGGGGAACATGTGGAAGTGCTCGGGCGCTTCTAACTTCACCTCTGTTTGGACCTCAAGGAAAGTACTGGGCTGGGCTATGCTAAATGCTAACAAAATAGTGCCGCGCACCAGAGTGATTGAGTGCACGCACAAAGAAGAGAGATATGTATCAACTCGCCTACGATCAGGGAAGATTATATTTCAGTATAGAACAATGGTGGCATGTTCCTTTAAAGCATTTCATTTGTATATACAGATTTGTAATGCTTAAGGCCATCTGTACACCAGCTTCCTTAAGTATGGTTTTACTACCTTCCTGTATGCACTCATGCTGGTTCCATGCCCAGGTGTACATCAGTATTGTATGAACACTTCTTGCAGTATTAATCATTTAGTTAAAATTGACAACAATAATACACAACTGAAAGACCAAAAATGCAATCATGTCTGTAGTACCCAATTCCTAAAACACTTTTTGTTTTTAACGAAGAGTCTGTGTGAGTACTTCGCTGTAGGTGATGAGCCACCACATAACAAGCAACATATTTTGTATTATTTTTCAATCTTCAAGGAATTTGGAAATAACAGTTTTATGTGGCAAGGTCGTGCACCTTCAATGGTAAATACGAACACAAGATGTGAATTTTCTTGAAGCAATATTTAAAAAAAAATATGTCACAAATACAAGCTTTTGTACAGGAAGAAAAACAACATCTTGATTTCCAGTGAGTGTCTGCAGCCTGTTCAGTCAGACATACTGAGAGACATGTCTTTAGTCAACCGAACAAATAGGATTTACCTTTGGATACACAATCACGATCAATTAAGTGTCTAAGGCAAGCCTTTGATTGTACCCCATGGCTAAGGCAAAATTACAGAGCTAGCTAAAAGCCTTCATAAAACCCATTAGATCCTCACTGGATATGAGGATCCCAAATAAGGTATATCAGGAAAGAGTATTTTCTTCCTAAGGGGTTCTGAAAGGGAATGAAAGGAGACCAAAATAAAAGTGAATTGATTAAAAAAGAGTGCTCCTCAAATAAAAGGACTGCAAACCCAATCAAATTGCCTGCTATTCCCTGTGTTCTTTAGCATTTCTAAAGACATTCTGTCCATAGCTTTCAAGGACAAACTTCTTCCAGTGGTGCATTCAAGATGGTCATATTGTTTGGTTTGAAATCAAATTCATCTGATGTGGCTTTTCTCTCGTGCGCTGCTCTCACAAAATCAATTATGTTCTTCATCTTAAAGCTTCAGTGTCTCCATGTCACCTATTTTTCTGCCTTACTCTCACAGTGATCTCTTTAGGCCCTCCCTCATATAAATACTACAGCTAACAATGTAACTAAAAAGTGTGTTGACAGTAGATATTACTTCCTGTGTCAGACAAAAGAGCCATCAAAGGAGAGGTGGAGAGCTCCATTGATGTGCATACCTCCATTCGCTGTTGTTCTCAGTCTCAAAGCTTGCAGCTCAGTGAGAAGAATATTAATTCAACAGCGAGACAAGTACATTCATATACAGATCCTTTAAAGTGGAAGTCTGAATAAAACCCTGACATGTAGCTTTACTCTCCATGCACAAAGGGCAACAATGAAAGAAAAAAAGAAAGAGCTTAAATCTTTATTTTTCAATGAGATATTAAAGATCAAGGTCGTCATTATGAATATTATTCTGAATGAAAGTGATTATATCTCAACTAATAACAAAGCCGACTTTGGTGCAAGAAAAGACCAATATCAGTTCAAGTGTACACTGTATTAGAACACTTTCACAGCTTTACCTTTCTGATTGGGGAACTGAAGCTGTTATATCTATCTATGCTCTCTTCAGAGTTAACACACTCCTTGGATGAAAAGTCATTTTATCTCATAGAACACGGAAGTTACTGGTTTACTGCTCAGTCAAGTTTGTGTTTGTTATCGTGTGACTTTGGTGAATCTAATCTCACCTTTTAAAAAAAATGTCACACTAGTTTCAGTTCACTGGTCTTAGAAAGAGATGCACATTTCGGACAGATCAGTTGTGCAGCAATACATTGTTTCGTTGATTTCAGTGGGATGGGGGGGTGCACCTATTACTATTACTATTTGTGACCTTGAGCGAGGCATCAAACCCCCAACTCAGTGCCGCCCCTGACCGAATTGGGGCCCTAAGCGAAATTTTATTTGGAGCGCCCCCCAACCTGAAATAGATAAATATTAAAAAAAATAACTTCAGAAGCCATCTATTGTCTGTGCATGCTGTATGAGCCGCACATCTTACACGTGTATACCCAATAAAATTAAAATGCAATTAATGTAAACTAAAACTAATGACAATAATAATAATGATAATAATAATTAAACTGTTGTTATTATTACTATACTAACTATTTTTATAGACTATAATACAAATACCACTACTGCTGATACTATAATAGTAACAACATAAACTGATAGGCAATAGGCTGAAGTTTATATCCTATCAATGGGTTTATATCCTATCTACGGCCACCAACTGGTCATGTTACTACTCTTTTTCATCAGAGGTGAATGCAGAGGGCATGAACGAGACATTTAATAGATGTTAATCAGGGTTGCTCGATAAAAAAATCTCCAGTCTAGACAGAGACTGGAGACTGAGATTCCTCTCTAATGAGTAGCAGCTTAGGTAAACTGTGCCACAAAGTTTTATTTCAACAACATATCTGCCTGCTTTACTTCCGGCTCATGATGTCTTTTAGACGACATGACAACTCCTCACTTGCTCTGTAAGCGCGTGCCGGACCTCCTCTCTGTTTTCAGATGTTGAGTGGTGTCAATCATTGCAGCTGATTACAGCTCTCTTCTCTCCCTCCTCGAGCTGATTTGATGCTGTACGTGCCGCGTGTCTCGTGATAGCGCATATGCGCATCCAGTGAGCATATATGCAAATATATGCACGCATGCACGTGGATGGATGTGCAATAAAAAGTGTGAAACAATTTTATGACTTTTTTTTTTACTGACTCTACTTGATGCACTTGTTTACTGATGTCACTGGTTCTTAATAGGGATGCAACGATCCACTTTTTTCACTTCCGACACAGATGCGTGAGGTTTAGTATTGGCCGATACCGTTCCGATACCTATTAGAGATGCACCAATCCAGTTTTTTCCGATCCAATTCCAATACCGATACCTGGGCTAAGCGTATCGGTCGATACCCGATACTACCGATGAATGAATGAACTGTATACCCTGCCATGTGAGCGAAGGCATCGGGCTTGACATAAACATTTAGCCTTGTTAAAAAAGGTAACAAATTAACACATATATAAATGTAGCTATTTAATTATTTATTAATAAATAAGAAATAAATAACACTTCCATGTAAAGTGCACTGCAAACAGATTGCTCTGTGTTTGCTTATCACTAGCTACTGTGCGTGCTATTTTTTTTCTTATCATTATTATTATTATTATGTCAAGGTTTCAGTACTTCTCATGATTAAATTTAATATATAAACACAATACACATTCATAAAAAACAGAAGCATTGCATAAACAGAAGCTCAATTTCAATAGTAAGTGCTTATAGCAGATACACCCCTCTTACGCAGCACTGTCCATAGTTGTTTACGCTGCTCCGTTCACTTGATTTTATTCAACAATAGCCGCAAATCTTGTTGCAAAGCCAAATTTGTGCACCTTTTATGCCGGAGGACAAAGAGTGATCGGTGGAGTTACGGTGATTGTTGGGGGGTAGTGGAGGGTAGAGAGATTACCGTGATCACGGAGGGTAGCAGGATTGTGGTGGGGGGAGCGGGTTTGCCGTGATTACTGAGAGTAACGGGATTGTGGTGGGGGGAGTGGGTTTGCCGATTACGGAGGGTAGCGGGATTGCCAGGGGAGTGGGTTTGCAAAATTAGATTAATTGCACAGCCCTACTTTGCGTGATGACATAACCGGAGTTGCAAACAGAACTGAAGTGACTGAATCGGTATGCTGGATCGTCCTCATTCATCAGATATCCAAACCAGGTAATTAAGGTAATCAATATCGGAGCCAGTATCAGATCCCTGTATCGGATCGGTGCATCTCTAATATCGATACAGAAAAGCAGTGCTGAATTACCTAACAAACTGTCTCACTGTGTAGAAAAGATTAGGATCATTCTTTTGCGCAAGGCAAAAGTCAGACTTCATTTAAACATTTCTTTCCTATTATTTTAAACAAATAAACAGATATAAATAAACTGAATTACTTATTTACTACTCATCTATTTGGACAAATTGTTATATCAATCATATTATTGGGTTTTGCACTATATTGCATTTTTGCAATGTATATGTATTGTATACTGTATCACTCAGCGCACAGCATAGAATTTCACTGAATGGATCTGCCCCTATGGATCGGGCCCATTGTCACTGATACCTGATTTTCTTTAATATTGGCACTAATACCAACACCAATATCGGATCGGTGCATCCCTAGTTCTTAATATTATATAGGTTGCACTTGCACTGACGTGTGTGTAAGTTGGTCAGGTCGAAGATGCATAGCCGATCGCTACTGGACAATGTCGGCACACTGTTTTTGTGTGTGTCAGCTTATCTTTCTCCCTTTCTGTATTTCACAGTGGTTCCATACTGGTAATTTGAACGACACAGAGCTTCTTCAATTAGGCATCCAAACTTAAGCATGCTGAGCAAATGCTGCTTCCAACAACATCTGTAACTGTAACATGTCTATGCTGCTTTGGCGGGTGAATGTCCTCCATTGGGGGAATTAATCAAAAAAACTATTCTATTCTATTCTATCAACAACCCCTACCAAGTAATTCAGAATAGACGAAGGCAATTACCAAGTCCTGTCCAAGTCCAAGGTCATGTGCAAGCTGGAAGACTAAACGGTCTTTCACAACCTGAGGGAACTCAAACTTGAAGTTTGAAGTTCCACAATCAAGACAAGCCTGCAGTCGCAGACTGCATTCCAACTCAGGAGCACACCGTAAGTGCCTGTATCGTGGCGGTTCAGTACAAATATGTTTATTGTTAGACCCCTAATGGTGACAAAATCAAAGTGTCCCAAAGTGAATGTTCCTTATGAAGAGACTCACTGCAGCAAAAAGCAGCAGTAGTATTATATACATGTTATATATTTAAAGTTGCCAACTTAAATCGAAACATGTTAGGGAAAAACATATAATAAAAAAACAATAAAGAATTATATTTGGAAGCAAAGTAAAAAAGGAAGACATCAGAAAATATTCTTACAGTCAACATTCCAGCGAATGCTTCTGGTGGAGAGTTTGAGCGAGTCATTGATGCGCTCCAAAACCGTCTGCAGCTTCTGTTTCTGTGCGATCTCCGACTGGGTCACCTCTGCAACATTCAGTTTTTCACCTTCCAGCTTTTCTGAAGCACAAGACACAGACAAATATTCATTAGCTTAAATGGAACACATTAGACTTTCAGTGATGAAACACATTCAACATGGATTTAATGTCAAGACAGTTAAGACACTTTTAATGATGTTCCAATGATACAATAACAGCACAAAATGCAAAGTTTAGCCATGTGTTTTTAGTCGTGGCTCCACACATGTGGCTCCACTCCTCACCGAACAGTTTCTGCAGGACCTGTCCATCATACAGATCTTCTGCCAGATCCTTGACAATGATCCTCTCCCCTACCAGAACGTCATTTATCCAGTCAATCAACACCTACATGGGCAGAATAAAAGACTCATAATTGGAATACGTGAATGTATTATTAATGTCATCCCTGACTTCAACACAAATTTATTATTCTTGTAATTAAGCGTGAATATATATGTATACACACACACACACACACACACTTAACTAGTAGTGTAAATAATTATTTTCAGCAGTGAGTAAGGCTTTACTTTTTACTTTCCTTTTTTTAAACCCCAGCACTGCTCTGGATTGACTTATATATGGTCTCAGTTGTCTTCATGGTAGATTTGGGGGTGTCTTTACTGTTTTTTCCATGAACTGCCAGTTTCAAATCATTTCACACACTTTCAATAAAGTGCAACTTGGTCACTCAAGGACTTGCAGGTCAGTACAGTGTTGATTAGGGGATATGCTGAGGACAACTGTCCTGCTGGGACATAAATTGCTGCCCTGAATGGAGGCCTTTAGCAACCTGACAGAAGTTCTCCATTAGAATTTGCCTGTTTGAGTCCAGTGATTGCTCACAATCCTCATGCTCCTTGTTCCTGCAGCTGATGCCTGCCCCACAGCACCATCCTGCCATTTTAAGTTTGGCATGTGTGATGAGCTGTGCTTGAGTACTCCAAAACCAAAAAGGAGAAAATTGAATTATACCTTCCCAAACTAGTCATTAGCTCATCATTTACATACTTGTGTCCTTTGTTGCAAGATGAGTCAAAAAGAGCAAAAAAGACTTGGACTTGATTGAGGCTGGTAGAAGAAGTTTCACCTCTGATGCAAGAGGCTTCTTCAGTTCAGTTCACAACTGAAGAAGCCTCTGAGCCTCAAGCAAGTCCAGTTGACTCTTTTTTGCTCTTTTTTATTTACCTCAACCTGGATGACTGAGAACCTACACAGACTTGCAGGTGACTCACCAACTCAAAACACAACCACCATAGCAAACTCCAACATCAAGAGTTGTGAAAAGCTAACATTGGCAGAAGCAAAATCGTTAACAAGAGCAAAACAGTCCAACAGGTGTAAATCTCTATGAGAAAAAAAGGGAAATTTTTGTTGAGTAGCAGAATGTCTTTTAATTGGGCATTAAGATGCTGGATAATATATACACTATATTGCCAAAAGTATTCGCTCACCTGCCTTTACTCACATCAGGGCCAGCGCCAAACTGTTCCCACAAAGTTGGGAGCATGGAATTGTCCAAAATGTCTTGGTATGCTGAAGCATTCAGAGTTCCTTTCACTGGAACTACGGGGCCAAGCCCAGTTCCTGAAAAACAACTCCACACCATAATCCACCCTCCACCAAAGTTTACACTGGGCACAATGGAGTCCGATAAGTATCGTTCTCCTGGCAGCCGCCAAACCCAGACTTGTCCATCAGATTGCCAGATGGAGAAGCGTGATTTGTCACTCCAGAGAATGCATCTCCACTGCTCTAGAATCCAGTGGCAGCGTGCTTTACACCACTGCATTCGACGCTTTGCATTGCACTTGGTGATGTATGACTTGGATGCAGCTGTCGGCCATGGAAACCCATTCCATAAAGCTCTCTGTGCACTGTTCTTGAGCTAATCTGAAGGCCACATGAAGTTTGGAGGTCTGTAGCGATTAGCAGAAAGTTGGCGACCTCTTCGCACTATGCGCCTCAGCATCTGCTGGCCCTGCTCTGTCGGTTTACGTGGCCTACCACTTCGTGGCTGAGTTGCTGTCGTTTCCAAACACTTCCACGTTCGTATAATACAGCTGACAGTTGACTGTGGAATATTTAGAAGCGAGGAAATTTCATGACTGGATTTGTTGTACAGCTGACATCCTATCACAGTTCCACGCTGGAATTCATTGAGCTCCTGAGAGTGACCCATTCTTTCACAAATGTTTGTAAAAGCAGTCTGCATGACTAGGTGCTTGATTTTATACACCTGTGGCCTTGGATGTGATTGAAACACCTGATTCTATTTGGATGGGTAAGCGAATACTTTTGGCAATATAGTGTATGTCAATATAGCCACTTTAGCCTGGTCTTTTTCAATAAAACTATGTTGAAATTAAATTATGCTTCTTTTTTTCCAGTGACTACATGAGCTACTCACTGTCTCTATGTTAGCAGTGAACCAACAACAGAAAGAAATTAACAATGTATACTTCAGTATTTCTTACCTGATCACAAAGTAATACTGTCATTGCAGTATTCAAAAATGTATCATGTTTTCTTAATAGTGTGCAGCCCTACAGTGTATTCAAGACAAATGGTGGATTAAATCATTTAAACTTCACCTTCATGAGCTCCTGCAGTTTGCGGTCATTCTTGGAGTTGGGGTCCACCATTGTGCGCACTTCATTCTCCTCTAATAGACAAGCAGCAGCAGGATAAAATGTTAGAGCTAAGGAGGAATATTTCCACACAAAACAAGTCACAGAATGATATAATCAGACTACGCAATATCAATCGCAGAAAAAAGCAATTCTTGCGCCCATCTGCTATCAAATCGCAGCATGGCTTTTCCCCATACTCCTCCATCTCACAGTGTCTTAATGTGGTATTTTGGATGGATTATTGATAGTTTTTATCAATGTTCAACTGATTAAAAAAGTCATCAAAGTTTAGCACCAAATCTTTTTAGCAAATGGTACCAACCCAAAAAGTACTGCTACAACTTATGAGACATAATGACATTATGAGCATGACCATGATCACAACCTTTTATGATAATGTTATAAGCTGTTAGGCACTTTCAAAATGTATTTCAAATCATGTTTATCTCTGTACACCACTTCTATGTGACAGCTACTGTTGACTTTTATCTCCACCTGAAGATCCTCCACCCCTACCCCTCTAAAAAAAAAAAAAGAGAGAATTTTAATTGTGTTTTGATTAGTTGAATGTTTGTGTGGCCTCAAATTTCGAAATTTGTCGTCTGTAGTCTGTTCAAAATGTTCACTGAAAATAAAAAAGGGTCCTCTAAACCAAATCCAAAGATATACTCACAATGATAAATCTGAATATAAGCAACAGGGACTGGGAGTGTAGCTGTTTACCTAGCATGGTGTCCTCAGGGTCCAGCTCATAGTGGGAAGGGCTGAGAGGAAGGTTGATGGCATTGATCCCCTCTTCCTGAAGCTCAGACACTACGCGAAAGAAGCACAAATATTATTGTTACCATCAGATTAATTTAGATCAGTCGAAAAATGGAGACACTGGGAACTTCATGTGTTTCTTAATATATTTTTTTTTTTAAACACACACGCGTGCGCACACACACATACCTCCAATGTTACACTAAGTCTGGAAGTTTTTTTCCAGATCAATGCTATTGATTGTTTGGCATGTAAAAGACATACATCAATTATTGTCCTGTCATTTTTGGTACATTTGGGATTTTTACAGTATAACCCTAAAATGAAAAACTTGGGGTCCATCGTAAATTCTTTTGAAGTAATGTTCTGTATTGCTACCTCCCAAAAAGATCTTATTTTGCTACATGGCCACATACAATGAATTAGTTTTCCTTTCAGTTCAGTGCATTTGGTACATACATCTGGGATATTATAGTTATATTTATTTAATTTGACTGTGGTAATATATATTCTCAAAAGCCATTTGTATTGTACCAATCTTAGTCGAGTGTATTGATTGTGAGCTTTACTACAAATTGATTCCCAGTCCTCAGTCGATATATGTTTCTTTTATCCAAGCGTTTCATTTGTAAACAGAATTGTCAGGCAAACTAAGCATTAATAAATTATATATCTCTGATATTACACTTTTACATAGACTACTCTTTGCTAACATTTTTTCTAAGTTAGATTTTGGTGGTTTAGTTACGTCACCGTTTTGACACTTTCTGATATAGCTTCTGAGTTGGAGATACTTGAAAAAAAATCTTATCTGTACCATATCTGTGTCTAATCTCTTCAAATGACATCATACTGTCTCTGTATTAGGCAAATACATATCCTGATTTGTTTCTAATCCTTTTGAAGCCCACATTCTAAATACAGTGTCTGCTCTTCCTGGGCTGATGCACGGATTTCCCCATATAGGACTGAACTGTGATAACATATTAGGTTCTTTAAAATTTTTTTTTTATTTCCAAGTACACCTTGAGCATATTCCTAACAATTGGATTAGCAGTCTATTTAATTAAATTTGGCAGTGTATTTGAGTATAGATACAAAGGTAGAGGCAGCTGCAAACCTTCCTCTTCCATTTCCTTCCAATGTGGGACTTCACCTGTTGCAAAATAAAACTTCATCATTCTAATTTGTGCTGCCCAGTAATATCAAATGACATTCGGACATTTCAAACCTCCTTTGTTATAGAGAACCCAGAGAGAACCAAGAACATGCAAACTCCACAAAGAAAGGCCCCAGGCTGGGAATCGAACCAGGTACTTCTTGCTCTGAGGCGACAGTGCTAACCACAGGGTTTAAAACCCTTTAATACATCAAGACTTTTCACTGTTTATTGAATCTGAGTTTGCCTTGGAGAAAGTTTTCTTCAGGATTCAAGGTAACAGGATGAGATAACTCAATACCAGGTATGGTAATGACCAGTGTGTGCGCCATCCAACCGAAGAAAAAAACAATTCTTGCTTCCAAATGTTACAAGTTTTTGCTATCAAATCACAGCATGCCCATCAGTTTCCCATAGCCCTAAATTGTGTCTTCAAATTAAATTATTGAACAAATTTCAAAAAATTCCAAGGATACACAATATACAATGACAATAAAAGAGCTGAGCAACTAATCGTCCAAATGAGAAGTTGAAACAAGTCTTGGTCAGATCCCACTTAAAAAAGGCAATCAAATCAGCTAACTAGTAGCAAATCAGCCGAGACAAAGACAAAACACCCCCCCGACTAATCAGACTCTCCGTCGACAGCATCCTGACGTCAGACAAACACAGACTGGTGTTGCTTCCTGCTTCCCAGCAGGCTTTACAGAAGCTCAGCATGCCATTCTTCGCAGTGTGTCAGATACCTGAGGAGGCTTGATCATGTATTTGTCAGACTGTGTGTGTGTGTGTGTTTGTCAGACTGGGTGTGTGTGTGTTTGTCAGACTGGGTGTGTGTGTGTTTGTCAGACTGGGTGTGTGTGTGTATGTGCTGAAATCATGGAGTGAACATCCTGTGCATTTCTCTGTGTTCACCAGTACAACATCCTTTTAATCAACACCATGCACAAGTGCTTGCATGTGCAGCATGGCAGCATAAACACACTCCTATGTATCACATCACACAGGGATGCACAAGAATATTCCTACAGAGTGACAAATGTTTTGCTTGATCTTGCATGAAAAGTGAAAATATGAGCAATATTTAAGATTATATACAGATTCAAAGCAAGATTATTAAAAGAAATAACACATTTCTATAAGGAACAAGAATTGCTGCCCAGCAAATGAGACAAATTGCAGATTTCGTTGTCTGTCCAAAATGTCATCACTTCATTATTTGACCCTATTATATATTTGTGCCACAATTAGCATATTCCTTGTTGAGTTACAGCCAAAGATGTGTTTTATGGGGTCACTGTGACCTTGACCTATGACCACAAGAACAACAAAAAAAACAAACTGCTGCCCAATTCAACTCTTTACTTGGTCTGGAATGACCAATAGCTTATGTGGCTAATGTTAGCCTGAGTTAGCAAACTTTACAGTGCATCTGGAAAGTATTCACTGCACTTCACTTTTTCCATATTTTGTTATGTTAAAGGCTTATTCCAAAATGGAATAAATTATTTTTTTCCCTCAAAACTCCACACACAACACCCTATTATGACAACATGATTTTTTTTAGGGGGAAATGTTCTATCCATCCATTTTCTACTGCTTATCCTCACATAGGGCCGCGGGAGGGCTGGAGCCTATCCCAGCTGTCATGATACACCCTGGACAAGTTGCCATTTCATCGCAAGGCGCAGACAACCACTCACACTCACACCTACAGACAATTTAGATTAGCCAGTTAACCTAATCTCATGTAACCTTCTTGCTGTGATGCAAAAGTGCTAACTACTGTACCGCCTGAAATGTTAATATTTGTATTAAAAATAATACAAAAAAACACTAAGAAATCACATGTACATGAGTATTCACAGTTTTTCCTGAGGCTCAAAAATGAGCTCAGGTACATCCTGTTTCCACTGATCATCCTTGCGATGCTCCTATAGCTTAATGGGACATTATTTGGAAAGGCACACACCTGTCTATATATGGTCTCACAATTGACAGTGGATGCCAGAGCACAAACCAAGCATGAGGTCAAAGGAAAGGTCTGTAGACCTTTGAGACAGGTTTGTCTCGAGGCAAAAATCTGGGGAAGGGTGCAGAAAAAAAATATGCTACTTTGAAGGTCACAATAAGCCCAATGGCCACCATCATCTGTAAATGGAGGAAGTTTGGAACCATCAGGATCTTCCTAGAGCTGGGCAGCCGTCTAACCTGAGCGATGAGGGGAGAAGAGTCCTAGTAGTCAGGGACGTGACCAAGAACCTGATTCTCACTGTCAGAGCTACAGTGTTCCTCTGTGGAGAGAGGAGAACCTTCCAGAAGGACAACCATCACTGCAGCAACACACCTATCAGGCCTGTATGGTAAAGTGTCCAGACCGAAACCACCTCTTATCAAAAAGCACATGGCAGATCAGGGTGGGTTTAATCACCGTGGTAATAAAAAATCCAGACTGTCACAGCCCTAGCGACAACATTGTTGAATGCTGCAATAAGGATATTACTTGCAGTTTATGAGGACACTGGAAATTTCAATTCAAACAACATGGTTTTATTGAAAAACACCTGGCAGCTGCTATATTGACAATTATCTAACATATAGATGCCCACTTTCTCATAAGGATTTACAGTAACACAACTTTGAAGAATGGATGTCATTTGGACTATTTTATATTAACAGTTTTGCTTTTTATCTCTCCATTAAGAAATGTGTGGTTGTGTTGTAGGCTGCCATGGATATTCACTGCGTTTCCTGTCAGTTGCCACAAGTGTGCGGCATGACTTGCAGAGGACCTGTGCTTGCAGCACATCATCTCTATCCAAAATTGTGCTTTATTGTTATTATTATTATTATTATTATTACTTAGTCTGTAATGACTTGGACTGAGAACTGGAGGGTCGCCGGTTCAAGTCCAGGTCAGACCAAGTCTGGAAAGTGGACTGGTGGCTGGAGAGGTGCCACTTCATCTTCCTGGGCACTCCCGAGGTGCCCTTGAGCAAGGCACTGGACCCTCAACAGCTCGGGGCGCCACAAGGGGACAGTCCCCTCACTCTGACATCTCTCCTCCAATGCATGTGCATGTGTTTGTTTCATAACTTGTGTGCAGGGAATAAAACTAGTACCCGCTATGGATGTCACGGTTACCGGTGTAGCGGTAAACCCCGATAAAAATGTTGACTATAACAATTACCGTTTTAATTTCAAAATAAAACATTATCTCGGTGGATTACCGAGCCTTTACAGCGTCTCATAAGAGTCTGCTGAAGTTGCCGTGCAGGCACACTTTGTAGCTACAAGCTAATGTTTACACTTTCTGAAGCTGGACTCATGGCCGAAGGAGGAGACGACAGCGCTCAGGACATCTTTCAGTCTTCAATGAGGACCAAGTCTGAAGTATGGGTGTATTTTGGCTATTTTAAGAATGCCGGAAAAGTGCAGGAAAAAGTGTCTGAAGCAATACTTCAAACCTCATGTTTCATCTGCGTGACCCACAACTCTACAGCCAATGCAAGGTAAGTTAACGTTTAATGTTTGAGCTGAAATGCATGATGTGGGGATTTCGGGTTGAGAGAGAATGCAATGATTTGTGTGTCAGTAATGTTAACATAAGCCCCATAGTGCAGCCGCAGTGTCCACCGCCAGCATATTAAAATGCATGTAGCTGCTTACTAGCAGCTAATATTCTAAGCTAAGCAGCTAAACTTCACGATGAGATGGTGAAATGGTGAAATGAAGACACGGCATTATTGAGCACTAGTTGGCACAACAATGCCATACACTTTATTTGTTTAAACCATTTTAGTTGAGAGTCACTGCGTGTGTATTACCATATAATTAAGTGGACATTGGAATCAACCACATACTAGCTATCAACTGGATCAGCTAAATATGGACACTTTATTAACCTGAGCTAGATGGTATTGTTTAGCAGCAAATACAAGTATAAGCAAACTCCTCTGTATATTGATATGAATGGTAGCCTAATGATAATAGATGGTCTGTTTTTATATAGTGCTTTACTATACTATGCTACTACAATAATAATTCATAACAATAATGACATGGGTATTCTTTTATATTTTCTTTACAGAGCCTCATCTTGCCAGGCTGGTAAAAAAGCTTTTGTGTGTCCCAGCAGCCAGTGTTCCATCAGAGAGAATATTCAGTGCCCCCAGGTACTGTTTCCCCTCTTAGATCACATCTTAAACCAGACAAGGTAAATATGTTGACATTTTTGCATTTCAATCTCAAGTAAATGGTGATGTATACAGACATGATGCTGGATCAGCAGCATCTCATTTGTTGATGATGGAGAGACATATACAGTCAGTTCTGTCACGTGATTGATTGATTTGTTTACATTGTGTATAGTTTTAGATTTTAATTTTGCTGATTTTGATGATGAAGAAAACAGGTATAAGACAAGTGGTGTTTCTTTGATTTCTTTGTTTACATATTGTTTGGTATGTCTTGAATGTTTGGATTTGTATAATTCACTAACTGCACTACTGTAAATGTTCTTGAATGCCCTTGTTCCTTTCCTTTGATGTGAAAAGTTGCACTTTTGATATGGCTTTGTCTGTATTTTTAAATAAAATAAATACTGTTACACTTTTTGAAACTATTTCAGTTTGTGTAGGACTATCGATGCTTTCTGAACATATTCAACACACTTTTAATAAAATACCGCGATAATACCGAAAACCGTGATAATTTTGGTCACAATAACCGTGACCTTAAATTTTCATACCGTGACACCCCTAGTACCTGCCAAGCACCAATGGTGGGTAGAATTTGGGTTTGGCGTGTAAAACAAAATAAAGGGGAAGTTCTGTTTTTTTATAAACTGGACCTTATTTCTGGGATAAAATACTGCCATTTACTCACCCGTATCACTTTGGAGTCATTTGGAATATTTCTGACGATATTTGGATTTGATAACATCCATTTAACAGGAGTGAATGGGGCACAGAAATACTCCAAATGACTCCAAAGTGATATGGTGAATGAATGGCAGCGTTTCACCCCAGAAATAAGGTCCAATTTGTAAAAAAACAGAACTTCCCCTTTAAGCACCCGCCAATAGCCGATGCTATTTGGGACCGGATTTTTTTTTTCCCACGTTCGCTCCAGAGCTTGTGCTTGGAGCGCTTCAACCAGACTATTTTGTCTCTCGCCGCTCACTGTCTATCTACCTATCTATCGACTGTGATGTTGCTAGGTACGCGTCCTGCGTCCCTGACACATTAAAATCTGAAAAGACGCAGTAAATGTAGTAAAATAGTGCAGCAGTAAAATAGCTTTTTTTTTCCCTCATGAAAAACGATGCATTGTGCCGAAAAGCTCCGGTCCTATTGGGTATTTTTCGATTGGGTATTTTATTGGGTCAATTCCAATACCCAAGTGTCTGTGAGCCATGCTCTCAACTGTCAATATGGGTAATTTAAATCAGAACCCCCATGAAGTCGGATCTCCAACTCAGAAAGTTTCTTAATCTCATCAACAAACAGAATTCATGCTATCTGTTGCTGACATAAATAGCAGCTATATGTTTTGTTGTACGTCTGTAAGGCCGGAAGAGCTGGAAGCACTAAACTTTGAGGTTACGATGGTCAGAGGTCCAAGTTCCAACTTCCAGTGAACACACCATAAGGCAAACGCTCACTCCCCTGGGCCCTAAACAGGAACTGGCAGCAGCCTCTGCCTGTTGATCATCATCAGATCATTATCTAGTGTGTCTACCTTGATAAAGCCCAAATTACATAAAAATAACTTATTGAGTTAATAATAATAATAATAATAATAATAATAATATTGATAATGATAAATGAATATTGATGACCACGATTAAAGCCCAAATCACACAAAATTAACTTATTGTGGTATCTAAAAAGCCAGACTGCCCAACACGGTAACGGACCCCAGCCTGCCCCCGACCATCAAGTACGGATCGAACCTCTTCATAGGACCCGCGTCGCCACATGGAATGTCCACACACTCCTTCCCCCCTGGATCTGCCACCCTGCCGTCCCGAGAGCTCTGCCGCTGCCACCCTGGCAGGGCTCTGTGAAGCTCAATGGCAAGGCAATGGTGAAACAACAGCAGGTGACCACTGCTAAATCTGGAGTGGCCCCCGAGAGATGGACAGGCCTTTATGGCGTTGCACTTGCCATTCCAAAGGTCCTCCGTAAGTCCTTGCTCTACGGCTCAGAAACATGGCCCTTAAATAAGACTCTGGCCACAAGAGTAGATGGCTTTGACAGCAGAGCTCTCAGAACCATTGAGAACATCAGGTGGCCCCAGCGGGTCTCCAGTGAAGTGCTTAGAGCCTGCACGCGCCAGCCCAGAGCATCTTGCCTGGTCACGCAGTGTCGCACCCACTGGCTCCTCCTGACCATCCAACGAGAGCCATTCTCCAGTTCGACCCAAGGGCTGCAGGCTGGAGACGACCACGAGGCAAGCCCCGCACTCGATGGCTCGACGTCATTGCGAGTGACCTCCAACAACACAGAGTTGCTGTCGAGGATGTAGAACAGCTGGCCCAAGACCGCCAGCGCTGGAAACAACTGGTTCATCTGATTGGCTCAACTCACAGGGACGGGACGCACCCCCCTTCGCAAGAGCACTAAGAAGAAGTGTTTTTTTTTTTGTATCTAAAAAAGTCTATCTGTTCATCTATCCATCTATATATATATATATCATATTATCAATCTATCTATAATTATCTAATTTCATTCAAGTCTTGTGACTGTTGTGTAATGTGACAAGAAAACAAACAAAATATACACTAACAGAGTGAAAAAAAATTATTTCCCTCACTGAGAGACCAACAAAAGCAATTCTTCTTATTCTTCTTCTAATGCATAGGGGAGGGGCATCTCGGTCCTAGTTCTCCATCTGATTGGCCAATTATACAGACATGCAATGCGTCAAAGCCTGGCAACTGCCTTCAAACTGCCTCTTGCAATATGCATATCATACACATAATGGTGTTGAATTTTAGATAAACCCTGCAGTCCTATCGCAGGGGAAAAAGTAGATGAAATGCCAGCTGGTACTACTAACTCAATCCCCAATAGACAGAACTTAGGACAAGTTAAGTTCAGTTTGTATTACACAATGTTTTTTTTTTGGCAAGGTCCTAAAAGCCAGCCAAGCCAGCACTAGAGGGTGGGGTTAAAATACCGAAGACCACTGATTGGTCAGAGAGAAATGCCACTGGCGGGACATCCTGCAATTTTTAGAGAGCCGAGCTGCTGTCAACAGATTTAAAATTCACTCAACTCATAAAATATGTCAGTTCTAAAACTACAACGTACACTATGCTGGACAGTTGGCAAAAAATCTGTTTATTTGCCATGGAAAAGAATTTGACCCATTGAAATTGATGTCAAGGCAGGACCTCTTATCAAAAGGTAGTCGAGTCAATCAAAGCCACACTAGCTGTACAAGGCTTTAGAAAAACCTCAGTCTACGGATAACAAATTTTTTATTTAAATGGTGCAAGTGCCACATAATAATTTGTATATGTTATCAAAACTCACAACAATTTGTTGTGTAAAATTACAACTAACTTTACTGACAACAGTGTACCGCATAGTTTGTTTGACACGCTGCCGTTCAGACTTGAAGTGGCATTTGTGTAAGTTTTCCCAGTTGGAAACAATTTTTTTTGCGATTATTCCAAAACCACATGAATGCAGCACAGATGTATCGAAAACATAAGTAGAAACAATGAATAGATGCTTCAGTAAAATGTGTGCCTGTGGCTGGCATAGACTGGCTGGCAATTTACACACTCATATAGGAGGCATAGTGTCATATACCACCATACCAGTTAGCACACTGCAATTATCACTTGCACTATTTAAGGATGAGCAAGTATAAAGAAATCACGGTTGGGTGTTAGCAAGGTGTATGGTGGGTAGTACTGCATGCAATATGATGGTGAAATGACTGAGGCTACTAACATTACTACTACCACTATTGACTTAACCAACGGTATTTCCATACTAATAGGGTGCTCATGAAAGGCTAAAAAAAAAGAAATTACATCTGCTTATATATTTTATTGTGCTATGTTCAGTGCGGATCTGATTTGTTATTAGCATTAGAAACACGGTGAATAAGAATCACAGGTGTCCTCACTATACCACTCCTCCCCCTCTGGGCTGGTGTCATAAAATGTGAGTACATGCATCCATGTGCTTGCTTAAATAAGGTTAACAATAAAAAAAGACATGAAATATGCCTCCTGTATGATACCAACGCGTGACAAAGAAATGCATGTTGTGTCCTACCTGGAGGGCAGAACGCTCCACAGCCCATCTTTGTCTGTCTGTCTGTGTCCCCCAGTTTCATGCATCCTCTCCTGGCGAGCAGGACCAGCTCTCTCCCATGCAGCTCATCCTCCACAGGAATGAGTCTTTAACGTGCCTATTTACCACATCCGATTTATGTGCCATATATTCTGTTTCTGCACAATATCCACATTGCACAGTTGGCAACCATCTCTATGCAATGCACAGCCCTCAACGATACTCTCAAACCTTCTGACCTTCTCTCTTTTTATCATATAGCTCTATCTCTTTCCCTTTATCCCTTTTTCTTTTTTCATCTTGCCTTCACTCCCATTACAGCCCCTCTCCCCCCCTGCACGCACAGCGGCTGCCATAAACGTCACAGGGACCTCAATTTAATCAATGATCTCACAAGAACAACCTGCAGCCAACATTTTCCATCAAATCATGGCAGATGTCCTACACACACCGCTCACAGTGTATAATGTGTGTGTAGCGAACACGGGCCAGGGTCAATGTAATTCGATAGTATGCATGTCCTGTACTAGACAAAGGCAGCATAAAATGGGGCTCAGCTGTGTGACAGTGACGTGAATGACACAAAGTAATCATCCAACTGAAAGAGACCTTTCTTGTTCTGTGATAAAAACCTGGCCTTTAACAATAAACGCCAGTGTGCTGTATTTCCAACTCAAACCCCCATGTGTCTATAAAGTGCACTGGCCATTTAAAGTATTGTAATTTATAGCATCTTCTTGGTAAAGTCCAACATGGCATGGCTCGTAACAAATAAGAGGAAAGTGAGGTCAAACTGAAGTGTCCATGAGCAAACACAGTGAGTCCCTGTGAGTTCCGACAGAGTTACTGTTCTGGTTCTGACCCTGACCTCTGACCTCTATTGTGGAACTCAACCATACCACATTTTCTAGTAAGTAACAACAACATCACTGCTCCAGTTCCCACAGTGTAAATGAAAGTGTGGAGAGTGTTGGAGGAGCCTTCGCAGCCAGTGACGGGCCTGTGTTTACTCTTGCCTCATTCCTCACTTATTACTGTAGTAGCGCATTCAATACCTTACATGGATACAGACACAGCCCCCGGCCATGAAAACACACACCAACAACTCACGCTGCAGTTTATGTAATTTCTTTGCGATAGATACACGTTCAAAACTAACACTCTCTGAAAAATATACGTAGTAGTAAATTTGTGGGTGATTATTCCTAGAGAGGGCAGCTACCGCTCTCGGTTATGGTGTAAAATATAGCGAGAACTCAATCATTCATCTTCACTTCTTCAAACAATATAGCACAACGAGTCGACAGCGACTCTGGAATGTTCTGGATCGTTATTTTGCCAGCTGTTTACCTTCTTTTGCCTTTTTCCTTCGTGCCAAAGTTCCACCAAGTTTTCCCAGGAAAGAGTCATCTTTCTTCCTGGAGGACGGTGATTTGGGCGTCGGAGATTTCGGAGAGGACGGGGACTTCTGAGGCGAAGAAGCCATCGTCGTAGCAATGATTTAATCCGAGATAGTTTACACAAACGGTGCGAGTTGTCGTGGAAATTGAAGTTGGTTGGAAAGTCAAGTTAGAAAAAAAAAAAAAAACACCACTCCCTAAAGCGGAAACGGAATTCCAGACATTTTCTCCCGAAGTTGGCTAAAGTGAGTGGCCCCTCCTCTCTGTGGAGGAAGGCTGGCAGAGCGAGTAGGAGGCTGCTGCTGGCCGAGGGTCCCCTACAGTGGAATTAAAGATTTAAAGCTATAGTCTGTCATTCTAGTCAGAAACATATTTGTTATACTGGGTTAAATGGTCCTTCTCCCTGGGAGCAGTCAATACAGGGCTATTCAATTACGAATTCAGTTCTGTTTTGTGTGACAACAGAGGGGAGTGGAGGTCGGAAAATTTGAGCTTTGCGCACTCCGTGTCCGTTCCACTGAGTATGTTTGGGCCTTTAGCCCAGTGCTAACTTAACATGCTAGCTTATCTGTGCTTGTGAACTGGTTGTCAATGCCGTTTGTATTGAAGAGTGTTGAAGTGTATTGAAGATATGACATTTTGACCATATTGCACAGCCATAGTCGTCAGTGTCTCCATTATAAAGGTGACAATAAGATGTTTTACAACTGTGGTGATGTAGCATATGGGCTCTCCTCTCCCTGCTGAATCCTACTGTTCAAATTTGAGAGTGTGTAGCTTTGGACGAGGCACTGATGGGAGGGGGAGGAGAGTGTGGAGCTTAGAGGAGGCTGAGAGAAGGTGCCACTTCACACACCATCTTGCAAGCTCTCTTGCTAGCTCTCTGAAATCATAGACTATAGCTTTAACTTTAGGTCCACCACCAGAGGTTGTGATTCACAAGACGTTTGCAGAGCTAAATGTGAGCCTTCTAATGATAAACATTTGACACTATAATGAAATGAAATATGCATACACAGCAGTGGTGTGCATAGACTTTTTGAAGGGCATGGGTGAGAAGAAAAAAGGGCACCTACAGCATGTTCTCACCCCTCTTAAGAGGTCACTTAAAGTGGCCATTTTGAATTATGGATATTCTGATGAAAAACTCGTCCAAGGGATTTCATCCGATCGACTTGAAATTTGGTACAGATCATCTTCAGGTCTAGCTAAGCAAAAGTTGTTCTCTGTGCGTGATTAGGTCAAAGGGCTTGACCGCTAGGGCTCAACAAACTTTGGCGAATTTGCAGTCTAAATTTGAACGACTCTCACGTTCACATACTCGATCCCAGCAGCTTCAAATTTTCTGAGCAAGACGGGGGCGCGGCCCTGAACGTGCTCATATATTAATGTCATGCCTTATTCATGGCGCCCCCCGGTGGTAACAGGAAGTGACCAGGTCTTTGGCTTTTTGATGGGTTGAATAAACTTGTATCATCATGAAAGTTGACACACAGGTCAAGGGTGGTGACTTCTAACATCTGATGTGGTCCACACCAATGGGTGGGGCAAAATGGCCCCATAGCGCCCCCTTGACATTTAAAAAAAAAAAACCCTCCCAATAGGGGTTTTTCTGGGGTTGGACCATGAAAATCAGAACACGTGTACCTTGACCAGACGCACAAAAAAGTCTCTTGCACCGACTGTCTATTCCAAACAGGAAGTCGGCCATTTTATTTCGACTCCTCATTTTGGCACGATTTCCACATAGACCATTGAATGGCCATAACTCCTTTGTGTATTGTCCGAATCGCTTGACGCTAATTGCCCTCTGCTCGCACCGCCATCCCCATCTGATGCCCGACTGCGACATACCGCGAGGGCCCTACATAACCGCTCGCGGTTTTCTAGTTGTTATTGTGGCTGGCATTTCTTGCAAGATCCAAGACTTCACTGCAAAGGTTTCTGTCTCAAGGCCCACTAACTGGATGGACTCCCTGCAGTCTTCTGGCCATTTTAGCTCAGGCACATCTTTTTTGCTGCTGGCCAGAGATCTTCTGTCAGATTGATTCAACAGGGAAACTTCAATCCAGATTGCACAGTATGACAAAATGTGATACAAGAATACGCAGGGTAATTAAACTGGCTTACATCTCAAGCCAAGTCAAAAGGTCGGACAACAAAACAGGCTGATTATGACAGTTTTTAAATATTTAAACAATGCAGCACAAATTAAACAATTAACACATTTCCTCATCCCTTTCACTCTTCAATTTGACTGACATGTAAATGACTGACATGCTGTGTAAGAATGGATCTAACTTGTTTCAGTGAGCTGTCTCTGCTGTCAGATGGGTTTGTTGCAGAGATAATTAGATCATATACGAACCCAGAACTCACACTGTGACATTGTGAGAATCCAGCTGAAGTGACAGGTTGGTTTCTATTCTATTTTATTATTATTATCTATTTCTATTTTGTTTTATTATATCAGTACTATATTTTATTGTTATAATATAATTGTTATTGTTATGTATATGTTGTATCTCATAGATACATAAATTATATTATCTCTCCATATTATTTCACATATAAAGTATATATATATATATTATGTATACATATCTTCTGTGCAATAACAGTCAACAACAATGTGCAATAATCCCATTTCATATCTATGTTCAATATTTAGTTCTGAGAATGTGCAATAACTTTTTTACTTCCATGGAGCAAAACTGTTTTACCCTTACTACTGTGAAAACTGTGCCTTACTGCTGTAAATAGTGTCTTATCTCTTAAATAACTTTATTTATGTTTTCTATTTTTTTCTGTTTTTAAGATGACTGTCTTCCTTTTGATATATGTGACTGAGCACCATGCAGAGCAGCGCTCCTAATCTCATTGTATGCACCGTCATATAGAGACAATAAAGGCTTTTTTTGATTGATTTGATTGATTGAACACCAACACAAATCCATCATGTAGTCACATTACAGTTTTTCTCAGTCACTTTGGTGCATTTCTCACATCAATTTTTACATTTGCACAAGTTAGTTCAGTCTTCACAACATTTAGTCATTTGTGATCGTCATAGCAGCAGTTTATCATTCCTTCCAACAAACTGCAAATGCTTTTAGACATGCATAAATTACATTCATACAACTCTCTGGTGTTTTATAATGTTATCCTTTGTTGATGTCAAGTCAGTCTTGAGTCATTACATGCAAAAATGTTGCTCTAGTTGTCAAAGTCTGTCAAGCGAATATTATACTTACTAATAACATGTTTTTTGTATTTTTTTTTCCTTAAAATGTCTCCTAAATTAAACAGTTTCTCTCAGACGAACCTAAGCTTTCACTGATGAGAAGGGCTGAGGAATGTGAGAAAGTGTGAAATAACATCATAACCCAAAGTGACACCTGTACAATGTTTAGTCCAACCCTCAACATTACTAATGATTTCATGACAGTTATGCAGTTATTTTTATATTCACTGCTGGTATTTGTGGATCTCACATCAAAAACCTATAAATGCATATTATGTAAAATGATTCATTTATACCTGATCATGAAAAAACTTCCTAAATTATAAAGCTGTTTGTTCATTTAAAAGATAGAGGATTTAATCAATTTGGTCATGTGAGCACAATCATTATATTTTTAAAGGTGAATTCATTTATTGTCAACATTTAATGAAGACAGTCAGTGAAAACAACAAAACAGTGTTTGAAAGAGCCAGGAGAAGAAGCCCTTCTTGTTTCTGGTCGTCTCTTCTTCTGACACCATAACAATGACCACTGGTTCTACAGGAGGGGTCAGAGGTGACCAAGCTGGAGCCTCAGCAGAGTCTCCTTCTTCTCTGCGTTTGGGGTCCTCCTTCAGGGTTGTTATTTCATGGGTGTCCTTCCAGTCCTGGACATCAGTAACGCTAGGATGTTCAGGAGGGGTTGACGCGGTCACATTCAAAGTAGAGTGCGGTTCTCTGATGGGCTTCAGGTCTTCGTCCTCCCCGGCCTCAACATCAGCAATGGAGGACGGTTCAACAGGGGGTGTTGGAGACGCTGGAACAACATCAGAGCCTGGTTCTTTGTTCATTTCTGGGCCAATCAGGTGGAGTTTGTTGTCTTCATCCTCCCTGGTCTCAACATCGTTAATGGATGGAGGTTCAGCAGAGGATGACGGAGAAACTGGAACAGTGCAAGATCCTGGTTCTCCATTTGGTTCAGTGTCAATCAGGTGGAGTTTGTCTTCTTCATCCTCCCTGGCCTCAACATTGTTAATGGATGGAGGTTCAGGAGAGGATGACGGAGAAACTGGAACGATGCAAGATCCTGGTTCTCCATTTGGTTCAGTGTCAATCAGGTAGAGTTTGTCTTCTTCATCCTCCCTGGCCTCAACATCGTTAATGGATGGAGGCTCAGCAGGGGGAGAAGCTGGAGGAACTGGGCTGTGGAGTTGAAAGTTGCCACAAATCTGTTCAACTGCAACACGAACAATCTCCATCAGCAGTTCCGGAGCAAAGCTCTTCAGCTGGTCCACCAGGACGTCTTTAGGGTACGTCTCTCTGACCTTTGTCAGGATCGACAGGACCATGTCGTCCCTGGTGGAGCGGGAGAAGGTGGCCTGACACTCTGCTGCAAGAGCATCGGAGACTCTGTCCAAGACAGCCTGTGTGACGCCCACCGACATGTGGCTGAGCTTCTGGGAAGCCATGTTTAAGAGGGAGCGAGGAGGGAGAGTCCAGAAGCCCTGCAGGACTCTGGGCACAACCTCCAACACCACCTCTCTTGGACTGAGCTGTGTTGAGATGGGAGTCTCCTTCCGCTCCTGGCTTAGCTTCCTGGCGTAATCTTTCGCCAGTTTGAGAACTTTAGGATGTCTGTAGGTTAGAGGCATTAAAAATAGATTTTAAAAGCCTTCAGATGATCACAGGGATATTAAAATCACAGCAGTTTAACTGTTAATAAATATGTGTCTATTAACTTACTGAAAACTAGGAGGTAAGGCCTCTGGGGAGTTGAGGAGCATCTTGGCTTCACACTCAATGTCCCTCTTTTTATTGCTGACATTTACTGCCATCACCTGGAAGAAGGAATTATACATGAAGTCAGAAATCAGCACAATTTATCATAAACTGCTGTTCAACTTCTCAGGATTATAGTCTTACCAGCATCAGCAGAGGCTTGGCGTCCTCCTCATCAAAATCCTCCAGCTCAAACTCCCAAAGGCTGCAAACATGAACGAAGCAGAAGATTAATTTTTATTCTTACTCTCTATGCCATCAAAGTAATATTAGTGTGACGTGAGCAGAGTTCAAGGTGTAGAGGTGGACTCACTGTTCTCTCAGAGTGCTTTGGCTCTCCTGGAAGATGAAGTTTATCATGTCTTCAGCAGTCACCTGAGATGGTATCTGGTTTTTCTGCTGAAGCCTCAGGAGCTCCCTCACCAGTGCAATCTTAAAAAACAGTCAAGAGATAAGGCATTTTAAGCATGATAAGACTTAACTTACTTTATCATATTTTACCTTGCATGGTGTATTAGTGTGGGCTTGAAGGGAAAGTAGGTCTTACCTGAGTCTTGTAGCTGCTCTCATGCCAGCAGATCTGCAGAGCCCGCTCATAGATGGGTGTGTCAAACAACACCTTAAAAGCAAAAGAGATATGTCACTTTTAGGTTGAGTCATTAATTTTAAAATCACACCACTGGAAATGTTTAAAATCCAGCTCCAGTAAAGACAAAAACAAAATGCTCACGTACCCTGATGGGTCTGTAGAGTCCTTTGCTTCCTTCAGTGAACTCCATTGATATTTTGTTGCTGTATTCAGCAGGGGGAGAAGCTGGAGGAACTGGGCTGTGGAGTTGAAAGTTGCCACTAATCTGTTCAACTGCAGCACGAACAATCTCCATCAGCAGTTCGGGCGCAAAGCTCTTCAGCTGGTCCACCAGGATGTCTTTAGGGTACGTCTGTCTGACCTTTGTCAGGATCGACAGGACCATGTCGTCCCTGGTGGAGCGGGAAAAGGTGGCCTGACAGTCTGCTGCAAGAGCATCAGAGACTCTGTCCAAGACAGCCTGTGTGACGCCCACCGACATGTGGCTGAGCTTCTGGGAAGCCATGTTTAAGAGGGAGCGAGGAGGAAGAGTCCAGAAGCCCTGCAGGACTCTGGGCACAACCTCCAACACCACCTCTCTTGGACTGAGCTGTTTTGCGATGGGAGTCTCCTTCTGCTCCTGGCTTAGCTTCCTGGCGTAATCTTTCGCCAGTTTGAGAACTTTAGGATGTCTGTAGGTTAGAGGCATTAAAAATAGATTTTAAAAGCCTTCAGATTATCACAGAGATATTAAAATCACAGCAGTTTAACTGTTAATAAATATGTGTCTATTAACTTACTGAAAACTAGGAGGTAAGGCCTCTGGGGAGTTGAGGAGCATCTTGGCTTCACACTCAATGTCCCTCTTTTTATTGCTGACATTTACTGCCATCACCTGGAAGAAGGAATTATACATGAAGTCAGAAATCAGCACAATTTATCATAAACTGCTGTTCAACTTCTCAGGATTATAGTCTTACCAGCATCAGCAGAGGCTTGGCGTCCTCCTCATCAAAATCCTCCAGCTCAAACTCCCAAAGTCTGCAAACATGAACGAAGCAGAAGATTAATTTTTATTCTTACTCTCTACGCCATCAGAGTAATATTAGTGTGATGTGAGCAGAGTTCAAGGTGTAGAGGTGGACTCACTGTTCTCTCAGAGTGCTTTGGCTCTCCTGGAAGATGAAGTCTATCATGTCTTCAGCAGTCACCTGAGATGGTATCTGGTTTTTCTGCTGAAGCCTCAGGAGCTCCCTCACCAGTGCAATCTTTAAAAAACAGTCAAGAGATAAGGCATTTTTAAGTATGATAAGACTTTACTTACTTTATCATATTTTACCTTGCATGGTGTATTAGTGTGGGCTTGAAGGGAAAGTAGGTCTCACCTGAGTCTTGTAGCTGCTCTCATGCCAGCAGATCTGCAGAGCCCGCTCATAGATGGGTGTGTCAAACAACACCTTAAAAGGGAAAAAGATATGTCACTTTTAGGTTGAGTCCTTAATTTTAAAAATCACACCACTGGAAATGTTTAAAATCCAGCTCCAGTGAAGACAAAAACAAAATGCTCACGTACCCTGATGGGTCTGTAGAGTCCTTTGCTTCCTTCAATGAACTCCATCGACATTTTGTTGCTGTATTTCACAATACAACAAAAAAGCCACACAGTCAAAGCGACAACGTAAATTTGCACAAGGTCAACAGTAGACTCTGGAGAGTACTGACACAGTTGATATCCTGGCACAAATGACCAGAATGTTTTTCAGGTCTCTTTCACAATCTCTGAGTTCTAGAACAGAATCCACAGGAGTTCTGTTCTAGAACTGAACTCACTTAGAGCACAACAAGTGGGTCACCATGGAAACGCTTTTTGAAAGCATTCTGTTGATGCTTTCAAAAAGCGTTTCCATGGTGACCCACTTGCTAACTAAAATGTCTGTAACCAGCCATTATGACACTACTGTGAAATGATGCATACATAAACATAGAATATCCAACAATGTTGTTATCACAACCCCACGCCCATGCAGGCCATGCCTACAGGTGGGGCAAAATGGCTCCATAGCTCCCCCTTGAAATCTTCAAAAACCCCTCCCCATAGGGGTTTTTACGGAGTTGGAACATGAAAATCGGTACACATGTGCAAGTTGACCAGACGCACAAAAAAGTCTCTGGCACCAATTCTCTATTCCAAACAGGAAGTCGGCCATTTTGTTTCCACACATCAGTTTGGTGCCTCCAAATACCTTTGGATTTGTGATGGCTTTAATAAACTCGTATCATCACGGAAGTTGATACACAGGTCAAGCATGGCGACCTCTAACATCTGATGGGGGCCAAGCCAATGGGCGGCGCAACGTGGCTCCATAGCGCCCCCTACAATCTTCAAAATTTCTCATAGGGAATGTCGATGACTTTATCGTACCTGAACAAAAATCGGTACAGATGTTAAGCATAACCAGTTGAACAAAATTGTCTCTTGGCAGGAAGCTGAAATTCAAACAGGAAGTCGGCCATTTTGATTTTTGGATTTTCTGATGAAAACTAACTCGTCCTAGGGATTTCGTCCGATCGACTTAAAATTTGGTACATATCATCTCCAGACCTAGCTGAGCAAAAGTTGTGCTCTGCGCGTAATTAGGTCAAAGGGCGTGGCCTCTAGGGGTCGATAACTTTGGCGAATTCGCCGTTTGAATTCGAACGGCTCTCACACTCACATAGTCGATCCTAGCAACTTCAAATCAAATTCAGAGCCTGACGGGGGCTCGACCCTGAACGTTCCAATGTATTAATGTCATGCCTTACTCATAGTGCCCCCCGGTGGTAACAGGAAGTGACTTGTTCTTACTTTTTACATTAGCTGATGCTGCATAGTAGACTCCATCAACCTCATTCAACTTCCGAAATATAAAGAACAAGTCGGTAAAGCTACGTTACGAAAGCCGTGAAGCTACGACTAACGGCGCCCATATGGCGACGCTGCGATTTTTTGATGACCCGCCATGAAAATACGTTTGCTTTAATAAAGTATCATCATGAAAATTGATACACAGGTCAAGGCTGGCCTCCGCTGCAATCTGATGCGGGCCACGCCCCTGGGTGGGGCCACATGGCTCCACAGCGCCACCCTTTACGTTTACATGTACTGATACCATATAGTTGACTTCATCAACTTCATTCCACTTCTAAAATGTCCAGAACAAGTTGGTGAAGCTCCACAACGAACACAGTGAGACTACGAGTAACGGTGTTCGTGTGGCGGTGCCGTGTCTTTCGATTTTTCGCCAAGAAAATACGTTTGGCTTTTAGACAACTTCAGTAAAGTCGTATGATCATGAAATTTGACACACAGGTCGAGGGTGGCGACCTCTAACATCTAATGGGGGCCACGCCAGTGGGCGGGGCAAAATGGCTCCATAGCACCTCCTTGAAATCTTCAAAAACGACAGACGTACAGATCATCTCCAGACCTAGCCGAGCAAAAGTTGTGCTCTGCACATAATTCGGTTTTAAATTTTCTGAGCATGACGGGGACTCAGCCCTGTACGTGCTAATATATTAATGTCATGCCTTACTCATGGCGCCCCCCGGTGGTAACAGAACCGACCAGTTCTTTGGCTTTTTGATGGCTTGAACTTGTATCATCATGAAAGTTGATACACAGGTCAAGCGTGGTGACCTCTAACATCTGATGTGGTCCATACATAACCGCTTGCGGTTTTCTAGTTAAAAGTGATTTTGTTCTTATTTTCAAAATCTCAGTCTTTTAAAAAACTCAGTGATGCAAGCTCAACTTGAATAAATTGTCCATCCTGATTAACTGATTATATACAGTTTATATTTTAACACCTACACTTTACAACACAATTCTCTATAGTATACTGACGTATTCTGTATATGTATCACAGTACTAAAAAATTAAATACATTTTTATTGAAGATTTTTTAAAAAGCTTTAAGCAGCATAAAACCAAAATGTATAGAACACATTTTACAGTTTTTATCATGAAAACATAACTTATTCCATATTTAATGTTTACATTACAATATAAATATATATGTATATTGCAAATTTCCCTGTCTGTGGGATGGGGAAATTTATTTTATCTGAAACAACTTTTACATTTAAGGCCCAGGGATCAAATGGAAAGTGTGGGTCCTTGTCCTGGAATTAAAACGTAAACATATACTTCATTTTGACTCACAGCCCATACACTAGGTTCAAACCAGTAAAACAAAACATAGCTCAATGTACAGTAGTTAGTTACAAGGTAAATCCACTTCAATTACAAAGAGCAGTGATGTCACAGAAAGTGGTTTGCCTTGACAGCTAAAGAAGAACAATGGCCATGACATCACTAACAGGGGTTTGGCCAGATGAAAAACATACATAAAAGTTTCAACCTGTGCAGATGCCACAATGGAGTGAAATTTTTACCTGCTGGCTACAATCATGTGGCAGTTAGGATTACATTTCTCCTGTGTTCAATAGTGTCTGGGTGTAATACAATAGGATTTTATTTGACAGTGTTCCAGCACAATGTGAAAAAAATAATATTAAAATACACATAAGAGAGCATACACTCACACACACAGCTGCAACGTGACAAACAGTGAATTACATATAAAGCATATCTCTGGATTTATGACAGAAATTTAAAACAAACCAGGCTGTGCAAAACACTAAAACTTCAGCGAAAATGTTGAGTCGTTCTGTGTGCTATCCAGTGAGGCTATACAGTGTTACGACAATAACAAATCTGTCACAACAATTCCCCTCTTAAAGGCAAGTGCCCACATAAAGCAGTTTGGTTTATGAGGTGTGCTAAAATGTCACAAGGTTGTCAGTTACATCACTAGGAGTGGTTATTGTACATCCGCTTTCGGGTCAGCGTCAACTTGGGCCATGAAATATTACACTTTGGAGCCAGAGGTCAAACACCCTTAATGGCAGATATGTCATTAGCTCTAATGCTGACAAGTTCATTAGCTCAGGTTTCATTTCCATTCTCCCTCAGCCTCTGAGCTTGCCGTACCACCACAAAGTGAGAATAGATGAAGCGTTCCTGACATTACCTAGATTTCCAGCTGTCTGAGAATAAGTCAGACGTAAACTAGCATGGTAAAAGTCCACCATGTTTGTTTAAAATAGTGCTATATAGAGACTTACAGTACTTTATTATCTATTCTACCTTCACTCCAGCTTCTCCTGTCCCCAGCTGTCATCCGCCTGGGCCCAGCGAAACTCGTAGCCTTTGGACAGCACAAGACTCTCCAGGTCCTTGTCCTCAGCCCTTTCCTTCAGCCTCTGCTCCTCCAGTACAGAGACCAGCATGTCTCGTTTCTCCACCGTCCTCATGATCTCCAACAGGATCTCCTGCTCCTCCTGCAGCTCAGAGGCGCTCTTCATTGTGTCTGGAGTGAAAGTGGAAGTTTAGCATGTATGTAAGTGTATTCATTGTTATGGCTGACTATCAGATTGTGTTTGCAACTGTTGAACCCTTTTTACCTTCTATCGCCATCCTGTGTCGTAGATCCTGCTGCAGTCGGCTCTGTGTGTCCTCCAGTTCGAGCTCCTGAGCACTAAGAGAGACGACAAAAAATATCACGCAACCTCTACTGGTGAGAAATAGCAACGCCAACAATATGAACTGACAAGTCTTTAATTCTTGTGTGATCTGATGTAGCTACTTACAAGATCACAAGTTCTGACTCATAGCGTGCCAATTTGTTCTTCTCCAGAACAAGCTTGAACCAGGACTGATAGAGCTGGGCCTCATCACTGTCATCTGTCTGAGATGATTCTGGGAGGGGAAGAGTGATTTTTACATGAATCACAAAAAAAATCATACTAAAATCAAACCTCAGGCAGAAAGACAAACACAGAGCATCTGCTTTGCATCAACCTGACAAGATCTCACTGTTCATCAGAACACAAACAAAACCCTGTATTGTAAAAAGATGAAGCAACAAAGGAGTCTCACTGTCTATTGAGAGCACAGCCATTAACTGTTAGTGGGATTACAAGGCAATGTTTTTTTCTTAATGGTTTGAAAAGTATGGGCACTGTAACTAAAACCAGAAGAGAAAGAAAAAGGCTTTGACAGTGGAATTCAATTGAGCTGTGTTATGGTTCAGAGTTTTGTCATTAAAAGAAGCATTGTAATGGCTTTTTTACAGCACTGGTGTGTGTGGGGGAATACTGTTCAGTACCTTCAGTTTCCCCTCTTATCATCTTTTCTATGGCAACTCCTCTCTCCTCTAGATCTCTCTGTTTCTCCGCAACCTCTTCCAGTTGTCTCTGGATGGCCTGGGCAATGGAAAAAAATGAGACATGATGTGACAAATACAGTCAGAGAAAAAGGATTAGTTGTCCAAGTTTTGACCTCTTTCTCTGAGATTTCTGCCTCCACCGCAAAACCATGTTGGTGAAAGGATTGTGTTGTTCACAAAAAGCTACAATATCTCTTTCCACTATTGTGGATAATCCAAAGAATATATTGCCGCCAGTTTTTGAAGCAACAGAAATCCCTTACAATGAATTCATTATTTAGTAATCAAGATATTTTTGGAAAGAAATGGTGCTGTTTTTTAACGTAAGTTTTCAACGCTGTCAGCACTGTAAACAAGGTCATATTAACATTATGACAAAAATCCCAAATATATCGCAAAACCTGTGCTTGGGCCACAAAACTATCTGCAAAAATATGTGGAGCTCACAGAATTGCTTGTTTACATAAGGTTAGAGCTAGCAGGTGGCTAGCTTAGCATAAATATTGGAAACAGGGAAAGGGTTAGCCTGGCTTTGTTCGAAGTAGGGTTGTCAGGCCATCACGGTAACAGATTTTTACTAGGATTAGGGTTAGGGATTAGGGTTAGCAATTGTAGCCAAAATAATTCATAATAACAATATTATTGCATATTTGTTGATAAGTTATAGAATGTATATAGACAAATCAAGAGGATATGGTCAGTCAAAACAAGCAGGGAACAGATATAAATTTATGTCTTTGATTGACATTGTGCCATTATTCCATTTTTAAAAATCACAGTTATCGTCAACAACAAATATAATTTGGAGCCTGGAGCTCAGTGCAGCTATAATGTGTTCCCATAGACATAAATAAGAAAGAGACTGAACCAGACACAATAAGGGCATTTTCAGTACAGTCAGACTGACCATACACTGGGTTGTACTATACTTCCAAAACACAATAGAACAGTAAACCTTTGTACTTTAAAGGTTGTCTACATGGAACCAGAGCATTTCTACTGCATCTGCATCGCTCTCAGTATGGAGATGGCTGAGCCGGCAGCTAGCAGCTAATAGTACAAACAGCATGATGTTTTTGAATCTATGACTTATTATCGGTTTACCATTTACCATACTCTCATGCAAACCAAATATACAATTTGTTGTTGAATATATATATATATTTTTTTCCTGTTGAGTTTTAAGTTGAGTTGAGTTTTTAAGTTGGTATATATTAAGTGTTGCATTACTGCCATCTGCTGGACTGTTCCTTGCCCTATCTCAATCCAGCGTTGCCATATGACGAAAATTTGAAAAAGTACAACACATAAATGTTCCTGAATGTAGCACATATATGAGAGGTGAAACTCACTAGTGGTGCCTTAAAGGTTATCCGAGTAACTTAGCAGTAAAAGAGGCTTAAGAGTAGTACCTGAGCTCTGTGCAGTCTCTTCAGCTCCTCCCTTTTAGTCTGCTGGGCTACCATCTTCTCTTGCTTCTTCCTCTCTTTCTCTGGACACAGCTGGGACAGGAAATATGCCAAACATTTCAGAAAATAGTGTGCTGTGTTTAACCATATAGAAATGGTCCACACAAACCTTCTGATTGGTCAGGTTTTCATTCTCATCTTCACTGGAGGAAGGCTTTTCGAGATTTTCTTGTTTGGAGGCTAGATTGAAGAGAAAAAAAAAAGTGAGAATAGCCAAATAACTTTAACTAAATACGGGTTGAAATATACAAAAGTTACTATTTAAATTTGAGTTCATGAGGTTGTCTAATGTTTATGTTGACAGCTAACGTTTTGCAAGGCATTAAGATGTTATGTGTTGCAGGTTGTTGCACTGCTCCCAAGTGGTCAAAAAAACCCTATAAATGCAGGTTTAAAGAGTCACATGTTTAAAAGTTTGGGTAACACACTAACCTTTGTTTCTGAGGTTGGCGAGCACAGTCCTGATTTCCTTTTGCACATCCTGCCCCTCACTCTCCGACTCCCCCCTCTTACTCAGCCTCAGGGAGGAGAACAAGTTGACTCTCCTGCTGGGTAATGGGGCCAAGTCGTCTGAGAATACCCCTCCAGAGTCCCTGCGGCCCTTTAAGGACACCTGCTGCAACAGAGAAGGCAGATCTGGCCCGGCCCCCCACGGATTAGACCCCACAGATGCCCACCGAGCCTCAGATTTGCTGGCCTTCTCAGCTCCGGATGGCACAGGACCTGCAGTGCTGAGGACGGAACTAACGCTCAACGCTCCCTCTGACATGGGCCTCTGTTTGTGGGGGCCGTCATGTTTGGGCCTCCTGGTAAAGTTAATGACAAATCATAATGTAATATTCAATTATGGAAATGAATAGCAAAACAGACAGGTTTGACTGATGAGACATTTGGATTCTTCCAGAAAAAAAATCTTGCCTCTAGCAGCTTTAAGCACACTCCTCTCCCTAACATAAACCCATTTTTGTCTTGATACTTTAGTATATCCAGTACTCAAAAATATTCAAATACACCATTTTAGAGTAGGTGAAATCAACACATTTGTACTGTATGCAAAAAAAACAACATGGGGTTAGTATATATTGGCCGTGGCTGTAATAGGGATACTTGTGAGCATCTATAGAACCCATTTTCATTCACATATCCCGAGGTCAGAGGTCAACAAACCCCTGTGCATATGACCATACCAGTTTTCCCCTCCCCAAAATTTAACCTCGCTTTGGTCCCTTATTTCCTGAAACAAGCTGACATGATAAGATTGGTACCAACAGATACATTATGTCACCTAGTTTCATATTATCTCAATATCGGCTACAACACAAGCATACTGGGGGAGTTTAAGTTTGAGAATCTATGAACAAAGTATTGTATACAAACATTGTGAGAGTAGTGTTGGACCTCCTGGAGGGGTTGGTCACACTAAATGTCCTCCTGAAGGCGTTTGCTATAAGCTGGAAGGCTGAGAGCGATGAGGCAGAGTTTTGGCTCTGGGATGTTTCCCCATTTTGGCCTGAATCTGTCTGAGGCTTATCTGCTTCTGTCTCTGCTTGGACCTGATAAAACATCAGAGGACAGGAAACGTGGAATTAACACCTCTTATCATTGCTGTCTTTGGACCACTGTGTTATGCTGGATGGATCAGTGAGTGATAAAAAAAAAAGAAGGGAGAAAAAAAATCATGTGCAAGCTCATTTATCTCCGAAACTGCTTTTATTGCTGCCTTAATAAAGGACTAACCCTCACCTCTTCTTTATGTTGATGTGTGTTTTTGGTGTTTGTGTCAGTTGGACTTTCCTCTGGCGTGAGCAGTATGTCCCAGTTCAGAAGCTTCTCTTTGTCAGAGAGGGATAACATCAAGCGTTTCTTCGGTGTGGACGAATTGGAGACTGTCTTTAATGTAGCCGAGTGCTCTTCGCTCTTTTCTCTTCCCTCTGAGGAATTCTGGGCATCCACTGATGTCTTTAAATTGCTGTCAGAGTTCTGAGAGAACAGAGATTTTGTCAGTACACTGCAAAAAAGGGGTGTCAAAAAACAAAATAAAAACATTAAATCTCAGGAAAAAGGTATTCAAAACAAGTGACATTATCTGTCTACGCGCCGAGATAATTTCACATAAAGAAACAAATAATTTGCAGTGTACACAGGAAAAGTCCACATATATACATATATATATATATATATACACGTATATATATATACGTATATATATATATATATATACGTATATATATATATATATATATATATATATATATATATATATATATATATATATATATATATATATATACAGTATATATATATATATATGTATATATATATATATATATATATATATATATATATATATATATATATATATATATATATATATATAAATTTCTATTCAATACCAATGATTATGCAGAATACACAGTTCCCAATTATAAAACTGTTTTACAAACACAGGTGGGTATGCAATACATTGAGAAACAAATCCATGTGACATACAGTTTGTTTTTCTGCTGAAGGGATCTCCTCAAAGTCAGAGTCCGCTTCGGGCACAGTCTCAGGTCCCTCTTTGTCCATAGGCAAGCTTCTATGGAAATGCTTGATCAAGATCAGAGGGAAGGCTGTATGAGGGCAGAAAATACACTCTTAGGTGTTTGTTTCAGAGGGATGGACTTAGAATTTATTATGACATCTAGCTCTTATACCTACGAAAGTATAACGCGCTTATTGTAAGATGTTTTCAACCAATGCTTCTGCCAAATGCATGTAATGTCAAGTAATAGATGTAGAATGCGATAATGTAATAGAAACAAACAAAATACTACTTTTGAATATTTGTGTCATTGCACCTCTCAACTTCTAACAGCCATATAATCCATCAATCCATCCATTTTCTACCGCTTATTCTCACAGAGCTTATGTTGAATGTCTCCTGATATTAATTACTCAAGGACGTTAGCACTGCAGCAATCACAGCTCCGTTAGCGGCAGTGCTCCATCTGTAAACCAATCCCTGTAGCATTAGCACTGCAGCTAACGGAGCTAGCTAAGATGACAAGTATACCACAGGGGAAATAGTACTGGGAGGATCTGGACTGTATAGAATACAATATTCTATGACGGAGCTCGGTTAGCAGCAGTGCTAAACGAGCTCCGGAGGACTGCTAACAGAGCTAGCTAAGATAACAAGTATACCACAGGGGAAATAAAGTACTGGGAAGATCTGAACTGTATAGAACACATTATTTTATGACAGAGCTCCGTTAGCTACAGTGCTAAACGAGCTCCAGAGGACTGCTAACAGAGCTAGCTAAGATAACAAGTATACCACAGGGGAAATAAAGTACTGGGAAGATCTGAACTGTATAGAACACATTATTCTATGACAGAGCTCCGTTAGCTACAGTGCTAAACGAGCTCCGGAGGACTGCTAACAGAGCTAGCGAAGATAACAAGTATACCACAGGGGAAATAAAGTACTGGGAAGATCTGAACTGTATAGAATACATTATTCTATGACAGAGCTCCGTTAGCTACAGTGCTAACCGAGCGTGGAGATGTGGGATGGGAGCCTTCAAACGACAGACATAAAACTGAAATGCTTTGACTCTGGAATAGATTCGTGAGGATGCCAGATCACAGACTTACAAAAAAGATATTTACACGGGACATTTCACATGGTCACACCTGAGCCTATGAGATGAATTCTCTATTTCATTCAAATGTAATTTGACTTGTAATTTATTTTCTATAGCAAGTTACTTTGTAAAATTCAGGAAATTAGAAGGAAAATGTTTCCCATGTATAAAGAAAAATGGTCAGTTGATATATGGCATAAACCAAAATTACGAACTTACTGTCTGATAAAGAATTGCTATGATGTAGAATCTTATGTGAATTATAATTTAATCAAAGCATTATGTGCGCAGTTATGTTCAGGAACATTACCATTAGCCATAGAAACTGGCAAGAGGAAAGACTGTTTGTTGTGTGAACTCGGTGAAAGTGAAAATGAGGTTCAACTTTTTGTTTTGCTGTCCTGCATATGAGGATTTAAGAGATGTACTTTTCACTTTTCGATGTTGAATTTTTTTGGTTGGATAAGTAGTTTAAGACTAAGCTATGAAATGGACTGTAATTTTGTATTGTAAGGAAAATGTCTGTGCACTATAAGGGTATTTGGTGTCTTTTAAACCCATAGGATTTGGGCGCTTTTTGTGCAAGACACGAAAATAAAGAATCATTCAATACTACGGTGGAGAGCAGGGGTAAAGTCTTAATTGTTTGTAAGACGTGTCAAGAAAGAATCAAAGTCACTTTGACCTGTAAATTTACAGAGTCTCCACAACACTATGACTGTGTTATAGATGATTAGGTTATTCTTGATATGCCTAGAGACTTTCTTTTTATCACCTATGATCAGACACCACAGCGAGAGAGGTAGGACAGACCAAGAATCCAGGTAAAACTTGAGGTTTCCACCTGAAGGTCCAAAATTTCAAGGTGTTACAGTAAATGAAAAGCAGCCACCTTGGGCATCACCATAGACACTAAGAAGGAGTGAAATGTGCCAGAGGAGAGCTGTGGAAAGACGGGGTAATGTGAGCAGAGCTCCACGGTGAAAGTGGCCGATCATGAGTGCTGCAGCCCGTCCGCTTTCAACCATCTCCATCCTTCAAAGGCATCTCCTATACAAATCCTTCTTTTATTTCAGACTTTCACAATGTATTTCAGATTCATAACAAGGTCTTTTAAGTTTTGTAACATTAACCTTATTTATCCGACACGCGTAGCTGCAGCTGTGCTAACTAGAGCAGAGCTGGCAACCCGGATGCTGACACACGACTGACTTTGTGATTGGGAGATAGGTGGAGGGTCAGACCAAAACACAACATGACAACATCAACATCAGTTGAGGGCGGCAACTTGGCTTTTTAAATGAGAATATCCTGGCTGGACTACTGTTGTCAGTAATATAACTATTTGAAATGAACATGATTTCTTAATGTCTGGTGACACATCAGGGCCATTTTATGATTAACTGAAGTGAAATTTCATACATATTGCACCTTAGAATAGCAGTTAGGCAAATTTCGCTTGTTAGCAAAGGGAGCTTGGCGGCAGATGACTGTTCAGGGCTAAAGTGTCTCGTGAACCCTGCATTGATTGTTCTTGATAGTTATGGACTTCTTACTTGCCGCTGTAATGACTTTTTAAAAGATACCCACCATTTTTGGTAGTTTTATTTTGTACCTTGTCTCTAAAAACACAGAGTAGCTCAACTAAAAGAAGAGACCCACTATCTTTCACCATGATTTTTTTTCTTGTTTTTACCTTGTTCCATTCTTGTTTTATCTGGAGGAGAGTAGAGGCCACTTTCACCAAAATCACCACTTTTTGTCAAGAGTCCGTCGGTTTTGCTCTCTAAATGTGATCGTCTCCACTTCCTGCTTTGATCTCTGTGGTATATATTAACTCTTTATGTCCCAGCTACAAATCACAGAAGCCCTAAAATTACTCACAGGCTGTGGGAAACTGTGATCAGCGACCCGCTGCAGAAAAAACACTTTGATGTTGTATTCCATCAATGGCACTCAGGCCTTCGATTTTGAATGGTGTCGTATTACGTCAATGGCACTCAAAGAGTTAGGAGGTAGAGTTAAATAAACTCTGTTTAATAAAAGAGATAGTGTTAAATGACTGTCCAGTCATATATTTAGTCATTTTAGTTTTCTAAGTAAAAAAAATAGTGAAAATATTGTCTTGTCTAGTTCTCCTGAATCCAATTTCGTGTACCATCTCATCTCATCTCTCAGCTGAGTGTATCATCGTACTCCTAATGTAAACTTGAAGTGATATTGACTTATTTGGATGAGCCTTTATTTTAGGTGGTTAGAAAGTACACTGCTTTGCCTCTGTGTGGTTACAGTCTGTCTGTTTATCCATCATCTACTGCAGGCAAAACAGCGACAGCGACTCTGGAAAATAATCTCATACAAACCTACATTATATTGCCAAAAGTATTCGCTCACCCATCCAAATAATCAGAATCAGGTGTTCCAATCACTTCCATGGCCACAGGTGTTTAAAATCAATCACCTAGGCATGCAGACTGCTTTTACAAACATTTGTGAAAGAATGGGTCGCTCTCAGGAGCTCAGTGAATTCCAGTGTGGAATTGTGATAGGATGTCGCCTGTGCAACAAATCCAGTTGTGAAATTTCCTCGTTCCTAAATATTCCACAGTCAACTGTCAGCTGTATTATAAGAATGTGGAAGTGTTTGGGAATGACAGCAACTGAGCCATGAAGTGGTAGGCCAGGTAAACTGACGGAGCGGTGTCAGCAGATGCTGAGGCGCATAGTGCGAAGAGGTCACCAACTTTCTGCAGAGTCAATCACTACAGACCTCCAAACTTCATGTGGCCTTCAGATTAGCTTAAGAACAGTGCGCAGAGAGCTTCATGGAATGGGTTTCCATGGCCGAGCAGCTGCATCCAAGCCATACATCACCAAGTGCAATGCAAAGGATCGGATGCAGTGGTGTAAAGCACGCCGCCACTGTACTCTAGAGCAGTGGAGATGCGTTTTCTGGAGTGACAAATCACGCTTCTCCATCTGCTGGACGAGTATAGGTTTAGCGGTTGTCAGGAGAACGATAATTGTAGGACTGGAATTTGCCAAGTGTAACGTTTGGTGGAGGGGGGATTATGGTGTGGGGTTGTTTTTCCAGGAGCTGGTCTTGGTCCCTTAGTTCCAGTGAAAGGAATGCCGAATGCGTCAGCATACCAAGACATTTTGGACGATTCCATGCTCCCAACTTTGTGGGAACAGTTTGGAGCTGGCCCCTTCCTCTTCAAACATGACTGTGCATCAGTGCACAAAGCAAGGTCCATAAAGACATGGATGACAGAGTCTGGTGTGGATGAACTTGACTGGCCTGCACAGAGTCCTGACCTCAACCCCACAGAACACCTTTGGGATGAATTAGAGCAGAGACTGAGAGCCAGGCCTTCTCGTCCAACATCAGTGTGTGACCTCACAAATACTCTTCTGGAAGACTGGTCAAAAATTCCCATAAACACACTCCTAAACCTTGTGGACAGCCTTCCCAGAAGAGGTGAAGCTGTTATAGCAGCAAAGGGTGGACTGACGTCATATTGAACCCTATGGATTAGGAATGGGATGTCACTTAAGTTCATATGTGAGTCGAGGCAGGTGAGCGAATACTTTTGGCAATATAGTGTACTTCAATAAACCTGAACTATCGCTTTAATCTTATATCACATTCATAATGCTTTGATACTGGATAAAACAATTCATCTGATGTGTGATATTTAAAAAAAAAAAAAAAGTTGGGAGTATAGATTAAATGATAAGCAAATTGATTAAAAACTTGTAGCAACGACTGCTACCATAACAATACTGGCATCTACTGTTGTACTGCTGCGTTACAACAGTATCAGTGTGCACTGAACTCAGACAGTCAGGGTGTGAAGCTTTTTTTTGTCCCCACTAACAATTATTTAATTTGGAACTACTGTAGAAACACACACAGATCTGCTAAACACTGTGAGATATCTATCAACTGTGGCTGAGGCAAAGACAAAGAAGACAAATTAATAAATACTAATGTGTTTAGACCAAACATGACAACACATCCGAAGGATTACACATCACAAAATACCAAATTACAATCAGCCCAACTGTCTGTTTGTAGAAACAGACAAGGCACAGACTTGATTTCTCAGTCAAATCTAAATGATGACACAGAGAAAAAACTGGAAAACTGAATTGAAGACGGGAAAAGCAATGCACAAGGATAAACGAGGTACTTACTCGCTCTGATCTTCCGTTTCCATCTGTTATTCTGTTTCGTGTTACTGTGATCTATAAAATGGAGAAAACAAATGACCACAAAGAAAGCAGCCTGTTATAGGATAAAGCCCCAATGTTCCCAACGTCCTTGTTGTAACACACTGGTAAGGTATATCTCCAGGGATCAACTTTCAAAACATAAAATGAATAATGTTTTTTTGTCTCAGAATATTACCCCCTTCTCCTGGTGATGCATTTGTTTTGCTTTTTCTTTTTTACCGAAAATAACCCCAATATTGATCAAGTAAATTAAAAAATATATAACAATTGTCTTTTTCTCTACAGAATAGTTTTTATTCAACCCCCACTGGGAGAAATTTACTATATACAGTATACCCAGACAAGACACTCTGCTATAACTAAATACCCCAGTACATGAGAATACATACAAGTTTAAAAGCCAACAGACTGCTAAGCCCAAGAAAACTCTGCTACTGAGATAAAATAACAAACAGGAGATGATCTCCCCGACATTTCCAGGGGTAGGGATTCAAACAGAACAGATAGTTGCAAAATAGGCTCACTAGCAAAAACACAGCCAGTTCAACAATCTCTCTCTGGGAATATCATGTATCAAGTAATAACAGTCAGTAAGACGCAGTGGAGACAGAATAAAATTTCTTTTGGTCCCTCACTCAGACACAGTACAAACCCAATGCTGCATATTGTAGAAGGGTGAAACCAAGACTACAAACATTACTGCAAGAGCCACACTAACCTCTGGTACTGTCCTGACTGTGGTCCTTGGACACTGTGGTGTCTTGTACTGTAGGTGTGACTACAAAGGAAGCATCCAGAGCTTCAACAGCCATCTCAGCATCTTCAGGAACACTTTGTTGACCTTTATCAAGCTGCTCTGGATGCAAGTTGGATTCCTCATCTGCAAATAAAAACAGTATGTGGGCATTAAGTTTTAACTTGCTTTGCACGTTGATATAGCAGACATCTACTGCCACTTCATGCAACATCTCACTGGGAGTCTACTTCATAACAACAGCTCAGTGGTCACGACTCTTCCTGTGTACTATATTATCTAAAACAATCATTGTAGCATGCCAAGGACCAAACAAATACATCATAATATACTTTTTTAATCCAGTAAAATGATTTATAGAAAACAATGAATAATGAGAAAAACAAAAAAAAAACAATGAATAATGAATGAATTCTGCTGCTCAAAGTGACACATGCTGTATAAAAGCACAATTGACTGCAACACAAGCACTGATAAAATACATGTTCATAGCAGTACTCACAGAGAAACGGAGTCAACATTGTACAGAATCTTTCCAAAAGGTGATTCCACTTGGTCACAGCAAAAGAAATGAAAATATCTTGATACAACCTTTGAATGCAGTGTGTTTATCAGCCTTCTATTAATGTGTCACTGGTGTTTCCCTAATGTTACGAAAGAGAATAACTTTTTCAAGATGATACCCAGAGTACAGGAAAGAGCAGACCCACTAGCAGAACCCACAAAAAGCTGACAGGAGGAACTGACAAGAGATTCACTTCAATTCTGTTCAGCTCAACAACATTTTTATCTATTTTCATGTTACACATAAAGGATTTTTGCCATGCCTCCCTCTGAATCTGCTGCACACTTAAAAAGGTTGTTGAGCTTTTCACCAGAAGTCACAAAGCACGCATTATTTGCAGAGTTAACGAAAGCTGTGACTGTGGCCATGAATTAACGTGGACGGTGCTATGCCAACAGACAGGCGATAAAAAGGATTAGTGTTCATTTTGTGTTTAATAGGTTAAGGAAATTTTAACGGAAAATTAACCAAGCGTTGGTTTCTTGGAATTTCTTGCAATTCAACTAATTGGCAACAAACCACGAAGCAAATTAGTTATGTAATCAAACTGATTTATTTTTGGAATAAATTTACAAGCTTATAAATATCATAAATTAAGCACTTTTACAGTAATTGTCAATGTGGAAAAATAAATAACAAAGATTGCAGGCTACTTCAAGACTTATTGTAATAAACAGAACTATGAAATAAACAGAATACAGCCAATAAAATATATTGGGCAATGTGCAAAAAGTTACTATGGGGCTGTTGAGCTCCTAAGTAAATTCTAGGAGGTACAGGAGAGAGATCTGGAGAGGGGCTCTGAGGGGGGGAGGCCTCCTTCTGAAACAAAGGGAACCACAGACAGACCACAGACATGGACACATATATTACTGTCAAACGGCCTGACAGGAAGGGAAAGCTGCTGCTGATGATGATCAGAGAGAAAGAAACAGATTCAGGGGCATTTGGATGGATGTTTGGTGTTAAGGAGGTAAACAGCACAACATGAGTAGTTAACAAGTTACATACGTAAATAACAGGAGCCTCAGTGACAAACAAACCAACTATATTGGTGCTGTGTGCATCAATTAACCATCAACACCAGCCATAACTCTTTGCAACCAGGTTAGACTTTTGTGGCAAATGAGGGTGCTCTCAACTTTAAAACTTTGCAACAATAAATGCTTCAAAGCACAAGGCCAGTTAGATTACATAAGGTCCTTATTGTCAATAAATTGCATGAAAAGACCAAAAAACAACAACAATCAGTCCTAACAGGTATAGTAGCCAAAGTCTGATAGTTTATTCCTATGTGCCATGGAGCTCCAACAACACTACGTGTGCAAACCTTGCATCCCAGCCAGGACCAGGAAGAACCCTGTTATTAAAAACATAAGACTAAGCATCTACAGCCACGCTAAGAGCTCTGTATGTATCGCTAATGTCAACATGCCAATATGCTCACAATTACTACTGATGTTAATTAGTTTACCAAGTTCACCTCATTTTAGGACGATGAGTTTGATGATGGAAACATAAATACACATTCAGGTACTTGGGATAACAATACTTTTTAGCTGATGGTGGAAAAGAAACAATGAAATGATCAGTCGGACCATTTGATTTCATGTAAATCATTTCATGGCAATCCATCCAACAGATGTAAAACGGAGTTACTGACAAGCTCCCAAGAGGAGCGTCAAGCGTTAAAGCAAATTTTTGTAGCAGCCAAATGGCGGAATTGCAACTTCCATCTCATAATGCTACTGGGAAGAAAAATGTTCCCCGTAGACTGGCATTGTGAATTATTTGTAGATCAGTGGAGTGGAGGATGGGACGAGGACTGGGAGTCAAAGGAAACACTACTGCGCCTGCTCTCGGGGACCAATGGATGCAGAAGATTTCTATATTATCCGGGTACTTTAGCACTTGGAAGTTTTGGCTTCATGCACCCAGTCCTATTTATACATCCATGGTCGCAAGAGGAAAAATCAAGGCATCACAAGTCATTAAGATTCATTCTGTGGGGACCAAGAATGTCTGAACAAAAATTGGTGAGGATGTCCACTGGTGAAAGTGAAAATTCTAACCTGGCAATGCTCTGTAAAAAGTCAGAGACCCAATAAAGTCAGTGGACTTCATCCTCTGGACAGCCTGAATGTAATATAATAACATAATATAAAGATGTCATGGCAACCCATCCACCAGATATGAGATATTTCAGTGGGGACCAAAGTGGCAGACCAACATTGTCACATGACTAGAACAGCTAAAAATTAAGATAGATTGATACTTCTGTGTTGTGGTTAGCACTGTCGCCTCACAGCAAGAAGGTACCGGGGTCGAATCCCGGCACGGGGATGTGAATGTGAGTGTGAGTGGTTGCTGTCTTTATGTGCCCTGTGATGAAGTGGCGACTTGTCAGGGTGTACCCTGCCTTCCGCCCTAAGACAGCTGGGATAGGCTCCAGCCCCCCCATGACCCTATGTGAGGATAAGGGGTAGAAAATGGCTGGATGGTTGGATGGATAATACTTCTGTAGGAATGAAAGGTCTTGATGACGAGTGCCATTGACACGGAAGTATTCATAAATAGACTAGCACATTGTTGTTATTGGTCTTTTGATGAAATTTGTCCACAGAACACTGTTGCAATTTGTTTATTGGAATTTAAGGTATAATATTTAATTTGAACTTTTTCTTTGCATATACAGTATCGTGATGCTGCACATAACACCTTAATTGACTACTGCATGCTGTAATCTAGTCTAGGTTTGTGCTGGTTTGTGATTGGTTAATCTGGGTTAGATGAAATGGGCGGAGCTATACAGGAAGCCTATGCGACAGCAAAACAAGCAACTCTTATGACCAAAGTTGGCCAATCATCACCTTCCCCGATGGCAGGAATCAGGCAATCAGAGGGCGCAGCATTGGAAACTTGAAACAGACTGAACAAAATGAAGTGAACAAAACAGGGAAAAATGAATTTGGAAAAAAATGAGAAATGAGATATGGGAAAAGGAAAATGAGTGAGATATGGGAAAAAAATGGAAGATGGAAAGAAAACACTTAGTCTTGAGAATTACAAGGAAATACTTTTGGAAGGTTATTACAATAACACATTACATTGAAATGCGAGAACTGTCCAAAAACAGTGCTTTTACAGTGTAGTATTAGGAACTGACTGCACATTAAACCAGATTATCACTAAAATCACCTTATAATTTACAACATACATTATGCAACAAAACTAAATATGAAAAAATACAAAAGAAACAAATGTTTACTTTTGAAATTCCATTGATATCATTTTTATAATTTGAACATTTTCAAAATAAACTGCCAGATTTGCATCCCTCTTAAACCAAAACCATAAACAATGAGTCCTTAATATATAAAGTGAAATCAGTCAATTGTCTTCAACAAAATACATACAAATACAAAGTGGGCCACTACCTAGTATAATTAAAAGGAAATAATGTCATAAATAATTACTGAAATTATCTATGTTTTTTTTCTTTTTAAAAAAAATGTCTAATACTGTTTTGGCATTTCCATTGCACGTCCCTTGGTGCAGAAGTAAGGTGCAGCAGGCAATATGTATAGTCAGAGTACTGTCAAAAACCATGTGGATCACTCAACATTCGAGTTCACTGAAACCAAATTGGTTTCAAGATTAGAGTCAGAAGGCATGTTCCAGGTTACTCCGCTTACATTAAATGTCCTTGGTACAGTATCAAAATGGATACTTCAAAGTGCGGAATAGGAAGGTTTAAAATGTTGTTGAGACAATCCAATTGGTTTTTAGAGCCATACGAGATCAATGGAACAGACTTCATGTGGTGAAAAATATCTGTTACATTACCATCTGTTGACAGCTGTGCAATGTAAATGTCATAAATAGCACCTTCGGGTTCTAGCGCAGCCTGGAACGAAGCCCATGTGAGTCAGAGATGCATTTAGTAGGCCAACAACAACACCAGGAGACCCTGACAGTCAGCACAAGGGAGTTTGTAGCATTTTATACATGCATAACCCCGGAAGAAGTCAATATACAATATAATCAGAGTACCTATGTGGCAATTTGCTTTTTGTTGTGCTGCAGGCAAAATTCACACCAGGCACTGAATACAAGAAGCAGAAGCTAATCCAGTGCAGCACTTTCATAGCAACTGTTTGAGTTACGCAATAAAACATATTTTTTCTTTAAAAAAAATGGACATGGACACCTGAAATGTCAGTAACACATTATTTGGTTTCAAAAAACATTTATGTACCAGATGCATCCATTTTTGGCAGCAAAAGAGCACAAACTTAAATATATGGGTCCCTATCAGGTCAAGCCCACGTGTTACTCCCTTTTCTAAGTGAGCTGATGGCTGATGAGCTGCTGTGGGGCCAGCTGGGGTTCCTGGTAAATCTGTCCCAGCACCTCGTGCATCATGCAGAGCAGAGGACAGCCCAGACTCAGCAGCTCATACAGGAACACATAGTCACGTGATCGGCTCCTGACGTGGGAGCCCACAGCTGCGAAAGATTCACACACACCTCCCAACAGCCGTCGGGGCAACACATACACAGCCCGGCTGGCATGCCTTGGCCAGCTCAGGCCTCGTCTAAGCAAGGAAACCAGGGTACCTGGTGGCTGGATCTGCGCACTGCCCATCGTCGAGTAGCTCCCACTGTCCAGCGATGAGGATGAGACATGCTGTTGGTCTTCCTATTAAAATAGGAGGGAAATTATGAAATACAGCGATTACAAATTTTTTATTCGTTCTTATGTTTTTCTCATTGCCTATTTTAATTTGTGATTCTGAAAAGCATTAGATGGTGGAAAAGTGAGTGGGAGTTGGAGAAAGGAGTGCTGTGGTTATCAGTTTGCTGTTTGGGGAGAACAGAAAGCACAGCTTAGTGTTATCTAAATGATTTTTAGTGACATGGCTGGAAATTTAGCAGATATGGAGCTAAGCAAAAGTTCAGACAGGAAGACGACATCTCTAAGCTCACATCCATGCCTCCTCCAGTCTCCCACTATCCTCTCGCTCTGCCCTCGTCACCTAAGCATCCAATCACAGTCTGCCATCCTCCTTTCTCTTCCACCAATCAGTCATCAGCTGTCAAATTTAAGTGTTCTCCCTCTCTGCTGTCTTCTTGCTGCTACCCAGCTGAAACTCCAGCCCACCTCCACCCCTCCACCACCTTCTCAGGATACTGGCTGTCGTCGTTGTGTCCTTCAATCAGAGGTTCCTCAGCAGGCGACCCCTGCTTCTACCACCACCAGAGTTTAGACTGGGGGAGATCATCTTCTCAGATGCCAGCATCTCTTTTTTATATCAGTCACTACGCTGATCTACTCCCTGGCGTCTGAGCGTCAAAAATTGTTTGCACAACGAATGTTTTTGTACCTTTCATACAATTCTATGTATGTTAGCTGTTGTCATATGGAGTTGGACACTTTCATACATTTCTGTATGTATTAACTGTTGTTATATGGAGTGTTGGCTTGACTGGACACCTTCCAGCTGTCTGTTTTCATCTTATTACTCTGTCCTGATTGAAATAAATTTTATAATAACAATGAGCATGTTAGTGGCAAAAACAAGCACTTTTAATATGTTAGTGCAGTACAGGCCATTTACTTGGCTACAATGCTGGCTGCAGTGCTCTCTCTCAATACTGGACCAGTTAAATAAAATTGTTGTCCCCAGTAGTCACTCCGTGTTGAAAAATATGACAATGCAAACGACTATGTTCAACATTAATTTTCACCTAAATTTTCTCCTTAATGCTCCAAAACGGACAGTATCTCACTGATATGGTTATTTAATTTATGTGGAGTGAAGGCTTGAGATGCATCTATTTTGGACCTGGGTTTTTGACCTGACTGGGATACGATACGTCGCAATGATGAGAATGCATCAAAAAAAAACCCTAATCACCAATATATATCTATCTTAAATACATGCAACACCCATTTCCAATTGACCAAGTACACAGGTGCCCTGACATGTTATATTGTAAGCTGACAACAACACCACTGTATATACACAGCCATACATACTGTATATACCACAGCCATACATACAGCCATACATACAGCCATTTTAAATCTAACTATCAAACTATATTTGGGGACGTTGGGGCGTTAATTTTGTGGATGCATTGTCAAGTACAACTGCATATATCTATATAGGTCACTCCCATTTGTAAGTTGATATCACAATAATACTATCTAATACAATATCTTTTTCACTGAGCTCCTTTTAAAAGGCAAGCAAATGTGTGGTGGAAAATCTACATCTTAGCAGAAGATAGTGGCGGTGCTGCAAATACACTTCCACAATCAATTTCCTCTAAATTTCTGATTTTGTTTCGTGTATGTAACCACTGCAGTTTTCCCTACCATTCTCCTTCTGAACCTCCCCACATGGGTGCTGGACTGGCGCTGGGTGTAATGCATCTTGCAGTAGAACTTTGCTGTAATGGAAGCACACAAAAATTGCAAATCCCGACAGCTCTAGTACAAGAAAAAAATAATCCTCCTTAAAATGGAACATTGAAACACCATAAATTTTAACTATGGTTCTATGAATCCTGAATGACCACCAGAAGGCGCTGCTGAAAGCACTGATGTTCCCTTTACATATGCACACCAATGTCAATTGTGACCAATGGATGACCCGAGAAAGGCAATAGGTTCTGGTGTCATTTGAGTGACCAAGTGCTCTGGAGGTCATTCAGGATTTATAGAACCATAGTTACATTTGTCTATTTCATACCTGCTGACCACCAGAAGACGGTGTTGAAAGCACTGAATGACTTACCCCAGATTAGTCACAAAGAATCCCAGATACCAACCCTACTGAGGAGCCTCTAAAGAGCGAAGGACTACGCCCAGTGGATGGGGAGCAGCGACATCTACATCAGGGCAGCCCAAGATGTGGACACACTCCTGGTAGAGTAAAGCGCACACCTGATGGTAGGGGTGGTTTAACATCTGGTATGAGTGGCGAATGGTATCCACATTCCAGTGAGATACCACTCGCTTTGAGAGAGCAGTACCCTTGTTAGGGCCCCAATAACAGACAAAAATCTGTGCAGATGTTCGCATGCCTGCAGTAGCTTCAACATAAAATCTCAGAGCTCTAACTGGGCACAAGCGCTCTGGCCTGTCTCCACCATCCCCTGGTGGAGGTTCATATCGTGAAAGCCTGAGGGGCTGATTAGAATGTGAACTGGACAGCACCTTAGAAATAAAGACAATGATTGGCTAAAGTGTGACACCTGTACCATCCCTGCGCCACTTCAAGCATGGTAGGCTGATTGACAAAGCGTGCAACTCAATGACACGTTTTGCCGAGGTAATGGCAAGTAAGAATGCAGTTTTACAGGACACTCACTGCAGCTCTGCTCTTGCCAGAGGCTCAAAAGGAGGAAGACACAAGCCATCAAGCACTAGGTGGAGCTCCTGAGGGGTAAAGCCTCAGAACCCCCTTGAGAAATAATGACAACAGGTTGTGGCTTCCCATTGTGCTATTGCTGACTCTGGCATGTCAGGCTGATATATGCCACATACACCTTCAGAGTGGATGGAGGCCGACCTGTATCCAGGAGAGACTGCAGGAACTCCAGAACCACGGGGACCGAGCAAAGTACCTGGTCCTCCCTGTGGGTTCCACACAACATTCCAAACAATTTCCACCTATTATCATATTGCAGGCAAGTGGACGGCGCTCTGGCATTCAGATTGGTCTGTCTGACAGCTGCTCAGCAGCAGTTTGGACTCTTCAGTAGCCAGACACATAGGCAGAGGTGGTGAGTACTGGAATGTCAAACCTAAGCCCCTTGTTGAGACAGCAGATCTTTTTTGCTGGGGACACTCCATGGTTCACTGCAACAAAGTTTGCATAGCAGGGGAAACCATGTTCGAGCTGACCAGAAGGGGGCCACCAGCAGCAGCATGTGGCCCTCCTGAAGAACTCTCTGAGGCATCGGCCAAATCAGAAGGAGCGGTGGAAAGGCGTAAAGGGTGTGCCAGCGCATTTTGGCCCAGAGGGCTGGTGGGTCGCTTCCTCTGAGGTGAAAACATCAACCTCTGCTCTGCCAAAAAGAACCCAAATTGTGTGCACCGCCTCTGCATGAAGGCACCACTGTCCTGGAGGATTCCCACAGGAGAGGGAGTCTGCATGCTGGTTCTGATCCCCCGGTAGATACATGGCCCGCAGACTGGCTCCAAGACAGGGGGCAGCCCACCTGAGAAGGTGCTGAGACACCTGCAACCTGGTGATTTATGTAGAAAATGGTGTTGTCTGACCGTACGAGTATGTGTCTTCCAGGGGCCAGGAGCACTGCTCGCAGTTGCAGGACAGTGATGTGATCAGTGCTGTCCTGCACAGGCCACCATCCCTGAGCTGTCCTGTGTTTCCAAACAGCACCCCACCCTAAGAGGCTGGCATCTGTGGTGATGCTCTCGTGGTGGGCTCTCGACAGGAAAGCTCTGTCTCACCACGGGGCCAGGGCAAGGAGGCACTGCCGTGACACCCTGAGCTTCCAGTGACGGTGCCACCTGGGGTCCAAGTGGAAGCCGTTCAGCCACCTCTGCAGGGGGCGCAAGGACAGCAGACCCAGGAGGATCACAGCTGCCATGGATGTGAGCTTACCTAAAAGTTGCAGAAAAGTGATGTACAGCAATGATCTGCTCCTCTGGAAGTGTGCACCAGTGGCTTATGCACAACACAAATAAACTGTGTTACAGTAGATAATAGAGGCAGTGTAAGCTGAGGGAAGGGGGATGAATGCCACCTAGACAGCAGATGCAAGTTAAGTAGCACCAGTGGCTTATACATAACACAAAGCCAATAAGTGTCACAGTAGATAATAAAATTGTGTAAGCTGAGGGAAGGGGCTGTATAAACACCGCCTACTCAGCAAGAGTCGGTCAGCTGGGAGCTGCATCCTCTTTTTTTCTTTTTTTGTTGGAGAGGCATCACGCTGTTAGCTAGAGGGAGCACAAAGCTACCTTCACCAGCAAAAGTGACAACAACCTTACCTTCAGTTGGGAGAGGTTAGGGAGTCTTTCGACCGTACTGGTCTCAAATGAAAAGAGATGCCAAGCGGCGTTAAACTCACTTCAAAAAACATAAGTACCAGATACCAACTTGTGCACATCAAACAACACCTCGTGCACACCAGATTCTTGTGCTCATGAGATACCAAGTAAATACTTTTATTCCTCATGTCCCCATTACGAGTTTCACAAAGTCTGAGGTGCATGGATCCATTGCTGAAATGAGTCAAACTTACCCTCCAGTGAATCAAAGATATGCCCCCCCAGGCGGAGGGTGCTGTTACAGATATCACAGCGGAAACACTCGCGGTGGAAGAAGTAGCCCTCAGCGCTCAACCTCTCCATCACATACACCCGCTTGGTGCAGAAGTGGCAGATGTCGCTGCCGCCGAGCCCAGGAGGGAAGTCTTTACGTACCACACACTGAGAGGAAGAAGACCAGGACAAGGTTAGGGAGATTCTATGTGCTGCCTTCAGGGCTGTTATTTTGTTTTGATCATTTCAGATAACTCTCAAATGCCACAAGTGAAATGTAGAAAACAAAGGCATAGCAATTCAGAAAATACAGAAAGTAATTTAGTATGTGAAATGAAACTCAACAACTCAAACATGGAATGAATATATCTTCAGTCCACTTTTCAGGTTTGTCACCATCCAATCATCTCTAGAACGAAAATGTCAATTTCATTCACTTCATTGATCAAGTCAGATAAGTAGAAGTGTGAATCCCCATTAAATGATCATCACCATCATCTAGTCTGTTCTAGCTACACTGCTAACGAACAGGAAGGGGGCGGTTAAACAGGACTTAAAGTTTGCAACAGTATCATGCATTTGTGTATAAAAGGTTTATCTCATTTATTGGTGGTGTGAAACAACCTCACACAATAACTGCTTTGCCATCATGAAGGCAAAGCAGAACCCATTTACCCTTTGAGCCTGAGGAGCCCTCCAAGGCCAGGGAACTAGAGCCTGAAGAGGCAGATTATCTGTGGTATTTTTCTTTTTCATTCTCTTCCTTTGCTGATCTTTAAATCCAACTTCCCATAACTGAATGCCAAATGACAGGAAAAAATAATGATAACATAATGATGACATGTTTAACATATGCTGTTACGCATCCTCTAAAAAGAAACAAAACAAAACAAAACAAAACATGAACTCCATGTTAGATTTATCCCTACAATATCCACATGCATCTTACCGGTATGGCATTGGGTCTGTGGTCCGTCTCATACAGGACGGCCAATAGCTGAGCTTTAGCATCTATGGCTGATGATACCTTTCCGACTGTTCGCTAACATTAACGGCAGGGAAACACAGGTGCAGAGGGTTGGAAGAGAGGGTGGAAAAGAAGATAAATAGAAAATCAACAGAGGAATGAGAAAGGAGAAAATGCAGAGAAAGCATGATCTACTTTGAATTTGTGTACCGGCATTTAGACTGAGTTATTGACTAGTACCTCTTTAACGTAACTAGCAGCTCCAGTCGGACAACTCTGAGAGCGAACGACTGAATTTTGAGTGATTCTTCTAGGGTTCTCAAGAGCGCAGCTCCTGTTGCACTAAATGAACACCAGAATGAACATAATCACATATTTGTATAAAAACAAGTGCCAAGAATGTGTAGGAATCCTTCTATTCCCTCCTGTATCCCTATGAATTTATTTTAATCGAACACCACCCTTTTCTAAGTCATACACGGTACGGGAAGGAGGAGGCCAGGGTGGACAGTGGTTCTGAAAACACATCACTTGAGAAACATCCGCAGTTTTCAAAATGTTGGTGGCTGGCAACTAACAGAATAAACAATGGCAACAGTTCTGACAGAGTATTAACAGTATTAATCTGAGGAGGTATCAGTATTTCTTACTTATGTATTTATTATTTCGTGTTCTATTTTTAACTGATGCCTCCACTGCTATAAGACTGCAAATCTCCTGTGGTACTGAAAAAGATATGCTTATCTTAAAGTTATTTGGGATGCTAAGCAAGGAAACTGTTACCTTCACATTATTCTTATCTTTGAATGTCACTTTGTGGACCTTCTGCTGCTCATTTTCCAGTCTGTTCATAGAACTCTCATGAGTCCTCTCATAGCTTTCCTTGTGCGGTAAAAAAACTGGATGAGGAGATGAACTGCTGTGTCCACTTTCACAGTAACTATCAGAGCGGGGAGAGGCAAGCTGAAGAAAGGGCAGCAGATGTTTTGTTACATGTGGAGGAATAAACAACAAGAGCAGAAATTTGCTCGTTCGAGGCTGTGTGAGAAGAGGGAGTAGAGGAGTCTTTCTGTATATTGTCTTTGTGTCCAGCAGTGTCCTGGAAGATAGAGGAGAAACAGACCTGGGCAGTGGAGTCAGGGACAGGGTGGACAACAGGGTGGACGGCGGAGCTTTTAGAGGCAGAAGGGGGTAGGGACAAGAAAGGAGGTGAAGAGGTAGATAGTCCCTCCTACAGAAGAAGGGTAAAACAGAAATATAGAATCAATAGAACAGAAGAAACTGGAGACTTGAGCACATCTAATTAAAAATTAAATTAATTATTAATTAAAACTAAAGTCGGCGGCACGGTGGTGTAGTGGTTAGCACTGTCACCTTACAGCAAGAACCGGGTTCGATTCCCAGCCCGGGGACTTTCTGTGTGGAGTTTGCATGTTCTCCCTGTGTCTGCGTGGGTTCTCTCCGGGTACTCCGGCTTCCTCCCACCATCCAAAAACATGCATGGGGATTAGGTTAATTGGCTAATTTAAATTGACTGTCAGTGTAAATGTGAGTGGTTGTCTGTTTGTATGTGCTCTGTGATCAAACAACTGTCAATCGGATCTGATCAAAGCACTACAGCATTAAAGTTTTTTTTTTCCCCAACATTTAACATTTTGCTTGTTTAGGAACAATCTATCCCATTTCTTCTCCTCACTCCTTTTGTGTTCATGTCCCTTTGGTTAGGTTATTGCCAACGCTCTACTGTGCATTACCCTGGCTGGGTATTCTCAAGTGCTCATGTGACCTTCTCTTATATTAAGAGATCAAAATAACCTGTATTGAACTTTGGCTTACCTGTTAATGCTGCACTTTTTTAAGACATGCAACTATTGTTATACTAGGTATGCATCCCATTATCACATGCGGTAGTCTCTCAACTATGACATTAGTCAAGCATGAAAAAGAGGTTGGTGCAATACACAACCTGTGATTTAGAAAGAGCAGCAGAAGGAGGTTTGTTAGACCCCGGGAACATGGAGGAGAGCAGGATAGCTCTCTCTTTTATACTCCTCCTTGAATACTCCCTAGTCGACAGTCTCTGGTCTTTACTCTGCACAGACAGCAAGTGGTAGTGAAAAACTGGAAGGGAGCAAAAATTAATTTGTTGTGGAATAGTGTTCATAACTGGCTTGAAATTCACCTGCTCAATTGACTCCTCTGATCGTTCACATGAATGGCCAATATCCAAAGCAGACAGTGTAGATGCAAAGAAATTACTGTCTGGAGAAGTGCATTCTGGGTAGTAATGTTCAGTAACACCAGGGCTCGGTGAGCGGGATGGACTTAAGGGACTCTTAAACTGAGAGGGTGAAGCAGAGCAGCTATAGCTGCTCTCAGGGTGAGAGGATTTGGGGGAACAGAGGAAAGTGGTTTGAGGTGTCACAGCACTGGGGTTCTCCAGTAAGCGCAGGTAGACAGAGGGCTGGAGATAGGAATAAGAGACAAAGAATATGGGTGTATAATAGTTCAACAAATGTCACATATGTATATGGTACTCACAGCTGACTTTAAAATGTGAAAGGTTTCAAACCACATATGGCTTTTCACCACATCCAATCACAATCACAACACAGAGGGCTGAGTAGTGTTCAGAAGGAGCCATACCTGCCACTTTGGGCGAGGGGGAGGTGGAGGAGGAGGAGGGGGGACGTCCTTGGGCTTTGCAAAACGCGGGTTTTCCCTCTCGTCCAAGTCCTCATCCTCCTCTTCCTCCTCCTCTGAGGAAGGATGTGGGGTGGTGGAAGGAGACAGAGGGGGAGAAACGGAAGAATCGTATGGTTCCTCATCAGACTGATGCAAGGTGGAGAGGAATGGAAAAAGAAGGACAGAACAGGAAAGGAAAGGGAATTCCAGGAAAGGAAAAAAAATCTTGAGAGATTGCAAATAAAAGGTATATAATTTGGCAATAACATACAAACACTGTCGAGAATAGCAGTAAATGGGTGTGAATACTACAACATGGTGAGGGTGGCACACTAACCTCAAAATACCAAGCCCATATTAAAATAGGATGTATAAGTGTCCGAAAGACAAAAATGTGTTCCTTGCTGTTGCTGGAACATTATCGCAGATGAGGTTTTGAGTCCTTTGCCAGGTGGTTATTTCTCTGTCTGTACGTAGACATTCCTTTCATGGCACAGTCAAATGACTTTACAGGTGTGTAGTTGAGATCAAAATGAGGGTTGACTTTGTGTGACCCCATCACAAGGTGGTCTTTATATGTTTAATATTATTATTGCTTCTGTTGAACTCCCAAATATTTATAAATCGGAGAACAATGGCCACACACTTGCTCCTCGGTTCTATTATTGACTCGATATTGAAACCAAAGTATGGGGCAAATAACAGCTTATAACATGTTATAAGCAACTTCAAATCTTATTGTCTCTTTGTAATTTCCAATTTAAAAAAAGATGATCAAACTCCCTATTACACATAAACCTCTGTCTTAAAATACAATAAAAAAGCAAAAAAAACAAAAAACAGGAAGCATTAACCTGGTGGGTCTAAAACAGTGTCTGTCCCTTCTGATATGGGACAGTGCTGTCTGTCTCTCACCTTGCCATATATCTTTGCTGTCGAGGAGTTCTCCTCAAACTTGGCCAGCAGCTGAGTTGCCATGGATCGGACTTTGTTCTCCCGCAGCTCCCCATCTTCGCCAGAAGGGGGCACACTGTGACAAGACAACTGATGCCATGCCAGGGTCATGAGGGGGAACATGGAGGGTAGAGAGAACAGGAAAGTGTAGGGATCAGTTCGAGCTACATACTGCATCACACTGACCAAAGTGTTCTGGAAAATGATTAGAGCAGTTTTCAAAAAACTATATGGGTACAACTAACTATGATCTACTATGAAACTGGAACATTTCAGTTGGACCTACCTCCGTGAGGTAGTGGTTACCCTTTCGCCGTCTCTTGTTAACTGAGTCATCTTCAAGTTTGCTGTCATCCTGTAAAGATTGATTCAAATAAAAAGTATGATTAGTGTAAAAGCTGAAAGCTAATCATCCAGCATACTGTGTGCAGACATCAAGAATGCATCTAATCATTGTGCAGATTGACGGCTAGCGTTCCTGATTAGATGGCACGTTTCTTACACACAATGCTTTGATTTCAATGAGCTTTAGCTTATCTAATCAAGATTTCAACGACTGAATAATTTGTTCCTGCTGAATGAAAAAGGCCATGAGGAGGGTGGAAAGACATTGACTCTTTATGCTCAGTGAAAGCATCAAATAAACAGCAGAAAGAAAAAGGAGAAAGGGTAAAGGAGTGTTTGGATTTACCCTGGGTGTCCTCTTCTTGGACTGAGGCAGGTTGAGCAGTTTGTGGTTGCTTTTTGCTGGTAATACTTCATTGTTCTCATCTGTTGAACCAGGAATACAAACACACGTATTAGGTCTAAATTTAGCTCATTCTTTCAGAACAATTTATTTCAAACAATTTAAAAAAAAATAGAATTTTTGATAAAAGGAAAAAATATTCTATATATATATATAGACACAAACATAGGTACGTACGTATATATATATATATATATATATATATATATATATATATACAGTCATGGAAAAAATTATTAGACCACCCTTGTTTTCTTCAATTTCTTGTTCATTCTAATATCTGGTACCACTAAACGTATAATACAATGAACACAACAAAAATGCAGCTGGTCACATAATACTTTATGTCCTATTTGACATTCTTAAGCTTAATTGATTCCCAGGGTATATAAGAGGCCATTTCATGTCACAAGCAGCACTGCACATGCAAAGGCCTAGAGTGGTTTCCTGCTTACATTCAAGCCGTAGCACAACTCAGAAGTTGTCAGCTCTCACATAATGCCTAAAACAAAAGAATTATGTGAAGCAACAAAGGCAGCCATCTTGGCACTGCTGGAAATTGGCATGAGTGAGAGACAGGTAGCGAAAAAACTGAAGATCTCCAAGACAGCCGCTCATTACAACAAAAAAACAAGCTGAACATGGCACTACCAAATTGCTACCTGGCCGTGGCAGGAAACGCTCTTTCTACCCCACGAGATGACCGTGCACTCATCCGCTCCTGTGTCAGGAATCGTCGTCAGACCTCCAGGGACCTTAAAAATGAGTGGGCACTGTCGAGAAATGTGACTTGCTCGGCAAGGACAGTTCAAACCGACTTGTTGAAGCTGGTTTGAAGTCACACAGAGCACGCAAGAAGCCCTTCATCAATGAAAGGCAGAGGAAGGCCCGGTTACTCTTTGCTCGAGACCACAAGGATTGGACTGTTGATGATTGGGCTAAGGTTCTCTTCAGTGATGAATCCAATTTTGAATTGATGCCCACTCCAGCCAACTTACTGGTTAGGAGCAAGCCTGGAGAAGCTTACAACCCAGACTGTCTTGCCCCTACAGTAAAACATGGGGGTGGATCAGTCATGATCTGGGGTTGTTTCAGTCTGAGTGGAACAGGGCAAATGCAATTGTGTGAAGGCCGAATGAACCAGGTCAAGTACAGGACTACCCTTGAAAACAGTCTTCTTCCATCAGCTGGAAAACTCTTTCCTGCCTCGAATGACTGGATTTTCCAACAAGACAATGCCCCTTGCCACACGGCAAGGTCAGTTAAAGCCTGGATGGAGAACCACAACATTCGCACCATGCCTTGGCCTGCTCAATCACCAGATCTTAATCCAATTGAAAACCTGTGGAAAATCATCAAACTCAAAATGGAGAACCACAAGCCCAAAAACAAAGAAAATTTGTTTGAATTTGTCCAACAGGAATGGGCTGCTGTGACAGCAGAACAATGTCAGAAGCTGGTGGAGAGCATGCCAAGACGCATGGCTGCAGTCATCAAAAACAATGGTTATGCAATCAAGTATTAACTCTTGTGTGTATCATGTGTTTAAAGCAAACAGAAAAGAAAACATGGAATGCTTAAAAGTAGTGTTTTTGGCGGTACAATGCCATAGCTACTGATGTAAGAATTTAAGTAATTTTGGTTATTATCAAGAAAACCATGGAAAATGAATAATTCTTAGTTCTTAAATTAAACTCTCATGAGCTATTTTTGTTGTTATCATTATAATTGTCCAAACAAATGTACCTTTAGTTGAGCCAGGCATTAAAATTAACAAGAAATTGAAGAAAACAAGGGTGGTCTAATAATTTTTTCCATGACTGTATATATATATATATATATGCACGCGCGCGCGTATGTGTATATATATATATATATATATATATATACACACATACGCTACAGTGTATATCGCACGCACGCACGTATATACGCACGTGCATATATACGTATATATACGTATATATGCAGACTACTTTTACAAACATTTGTGAAAGAATGGGTCGCTCTCAGGAGCTCAGTGAATTCCCATGTGGAACTGTGATAGGATGCCACCTGTGCAACAAATCCAGTCGTGAAATTTCCTTGCTCCTAAATATTCCACAGTCATCTGTCAGCTGTATTATAATAACGTGAAAGTGTTTGGGAACGACAGCAACTCAGCCACGAAGTGGTAGGCCACGTAAACTGACGGAGCGGGATCAGCGGATGCTGAGGCGCATAGTGCGAAGAGGTCCCCAACTTTCTGCAGAGTCAATCACTACAGACCTCCAAACTTCATGTGGCCTTCAGATTAGCTCAAGAACAGTGCGCAGAGAGCTTCATGGAATGAGTTTCCATGGCCAAGCAGCTGCATCCAAGCCATACATCACCAAGTGCAATGCAAAGCATCGGATGCAGTGGTGTAAAGCACACCGCCACTGGACTCTAGAGCAGTGGAGATGCGTTCTCTGGAGTGACAAATCACACTTCTCCATCTGGCAATCTGATGGACGAGTTTGGTGGTTGCCAGGAGAACGATACTCGTCGGAGTGCATTGTGCCAAATGTAAAGTTTGGTGGAAGGGGGATTATGGTGTGGGGTTGTTTTTCAGGAGCTGGGCTTGGTCCCTTAGTTCCCAGTGAAAGGAACTCTGAATGCTTCAGCATACCAAGACATGTTGGACAATTCCATGCTCCCAACTTTGTGGGAACAGTTTGGAGCTGGCCCCTTCCTCTTCCAACATGACTGTGCACCAGTGCACAAAGCAAGGTCCATAAAGACATGGATGGAGTCTGGTGTGGATGAACTTGACTGGCCTGCACAGAGTCCTGACCTCAACCCGATAGAAAACCTTTGGGATGAATTAGAGCAGAGACTGAGAGCCAGGCCTTCTCGTCCAACATCAGTGTGTGACCTCACAAATGCGCTTCTGGAAGAATGGTCAAAAATTCCCATAAACACACTCCTAAACCTTGTGGACAGCCTTCCCAGAAGAGCTGAAGCTGTTATAGCTGCAAAGGGTGGACCGACGTCATATTGAAACCTATGGGTATGTATATATATATATATATATATATATATATATATATATATATATATATATAAACTAAATACTGTCACAAAATAATCTTGTTAAGATACTAAAAACTGAAAGGTTGTTCTGTAGGATCCATTTGAAATACAAACTATACACTTAAGCTCCTGAAATATCTGCAAATACATTCCCACCCAATGGCCTGTGAAAATGGCTCACTGGGGCTAAATTATTTTCCCAGCCCTTCAAGAGGAGTGGACTGCTCCATGGCGACAGCAGTGTGGGTGACAGAGACGGCCGCAGGACATGAACATGTAAGGCACCGAAAGTGAAAGGCGGCTGAAGCTGGAGCTTACAGTGGTGGTGTGACCAGCTGAGGGCCTCCAGAGTTACGCGGAGTGACTGGATATGGTTTCCACAGACATAGCATGCATACCAGTCATGTCTCTGGCACGGACTGACTTGACCATGGTTGTGTAAATGAGCAACTCTCGTTCACGCATTGGGTAAAATCGTCCCTTTCAGTTCAGTTCAAAGACAGCTGGGTCTATACCTTAAAAGAATGTACTGTACACTGATTTTAATATACTTAATATAATATACTTACAGACTGGTCTAATTATCCAAATCCTCTCCATTATATTTCTTTTGTTTTGTATGTTGTTACTTTATTATTATGATTTTCATGGTTGTTATAGTAAGGTGAAACTATCCCAACAGTGTATAGCTGGTCCAGGCAATTTCCCATCTGCTTTTTCTGTATGGCTCTTTCTCATATTTCGTGTGTCTAACTGGGGTTTGTGAGTTCAGAGTGACATTGGCACTTATTTTCGAACATAGTGCTTATAGTGGTGTTGTGTTTCTTATTTCCAGTGCTGTGCACTTAAATGGACACTGTGTAATTTTTTCTCCCATCTAATGGTTAAATTTGACTTTGCATGCATTGCAACATGGTTGGAACTAAGTGGAATGGGTCAAAACCCGGGCGGCCACTATCACCACGGTCCCCAGCCCGGAGCTCCAGTCATTTTTCCCCGGACCTCCACAGCCCTCCTCCGGTCCGGAGGACTTCCCGGCCGGCCGTGGGCGGGCATGGGGCGCTCAAAGGCAGCCACTCACCACAGATCCCCGACCCAGAGTTCCGGTCATTTTATGGCCCTTTACGCTTTTTTGGTGATGAGGATTTGGCGTGGCATAAGTATGGTCTTGTATTATGACCAAAAGTGCAGTGCAGGTTTTAGTTTAGTGCCTGGTAAGGAAAACCGGCATCTCCACCTTGCTTCTCTGTGAAAAGTGAATCACAAAATGCAGAAATGCATTTTGTCCTATGGGTACTAGCAGGTAGTGCTTTTTGACCCCCTCAGCAGTTCTTAGTTTTTGATAGACTGGAAAGACATGGAAGGCTCCGTATGAGCGACCCACTCTATGTAAAGACAGATAACTGATTCTTTGCCCAGGAGGATAAGTCAGATTGTTGGCATAGGTTATTTTACACCAATAAGGATCTATTTATGAAGACGTTGATTTGAGGTAATAAAATACTTAAAAAATGACATAGTGTCCCTTTAAGATTCAATGATTTCATGAAGACTGACCTGTCATTTAAGCGAAAGTACAACAACATATAAGATTAGCATTACCTCGACTGATCGTTTAACAATAGAACCTCACTCATGCCTAATGCTGCTGACAATTACCTCGACATAAGTAATTTCTGAAAGTATTGCATGGAATCACATTCACTCCACAAGGGTTAGTTTATGTTGTGCTTAAGAATTTACAATATAATTTATTCTAGAGTTTAACTCCTTTTTAATCCCTTACGTTTCACATTATAACGATAGTTACGAATGTAACTGCGGTTCTATGAATCCCGAATAACTGCCAGAGGGCGGTGCTGAAATAGAACACACTGTATAGTGTAGAGGAGTGGTTCCCAACCTAGGAGGCGCTCTGATGTGGTAAAAAATTATATTTGCCCATGTACAACTAAAATCATGATAACACATTTCTTGGATAATTTATACAAAAGTCTGTAAACAAAACTATTGTATTAATTGTATATGTTTTTGTTACATAGGCTGCATTCTTTTTGAACAGAGTATTTCTGTGTATGACTGTGTAACATTTTTTCAGACTCACAGGATGCCAACATTTCCAAGAACCCCAGAAATAGGAAACCACTTATACGTTATATGCTTAACTGCTTCACAGCAGCTAGAAAGGAGTCTGACCGTTGTTGTTTCTTGGGGAGTTCCTGAAGGCCTCATAGAACTTGGACAGGTAGAGAACCATAAGCAGTTTGTCTGGTTCAGCTTCCGCAGCCATCTCCTTTCCCCTCGTCACTGGCTGGATGCCAAACTCTCGCTCAGCCACGTCAAACGCCAACTGGATGTTCCCCGCCACCTCCTCCTCGTTCAGAGAGTCGTAGTCACTGAGGGAGAACAGTTGCAGTTTTGGTTAACATTAAGTCATGGAACCATAAAATAACACAATATGCTATAATTATTTCCTACCTAGCTGTCTTGAGTCTACACAATAATTCCTCCTCAGTGTAACTGATCACTGGGACACTTTTATTTGACCAATTGTTGCTGACCATGTCCATCTCTTTATGACAACATTGTAAACTATTGTCTTTCATTTGTCAAATGAGATTGAGCATACATAACAATATTAAGAGGATGTTAACTCATTAAGTGCCAGCCATTTTATAAAACGGAGAGTGCCTTGTGCCAGCGTAGACCAACACAGTATAACTCACAGGCTGTGTGAGAGCGCCCTCTTGTGCTTGCTGCAAAAAAAAAACCCAAAAAAACAAAAAAAAAAAACAGTGACGTATTTATGCACATTCAAGCGCTGGATTTCAAATGATGTGTATACGTCAATGGCACTCAAAGAATTAATAGGAATGCAATGCCTTGCCCTCAGTGCCATTTGATTTATTTCACAAGATGGCTAGCATTATATGAAAATAGGGCTGGGCGATATGGAAAAAAATGTTATCACAGTATGTTTTTTTTTCCATAGCCTACTGATCGATCTCGATTCTTATCATATGTAGTTTTTGCAGATACTACCAGTGTGAGGGACATAAAGTTTGAAGAAACTATAGCCAGGCCAAATAATATATACAAAGCATATTGTCGAAATTGATCAACAATTTATCACAATCCCGAATCAAGATGGAATTATCGCCCAGCCCTATATGAAAAACATGGGCGGTCATCTCTTGCAACTCAAAGGCATCAGCATATTTGTGTCTTCACTTATTAGGTCTTACTGTCTAAGACAGATATTAAGACATTTACAACCTATGAGTTCAGAGATAACAATTGCATATGATCATAGGATAGGTTGGCTCTAAAAGTTCCTCATACCAACTCTGAACTGGGGAAGACTGATTCTTGGAATGAGCTGCAACATTGTAGACTGCAGCATTCCTCTAAGAAGCTTCACTGCTTTTATTGCTAATCATTTCGTGGTTGTTTTAATTAGTGTGTGAGCGCCAGTCAGAACAGCTGACAAAAAACTGCCAAGACCTGAAAAACCATCAACACTCCCTTGTGTTTCCTGTGTATTTGTGTGTGTTCTCACATAAGCTCGGGCCTCTGGCGATGTATAAGAGCACAGAAAGCCAGGCCATTCCTCCAGGAAGATGTGAGGTTGGTGACACTGACCCCTCTGTAACCCTGAGTCTGGTTCTGACACCAGGTCAACAGCCGGCCAGGATGCACCTCAGACTCTGCATGACAAAATGGAATCAACAATAGTGTCAGAAAGATCCCATCAATCTGCATAACACCAATGCCCTGTGGGTTTCACTTAAGCAGTGCAGCTTGAAAGACTTGAATCACCTCCCAAGCCTTAAGCGGAGCAAACTTGGCAGCAAAATCACAGACAGAGTGGACATTCAGGTCAGAGCACAAACTGGCTTACTTGAAAGATCTGCAGTACTCGCTTTGCTGTGCTTTAACATGCATTACTGTAACTTTATGGCAGAATTTCAGGGTTGATGAGTGAAAGGAATGGTAATTTGCTCCATGGTTCATTTAACCTCCAAGGTCATTCTGGAGCCTGATGCTTGCAGTCCTGCTTTGTGTATTGATTTTTTTTCTTATTTTTAGGCTTACTTATTACTTTACAGTGGAGATATTACACATGACAATCAAGTAACTGAAATATTGTGTTGATAATGCATAACACATTTATTATTTAAGGTAATCACATATGCATTATTAATGTACAGCACAAACATTTACATTCACATTGTGTCCTGGGATGAAACACCAAAGTAAATTGTGTGGATTACTGTTTAGTATTCTCCTTAGGACAGAACACTAAAGAAAGCAGAAGGTTAATTATGGTTTACAATGTACAATTATTGGTTGATATGTGACATATATGCAACACTTTGCTATAATATTAATATTTGTCACTGCTGCATGCTACTCTTGCAGAAATTTAACACAAACCAGATATTTTTTTTCCAAGGTGGAGACCAAAGAAAGAGCAAAAAGAAGAGGAGGATGTGGAATATCAGACTTTCATTCAACAGGTAGTAAGATATGGATATAGCAATGACTTGCCTCTCTGAGGGGGAAACCTCCCCCATAAGAAAGACAACTGTATCAACCCCATACTGTTTATCAGTCTAACCCTGCTGGCACAGAGTAGCGCTAGTCAGCACATGTCTGAGAGGCATCATGTGTGACCCTTATGTGGGTGTAATGCTATCCAGCTGTATTGTCTATGATGAGGTGTGTCAGCCTGTGAGTGAGGTAAGGCTTAAGTTTCCCCTCAGTGGAGCTAAGTAGGCATTTACAATGACCCTGTATTTTTCTCCATATTTTTTAGGATTTTGTTGAATATTCATATTCAAATGGCATCACCTCTTATCAGCTGAGTTAGTGTTAATGCCATTATATAAACAGCAGTGATAATGGGTTGTGGATGCATCTAATCTCAGTGGTGGTTCTTAGGAAGATCAAATTACAATAACAACAAGACAGAGAGCTGGAAAGTAGAATACAGTTCCACCCGAGTAGTTGGCAGCAATCCTTTCTCTCACTAGAGAGAATCTTTGCATCTATGATCATAGCATCACACTATCCCTAATCAGTATGCATATACAGCACACATCTTCATACAAATCTCAATATATTCACGTACAACTGCAATGAATGTGTCGGTCGACATTCTGTTCACAAACAGTCCATCAGTCCTTGCACGAAGATTCACTTTGTCTTCCATGCAAATAACACATATCTGCTGCATATACTACATTTCTGCTGTTAATATTACGTCTGCTGCAGATACTACATTTCCGCTGTAAATATTTAACTTCTGCTATTAATATTACATTTCTGCTGCAAATACTACATTTCTGCTGTAATCTATTACATCTCTGCTGTTTATTTCATTTTTGCTGTAAACATCTCCTCTGTAAATATGGGTGTTTTATAATTTATATTTTATATCTTCATTTTTATTTCTTTATTTATGTGTGCCTTTAAGCTGAGTGACAAAATTTCATTATGCATGCATAATGACAATGAAGACTCTTGAATCTTGAATATTCAGGACAAAATAATCACTTTGTATGTTGGGAATTGCATCTCACCTCTTCTAAATAAATTCACAGATCTGTGCATGGGTCCTCCTCTCTCCAGGTGACATGAGTCCTGTTTACCATCAATGAACAGGTGACGCACCTGAAATTGAAAAGGAGAAAAATGAGAGAGAATATGTAAGGAAATATTTGGTTCAGGTTGTAAATTGGATTTAAACTTGATCAAATCATGTTTAATGCATTCAAAGGGATGCTTAAGTTGATCAAAAATAGCTGTACATAGCTGTTGGCTGGCAGAGCTAATAAAGCTTTATGCCAAAACTCTCAAATGTACAAAAGCAATTACAGTTCAATAACTGTGCAATGTTTGACAGAAACATTAGCATTGCCCCATCCAAGTAATTACAACACAAAGCCAGAAATATTATCTACAATTTTAAATGTATTACTTTACTTTAGAATTTCCAGTTTCTGCTACTTTTTTTCTAACTCATCACATCTCAGAGAGAAATGTACTTCTTACCACACTACACATAATGTATTTGCCAGCCTTAGTTACTAGTTAGATTTTACAAAGAAAAAATGATCAGTTTATAAACTATGATACTGTGCTACAGATGAAACAATCCAACAATATATAAATTAGTTAGAATATGCTCAACCACCATCAGTGGTCATAAATGATGCTTATGTATGAAGCATCACTGATAATATTCCAACAACATAATAATAATTATCTAAACTATCTGAAAGGGACAATTCCTCCCAGACAAGTAAATAGTGAGATTTTCAATGCAGGACTTGTAACTGAATATTTATACACTGTAACAGGGGTACATCTGCTGGTGAAGTGAAAAGTCATCATTGAGTTTATTTGAAATATTTACTGTGCAGAAAACCCATAAACAAAATACACAAAAAGTGTTGCACTCACCTGGTGTGGGCGTACACAGCTGCTGTTGAGGTTGGGGTAGCGGGTGGCAGGGTCAATGGTGTACTGTTCAAAGTTTTTACTGATGTTCTCTGTGGTGGTCTGAGGCAGCAGCCGGTAAATACTCTCCCTGAGGAAAAACAGGGCATATTCAAGCTGCAGCATCTTCAAAAATTGCTTTCAAACCTATAAATAAAGATCATCAGTGTGGATTCTACATAATGTGCTGCTACACCAGACTACATTATGTGACTAGAGTGACTTTTCTTTGTTTCAGGAGGCGTTTACAATGCTATTTGTTTTCATGTTACATGAACTACCAAAAGAAAATGGGGTGTCCTCCAAAAATTGTTTGGTACCCGTGAGCATAGTAAAATAAATAACAATAACTTAAGTATTCAAACTGCTTTTACATAAAGTCAGACGGTAAAAAATAAGATTATCCACTGGAAGACATGAATGTGATTATTTCACATCAATCTGCCATATCTTGTGAACAGAAGAGGACATAGTCACTTTAATGTCATCCATGTTTCTGGAGGGCCGTTTTGAAAACTTATACCTTCTTGGTTTTGGCTGTCATTATTTTGGTTATTTTTTTGTTAACAGTAAGTAACACAAGAGGGGGTAGCTAAGAAGAACATGAGGCTGCATAAGACATTTTGAGTGACCAAATGAAACTCCACAAGAGATTTCGCAGCAAGCTGGTCATTGTGTCTAATTTCTTGAGTGCAAAGTCAACTATTACAGGGAATGGAAGGGCAAGAAGAAACCACACATATATTTATAGTTCATCATCTGTGGAGCATGAATTTGTGCAGCAAATTTCATAATTTCATGGTTATCAGCCTGTTTGATAACTGGATAAATTACATTTACTGTACACAAGTTGTAATTCCGATCTGAAAGTGGTGTAATAATGAATGATTAGGGAGTAACCTAAGTTATATTGCTTTAGACCAGTGTTGTACGGACAAACTACTTTCATCTGTATGAAACAGAGAAAAACTTGCTTATCTAAGTTACAGGAAGTGGAACAAACCACCACACCTCTCAGCCAATATCTCCAGAGGACTCCTGCCTTGTGCCCAGCCCCTCACCATCCAAGCGCTGTCGAAGGCTGCCAGAAAACCTCGAGCACAACCAGTTCCCATCGGCCAGAAGGGCTGGTAAATGGAGAACATGTTGTCAGTGTGGATTGAGGACAGTGTATCAAACAACAGTGCTGTCACTGCTACTTCGTACCTCGAGCAGACTATCCCCCACCAGCGAGACCAATAGCTGATGTCCGTGTTTCTCCCTGATCAAGGCGGCGTTCTCGGAGGCATGCATACTGGTGAAGTCAAACATGGCTACATCCGGTTGGCCATAGTGGTTTATGGCATAGTCAAGGGATGGCAACTGGTAGTTTGTGCCAAAGTCAGCTGCCTCACGGGCATATGAGAGCAACGCTTCCTGATTGACGTTCTCAGCACTCAGCAGTCTCTCTGTTTCTATGTAGTCCTGTATTGAGACAAAGGAAAGTTTTGAGACAAAGATCATTGACATATACTTAACAATTTAGAGGTGCATTGCGGGGAATCTGGTGGAATCTAGCAACTTTCAGGTAACCAACTGAAACTTCTTCCATGTACCATGGGCCTAAGCAAAAACATGGCCCTAGAACCAGTTGTTGTATAAGTAGCATAGGCCATTTGCTGTGTATGGAGATAAAGTAAGAGAGTAACAAGTGAGCTAGTGGTGCAGAAGACAAAGTTGGTCTGAATTCCAATTCTACCCCTTAAGCCTGGTTTATGCTTCTGCGTCGCGGTGACGGCGGAACTACGGCGTAGACCCGACGCCGTCATTCAGCATTCAAAGCTCTGCGTCGAGGGAACGCGTTGCTCTGCAATTTTACCGCCAAGCTGCTAGGGGGGTGTGGCTGTGTCTTTGTGTGGCTTCTGGGGGCTCATATCGGATTCCTTGGTTTTCTTCCGACAGTAAACAATGACAACTGAGATGGAGCGGGTGTTTCTGGAGATGGAGCTCATAAAATTGAAAAAGAAATGCTGTTACTACAAATGTTGAAGCACGGAAGACGTTTGCGGAGGTGGTCTGTCCGACCATTCCGTTGCGCTCGTTGTGCTGCTCCACAAATAGCGGTGTTGTTGAGCTGTTGACCGGAAAAGCAACCGCCGGAAATCACGTTCTGAGCGGATCAATCACAGTCCTTGCTGTTCGCGTCTCAACACGTTGACGCAACGCGTAGCCAGGATTTTTTGGAGGTGCACGTCATCCCTTGAAAGAAAGATTTTCTGGGAGCAGATTAGAAACCAAGGGGTACAGGGAATTTTCGTAGCATGCAGTGCGAACGTGGCCGTGAGCGATGACAGCAGGGCACAAAGAAGAGTTTTTTTTTGTCATTTATTACCTTACAACAATTTGTTGCCATATTGCACAACCCAGTTCTAAAGTTAACTAGCTAGGTTGCCATATGCCATCATGTAGACACGTGACAGCGATGCTACCTTGTAACATTAGCTTTGACGCTAGAGCCCCATTATTTTTCTGCACCATGGTAACGCATTTGCTAACATATTTTACTTGTCACTTCTGCTGACGTAGCAGCTGGCTGTCGACAACATTTGTGGTGTCTCGTTTCTTAGGAAACTGTTTTCACCCTTCCCTTTGCCCCTGAAAACATGGCAAGGCAAAGGGGGAAGGGGTAAAAGAGAATTGGGATTCAGCCTTTGTTTAGCTCTGACAATATCAAGTGTAAGTTGAAATAAATAAATCCTGCTGCTTTTTCTTTTATTTCAAGCAAGGTCACTTATAATTTATTCACTCGTGTTTTGCCATTCAGTCAACACTATTTCAGGATCAAGCATGTCATTTCACAAATCACTATAGCCCAGTTTGCTGCTGCAGCCAATGATCATGTCTTGCTGCTTGAGGCCCGTCAAAATTTCATGAAAGCCCACAATGGTGGTCAGTACCAAAAACAAGGTTGATGTTCCTCAGGAATTGAAAAATAAACATAAACTGGTGTGTCTCATTGCACATGGAACATGTTGCCAAAATGAGTTATTCAGTTAGTGGAATCAGTGAGCTATTATCAGTGATGAGGCCTCTGAAGCTTTGGCCACATGTGTGCATGCTGCCACACAGCTGACGCAGTGACATATCACTCTGCACTAATGGGTAATGTAAGATGAGACAACGACCACTGAGAGCACAGCGAGGCAGAGTTTCAACACGTGTGTGTGTGTGTGTGTGTGTGTGTGTGTGTGTGTGTGTGTGTGTGTGTGTGTGTGTGCGTGTAGAAGTGAGAGAGAACATATTTGAGTTCTTTCCTGTGCATGTATTTTCAGATGATTATCTCTGCAACTTCTGGGCGGGAAGGTTAACAACACACTGCACCCTAATGCCATAATAATATCCTCATCTCTGACTCTCTGCGACTTTGTGCACACAGGGGGTGTTTGCGAGCATGTGTGAAGGACCTAGAAGAAATGTGAGAGAGAGCTAGCATCAAATTAGAGCCCAATTTCATTATCATCCCCTGTGGAGGCCCATCACTCACTGCCTTGGCCTTTGGCGAACACACACATCCCTATCCACCCCAAGAAAGATTTTAGCTCTCTTCTCTGGCACAAAGTGTTGGAACCCATATGTGTTTTTTTCTGGCTTACATATGTAGAAATATTAACCCAAATTTATCAATATAATCTGCAATAAAATTCTGTACAGATAACTCAGGCAAAAGCTGCACAGGGGCAACAAACTCTGAATTACACTTTTAAACAGGAGAAAGAAATTCCCTTGAGACAACAACAAGGTCAAAGGGATTACAGAGAGGTGTGATGTTTGAATGTAGTTACAAAAAAATCCATCAGGATAGGCAATAGTTCTCAGAATAAATGTGTTCTCATGTGGCTGTGGTTCACTGAATAGGGGAGGGCAACAGCACGCCCAGTTGACCAATCAGCAGCCAGACAGAGATGTGACTGTGTGGGCCTAACAACCAATCACTGTACACCATGGTTTGGGTAACTCCTTCTCCTTTATTGTACATTAACTTATTTGTTTTTTCTTTGTAACTTTCACTTTATAAAATCTTGTGTTTATAGTTGTGCCATGCCCTGAAAACAGACAGGCCTACAAACCAACTACAGGTTTTGGGTTACTGATGCATATATTAAAGTTGCATAAATCCTTTTGTGAGGGAGCTGTGATGTCACACAAGTCAGTGTTGATTGAGTGTGAAGATTCCTTAAAATGCTAAAGAATCCTAATAAAATGTCAAGAATAAATCAGGTGTCAAAATCAGTTCTGCTGTATTATTGACATGGGCATGTGTAAACTCACATTTATGATGACACCTTTGTCCAGCAGACTCAGTTTCTTTGCCGTCATGACAAAGTAGTGGGTGTTGTCTTTGTAGTAAACTATGTTCTCCAAATCGATACCTGAAAGCAAACAGCAGCACATTTACTTAACTAAGGGTACTTAAAGAGCAATTAGAGTGGGAGAGGCAAACAGACAACCCCTCAGGCATACAACTCATAGAAAGAAAATAAGGTTTATGGTATGGGTTGCTTCACCTGTATCCTCCTTGAGCTCAAGAAAGAACTTCTGGTTAAAGATGAAGGCTACGCCACTGATCTCCTCCACTTTTGCCTCTGCCGTGGTGTTCCTGTTGACAAAGTTAGCTGTGATGGCAATGGCCAACTTCCCCCGAAACTCCTTGCGACCAAAACCTTAAAAAGGCAGAAGAAAAAATGAAGCAACAAACCATAAAGAGGGACAAAATATGTCATTAATGATATACAGAGTCAAACATGGATTCAAAAATAAAATGAACACAAATCCCACATAACATAAATTACATGACCAGCTCACACCCTCACACACACAACTCACTGCTTCCAATAGCTTCCAATTACAGGACATCACATGACTTAACAGCTTTGCAACACCTCACCTCTTTTCCAGTGAAATTAACAAATAGTGCTTTGACAGCATGCATCATGAATTTGTCAAACATCAAAATATAGGCACTATTTCAAAATCAAAGCAGGTGCTTGGGGGAGTTTGAGCTTCAGAATTTTTTTTCCTGCATTCCGGTGAATTTTAAAGATTGAAAATAGCAAAAGTAAAGTAAGTAAAGTACAAAAGCATTTACATGCTGAATAGGAAAAATGGCAAAAAAGAGAGTCAACTGGACCAGCTTAATTAAAGTACTCTAAGGGAGAAATAAGAATGGTTGTGATTGTCTCAAAGAAATTCTACAATACAGTGGAATCCAGGGGATAGTTCAGGCTGTTGACATCAAAGAAAGTCAGTCAGAACCAAGGAAGCCTCATGGATGAAAGGTGAAATGTCTTCATAAAACCTTCAATCAAGTCCAGTTAACTCTCTTTTTTGACCTTTGGACTGCTCTAGACCTGGATGACTGAGAATCTACACAGATACTGTATGCTGAATAGGCCTACTTTTAATTTTACTTTTAATTAGAAGGATAAAAAATAAAAATTTTTGGTGCAACAGGCAAAATGCGAAAATTCCAATCAATCTGAAGAAATACTGGAGAAACCAGGGAAATCCAGGAGGGTTGGCAAGCATGTACTCCATAGAGTCACTTCTTTGTGTGAGTTCTCGTTGTCCTTCTTTCATACCGTCTAATGTGTTTTTGCGTCCATCGGCCCCAATCACCACATCAAAATCAAAGTCTGAAACGGGATGGCTGGAGGGCCTGACTTCTGCTCGCCACCCAGGACCTGTGGAAGAACACAACAAACCAATTTCATTATTTTATACCCTTATGTACATGTAGCTTTTGAAAACTTGAGGGCAGTAATTATGTTACATGCTAAGCACTTTACAGTATTTCTTGTGGCCCTTGACTCACATATCATTTTGTTTTTCTGAGCAGTTGAGGTAAATGTGGCTATTTCTCTTCAGTCTGTTGCTCACTCTTTTAAGTAGGCGAATGGTTGTGATTGTGTTCCCTAAATTGTTAAAGTGCCCATTCACTATATTTAGGACACTTGGCATTAGACAGGCAAACTAAAATGTAACTATCAGCAGACTATCAATAGACTTATTTTCCACAAGGTTTGCTATAAATGCAGACACTGTCAGTCCCTCCTCTCTGGGAAACTTCACTTATCACTTCAACATACTATATGTATTCTGTGTTTTCCATATATGGCTGAGATATGCAGACGAGTCCCTGTATGTCACTGCGACTCATGACCCTTTGACATACAGATAACTGCATGCATACACACGACTTACTGTCATCAGTCCTCTCTGCTGGTGGCTCCACAAGTTGCACAAACTCTACGTTGACGTGAATTTCCACTCCCAGAATCAGACTTACTTTCAACAGCATCAGCTGGAGTTGGCGGATACCTGAAGTGTGATGCACAGAAATACACACTGTATATCAGTAAAGCACACAAAAAAAGTTTAAGGAAGCAAGCTGTTATAGCTGCATCTGCCACCTGTCAATGTCTGCTGTTGTGGCTGTTGGATGCCTCCTTCCTAACAAAGTACACCATATGCCACAGTTTATAGGCTCTCAACCAATTTAATTAATGTCTAAGATTTTTTTTGCTCCAGTGGGGGCACAAAAAAATGAATGGCAGGGATGACTTTAGTCCTTCAATTCTCATCCAGTGCTTCATTACCACAGCTGGGAATGTAATGATAGTAAAAATCAGATTATGAATAATAATAATAAGGGACTGTCATGAAAAAAAGGGGAACCTTAGGCTTCACCGTTTTCTTTTGCTCTTTTATTATAAACATCCTTATATAGAGTGGTGGGATCACAGATTTTTGTAGGCCAAGCAGGTCAAGGAAATTTTATATATATCTAGTCTAATATCATAAATTTTACTCAGTATCGAAGTTTGGTACCCAGCCCTGTCTTTTGCTAAAACTTTACCAACACAAACATTTCCGCATAAAGTCTCACACTTGCACACACATGCAACTTGTAAGGTTTTAGCAGCAACGTGTGTGTAACTAAGTAGTGTGCATATGAGTGGATACAGGAGACTTTGATTATACTGCATGAGTTGTTTGGGAGTTCGTAAACAGATGTTTCAATAGAGTTTTGCTGTTGTTAAACGCAGTTCCATTTATTTTAATACACTGACATTTTTTTTTTCAGTTCTTCTTTCAGTATCACTTCCAACAGCCATGGGATCAGTAAAACCCCACTGAACAGACCACAAAACGTTAATAATCAAATACATTCTCACTGTACAATGATGTACCATTACACTAATAAAGACTAAAACACAAAATAAGCTGTATATTTTTGGAGTGTGGAAATTAATATACTTCATATATACAGTACTGCAGCTCAGCAGCTGGTATTTACAGATGCTTTCTCAGCAGTAGTTATGTGAGGAAGACATGGCTGCACTCATCGCTGAAGAGAGGAGGTATTAATACATGACACCATTACCTAAGCTGGAGAGGAGGAATAATACCAAAGGGAGACTAAAGACACAAACCCATCTCTACTCAAGGATCAGAGTCACAGAATCAGACCATACAGGCCGTCATCACACAATAAATAAACATCTAGAGTCGATTAAAGGTACTTTTGAGAGGACAGCTCTGGTTTTGTGGCCACACAATGTCACATTCATGTTATTATGAATAATGTAAGTTTCTTTGGATAAATGCTAAGTAAATAAATACATGTAATGTTTTCAAGGCTCATAGAGATTATCTACTGGCACATTTCAATACTTTCTGTGAAAATAAGTAGCTACTACAGTCATAGTAATCTCCCAATGACCTTTGCTCCAAGGTCAAGTTGTTTTTCCTAAAAGTATACAACATAACCAACAGTTCGACTTCCTTCCCAGAGCACTAAAAGAAAAAGAAGAGGTTTAAAAGTTTCAGTCAACTTCCCCACATTATGTCTTCATGATAGCCATATTCATTTTACACTCACTGATGTGGTCAATGGAGCCAGCGCAAAACTTCCCATAGAACTTCTTGGCTCCAAGGCCCCTGAGATCGTGGATGGTGAAGGGCCACAGATGGAGCACATTGTTCCGGGAGAATGTGTCCCTCTTCTCAATCACCACCACCTTGCAGCCCAGCAGGGCCAGCTCAATGGCTGTTCGCAGACCACAAGGTCCGCCACCGATGATAAGGCACTGAAAAAAAGCAGAATGTAAAATGGGGTGGATATTGGTGATGGAAGGGTTGAGTTTAAAGGAAAAGATGGTAGGGATGTTTAGAAACATTTTGTGTATTAGAGAAAGAATAGGCAAATTACAAAACAATCAAATGGAGTATGTGCTGTTGCATTTCTCTCCAATAATCCTAAATATTGTTATCTTTAAAATACACAATATAGTCATATTAAAAAATAATAATAACTCAGATTTATATAGCGCCTTTCTGGGATGCCAAGAACACCTTACATAGGGAGTATCGACAAACAAAGACAAACAACAAGAACCAGGTGTCTAATAAGTAGAAAGAGTCAAGAGAGGTTGTACAGTCGTGGTCAAGAGTTTACATACACTTGTATCATGGCATGGTCAAAAATACACATACAGCAATGCTAATATTTGGTTACATGTCTCTTGGCCATTTTCACTTCAATTAGGTGCTTTTGGTAGCCATCCACAAGCTTCTGGTAAGCCTCTGGATGACTCTTTGACCACTCCTCTTGACAGAATTGGTGGAGTTCAGTTAAATTTGTTGGCTTTCTGACATGGACTTGTTTCTTCAGCATTGTCCACATGTTCTCAATGAGGTTTAAGTCAGGACTTTTCTAAAATGTTATTTCTAGCCTGATTTAGCCATTCCATTACCACTTTTGATGTGTGTTTGGGGTCACTGTCCTGTTGGAACACCCAACTGCGCTCAAGACCCAACACTTCGGGCTGATAATTTTAGGTTATCTTGAAGAATTTGAAGGTAATCCTCCTTCTTCATTATCCCATTTAATCTCTGTAAAGCACCAGTTCCATTGGCAGCAAAACAGCCTAATACTACACTTTATACTTACAAACAATTGTTTGCACTGTTGTTCTTGGGACCTGCAGCTGCTTTGAAATGGCTCCAAGTGTCTTTCCTGACTTGTTCAAGTCAATGATTCGATTTTTCAGATCCGTGCTGAGCTCCTTTGACTTTCCCATTGTAGCGTTTGTGGGCGTTTGAATCGAATGAGCCCTATGTAAATGGCCTCAGAGAAGTCACCAGCAGTAGTCACTCATGATCGCTCACAATAAGTTAAGAGGCCATGCTATGAAGCTCATTTCATTGACACAACTTTCTAAGTCACCAACATGGCTAATTCATGTTGCTGTATGTATATTTTTGACCCAGCAGATTTGGTCACATTTTCAGTTGACCCATAATAAAGTCATAAAAGAACCAAACTTCATGAATGTTTTTTGTGACAAAGAAGCATCTGTTCCAGTCACTCTATCAGAGAAAAATCAGAGTTATAGAAATAACTCAAAAGTAAAGAGAGCCATGACATTATGTTCTTTACAAGTGTATGTAAACTTTTGACCACGACTGTAAGTGATGGTGAACAGCTGTGTTTTGAGCCATTTTTATAAAATGACCAGGATGGGAGCTGTGCACAATGGATCACAGTGTAATAGAAAAGGTGTTATTCTTGACAAACCAACAGATAATTATCACCTGAACCTGCAGGTTTCCTCGGCTCCATGGATAGCCTTTCAACATTGTTTTGGTTCTACTGCCCATAACTACAATGCTAGGGTTCTGCTCTCATCAACCTTGTTTTTAGCTGCAGCGATCAGCTGTTTTTAATATAAAATCTTTGAAAAAGTGACTGCACATTACCTGCTCAGCAGGATGACAAAGCTAGTGACTATAGCTGGTGAATATTATGGTCTTTTAGCAGGACAGACATTTCATTTTGTAAATGTTTGAGCACACAAGAAACAAAAAAAAACAACTTGCATCCACATCACCACAATCCCATATAACACAAAAGTGTGCAATAGACCTCAATGTGTGCTGAGACGCAACTATTACATGCTTGCATTAATGTGCAGCACCAGCAGGGGGGCAACAGTGCCAGAGAGCGCCACCCCTCTCATTGTGGCCCAGGATGTGGCCACACCCCTGGCAGAATAACAGATAACACATGGTAAGCCTGCTTGATTGTGTCAACAACCCAGTGGGAGAGGCTGTGTTGAGGCAACACATCTCGGGGGGGTGGGGGTTCGCAGCAGAAGCTGCCTGGCACCACGCAAAAACTGGGTCACCCAGTGATGTGCACCAACTGACCATCCATCAATGTGGTCATGATGTACAAAGATGGCTGCCATATGAACTTTTAAGGTTGGTGCAGCCCAGCCTGCTTCGAAAAACACTGTAAGCACCCCAGTATGTCATGCAAAGCGTATGATAATGGATTTGACTCCCTGTTCCTGCACTATACTACTGTTGAAGAAGGAACCCTGGCACTCCGCATGGTCTCACAAACCAGGGCTCAAGGTCAATCAATGGCCAAACCCAGAGCTGGAGGAGACTCAAATGGATGCAAAACATTCCCTTCCAGCTAGGACAGGATGCCCACCCTCATGGGAGCCTGCCAAGGCTCCCCAACCAGCAGACTTCACTCTGTTAAGTGCACATTCTATCAAGGGGACAGCGGGAGGGTTACTACCTCTCCCCGTGCTGGGACCAAATGCACGGTCCCGCCACCTGTGGAGATGAGAAAGGCATGTGCTTGTCACCTTCACCTTGTTCTGACTTTGTAGACGGCACTGGAGGTGTAAATGCTGCAGTTGTGGCAAGTATTCCCAGCAGCTGTAGCCATGTCTGTCAATCTTGCCCCACGATGGAAGGACCCTAACAGGCCCTGAATCCTGTCTTTCCTCTCCATCGTCGAACATACATGCTTGGAGTCCAGAGCCAAACCGATGAAAGTAGCTTGCTGTGTTGGATGAAGCAAGCTCTTTTCCAGGTTCACTGACATGCTCAGAGTCTCGAGGTGAGCAAGGACCCTGGCTGTTCTCTGCTTTGCCTTCTGGAATATGGGGGTGCAAATAAGCCAGTCCGCGAGGTAAGGGAGAATCTTTACTCCTCTCAGACCTAGTGACGTTAAGGATGCCCTCATGCATCTTGTGAAAATGCAGGGGCCAGGGACAGGCTGAACAGCAGGACGACTAATTGATATGCCTGGCCCCAACAGGCAAAACGAAGAAAATTCCTGTGTTCCAGATGAATATACGGTTGTCAAAGAAGGTATCCTTTTGGTCTATGGAGGTGAAGCATTCTGCGGGAGTCATGGAACATCGAGTGTATGCAGCACGAGAAATGAAAGAAAGACTTTCAGATACGTATTCCTCAGGTCCTCAGGTCTAGTAAGAGCCTGGTACAAGGAAATATGTTAAGTAAAACCCATTGCTGACATGGTCTTAAAAATCCATTTGTCTTGGGGGTGGGCAGTCCAGATGCTGCTGTGAAAATATGCCTACTGCTGGCCCCCGAACTTCACTGTCCACAGTGTCACCTGTAGTGGGCAGTGGATCATGTTCATGATGGACGTTTGCGAGCTCTTCTTAGCCTCTAAGCTGAGAGGCTCTGCCCCCTGAATTGACAGTTCAGGGAATAGATCTTGCCTGGGGCAACTCATCTCCCCATCCAGTTGGAACCAGGAGTTTGAAGCACATATCCTCTGCTGAATCCCAGGCAACTACCTGCAGGGCAGGTGGAGGAGGTGGAGCCCACATAAGTGCTTTAAGCTGCTCTGTCTCAACTTTTAAAGCCTCCATTTTCTGGCATGAGGGAGCCTGCTGCTTTGCCTTTTTGTACTCTGGGCTCCTGCACTCCCTATTGCGGCCTGCCTGCTCTGATGCCACTTGTTGCCACAGCCCATATAAGCCACTCCAGCATGTGACAGATCCTCTCCCAGCAGGAAGCTCTCCATCCCACGCAGCCTTTCCTCTCTCACTGAGAGTGACAGGATGCCTCATTTAATACAGTACATAGGTCAGATAGGGCCTCCCTGAGATGGACCACCCCCAGACACTTGGGGCACATCTTGTGGCCGTCCTCTACCTAAAGCTGTCAGGCTAACACCCGCTTACTTGAATTACAGTGAAGCTAGGTAATCTTAGCGATAAATGTGAGCAGGCCACAGAGCCTTTAGCAGTGAACTCTTCTTTTTCTTTTTTATTATCTGTAACTGTTTTACATACATATACATAGTAATAATAACCATTATCATTATCATCACTCTCAATAATCAAGCTCAGAAAACCAGACATGAGCTGCGGGCTAACCACCACACTCAACTAGCACATCCAGCCAAAGGAGTGACGAAGCTCCACAGGCTGCAATGCAGTCATTGTAGCTTGCGAGTGAGCCGACACATGGACATCCGATTTTGATATCGGTCTGATATCAGCAAAAAAAAAAAAAAAAGGATCAGATTATATCAGCCTGCATCTAAATTCTCATCATAAGCACCAGCAGTCCATTCCAAGCTCTGCTCAAGTACTGGCAGGCAGAGCCCACATGATCACAATAACAGTGTGCTTACAAGGTACAAACAAAGTAACAAGGAGTAGAAGTGATGTCGGCCGTGTAGCAGTATTTGTCGTTAAAGTCTGAAAACGTAATTGCAGCTGAGTGGAAAACTTATGCTTCTCAAGCTTCCCGTAGTGGCACAGAAGAGGGGAATTTAATACGACCAACATCATGGCACATGTCCCCAATTGAGTCCCTGTTTTAGATGTCCAGCCCCCGGTTAAAACTGTCCCTGATTGCAGACTAAAAAAAAAAAAAAGGTTATTAACGGTAGAGTTTGCATTCAAAACAATTAGCACAGCCATCTGGGAGAGGTTTCTTTAAAATTTAGTATGACATGTGGCATCTACTGTGTAACAGAACAAAATTTACAGAAAACTAAGTTACAGAAATGCTAATTGTAGATACAGGGTTCCAGAAAACACAGTGCCCACCCAGCAACAGGGCTGCCGTTTTTTCTTCAAACAGCAGTTTCTCCCACAAAAATGTCTGGGATAATAATTGAGCTGTTATTTTTGGCTAACCCTTATCCCAATCATTCTCTGTTAATCTCTCCCTCTCTTCTCTGGCTTCTTTCCTCTCTGGATGTCTTATCGCATCCTTCAGATACAAAGCCGTAACAACACTGTGCTAAACATGCGGCTGAGAACACTAAGGCATACATGGTCATACATTAACACAGATCAGCACATCACATAAAATAACAAATATGAGATATTTATCAATCAAATATATATAGCTGAACTCCCAGCCCTGCCTCAGTGCATAAGCATACTGTAATAAAGTGCAATCTGACTAACATACAGTGACAACTTTCATAAAGTTTGGTTTGTAAATAGCTTATTACTTGATCCAACTGCACATTAGGATATAATTACAGAAATAATCCATTTACATCTGCACTGCAAAGGTTCTTATTTGGTATTTGAACAAATAAACCATGATTTCCATGGTTTAATTTGTGACAGAAAAACTGTACAGCATTTCACACTCAAATATATATTTCCAATGATGATATCATTCTGTGAAAATCTGATCACTGGAAATATACACCAAAAATGTATTTTTCTTAAAATGTTATGGGAACAAAAAGACACACAGTCAACGGAACGCAGAAAAGAGAGAAAGAAAAAAGTGAGTTTTAGGCTAACTCTAAAATCAGACAACATTCATAAACAACAAACACCAGAGCCTACTTAATAATGCTACACAGTATAATTGTAGGTGCATACTGTGCAATAGTATAAATGCTCATACTGGTAACTGGATCATTGCAGGCAATTCTGGGACCATGGAGAGCAAGGAGTTGTTTCTTGGTGGATTTGCCACAAACATTAAAAAACTGTTTGTTGACCAGTTTCTTGGCTTTTTGAGGAAAGACATATATAAATCATGTTGTTTTGATGATTTGACCTATTTTCTACCTTCAAATCTAGGCTTTTGTGAAAAACCTGAGTTGAGTTATGGACAGTAAACCAAAATGAAAGTACAAAGAGGTCATCTTACATGCCGTCCACACAACAATGGAATTCGGTTAATCCGACAAACTTTATTACCGATTCCGCCTTGCATACAGACACCTCAGACACCATTGTCTGTGACCAACAACAGTATTTTCTGACAACGGGTTCCAGAGTGAGAAGATCTAGATCTGACAATGCCATCTTGGAGTTGCAGTGTGTACCCGGCATTGTTGCTAACGATGACGTCACATCATCACAAGACCAGAAGTAGGAGCTTTAACTCCAGCACACATCAGCCCGTCACAAGGAGTTGTTGAACAAAGATGGCAGATGTGATACATGTGATACAGGCACAGCTAAATTTATTACCATTTTTGCACTCGGCGCGCTTAAATAACAAGGACTTCAAACTCATTGCATTCTTTCGTTCTTCTGGTGGGTTTCTTTGCAGCGCCACCTGTCGGCTTGGCATATGAATTACATCTTTGTCACTCGTTGTCACTCTTCACTCATTGTCACTCGTTCTCGCATTGCTATGTAGATGGAAATACTTCAGGCAACGTTGTGTGTGTGGACAAAAACTTTGGAATCTACAAAAAAAAATCTCACAAGCGTTACCGTGCCGTTGTTGTGTGGACAGTCTTAGAGGTCAAAAGGGTCAACAGTTAGTATTTGTTCTCAGTGGTCACAGAATCACTGGAGATGACTAATTCATTAATTTCTGAATAAATTCAATTGAACTAAGGTACAGATTTGGCAATACTGTTTCCACCACGGTAGCTGTTCTCATGTGTTTCTCATGTGACCTCACAAATCCAGCTGTATGTGCCAACTTTGATATTTGTGATTGCTGATTGCTCACAGGAATTGCAACTCATAGTCTGAAAAAACAGCACTAGCCTGCTAAATTACCAAACCAAACTGGTTTCCCATGTCCATTATTGGCTTCAGACCCCAGTAGAGGGCCTTTCCAGTTTGTCACTCTTACCCTGGTGCCCCAGTTTGTCACTCTTACCCTGGTGCCGTGGCAGGCTTTATTCTGATTGTAGACCTTGTGCTGTGCCCTTTTGTCCAGTTTGGTCCACAGGGCCTTGACCTTCCAGGTGCTGATGGCAGCTTTCAGCGAACTGTAGAAGTTGGCATAGTCCAGAGGGTCTAACTCAAGCTGCCTGCAGAGGATGCTGAAGGCCTGCAGGGTCCCTTTACAGGTAGAAGCCTGAACAAAGTTATCAAAGAGCATGCTGGCCTGCGCTGTGCGCTCATCTTCTGTCTCACCCATTTGCTCCAATGGTAAAAAGCCTCCAATCCCCCTCTCTCCCTTCTTCCTCTCCTGCTTCTTTATTCCTGTTCACTCCCTCCACAGCGTAAGTACTGGACTCCTAAGAAGGGGTGTGTGCCCTCATGCTTAGCAAGTTCTGAAAGAAACAACATAAAAAAAAAACATTTGTAGACAGAGACAGGTGTTCAGTCCTACATCTAATGCATAATTACAGACTTATTATTATAAAAGTTATTCACAGAAGATGCATGTGAACACCAGCAAACAATGCAGCCCAATAATAATGCAGACGTGAAAGATACACACAGTGCTTCATTTCTGCAAACTCAATTGTGGAAGTGAAAAAAATGCAGTCATGTAACATCCATGTCTGTTCAAATTGTCATCACTACATCATTTTAAGGGTTGCACAACATCTCTAAAATTCACTGTCATCGCGATATCAACATGCATAACAAACATATTGCAAAGGAATGTTTGGACTGTGATAAATGGTGCTCCATGTGCCAGGCATTCATACCCTGCATGTCAATATAATTAGTGAATCAGATTGAGTGCTACTGCCCTAGATGCCCACCCCCTATGCATGCTAGTGATTGAGAAGGTAAAGAATAAGGAAATGAAGATAAGTTATTGGTTGTGACGGCTAATGGAAGTAGGACGACCACAGAAAATGTGGGCGATGTAGAAGGACTCGTAGCTAAAAACAACAGCAGCCTAATCTCCACAGCAACCAGAAAAAATTATACAAAGAATTCCAAAAAGCTAATATAAGCAAAAACAAAACTACTAGCATTAACAGAGTAACAGCAAAACGGTCCAGCAGACATCCATTCAAAGTTTTGCAAGTGTAACATCAAAGCACCACAAAGAAATTATGCTTTTGTTTTCTTTTATCCAGTGCCTGCATAAGCAGGGTGTCTTGAGCAGTGAACACAAAGAAATTAACACTTTATACTCAAGTATTTATTTATGGCAATTCAAAAATGTGAAATTGACATACTTAATACATGAATTCTTGAGTTCTGACCTTAACAATTTGACACCAAATTCTGATCAGTTCATTCATGAGTTCATTTGTGAATTAATTTTCTCAAGGTGTATGTTGAATACCATACCATCGTGACACATTGTTCAAAAATGCTCCATGGTCACTCACTACATGAAGCGCTACTCTATTCTTTTATTCTAAACGACTTAACTTTGGTTGAGATAAAACCACTTTTGCCTCAGAAAGAATCATGATTACAGGGCCTGCAACATGTGTTCATTATCCTTTGCAAAACTTTGAAATCGTAAAAAGGGCAGGCTGCATTCTAAATGTAAAGAATGTCTGCAGCTCACCCTGAAAATAACCTGCAGAGGTCAATGTGCTGCCTCATATAGCCATAGAGTGTCATGTCCTCCATTCTGTACAAAAGGTGCCCAGGGGCACACATCCTTGAACAGAACTTTAATCCAGCCAACAACAACTCTGCAGAGTTCAAACAGTTATTAATTAAACTGCACATGTTTTTTTCTCCACAACAAAGATGTTTTGCCCCTCCAGCACCACTGAATGCCTGATCGGATTATAAGAGAGAGTGCACTTGGAGGGGTTCAGCTGAGCAGTCACGGGAGAAGCTCAAACACTGAGGTTGCAGGACTACAGGTGGAAGAGTCACGCAGTCATGTCGCATGCAAGCAGCGACTTGGTGAGGCACAAGATACGAAACAACCATAAAAAAATACCACAGATGTGCACAGCAGAAGACTGCATACTTTGTCTCCCCACTGCGAAATCTGTTCCAATCTCACAGCCCCACAGCACATGACCCAGTCCTGGGGTATGTGAAGTGTTGTGTTTCCTTTGGCTGATCTTATCTGAAAGACCGAGGACATCTATTTAAGGTTTCGAGATGAAAAGCCTCTACTTTCAGTATAAAATTTTCTGTCTTCCATTGAGTTTTCAGATACCTGTGTTCTGCACAATCCAATGCTTTTCTCCTCCCTTTCTCATAAACCCTTAGGTGTTAAATCCGAAGCAGGTCATTGTATCCTGATATACACTAAGAGGCATTAAAAATGCAACATTGTATTTTTTTCGATATTAATTTGAATTTTCATAATTTATTGGGTGACTTCACTTGGTATGATACTGAACATGAATGAACAAAAGCAACAACAGAAAAATTAATCGACATGGATTACAAATGTCAGTATCTTGTGTGATCGTAGTGGCATAGACATGATGAGCGCGTTGATTTCGGGCACTGAATCGCTTCCCACTCTTCCAAGAGTGCAGTACGGAGATCAGCAACCGTCACCGGCAGTGGAATACGACGCCGTACATGGCGATCCAGATTGTCCCAAAGGTGTTCAATCGGATTCATATCCGGGGAATAAGGTGGCCAGTCCATAACCTGCACATTATGTCTGTGCATAACATACTTGCAGGCGTGAGATAGTGCATCTGTGGATGCCAAAATGCCTGGCTAACCTCGCTTCGGTCATTCCGGATCTCATACCAATGGCCTGCTCCCTCATGTTTGCTGCTAAGCGTGGCATGGTGACCGTCTGTGACAGCTTGTATTTTTCCTCCGGGTTTTTAAAGCCTTGACCAGTTGAGCTCAAATCACCAAAAGAACTCAGTGAAAGCTTTCAAACAATGTCCTAACGACTCACACATGCAAAAACAGGGATTGGTACTGTCTGCCACATTAATTTATTGTTTGAGCTGAAAAATGTGGCTCCACAGTTTCAATAGCCACGAGTGGTAGTAAACAAAACATTTTTTTGTACACAAAGTAGTTGTATCCAATTTTATTTCACATTGACTTTGTTGCGTTTTTGTATATATTGTTTTATCACATTGCTGCCTTATTTGTCTTTAAGCTGCCTTTGATTATGTTTTTTTTAATCTTATATCGAATATTGCCAAGATGATATTATTTGTGATAAATAAACAAATACTTAGCATAAATAAATAGCGTTGAATTCTTTCTGTTGTGGTTTGCTGTGGATGTCTGTTGGACTGTTTTGCTGCTACTTATCTAAATGTTAGCTATTAGCTTTTGGAAATCTTTGTATAGATCTTTGTGGTTGTGTTGTAGTTTGCTATGGAGATTAGTTAGTGTATTTGAATGGAAACATTCACACCCAGCTTTGATGTTTGAACTCATTTGGATGGCTGAAAAGTTAAAATAGCCTACAAAGTCAGACCATCATGGTCAATGGAAAAGCAACAGAGTTTCCTTGTTCATGATGTTGCAAAGAAAAATCCAGGCTCTCTGCACTTGAAGGATGTTTAAATTGTTGCAAATGTAAACTGAGTCTTTCATGATCATGAATGGATTGACGGATTGGGTGGCTGGTGGACTTACTGGTTTAGTGACTCCGGTGTTGCTGTCCAATGTGAGAAAACATAACTAGAGCATACAATATTTACTGATGAAATTCCTTTCAGTTGTTGCTCTTCAACTGCTGGTTTAACTACTTTCAGTGTTTATATAAAAACTGACAATTCAACTGCCCTCAAGGCTTAAAGTTGAAAACCAAAGATCCAGTTGCTTTGAGCAGATACAATTCAAAACATTTCAACTGCTTGTGGCTCATACACTTTAAGAGGCATCTGCTCAAACCTTTTCAGTGCTTTGAATACAACTGATATTTCATCTGATATAAGTGCCTCAACTGCAACTGGACCTGCATACAACATTTCACATTCGAACAAATATTTTAAGACAATCATCAGTGTGAGTGGGCACACGTTTTCTTTGGTAAATGTAGCCTTTCCCCAGTCTGAATACAATGCTTTACCTGATAGAACATAGAGACTTATTCTATAGTCCCAAACTACCCAACAGACTCTTGGATAACTCTGTCAAAGTTAAGTATCAGATCCCGATGCCATTGCAGCCATGGAATCTGCTGTACTGGACTTGGGAGATTATGGTTTCACACCACGCATGCACGCACGCATGCACACATTCACACAGTGTCAAACAGGACTGTAACAAAATCACCTGCAAACCTGTGGATGTACGATGCAAGCGTGCGTCATGGCAAGGCTTTTTGGTTTATGCCAGTCACACACATACCCATCCCACTCCCCAAGAAACACACACTTTCCCTTTAAGTCTTTGAGTGGCCCAGAGGGGGTCTCTGGTCTCTGCTACCTAACAGTTTGGCAGCAGACAGTAGCCTCTCAGTTACAATTACTCCTTCCAGACACACATATAAACTACCTCACACACATGCACAAACTTCTAATCCTGCCATTTCATAGCCTGCCTCGATCTAATATTTCAAAGATGTGTTCTTTGCTATTTATGAAAAACCGGACTTCATCTCAGCCATTGAGCTGCTCATATCTGCTTCAATGTGAACATTGGTAAATCAATGTTTGGCTGGAGGAGTATAGCCATTTCCTAAAGACTGCCTCAGAAAAATAGTCCTTGAATATCTGTGCCAGATAATTCATCGTTTTTGATCTCATCCATATCCATAAAGTGCAGGGACACATGACAAAATTAGTTGGAAAGTAAGGATTTTCAAGGAATTTGTTTGGAAATAATATCTTGATTATCAACTCAGAAACGAATCTCTCATACTTATGTCTGGCTTATGTCTGCAACCCCTCTGACCCATCAGACCAAGAGACCAAAACAGTGCATGAATACACAAGAAAGCAGAAAGCTATGGGAAAGATCACGATCTTTAGAAGCTGAACTCTACATAACCACATCTGGCAGGGTACACTGAGAGTCTCTGCACAGGAAGTTCTGAACTTGCCATCTCTTTCATGGAATGTGTGTATATATGCAAAAAAAGTATTGCCTCTACACATAAATTGTCTCTTTCCAATAAAGGTCTTAAATATTTAAAATGATATTTCATTGCTCACAATACAACTGACAGTTCAGCTAATTAGAGTGCACACATAAGACTGTCTTGGGCGTTTCAACTGCAACTCAAATCTTAATTGCTTTCATTGTTTACAGTTCAAGTTTAAATTATTTTAGCATTTGTCAGGTGACATTTCAACTGCTTTTCTGGCTTAAACGTAAACTAACATTTCAGCTGCTTTCATCTCCTTCGACTTTTCAGTTTTTTTATGTTATTCTTCTATTGTAATGTATTTAAAAAAGGGTGCAAAACCTTTTGTTTTGAAAATGTGAACTCAAGTATGTCTACAGTCTAATCATTAGAGCTTCCACGACTGTAACAACACAGTAAATGATTATAGCACATCTAATTTTCCAACTAACAACTTCTCAAACATGACTCCACATGAATTTAGGGATGCATTACTTGTTCACAGCACTGCACATACTGTAGGTGCCCATTTCTGTTACTCAAGAATGGCCATTAACACTGAACATTCATATAGCTTATATCTATTTTTGAACACTGTTCAGACGACTTGTTAATCAAGTCAGCTATTTCAATAGGTTCAAGTGTTCATGATGGATATGCAACCTGTAATACAAGAAGTTTTCAAAAGTAACAGGATATTAAGGAAATTTAATAACATATAAAATACACCTTCAAATGTTCTTAATATATTTCTATATGTGAAGGATACTGCTCTGTTCAATGCCATGGTTAGGTGTCGGTGCCACTGATGACTTTCACCGTCATTTAAAATACAATGCTTGAGTGTCATTGACAAGTATCGCCGTCAAAGTGTTTTTTTTCTGCAGCGAGCCGCTGATCACGGTCTCCCGTAACTTCGGGGGTTCTGTGATTTGTAGTCGGGACATAAAGAGGTAATATACGCCACAGAGATCAAAGCAGGTAGTGGAGACGATCGCGTTTAAAGAGCAAAACAGACGGATTCTTGACAAAAAGTGGTGATTTTGGTGAAACTGTCCTCTACTCTTGAGCTCATTTAAGCTACCCTGTTTTCAGAGATATGGTACAAAATAGTCTGTGGGTCTACAAATATGACTGAAAAATGGACAAAAACACTGGTACAAGGCACTTTCAATTTTCAAAAACGGCTGGCACTCCAAGAGTTAAGATCAGTACATCTGCCTATCCACTATTGCAGAATTATGTGTTCTAACTAACTAACTAACTGACAAAGTGACTTAATCTGTTAAACTAGGGGTTAGGGTTAGGTTTAGGGTTAACTTCAAAACCTATCCTGTTGTGTGTGTTTAATCCAATTAAAGCGTTAGGGTATAGGGATAACAGCGAGTTGTGCGACCCCCCTCCCACGATCTTCAAAGGGCAATAACTCTTGAACACGCAACAGGACAGGTTTTGAGATTAACCCCTAACCCTAACCACTAACCCCTAACCCCTGCAGTGGAGCTTAAAGGGTTAAAGAGGAAGTATGACTGTATACAAAGTGGATGGGATATACACAAGAGGATTAAAAAAATAATAATTGTAGATATGGAGCTGTACTCAAGATGTTTTTAATTTATTATAAATGTGGTCGTGAAAAGTGGCTAAAGCTGATTATTTAACACGTAACTCGTTTGGTTAATTCTTGCAGGCTGGGTGCTTCCTTCTGCTTCGAGGCTTTATGCTAATATAGACGAACTACTAATATCTAATGCAAAGCGTCCAAGAACTCAGAGTAAATTTGATCATAAGCTCCAAGTCACCCAGGATATCAGAAGTCACACAAGTCATGACAGGGAAGTTGAGGGTAATGTTTGTGACATTACACCGTATGGAGTCAGGTTACCAGAGCACCTGAGGTACAAAGAAGTATCACAGCGCTACAGACAAGGAAAACCCTTCATTCATAATGAAGAAACAAAATGACCACATTTTACCACACAGTCTGGAAAAGGTGTTATCATAACACTATTCATTTCCAGAGGTCAGTATAATCAAGACAAGAAAGGGTACCTATTTTCTTTTGTGTTAAACACAGGGATCTTTAACTATAATTACTGATGTAACACACATAGTTGTACCCGCTGTGGGGAGCAGTGTTTGCTCAGCTGACTGCATCAGAGTGATTTCTCACATCATCAGCTCCACGATACGCTTGGGATGCCCAGTGACTCAGGACTTGAATGGTTTGATCTGAGATGCTCAGTCAGGTTGCTGAGGAAGCTGCACCAATGCAAAAATAATGATAATCATAAGTGGTGTTTGGTAGGTACTAAAGTGCATCTGCACACAATCTGCATGATGGTCAGAGAATATGCTTCATGGAATCCTGACTTTCTTGAACTTCAAGCATATTAACATGGACGAAATATAAGAAGCAAGGTAACACCCCACCCCAAAACGGTCCACCTCCCTCAACAAATGTGTTAATAGCTATTAGGGCTGCGCGGTATAGGCGGTATTTGTGATAGACGGTAGAAAATGTGGCCCACTGTAGAGATTTGTGTAGTACTGTCCTACCGTCGATGACATCATCACACCTGCCTCAGAGTGATGGCTGCAATAGCTGCAAGCACAGAGACACTGGAGAAGGATGTCCGTGATTTGGACATGGTTTGGTTTTAAAAAGTCGGATGTGGAGCAGAAAAAAAGTTATTTGCAAGATGTGTGGAGTAACTATGACCGCCAACAAAGGTTGTCATATGTTCTACTCTGTGCTGCTGCACTGTTTGTGCTAAATAGCCATTTGTTTAACAATTTAAAACGATTGAGGTCGCGACGCTGTTTGGGATTGTTGTGGAAACATTTCTCAACACCCTCCCCCTCTATTTACGTAAAATGGTTCAGTCCAGCTGCTCCGTCAGACAGCCTACACAGCGCAACAGAGAGACAGCGACTTAATAAGTGAAGGAGGAGACAGCAGGATGCCTCTAAATTCAGGGTGATCAGGGATTGTCTAAAATATCACTAAAATGCATAGTTTTATGTAAAACAGTATCAACATTTTCCGGGTGTGTGTGTGGTGGGGGGCGCACCGTTGTGTGTCAGGCTTTCCATTTCCTTGTCAGAGTTTTTTTATTTTCTTTTTTTAATACACAATAGGCCCTAATAGCTATATACAGATTGTGTGGGCTAAAACATACTTGAGGCCTAATTCATATTTACAGTAACACAAAAGATTCAACAATTGGTGGTTCATAATCTCCTGAGCCAAATCTGCACATGCTATACATGCAGCAGGCCTCACGGTACCACATATGTGCATCAATTGCGCATATGCGCATCATCAAATGTGTCCTCTCACCAAAAATATGGCCCTCCATGGAGGATGATGCACTAACACGTTTAGGAATGGGCAACCCTGGCAATATCGCTAATATTGGGGCGGTAATTAAAAATTCAGTGGCACCGAAATGAAGCACCAATATCTATACTGAGCCACAAAAGGGGAGAGGGGTGGATAAACAAAACATAATCTCCTTGGCGGCAGGGGTAACTTCAAATAAAAAGTCACGTCTTCTACCGTCTTGGCAGAGGTCTGGTGCTCTCTGGGTGCTTTTCTAGTTGGTTATGCAAACAAGAGCAACACTCAAGGCAGAAACTTTGCACCAAATTTTGTTGAATTTGATTAATTTGAACGGCCGCAATGAAATGTCAAAAAATGACAATACATTGACTGGGCCCATGTTTGCATTTCTTTTGTGGTTCAGTATAGTTTACATTTCAGTCTGGTTATGTTCGTCTGAGTCAGCACCGGTGCCATTATGATACCGAGTATCGATACCAAGCTCTATGGAATAGTGGCACTGGAATCAAAATTGGAACCAATTTTGAGCTTTTGGGGCCTAACTGTTTCTCCAGACTGACCATAAATGTCTTTATGGAAAGAACAAAACAGTGTGTTCAAAGAATTTCAAATCACACTTATAAAATAAAATAAAATAAAATAAAATAGAGATTTCTGTGAAGCTCTGTTATTGTCTGTAAATGTTTGAATATAAAGCCCAGTGCAGAAAGATTCTAATCTGTAAGTTACCACTCTACTCTGAGAAGGATCAAAGCTGAGTCAGTAAGAGAGAGAGAGAGAGAGAGAGAGAGAGAGACGACACTAAGTGAAAAGGACAGAAAACATATGGAGAGGGCTCTCCAGATAGTGTTTGGTGCAGAGAACACTGTTACAGATTCTTTAGATTTACAATATGTGGAATTTACATCTGACCGCAGACTGTGCAGTCTTGGCTAGGAGATATGCTGCTCCTGAATGTGTTGTTGATTACATCCAGCAGTAGTGATTTCATCTGAAAACAGGAAACGGGAACAGCTGGAATGTCAGAGAGGTGAAGTGTGGATCCGTTGCCTTCCACTCAGGAACACACACACACACACACACACACACACACACACACGCACACGCACACACACACACAGAAGTCTGCAAGAGCTGGAACAAATCACCATGAAATCCCTATAACTGCGAACAAATACGCTACCATGGCAATAGGTTTAACAAGTAATTAGACTAAAACATTTTAACACAAAATGTGTCACATGTTGTTTGGATGGTGTCTCCTTTAGAGGAAACTACCCTCATATTTAGTACAATTCTGGATGGACAGCTCAGTAGTCAAAGTCGAGTGCAAGCTTTTTCTGCTTTATAATTTCATTGATTTTCAAGTTAAACACATTAATTTGTTACCTTTTTTCTTGTTACAATTAATGCATGTGAAAAGAATAACTCAATACCTTGTACCCAATGCATTTGAAATGGCTTCTGCCACAATATGACCATTTCCTTTTTCACATTGAAATACATTTTTACCATCTGAATAAATCTTCTAAAAATAAGAACGATTAAAAAAAAACAACAACAAATGACTAACTGCTCACACTGCTAAGGCAAAAATATGCATGAATATCTGTAAGCCACATCAGACTGGTCCACAGCAGAAAGCAACACACCCATACTTAACCCACAGATAAGGGGGCACAGACTACTCATCAGGCACATATTTGTTATTCCCTGGGTGGGAGACTACACAACACAACATGGTTAATGCAATTTACAGAGAGACAAAATGTCTATGCAGTATTTTTCACCTACAATCACTTTTGAAATCGATATACTTAATGCATTTCATTCCTCATAAAACATGAAAAAACATTTCTTGAATATTTCAAATCTTCACTGCCTTCGTCGGTACATTGCTGCATGTCTTAGTAAGTTGAGCACAAGGCTAGATTTTAGTTTTCATTCTATTCAAAGCCAATATCTTAGCTTCACATCAACTGTACAGACATGAGTACGGTAGTCCCATTAATCTAGTCAACTCTTAGCAAGAAAGTGAATAAACAGTATTTCCAAAAGTGTCAAACTATTCTTTGAAAGTACAAGAATAGGTCCAATGAAGCACATCCCATGGGTCACAGGCTTAGCATATGATATTCAGGACATCCTGTTTTATTTACCATGGCCAAAGGCAGTGGCAAAATCTCACAAAGACAGACCTGTTCTTGTGTGGAAAAAGAAATACACTCCCATGAATTCTAAAGTTTAAGCAAACATTAAACTTTCAAAGATGGACCATAATACGGATTAACAGATTATGTTTGCTGTTGGGCCAAAATGCCATATCTCAAAAAAGCCAAATATCAAAAAAGAACCATCATTATGTATTTTGGAATTTATGGTGGGTTTCTTAAAATATTCTAGATTATGAGATTATGAAATTCCTACCACCTCTTACAAGCAATTTTATACAAACACATTAAGACTTATAAACAATAGAATTTACAAAATGGTAACTTCAACTTAAATTTAATGTATTGTGATTAATTCATTTAAGTCCATGGGAAACACTTGAATATTCATTTCTTATTTGAAATTGAGATTAAAACACAAAAAGACTTTCGGTACCCTGAAAGAGCAAGACCAGCTGCTCAGAAACACACTCAATATAAATAAATGGCTGTTTTACATACCATAACTTGAAGATTTATCCTTTCTCCAAGAACTCTTGACACAGTTTTAACAGCTGTTTGTAATCTAAATGAACAGAGCAAGATAACAATGTTGGGGTTCAAGAGTCCTTTTAAGGATTTCTCCTATCACATTTGGTCTGTTTATTTGATTATAGTTTTACTTTTAAGGGCATAGTGTTGATTATTACCTTTGGTACAAAGGTTATACCAAAGCACTGGGGGCGTTTCCAAGCATGTGGTAAACACCAATAAAACCTAATATGGCTGTAAAAAAACAGGTTTGGTAAGCCTTTAATTGGCACTGCTGACATCAGTAGTGTTACTACATGTTTTGTAATGATATAGATATGAGTAATCTGTTTTGATAGGAAACAACAAAAATATTACTAAAAAAAAAGCTGATACGCATCCATGTATCACTATTATTCAGACCGACATGCCAACAATGACTGCCAACACAGCAAGCTACAGCAACACACTTAACCGTAATTCTCCAAAAATCCCAAAGTGGATTCAGTCATCAGAGCTTCCATAATCGAGTACGCTGCTGCATAGTAGCTTACTGTGAAATTTCTGTGAAATGCAAATCGGTGTCACATTTACTGCAGGTCGATGTGAAAAATACATGGCGAACATTGTTTTGTGTGACACCAGTGCTCGGTACTGGCGGGCATAGAATATGCGCTTTGCGTGTGCAAACCTTGCAGACATTCACTTTGAGTCTGTTCTGCAGCCATTCTGCCTGAGTATGTTTGGGCCTTTAGGGTTAGACATTAACTCATTGAGCGCCAGCCCTTTTTTAAAAAAATAAATACCTTGTGCCAGCGTTTTGAGCAATTTTTAGTCATTTTTCATGATGAATATTTGAAAACACCGAATAGCGCAAATGAAAAAAGAGACCCTCTATTTCATCATGAAAAAAGTTTGAGATTTCCCTTGTTCTGTTCTCGTTTTATCTTTTTGTTCAGATTCAGTTTGTTTTGCTCCCTAATTGTGATCATTTCCACTTCCTGCTTGTGGCATACACTGACTCTTTATGTCCCAACTACAAACCACAGAAGCTCCAAAATAACTAACAGGCTGCCAGAGACCACGATCGGCCACCTGCTGCTGCTGCTGAATTGTATGAATCACAGACATAATAGTATGATGGCTACTGTAACCGCAGCAACGCTACTGCTTTGCGGTAGCATGTTCACGTCACCCGTAAGGACATGTTTGTGGCAGTTGTAGCTCGGAAGTAAACAGAGGTAAAGCAGCATGGAGGATGTCGTGTTGTGTGTGAATGATTTATTATTGCTTGAAACATCTTTATTAGCAGCCAAACTGCACAGTAAAAGTACAGCGCAAACATAGCTGGACTTCCAATCACTCTCAAAGTAAGCCTTCAGAATAAAAGCATATAAGGGATCACGCCGCAGAGGAGAGAGGAGAGCGCAATGGAAAGTAAAAACACATCAGAAAAAAATAGTATATCGGAATATATATCGTTATCGGGATATCAACTTGTCTATACCGGGATATAGAATTTTATCCATATTGCACAGCCCTAGAAAAACGTATTTGTTTTTGGCACTAAAAAGACTTAATGGTTACCTACTTGCCATTGGCAGAGAGGTTTCGGCAAATTCAATCCTTGTCCGACATGCAAAAGTGAAAATTTTGATAGCGATAAGATTGTCATCAGTGACTACTACATCAAATTTCTGCACCAACGACAGAAACATACCAAACAAGATGGGTGGATGTTTTCTTTCTTGATTGTTGTTTGCATTTTTTTGCCAATTTTACGATAGCAGCTCATTAAAAATCAAACTCTAAATGCCAGTTCTAGCCAATGTGCAAAGCATTCTGGTCTCAACTTCACTGTCTGCTTGAGATGGTAAAACTGACAGAGGCATCCATATTTTTTTTAGCTTATCAAGTCGTCAGTCCTTTTTTAAGTTTTTAAGTCAGATAAAACAGAAAAGAGATTAAGTTTCATAGCTTTAAAATAGTTTGCCATCCACACCAAGGAATATAGATAATACAACCTTCAGGCTCTCCACAGAATAGGTTAAATATTTTTTCGGGCAAGTCGACTTCAAATTATGTCTCGAAAATAACACTGTAGAGCCCTGAACTGAAAAGTGAATTTACTGGCCCCAGAGCAAAGCAGCAACTTTGTAACCGCACCCACGTAGCTCTACTGTTCAAATGGACATACAGTACAATACAATAATACAAAAATGGCTGCCAATCGAGCTATAGCCATACACTTTGCTCTGATCTTCCAAAAAAACCCCAAAAAAAACAGAAAATAACAGTTAAAGTAACTCTAAAATTGATGTTCAGTGCAATGAATTATGTAAAAAACATATTGATACATGCAAAACAAAAGCCTCAATGACTTGAGTTATCATTCAATTGTCATCCCCCCCTTTACAATCTCTGTCAAATAAATACAGTATCAAGGACAAATTGACAGATGTGGATAAGCTTGTACCTACCAACTCTCACAGCTAAGAAGCCGTGCACTGTCAAATAAAATAATGAATATATTTAAATAATATGAGCTTATGTGAGTCAGGTTGTAGACAGTCACAGTTGTACCCTCTTACAACACAGACTACAGTGGCTTGGTTTGAATAATATCAAGACCACGTTTGCTTCTAATGAGACAGGCTTTAATGTTACAAGTGAGCCCTGAAATCAAATTCTAAATCCACACAATATTAACACCACACATGGTAGAGGTGAGCAATTTTACAAAAATATCACAGGATATACATATGTATTAGTATTCCAGCCATCATGGTCATTGTGCTACAGCCTTGCAAAAAAAATAGAATACACAGACTTGGCTTAGATTAAATCTAAGACCCCATTTGCGGTATGCGGTAGGATTTGGACCTGTGTGTCCTCATGAATTTAAGGATTTTGTAGGCTAATAAGCATTAGACCCTTGGACTGCTGGTGCAAAGCATGTTGGCTGGGCCACTGTCCACAAGGGACTGCAACGGAAAGATACAGACCCTAAACCCTTGAACTAAACAGAAACTATGACTTGATATTATCGGTTGGCCATTGGTGAAATGGTTCATGGCAAAGGCAAGTTCAAACCTTAGAGAACTTGCCTGACAGGGTAGGTGAACAACAATAAGATTGTCATCAGTGGCTTCTATATTGGACTTCTGCATCAACTTTGACTGCAAAAACATAAAAAGGGTGAGCCGAATGCAGAGGAAAATGAAACCAACTCACGATTACGAGTGACGCACCGATCCACTTTTTTCCACTTCATATACTGATATCTGAGGTTTAGTATCGGCCAATACCGATACGATAGAACACAGAAAAACAGCGCTGAATTACCTAACTAACTTAACTCTCATTGTGTGGAAAAAGAACGTGATCATTCTTTGGTGCAACGTGACATCAGACTTGACTTAAACATTTCTTTCATATTTTTTTTGAACAAATAAACAGATACAAAATTTGGTCAAAAATTAGGGCTGTCAAAATTTGAGCATTAATGCAATTAGTCCGTTACTTTTGACAGCTTTATAAAAAAAAAAAATAAAAAAAAAAAAACATATAACAAAACTTTGCTCAGTCCATTTTGACAGCAAAATTAAATTTAAAAAAATAAAAATGTACATACTGTAGTATGTAGTAATAGGATGTCACCCATATTTGAGTTTATCATCATCACTCAAATGGTAAACTTTTGTGACAACCTATACACTGAATTATTCCTATAATTAATTTGGCCTGTGCAGTATAACATATTTTTAATTTTAAAAAAATCTTAGAAATACATACATCCCAGATGACTGGTAACTATAATCGTCCCATGGCCAGGGATGTTATCAGGCCCACCAGTTGTGCTTATCTTTGCTGGTGGCTCACCAGGCCCCGATGACTCTAAAAAAAAAATTGATTAATAAATATTAGTAAATTTTAAAAATCAAATCAGTCACAGTGCCTCATTTCATTTGCAAAGAGATGAGCCCTCTCAGTTTATGTGTGATAGAGGCTGCTTAAGGAACTGTGATAAATGGCAATGTGGATCCCAATCATTGTCATTGCATGCAACAATTCAGATTTACTCAAATTTTATGCATATGATGGTGTGCTCTTTACGCTATGATATTTTCTAAAGACTAAAAACACAACGTTTTCTTTCAGACCACTTCCCTGCGAATTATAAAATACTGAAAAATTATTATTAAATTTTTCAGCCAAATGAAGCGTATCCCTGCTTTAAATTTTGTTCTTTTCAGGATCCATTTCAATCATCCCACATTCCCGATTCTCAACCCAACCTTTGGAAAACCCTTGGTAGTGTAGCTCTAACTTGGCCTTTCTCATCTGACAGCAACCCACTGGTCGGCCAGTGACACTCGGCTCCCTGGTGTATTTTTGTCCTGCAGCTTCTCCCCTTCGACTGATATATGCAGTGACAACCCCTTATAAGTCAACCACTCATTCCAGGAAGTGACAGCTTGTGCTATGGCTTGTTGTTTTTCCCTCCACATGCATCATAGTACAGATAAGTAGGAAACGTCAACATGAACAACATGAAATGGTCAGAGATAAACTTCTGGAGGTTTGGCTGTCGAGCAGTAGGAAGTGAAGCTCAAAGCATAGATGGATAAAAAGTTATACAACACAATTGTCATAACATGCAGCTCAGTGATGATTTGCGAACATAAAGGAGTCTCTTTCAAGGCCACAGACGTAACAATCATGGTGAAGAGGGATAAACGCCAAATGGTAGGGCTATGTATCTGCCGATGTTATACATATCATGACACTGGGGTTACAATTCAACTCAATACATTGCGATATGTCATGATACAACGAGCAAAGCGATATATTGAGACTTTTTAAATTGTCATAGAATAAAGAATTAATTTAAATGAATTAAATCTAGGTAAAAGAAAAGTTCACTTTCTTACACAATGAGAACATATAGATCTGTATTTTTCATTTAGCAGAGTCGACTTGACATCCGCATGTTCTTCCCATGTCTGTGTGGGTTCTCTCCGGGTACTCCGGCTTCCTCCCACCATCCAAAAACATGCATGGGGATTAGGTTAATTGGCTAATTTAAATTGACCGTAGGTGTGAATGTGAGTGTGAATGGTTGTCTGTCTCTATGTGCCCTGCAATGAGGTGGCGATTTGTCCAGGGTGTACCCTGCCTTCCGCCCTATGACAGCTGGGATAGGCTCCATGGACTTGACATCCAGCATCATAGCACTACACAGAGAGGATGCATTTTTAATTTAAAATATTTTTTTTTAAAAAAATAACTTTGACATTTCCCCTCTTGGGGATGGACTAAAGGGATTTGTCCTGGACCTCTGACCAGTTTATGCCTTCCAAGCTGCTTCTAATCAACACTCACACTCAGCAACTACTTGCAACAATTGCTCTTTCTAATGCTTATTCACCTCAAATCCATAATCCATGGCATGAACATGAATGGGGCCATGCAAACTCAATAAGTGTATGAAGCCCAGTTCTATCTCCTTAAGACAAACAACACTAAATGCTGACTTCTGCATAGCACAGCAGGGTTATTTAAAAAGAAAAAAAAAACACTCCTTAAATTTGCATCCAAATTGAGTGTATCCTACTACTGAAACATCAGCCCACAACAACTGTGGGAGAAGCCTTCTCACCTGACTGGATTTCAGGTCTCTGGGGACATGAAGCCACCTGCTGCATACAAGAATTGATTGGAAGAAGACAACAAGGGACACACATAAAACTTAAAGTTTACATACACCACTCTCACACTCGGGTAAATTCACTGTGATACAACAATGTACTGTTAAAGATGGCACAAAATGTGCCTGACCACAATGAAACTGAAGCTTCATCTCCTAATTGATGTCTTTAAAAGTTGCAGCTTGTTAACACTGTGGGATGAAATCATTAGCCACCCCTTATCCACTTCCAGTGTTGGCCTAAGAGGAGAGCTGCGTTGGACAGGGCATATAAGAACAGAGACAATAAATAAGAAAGTAACTACTCTCAGCCATACAGCATGCTGACCAAAAATAAAAGTCGCTGACTAGTCTTGATCTCAGTAATTTCTGAAAATATAATGATTTTACGATGTTTCCATCTGCCAGAATAAATCTGTAGGAAAATGTTGTAAACATAAGTTGTTAAATTTTAGACTGTAATCTTTACCATTAAATGGTATATTTATTTACATTTTTAGCCTTAAGAAAGGTGTCCCAACCGACATTACCCATAACTTTCCATCAAATAAAAAAGTGATAAAACCTGATTTTACCCTTCCTTTTTATCTGTGGATAACAGTAACAATAGGCCATTAAACCTTTGTGCTTTCGCTCGCACACGTCACCTGTTGCACCTCTACCGTCTATGAAGTTAACCCGGGTATGAATAATTCAATGGCGCTTGCATTCCAAAACAAGCTGTAAACAAGTATTACACACAAACAGAAATAATCATTTTCCTGGCAATGTGCACTGAATGTCAGATATTAATCATTTCAACATAACATTCCCGATAAGCGCTCAGTCGGATACTCACGCTCAGAGAGGAAAGTGCGCCTGTCAGCTACTTATACCGGAGAGTCCATGAAAAACAACACGCTTGACTTCGAGTTTTATCCACAATATGTCGCAGGTGAAAGTCACAAACTATCCTCACAAGTTGGTTAACACATAAATGTCGGCGTTGCGGTTCAGTCCAGCGACCCGTCCTCACATGATAGCTGCCGTCTGTGCTTTCCGTCGCCCCGTGTTGAAGACTACTGTCAAGCCCGACAACAAGACAGGGGATGGATTTCCGGTTAATATTTTTCTAGAATAAACCGCTCATTAACGGCTAGCTCAGGGGTATAGTGGGAGAAATAGGGTTGCAAAGGGTCGGAAAATTGCCAGTAAATATATATATATATATATTTATATATATATATATATATATATATATATATATATATATATATACACATGTACGTATATATATACGTACATGTATATCTATATATATCGTTCGCCATAAATTCTCAATAATTCCTCAATAATTTCCGACTTTGAAAATTCCAGGGATGCCAATGATTCAGCAACTAACTGATGACTATAAATGGAAACGTCTTTGAAAGGCCATAGCATTAACCTACATGCGTTTTAGTTGTAGTTATTAAATGCTAACAAAATTAATTATTAAATATTCAACTTTTCAAGAAGAGCTAGTCATCTACAAACCGATGAGTGCATAAACATAGTTTACATTATAGGCTAGCATTTTTCTGCAAGGACACTTCATAGATAAACTTAGCAAGCAAGTAAGACTGATTTCAGTTTTATATTTTTATGTTTACAACTTCAACCAAAAACAAACACTTAAAAAGTTTTTGAAGACAATGTTTTATTTTGAAAGTAATTTTTCCCCTATATCCGGTACTAGTTTGTCTGTCTGTGGTTACCTTTACACAGCTGGTGCAGGATTTTTAAAAAAAGCTTCTCTTCCCAGCGCCCCTGAAAAAGAGACATCCAATAGGAACCTGAGCGCTAAACGTGGGTTGGTGTCAATTTTGACTGTCAAATAGTTTTTTTTTTCTCTGTCAGCATTCAAGTCAGAGCAAAGCAGACACAGAGTGGTCAGCATCATATTTCTACCAGCACTTAAATGTATGGGAGCCCATTCAACAATGAATTGAATTGCATTGCTTCCACGTCTATAATGAGTACACCGTAAGTAAGTAGCATATTAAATCCTTAATTATTAAAATGTATAGAATAGAATCTATAGAATCTGAATGTAATCAGAACTCTACAAATAAATAAATGCATGCATCCCTCAATCTATAAACCAGGAGGTCACAGAGAGTGGAGGACTTTTAGTGATAATTTAATGCAATGCAATTTCAAAAGGCATCCTCTACAATCAACTGCAGATAATGTTCTTTAGTTGTTGCAGATTTTGTGCGTCTCCAGATGGGCATTAGCTGCAGTACAAATATTGGAAAAGCAAATCTAAAGATCCATTTTGATTACCAGCTCTAATTACACCCTTGCTTGGCTGACCCCTCACCTCCTGTGGACTGAAACCCGAGAAAATAACAACACACACCTAATGTTGTGTCAAAGTATTGTCACAATCCATCAAAACAATATTGTTCTGTTTTCTAAGGTTCTTGTGAGTGATGAAATGAATGACATAACAGTACATGTAATGACCAGGTTGAGGCAGGGTCAGCGACACTGAACAGCAACAAGCAGAAAACCATGGGCCTGAACATGTAACACTTGGAGATTGATAAACACCCCATCCCCAACAAACACTTCTCACCACACCTGCTGCAGACTGGTGGAACCTTTTATTGCTCCCTGACAGTTGGCATTCTAAATCAAAAGATAACTGCACTCAGCATGCTCTTTGTTTATCTCACCTATGAGAGAGAAAGTGGAGAGTGTTTGTTAATTTCTTTAGGCCAATTTGCAGAAAGTGACTGATGCAGAGGGAGGAATACTGTGGACTCAGACTGTTTCCCCTTCTGATCACACTACAAACACAACTCATCTATCCCCATTACCCGCTCTTTAAAAAAAGGACTCTCTGACACTTTACGGACAAAATTAATATGGCTGCACATCCATATGTATACTACTGTATGTATACCTGAGGTCACCTGTCTGGTGGTATTTATGTATATTCTCAGTATGTACATTCTTAGTAATACAGTTGCACCATTTATTACTATAATTACACAAAATCTTTTTTTTGTTTTTGTTTTGTTGTGTTGTTGCCATTATAATGTGTCATTTAGCACATTGGTCAGTGAGATTTCTTTCCTGTATACTTGCATGCAGTAATGACAATTAAGAACTTGACTTTGACTTTACTTGAAAGATGTTTTGTGTGTCTGAGATATTTTATTTTGTCCTGTCCTGCCCTCAGGTGGCCAAGGACTGTCAGCTTCTTTATCCAGAAAGAAGAAATCCAGATAAATTTGTCAAGTGATGATGAGGTCTGGATTGTCCAAAATTACTGCCATAACACAAAATAATGAAAATAGATAAAGTGTTATTCCATCCATCCATCCATCCATTGTCTAATGCTTATCCTCATAGGGTCGTGGGGGGGCTGGAGCCTATCCCAGCTGTCTTAGGGTGGAAGGCAGGGTACACGCTGGACAAGTCGTCACCTCATCGCAGATAAAGTGTTATTAAGTTAACTTTTTTTTTAATTGTATGTATTTCCTTGGATGTAAATAAACCTGTGTAATTATGACTTTTATATCAATCTTATTTTGACTAAGCTTTGAGAGTTCTTATTCAAGGTTGGATTTCCAAATGGGTAAATTCATCAGAGACCTTTGATTGACGTCTATCCCATTGTCAAAATCTAGAATAGTTCAACTGATATTGTGCACAGCAGACATGCGATCTACTGTAATATAGGCCTTTTCCCCCACTGTCATTACTTTCTATTTCTTTATATGTTTCAATGTAATTTTATTGTAATTTTATTTGTCTTTCACATCCCCCCACATCTCTTCTCACACCCACCCCCGCTAGCAATCAATAGCCCAACAGTTCTTGCACTAAGATGAAATTTATCTACTCCTTCTCCACATTCTACAAGTTTACATTTCTGTTGAAAATATTTAACTATGGGTGCAATATCACATACCACTGTAAATATCAGATTTCTACTGCAAATATCACATGTATGCTGCTAATAGACATTTCTGTTGCAAGCACTACATTTTTGCTGTAAACACTTTATTCCTATTTTAAATTGCATTTCTATTGTATATGTCACTTCTCTGCAAATACGGGTGTTTTATATTTTTATATTTATGTCCTTTATATCTTTATTTTTATTCCTTATTTATGTGTCCTAAAACTGAGAGACTCTACAAAATTTCATTATGCGTGCAATAAAGAATCTTGTGGGTGCTTATGTGTTGTTTGTTCTGTAGACAATAAAATTTAAAAAAAAAAAAAAAACATTTTAAATATTAAATCTTCAAAAGTAGAACACAGGCCTTCAAAAACTTCAGTAAACCACATGAGTGTGAACACCACTTCACCCACCTTTTTGCTGCAAAGTACGTCCAATATTGTAGATCTGCTTTTTAAACACCAGGGGGCAATGTTGGTTCATGCTTCACAGAGAACAGCGAAGGGAAGGAAACAGATGTTGCTTGGCATTTTCTCATCGGGTCTCAAGTAATGTAGACCCAATTCTTGCTTCTCACATCTTCGGTGATTTTTCATCACCTTATTGTTTTTTTTAGTTTTATTTTTATTATTATCATTATCAACTCTGTCAAGCGCCAACGTGCTATTGTTTTGCTGCCGCCATTAACATCAGCTTTCCGCTTTCGCCGATTGGTTGATACAACGAAATATCGCCCATGTTGCTTTAACGTATTTCATTGGTCTTGGCTTTCGTTTGGTATCAAATGAACCACCATGATTGGTGTTTTTTATTGGCTGAGAGGTCAGCCCTGCAACGGAATCGCCCTGCTGATTGGTTAGAAACACGTCAGTCACGATGAAGCCGAAAACCATTGGTTGTTGGTGCAAGTACAGTTTCGACTTTGTTTTTCCACCAAATCCAGTCAGACAGACACGGTTAACCAGACACATATCAAGTATTGTATCAGAAATATGTTGTTTTTATCAACGAAGCCAATCCTACATATTCTGTGGATTTAACTTTACATCAAGTACTATAATTGTGAGTAAAACAATCCTTTTTGTTTGTATTTGCCACGCAGACACTGAGATGCAGACACAAAGTGTACTCGCAGTGTAGCTATTTCAACTACATTGTTGTCACATAAATTAGCTAGTACTTTATTCGTTAACGACCCTTCAGAACACAACATATACTACATTAACTGCTCAACTGTTACGATGAAAATATATATGTCGTTGTTACTTAACGTTGTGTGAATAATTACAGGCTGCTGTAAGACAAGTATCGTTGAGTTGGAGTGCTTGGGTATGGCTATCACCAACACTGAAGTTGGTGCACAGCAAGCGCTAGCTCAGCCTCGTTTACTCTGTGTAGTTAATGCTGAACCTGTTTGTCATTTTCGTTGTAGTCGAAAACCTGGACACATCTATCTAAAGGCATACGATATAATACTTATTTATTGACACCGTGGTTGGTTCACAGTTACATAGCTGCTCGCTAACCAGAATCTGGTAATGCTGTTTGAGTTAGCAAGTTATTCAGACATGAGCTTTACAGCTAACTTATGCTAGCTACTTTCCAATAGCCTGGAGGTTGTTTATAATTTGGACTAATTTGACCCATTAATTGTAGTTGCCCCCATTTAATTTACGGTTTGCTTTCCTAGAAGCTCACCCCTTATTAATAACATGTTCTCGTCTTTGTAATATTATTCATAGATTATGCAGCCATGTTAGTCATTTAACATGTATACAAAGTGTTTCAAGCTACCCTTACATAGCCGCACACTTCAAAGTCAGTTGTTGATGTAGCCTGTGCTATAAGACTTTTCTTTTATATCTAGACTGAGCTATTCAGACCCCTAATATACTGTAGTTGCCCCATTCCCTGTCATCCTCAAAGGGAATTAATGACATAATATGAATTAATTACATTTCATGCTACTATGTGTAATAACAGTTCGTGCTATCTGCTTGTGACAGTATGTGTGCTTGTTTTTGGAGGTTACAGTTGCTGGCCATGTTCACTGGAGCACATAAAGCTGAACTGGTTGCCATACGTCAGTGGAGCATCAAGTGTTGACATGCATTGAATTATTGATTTGATCAGTATGCCATAACGTTTGAAGCCATTACTGTATGACATTGATTTCATAGATCAAGGGATCTTCATCTGCTTTTCCTCTCTCAATCGGATATATTTAATTAAAACAAACAACTGGTTTGCAGGCCCAGTCTTTGTCTTCCTCCCTTCCAGCTATTTCTAGTTAAATGTAAAGGGTTAAACACATTTTTAGATACCACACAGAAACGATTGGGAGAGATTACATGAGGCAGGGAAATAAACTGAAAATCTGAACTGTTCTTTTTTCTGTACAATAGAAAAAGACGGGACTGATCATGGAACTAAATTTAATGTACTGAGTGCATTGAGGCCTGAGTGCATTGTCCAAACAAGGCGTCAATAACTAATCCAGTTATGGGGATAAGTCTGTGCACATTGCTGGTCTTGAGCCGATCTTAACCTTTGATTATACATTGTTGATTAATAGTCCTCAAATTGTCTTGTTGATATGCTTTACTCACAGTTGTGTGAATTGTTCTGGTTGTAAAGTGTAGAATGTTGGTTGATGAAATAGAGTCCTCTCCTTTCCTTTTCTAATAATAAATAAATAATCTGCAGCTGCATCACGTTTTCCAGCAGCATGAAACATACACAGGGAAAACATTTGCGTTTATCATTTATTATGTGTGGTCTTAATGAGCAGTTTCGTTTCACGTGTCTTGGCTTTGCATGCTTGTGGCTTGTGTGTTATCCTGTTGGATACCAGACGAGTTGTGGGTCCCCCCCATTATTATAATAGTCTAGAAATGGATACCACATGCTACAGAATTCATTGACTGATCCTTGAGTAGAATATCTGAGCTATTCCAGCTTCAAGTGAGCCATGACATCATTGAGCTAACAGCTAAACAGTGGGGGCAGGTTAGACCTCCAGTTGTACAAGATGAGATGCGCAATAGCCATGATTAAAAGGCCACAGCTAGGGTCTGTATAGGGTCTATAGCCGAAAGTGGCTCCGCACATAACATATGAATGTCTCAAAGATCTTGTCCCCAAATGAGTACCGACACCATTGACAGATTGGATCAAATTAAAGAAAAATCTGGGAAAGTCTGTTCCTTGACAGGTGAAGTCTGTGATGAATTTTAAACTGAATAACATTATGTCTAACACAAAAAGAGACGGTGTTGATTCCAGTTTAGTTAAGTTTTTATTATGGATCCCCATTAGTCTACACAATGGTAACACAGTGGTATTCTTCCTGGGGTCCATGGTCCAGGGAGGGTGAGGCTCCAGACAGTAAAATATCATAAATTTAGGTTATTGAGTTACGCTCAGAGGGGCTTTCTTAGATACAATCCTCTAGCCAGCTAGTAGGATTCTGAGAAGAAATGCTGCAAAATTCTTTCTCACAAAATCTCTAACGTGCAGGCAGTGGAAGAGGTGACCTTTTCGGATGCCAGAATATCAGATTTGAACATCTGCCACCTTGATCAGGCCCGACTTGGACCCCTGCTGAAATGTTGTGTCTAGCAATGAAGTTGGAAATAATGCATTGTTCGTAAGTGACATGCAGGAAAAGGCTTGCCTCAAACAGAGTGGACTTTAGCACACTGCTTTCTGATTATGTGAGTAGGGGTTGCGGGGGGGGCTTCTTAGTTTGGTCTCGGTATGACAGACTTAAGAGACTGTGAGTTGTACTCTGGTCAGAATGTATGCACACACTTAAAACATGTAAAGGTAGTTCTGTTTTTATTGAGGTCTTATTGAATTAATTAGTTGGGGGTTTCCCACACATATGCACAGAACCACTTTGCCGATGCCCAGAACAATTGGGAACACAGCAAAATTCAGAAGAAAAGAGAAAGTAGAGGCAAAGAGTAGGGCCTCTGTAGATACAAACACCACCACACATTTCTAGTGGATGTGATGACTGAGAGAGATTATTACCTAATATGTTCTTTAGGAAATTATGGAATATTTTATCTTTTAAAATACCATCATGGTCAACAACACACATTCACGGTCATTCCGTACTAACTCACCAAGACAAGTTACAGATTTCCCCTAGACAAACACTTGCAAATACACACTGAGTGGCCATGGGCAACAAGTCCTGTGTTTCAGCTATGCTAGCTGTGGGCAATCAAGCCCAGGCCTACAGCCTACCACTCTCTTTCCAAGGCCACAGTCTATTCAACAGCTCTGTTGATATTCCACTAGTGAGCTGTGTGACTACAAGACATGATTTTGTGTGTGTGTGTGCGTGCATGCATGTCATAATTGCACAGCCTACCAACAAGGATATTGCAGGTGTTTAGAAACTGTTCTCTAAAGTTGTTTAGAGGAAGAGGAAAGAGAGTCAAACATCATCTCTAGTGTGGGTTCAAGTTTCCCTTGAGGTGATCTCAGATTTTGGCATCGGAAGCGCTCTGGTTTCCATTTGTAGTCTGAGGAGTATATATTGCAGTATTTTCGTGTGTGCAGGATATGGTTGAATGCAGGTAAACGGTGCATGTAGAGAACCAAAAAGGCAGCACAAATAGGCTAAAATGCAGTCTCAGAACCCACCGGCTCTCGTCTCAACTCCAGTCTTGCGTCTCAAGTTGCTAATCAGACTGTAAACAATGAGCAGTACACTGAAAAGGAAGTCTTGCCCCGGATATATCTGCTGGCTGCACTCGAGCCCCAGAAATATAACCCCTCGCCCTCAGAGGCTTATCTGTTGTCAGACTGATAGCCAGTGGGTTCTGAGATTTTTCACATTTGAGAATATCATCTCTTGTGTAGTTGCTTGTTTCCACACTTGAATGCATGTGAAATGACTTGTGTTGTTGACTTTGGTGGGTCACACATCAGATGAGGAAAATACCAAACAGTGAGCAGCTGGTGTGCTGTGAACTGAAAGTTAGGTCCATGTAGAGGTAATCAATGCATGCTAAAGTTGCCTCTCCTCTCATAGCCTTACTTCTTTATGTATATATGTGTTGATATGCATACAGTGCAGTTCTTTAAATCAGTTTGTGTTCATTAGTCCTGCATAGCACTCCGGGGATGCAGAGCCCCCCTCACCTCCTGACTGTCAGTGCCTGTGCCTGGGTCAGCAACCTCTGTCACCGTAAGTTAGCCTGCAAGCGGAATGAAGCCCACAAACCCTTTTAGTATTCCTTGTTGTTTACTCATCTCTGCCTGCACCCTCCAACCCATAGGCCTGTTATGATAACAAATTTTTCTGGACGTTATGTTGTCCCACAACATTTTTGTCAGCATTATTCTGAGGTTCTTAAGAGGTTCTTTTTCTTGCTGTGTGGTGCATACTTTTGCTCATGACTTATATTTTGCTAAAATCGTTTTTCTGATGACTATATTCAACACTACATTGATGTGCCATAGATACGAGCAAGCACCAATGAAAACAGCTTGCTTTCCGTTTGCAAATTACAGCTAATGTTATGAAGCAACCAACTAGGGCTGGGTGATATGGCTAAAAACTGTATCACGATATAAGTGTTTCATATCAGTCAATATTGATAATTATTGATTTTTTCATGACATATTTAAAAAAAAAAGGACATGGGAAAAAAATCTTACATTAAACCCTTTTATTGTAAATTTAACCTTCCTGAGGTATCAATCTGTACAAACAGAGAAAAGAAATGTCATCACAAACATGAAAAACACTCAAATGCACACTTAAAAAATGCTTAACAAAAAGTGCATAAATGTTTTAACATCTGTGAGACTACTCTGGTACTTCCAAACCAGCTCTTGTAAACATGGGCATTGATTCGCTGGCTAACCTTTGAGCCAGTTCTCAAGGAGGATGAACTTCGGCCTGTAATGTATGTGCATTGTTTGCGTAAGTTCCCAGGTCAGTTTCACCCATCTAAATTATTTATTTTTTAATGTCACTATGACAGAGCTGGAAGAGTGATGACTGAGAGTAGATGATTTGCCTCTATGATGCACTTATGTGCCTGGCATGATTTAATTCAAAAAAATTCCACAAGTTTTCGGACAGCTGATGTTGTTGAAAAAGAGCAGCTTTTTGTTGAGCAGCTTAAGAGCAGCTTTGTGTTGTATGGGCATTTTTCCATGGTTCCTGTTGGATCATTAGGTGATTTGATATAAAAACTACTTTAATTAATGAATACCGACAAACATACCTTGTTTAAAAGTAAGAAGTAGCCATGAAGTGAGGAAAAAATAAATCCTGAATGGGAGGGGGGGGGAGATGCATTGAAAGTCTTGATAATCGTGATAACCGTGATGATCGTCAATATTGTGATAATCGTTCAATAATCGAATCGTAGTACCCTGAATCGTAATCGAATCGTGAGGTGCCTTAGATGGCACACCCCTAACAATAACCCATAAAATTGCAATTTGACAAATGATAACAAAACCAGCGACCATAGTCCTTATGACTTCAGCTATGTGTTATCACCAATGGGATTGTCAAAAAATCAGCAGGTTCAAGCTATGAGGTGTGGCTGATGGTTGTGCCCAGCTAAGTTATATACAGTAACCACTTTTGGATCAAAAAGTGAATAAAATGAGCTGGTTGTGTTATTTACTCATAAAGCTCCTTTTGATTTTTGTTTGGAGAGTCTGATTAATTGATAAGGTACAAAAACTCTGAGAATCAAAATATTTCAAGCTGCCATTATCTTCAAAGTTCTGGTAACATCTTAACATCACAAACAACAGATTCCCCTCATCCTAGCCTTTTTTTTTTTTTTAAACATGGACTCCTATTTTGAAATAGAGACTTTTATTTTGTAGTTGGGAGTTGGTTTCCTTTTCCCCTGCATTCCACTCATGCTTTATACCAGTCACAGTCGGTGCAAAAGAAGTCACCAATGACAATCTTATTGTTATTTTGTAATGTTTTCAGATAATTTTTGCACTTGCCATGTCGGACAAGTGCTCCACACCATGATCGACCTTGCCAATGGCAATCGAGTAGCGATGTCTGCCCTGTCCGATGCAGCTGGCTCAGACTACATGTGACTTGTGATTTTGTGTGTAGGCCTGCCCACAATTAACTGTAGGGATGCCATGATACCAGAAATGTAGTATATCAATATCAATTTATATTTTCAATATCCAATACCACAGTAAGGAACAAAACCAAAACAGTTCATATTGTGCACTTAAACATACACAGCTTTATTACCACTAATTTACCGTGTCCCGGTGTTAATTTTAGTGCATAGAGCTTGAATTTATGATTTTGTTACTCAGTGCAACCTGGCTGTCATTTAGCAAAGCATAGCGTTTTCAACATAGCGTTGGTTGCTTGAGCCCTGCGGCACTGTAGAAAACGAGCACCATCACATTTTTCAGAATTTTGGCATCAACTCTGTACCAGACTAATGGTTCATGTGACAACTCCCAGCATGAATGTATGTGCATGCCATGCGCTTGCTCTTTTCTTCTTTTGTTCATTTAATACAAAGCAGCTGCATTGAAGTTCTTGTCAAGCCTGCCTGCATTGTGATATGTGAAACGTGCACACAGAACACTAAAACACCCCTTGACTGATCTGTTGTGGCTCTGCTCTAAAACTGCATGTCAGCAAATGTGTGGACACGCGCACACACACACACACACACACACACACACACACACACACACACACACTAAAGCAGTGTTGAGGCTGCTGAAACAGCATTTCTTCTAATCTGTGTTGTGTTGTTAAAAGTCTGCATGTATACATCTGCCTGTGATGATGTCTAATAGCATGGTCCTGTCTCCTATAGTTTCTTTTACCATGAATGCGAGACAGTACAGCTTAACTTTATTTGCTTTATATATATATATATATATATATATATATATATATATATATATATATATGTCAGCCCACAAGTTTTCTAGCTTGGCTTCACATAGATGTCGTCTTATTGTTACAATACTCACAGGCAACCTTAGATTTCAATTTCAGTTTACCTTGATTTAAAGTGTAAAATCACCACAACATGGTCTCAGAACACTTTACAATATACAGACAACACACACACACACAGAAAGAGAATTAGAGATGGCATATTAGACCAACATGACAGAACAACAACAGCAACAGAGACAACGACAATATTGACATAAAGGAAAGAACAAAACGAGCCAAAAAACAAGACAAATAAACCAAGAATAGGAGGTGCTATCAAGCAATACCGTATGTTTGAGAGAATAGCTAGGTCTTTAGTCTGGATTCTGCATCTCTGATAGGCTACCCCTTTTCCACCGGGGTGGTTCCAGGGCTGGTTCGGGGCCAGTGCCTGACATAGCACCAGTATGCAGTGTCAGTTCCCTTGATCCTTAAGTAAGGGCCACCTGTTTAACACCTATTTTTTTTTCACAGAATCAATGACCGAACTAAGTGAACTCAGCACTGCTATTTTTTTTGAACACACCCCTTTCAGTTAATAATTCAGTTTCACAGAATCAGCAGAATGCACATAATGCAAAAACAGTGATTTAGTGATTTATCTTGCTAGTGATGTGGGACTGCTATTATCTTGAACACAGCTGTATATATATATGTATATATATATATATATAGATATGTATATATATCTATATATATATATATATATATAGACATATATACATATATATATATATATATATATATATATACACACACACACACACGTGTATATACATATGTGTATATATATACACATATGTATGTACAGTATATATATGTATATATATATATATATATATATATATATATATATATATATATATATATATATATATATATATATATACTAAGGGGCATTAATTAAAAACGCAACATTGTATTTTTTTCTATATTAATTTGAATTTTCAGAATTTATTGGGTGACTTCACTTGGTATGATACTGAACATGAATGAACAAAAGTAACAATAGAAAAATTAATCGACATGGATTACAAATGTCAGTATCTTGTGTGATCGTCGTGGCATAGACATGATGATCGCGTTGATTTTGGCCACTGGAATCGCTTCCCACTCTTCCAAGAGTGCAGTAAGGAGATCAGCAACCGTCACCGGCAGTGGAATACAACGCCATATACGGTCATCCAGATCGTCCCAAAGGTGTTCAATCAAATTCATATCCGGGGAATAAGGCGGCCAGTCCATAACCTGCACATTATGTCTGTGCATAACGTGCCTGCAGGCGTGAGATAGTGCATCTGTGGACACCAAAATGCCTGGCTACCCTCGCTTCGGTCATTCAGGATCTCAGCATACCAATGGTCTGCTCCCTCATGTTTGCTGCTAAGCGTGGCATGGTGACCGTCTGTGACAGCTTGCATTTTTCCTCGGGGTTTTGAAAGCCTTGACGAGTTGAGCTCAAATCACCAAAAGAACTCATTGAAAGCTTTCAAACAATGTCCTAACGACTCACATGCAAAAACAGGGATTGGTACCGTCTGCCATGTTAATTTATTGTTTGAGCTGAAAAATGTGGCTCCATAGTTTCAATAGCCACGATTGGTAGTAAACAAAGCCTTTTTTTGTATACAAAGTAGTTGTATCCTATTTTACATTGACTTTGTTGCTTTTTTAATGCCTCTTAGTGTGTGTATATACGTATATATGTATATATATATATACGTATATACGTATACGTATATATATATATATATATATATATATATATATATATATACGTATATACGTATAATGTATATATATCTACGTATATCTATATCTATACACGTATATACGTATATATATATGTATATATATATATATACGTATATACGATATATATCTATACACGTACGTACGGTGGACTACCATGAATTAGCTGGTCGAATTTGATTATTTTAAGTAATATGTTTCACACTTGTTTATTCTTTCACACTAACATGCTCATTATGTTCATTGAGGGTGATATTAGTTGCTGTAATTAGTCCTACAGTCCATACTGGCATCACAGACAGTGTTTATCCTTATTTCCTCAGGCCAGTATAAACAAGGGAACCAGTTACAGTGAGGCGTAACACGTGTACATGTGAGTAATGTTTTGAGAGAGAAAATATGTCGTTAGCTGTCACAGCTCTTAAATTATCGATCATGTGGTTGAATTCAATTCTGTTAAACATGATAACAACAGATAACAGCCGAGGCACACTTCCAGTCATTTTTTATTTAAAATTAAAGATGACTGTGTTTTCTCAGCATGGCCAGCAGCTCTTCTAGGATTTGGAGAAACTGGATTCTGAGCTGGGAAGCTTAAAAAGAATGAAAAGATCCCATGATTCTAGCTAAAACTGTTCAAAAGGACATGAATTGAACCAGATTTCAAGGAGGTATATACTTATTGTACGTTTTCATCTCATGGAGGATAACCTTAAGTTTCAGATCTCTGTTTCTTTCACTCCTGTTTATTTTTTGGGGTCCTAGTGTGATAACGCCCTCTCATTTCCAGGTTTTAATTATGCAAGGTAATGCATCGTGCTTGTTGACCACATGTGAAATCTGTGCATGCATTACAGTTTAATTGCTTCTTGTTATCAATGTGATTCATATTCCTCTTTCTGTTCTTATTGTCATTGAACAGTGGGAGAGATTGTTCCAAGTGACTCCCTGGAGGTGCCAAACGATACCGCCATGTCGGTGACTGTTCATGAGAACCGCAAATCTCGCACCAGCACGGGCTCCATGAACATCTCGCTGTTCCACAAGCCTTCACATCCCGACAGTGTCCTGACCCACCTGAACACATTGAGGAAACAGTGCATGTTTACTGATGTCACTTTGTGGGCCGGGGATCGCTCTTTCCCATGCCACAGGTAAAAATGCCCCAACAACATTTGTGCATTTTACACCAACAGTGAGAGAGTAACACCTTAATTTGCTGGAGACACTGAAGGGCTCCAGATTGCAAATCTCCAAAAATCTTGACAAGAGCAACTTAGTATTTTCATTTAGCAGGTCTGTTTCTGTATATGAATTACCCCATATCACATGTCCCTTTTGATGTGTCTGTACAACATTCGTCATTACGTGACTTTGACTTTAGCACTCAAGCTCATGGATGAGAAGACAGAACAAATATGATAGAGCAGTTTAAGACATCTTTTGAGGGGAGAAATATGCACATAACTTCAAAATTTGTTGTAAGTAAGGACAAGAATGTGACAATAAAGTGTAAAAAAAAAAAAAAAACCTGTACTGTAAACTTGGCTTGTCAAATGCTGTATGGACTATTGTTCACAACTTCGCTGTCGCCTTTATGATAGTGAAGAGCATGAAAGAGAGATTTTGATTATGTCCTCCTTTTATTAGAATAAGGATTTGTGCAAATGAGGTTTCATTTTAATTTTTTTGGCAGTTATTGTGCATCTCAGGTGAAGTTACGTCGCCACACCCCAACCAGAGCCCTAAGGTTCTCTGACCAGCTGCTGTTGGAGTTCCCCAAAACTTGGCTGAAGTGTAGAGGTGGCAGGGCCTTCGTGATTAGCTGCCCCTCGACTCTGGAACAGACTCCCTGTCTGCATGAGAACCTCCTAGACCCTAAAGACTTTTAAATCTTCCCTAAAAACTCACCTCTTCTCCCAGTGATTTCATAAATGACACACTAATCATAGGCACTGTAGTTATTTTTTAACGCTTACTGTTACTTTACTTATTGTACTACTATAATTTTATTGTAATCTGTTTATTTGCTTCACTTTTTATGTATCCTGTGTACAGCACTTTGATCGACTGCTGTCATCTTAAATGCGTTCTATAAATAAACTTGACTAGTTCAAAAGTCATGTAGCTATCAATGTAAATACTTACTTTTAACAGTGTGTAATTTAGAAAAGTAACGTGTGTAATGCATTACTTTCCTTGAGTAACTACCCCAACACTGGTCCTGACACAACATCATCCTGTCCTAAAATGCTGATTAGATGCACTGGATTCATTTCAAAACTGTATTTAATAATAACTCAAAACTACTTTATCGTCAATTATTCTGTGCTTCGATTAATCACATCTCTTTCTGTCACTTAACAACTTGAATTGCACACATTAAATTGTGCTGCCCTTATATAGCGATGTAATACGGAAATACGTTGGATAGGCTACCTGACTACGGAATATGTGTTAAGGACACCGTAAACTCACTATTGATGTGTCCAGGGGATGAACCTATTTCTTTCCCCGATAATGCCACCATGTGAACTTTGGTATTGAAATGGTATGTACAATCATGGAATTTCACTGGTATCTGTGTTGACTGCAAAAATTATTTTATTGTGACGTCATTAGTGCAGGCTTACATTTAAAGTGTATAATTGTGGTGGTAAAAGGTGTGGTGAAATATTTTGGGTGCACCTAAGGTTGTGTCTCAGTGGTAGAGCAGGTTGGCCACCAGTCAGAAGGTCGGTGGTGTCCTTGAGCAAGATAGCTAACCCCAAATTTCTCCCAGTGCTGTACATTTGTGTATGAATGTGTAGTTTCCTCTGATGGCCTCCCACCATCTGTGTATGAATGTGTCACTTTGAGTGGTTGGATTTTTAGAAAGGCGCTATACAAGAACAGTCCACAGAAAAAGATGTGCATAGTTAGTTAGCAATAGTTAGTCTAGAGCCCTGGAATTGGTCCATTCTTTTTGTGCTCTATTTTTGTTGTTTTTCTAACCTCTGGAACTTTGACCCTGACAAAATGTTCATGTCTTGCAGGGCTGTCTTGGCAGCGTGCAGTCGTTATTTCGAGGCCATGTTCAGCGGAGGACTACGAGAAAGTCTGGACAGTGACGTCAATTTCAGAGACAGCATACACCCCGAGGTACTACTATTACTGCTACTGAAGATTATTACACTGTTATGTAATTTCTGTGTGCCCCAGAAAATGTACAATGATGCTTGCATATGGCTGAATGCATTGGAAGAGTTGTCAAGACAATCATGTTTGTTTTATTTTGCTGTGTGCAAGGTCTACAGGGTGATTTATTCATGCACACTGAGGAGACTGAAAGCACATGAATTGTTTTGCGTTGCATCTGGCGTCATCTAGTGGTGAGGATTCAGATTGCAACCTCTCCCTTGTGGCAAGTATGTAGGAGAAATATGATGGCCAATGCTGTTGCAAAAGTAGCTAGCGTAGGTCATTTGGAGACGAGTTGAGTAAGTGATAGGGGTGTCCCGATCCGATATTGATTGATTGGATATCGGTTTGATATCAGTAAAAATTGTTATCGGTATCGGCCACTACTCAAGGTTGCAATATCAGTATTGTATCGGAAGTGAAAAAGTTGTTTCGGGACACTCCTAGTACATGAGAGTGTGTGTCTATGTAAAAAAGAGAGTGGTGAAGCTAGAGAGAGGGAGCAGTGGTAAGTGTGTGTGAGCTAGTGGAGCAGAGGGTTGTAGTGTGGAGTTACTCTAGTGAATCTACAGTTGAAGTTGCAGTTTGTGCTGAAATGAATGCTGAAAATAATATTTTAGATTCTGTCCCAAGCAAGAAAAGTTGACCGTGATTTGTCCGTTTTGGGCTACTGTAAATTCATTGCAGCCCCTTCCGTATGTAGCTAAAAATGTCTCATTCTCTGGCGATTAATATCATATTCCATTTCTGCCAATAGATCACCATCAGTCTTTCTTTAAATAGGCTATATTGATATAAACCATTTTTTTAACCAAACTATTTTTCCGCGCCAGTTTCCACAGTAGACAGTCAAAGTGTTTGAAAATTATTTGTACAGTATGTACCTATGTTTTCTACATGAGAAAAGGATAACCTGCCAAAATGTAAGCCAAAGAGCTTTTGGAAAGGTGCTGAAAAAAAACATAAAAATGTACATTGTTATCAATATCACCTCTAATTCTCCTTTCTTCAAGGTTTTGGAGCTTCTGCTGGACTTTGCTTATTCTTCCCGAGTCATCATAAACGAGGAGAATGCAGAGTCACTGTTAGAGGCAGGCGACATGTTGCAGTTTCATGACATCCGGGATGCAGCGGCAGAGTTTTTAGAAAAAAACCTGCACTCCTCCAACTGTCTAGGCATGATGCTGTTATCAGATGCTCACCAGTGTAAAAGACTATACGAGCTGTCATGGAGGATGTGTCTATTACACTATGAGACGGTAAAGATGGTTTAACATTTTTTGAGGGGCTTCTTGCACTAACTTAATGTTGTTGATGTCACTTGTACATATCCACCACATCAATCAAAGTGTTTGTCTTTTAGGTAAGAGAATCTGAGGATTTCTATAGTCTGTCTAAAGATAAACTGCTGGAGCTGATTCTTAGCGATGAGCTGGAAATAGAAGATGAACAAGTAAGTGATCCTCTTTTCCTTTTTTCTTTAATGAAATCGCTATTGTTGCTGTTTCAAAATAACCATAGTTCCATCCAGTGTTCCCTCTAATTTTCCACATGTTCACCTTTCAGTAGGGTTGGGTATAGCTCAAAATTTTTTGATACGATGCCAATTTCAGTACCTTTGTTTCGATACCAGTTCCAGAAAGAAACTTTTTTCGGTACTTCAATTACTTATTTTTGTCTAATTTAGGCTTTAATAATGTTACCATCAATATTATTTTTATTATTATTATGATTATATGATTTCAACTCAATAGGTTATTTTGTGTAATTTGGGATTTATCATGGTAGACGGTACTACACAACGGTCTGATGATAATCAACAGGCACAGGCTGCTACCAGTTCCTCTTTAGGACCCTGGAGAGGGAGAGTTTGCCTCAGTTTAGTGCTCCCAGCTCTTTCAGCCTTGTACCTACTGTTAACATCAGTAGTAGATAGCATCAATTCTGCATCAGATTGGTGAGATTAATCTGACTTTTAGAGTTGAAGATCTGACTGCACGGAAGGTCCTGATTTCAATTCTGACTTGGAGCTTGGAAATTCCGACATTCCTGTACACCTTGAATGGACCATGAGGCTAAACACAAACGCCGGACGCTCAGCGCTACTGCAGTAACATTAATCCTCTGTTTTACCGGCGATGTTTGTCTCCTTATGGTGGGAAAGTTGGGGGACAGATCAGTGTTACTATGAATCTGAAGGGGATATATCCCCCACCCATAGTGACATCTCACAGACACGTATAGGTATCAGATTTTGGCACTGATAGACGATTCAATTTTTTTGATACCGATAGGATCAGAGCTTTTTCGTCGGTGCTACAACAATGTTGAAGTTCAGTACCCAGCCCTAGATGTTATGTCGTTCACATTAAAACATTCACATTTTGCACAGTGAGATGTGATGTAGCACCAGCATGTGATACAGTGTCAGTTCCTGTGACACAATGTCAATAAAATATATAATTAGACAGTTTTTATTTTATTACATTTCGATTACTCATAATCTAGCAGCAGCATTTAATTAATATATCAATGGCACTAGAATAAGCACTAAGGCTGTGGCACATCCACTCACCAAGTTGGTGAGTGGTCACAACCCATTCGGTTTGCTATGTACTGAATGTACAGTAATAACAGTACCCAGACCACCTGTGCTTCTTCTATGCTTGAATATATGATTGTTAATTTGATTTCTGTGCAGATTGTGTTTAACTCTGTGATGCGGTGGGTTCGATACGACTTGGAAGGCCGCCGTCATCATTTGCCAGAGCTCCTGAGGGGTATCAGGTTGGCTCTCCTGCCCTCTGAGTGTCTGCTGGAGGCTGTAGCCTGCGAAGAGCTGGTTATGGCTGACAAGAGGAGTAGGTAGGCTGTGTCAGGGACCTTATAAATCTCTATTTTTTCTATTTTTTTAATCTGTACATATATATATATATATATATATATATATATATATATATATATATATATATATATATATATATACACACACACGCACACACACACACAGTACACCCCTCACATTTCCGCAGACGTTTAATTATATCTTTTCATGGGACAACACTGAAGAAATGACACTTTGACACAATGAAAAGTAGTCAGTGTACGGCTTATATAACAGTGTAAATTTATTGTTCCCTCAAAATACATCCATTAATAGCTGGCAACCCCTGGCAACAAAAGTGAGTACACCCCTAAGTGAAAATGTCCAAAGTATCAGTATTTTGTGTGGCCACCATTATTTTCCAGCCCCCCCTTAACTCTCTTGGGCACGGAGTTCACCAGAGCTTCACAGGAATCCTCTTCCACTCCTCCATGATGACATCACGGAGCTGGCAGATATTCGAGACCTTACGCTTCTCCACCTTCCATTTGAGGATGCCCCTGAGATGTTCAATACGGTTATCTGGAGACATGCTTAGCCAGTCCATCACCTTTACCCTCAGCCTCTTTAGCAAGGCAGTGGTCATCTTGGAGGTGTATTTGGGGTCATTATGATGTTGGAATAGTGCCCTGCGGCCCAGTTTCCAGAGGGAGGGGATCATGCTCTGCTTCAGTATGTCACAGTACATGTTGGCATTCATGGTTCCGTCATTGAACTGTAGCTCCCCAATGCCAGCAGCACTCATGCAGCCCCAGACCCTAACACTCCCACCACCAAGCTTGACTGTAGACAAGACACACTTGTCTTTGTACTCCATCTGAACCAAATAAATTTATCTTGGTCTCATCAGACCAAAGGACATGGTTCCAGTAATCCATGTCCTTAATCTGCTTGTCTTCAGCAAACTGTTTGTGGGCTTTCTTGTGCATCATCTTTACAAGAGGCAATGAGCTCTAGCTCCAGAAACACCCGCTCCATCTCAGTTGCCATTGTTTACTGTCTGACCGGAAGAAAACCAAGGAATCCGATATGAGCCCCCTGAAACCACACAAACACATAGCCACACCCCCCTAGCGACTTGGCGATGAATTGCAGAGCAACACGTTCCCTCGACGCAGAGCTTTGAATGCTCAACGACGGCGTTGGGTCTACGCCATAGCTACGCCGTCGCCATGACGCAGAAGCATAAACCAGGCTTAAATATGTTTATGCCTTTATATCGATTAATAAACGCCATCAATCCCCCTCATTGATCACTGTGGCTGCTCTGATGTTCACATGTTGCTGATCGAGGTTTCCTGGGCAGTTTACGAGCTTAAATAGTGGACAAATATGCAGTCCACTTAGTCTCCAACTGGAGGAGACGCAGCGCATCATTCAACCCCACCGCACAAGTATAGTGGAGCAGATGGTTGATTGTGGATAAACCAACCAACGATGGTTGATTGTGGATAAATGTTTGTTTAAAACCTAGAGACAAAAAGTTGTACTCTTGTTTCAAGTTGTGATGTTTAAACTAGAAGAATTTAATGATTTTTATTGTCATTATATCATTGTACAACCAAACTGTAGAGCTTCTCCCTTTTCAGTTTACAATAATAAAATAAGTATAAAAATAAGAAATAAGTATGAAAAATGAGTAAATAAATCAAAATAGTATAAACATTGTCTTATATATAAATATGGATTTACGACAGGGAAAATTACTCAATATATAAATAGGAAATGTCCAAATGTATTGCACTAGATCTTAGACAGTGTACAGAATAAATAAATAATATTGCACAGGGGAGAACACAGGGCAGGGGGCAGAACAGCAGCGACTTTTGAAGCTGTTTAAAAAACACATTCAGTGCAGATAGATTCCCTTCTTTCTTCAGTCTGTTTTCTCATGAAAAAGAACGTGATTAATATAGATTTAAAAAAAGGAATGGAATTTAATTATGATTAATTGAAATTAATCCACAAAAAACTGTGATTAATTAATTGTTTCACAGCCCTCACACACACACACACACACACACACACACACACACACACATATATATATATATATATATATATATATATATACACACACGTATACATGTATACGTATATATGTATATACGTATACGTATACGTATATATACGTGTATATATATATACACGTACACGTATATATACACACAGTATACTGTAAATAGTCAGATTGTTGATTTCCCTCGTTTCCTCTCCTTCCCAATGAAATCTTTCAATTTTGATAATTCTTGGCTGTAGATAGGCCCTACTTTTAGAAAAACATATGACATATGCATCTTTTTTTTCTCTCCTCTGCAGGTCGATAGTAGAAGAAGCAATGCAGTGCAAGAAGAGAATCCTTCAGAATGACGGAGTAGTGACTAGTCCATGTGCCCGACCACGTAAGGCAGGACACACACTTCTTATACTGGGAGGACAAACCTTCATGTGTGACAAGATATACCAGGTGAGGGATAGACACAGTCCTTTATACTTAGATGACCTGGTTATCTAATTATTAAGACTTAGATGACCTGTTTTGATATGTGACAAGACACAGCTTGTGCTGTGTGATGTACAAGGTGTCCTGCCATTGGTTGTCAATACCCAGCCCTATCTGGACTTCATGATACGATATGTATCACAATACTTAAGTCATGATATGATACGTATCACAATATTGCGATATTTGCGATATATTGCGATATTCTGCAAAGTTCACCGCATTAATGCGGTAACTTCACCCTAATGCATATATACACGTTGGACCTGGATAAACAATTAATGCTGTGCTTACTGTTTTAATTTTAGCAATGGAACATTTTTCATACAATACTGCCAGATTACATCCATCAGCTTAGATGTTTTGATTCATGTGACGTGACGTGACATTACAAGAGTTACCCATAAACATGTCTTATACTTGTACACATCTGTCCTGGCTGTCTTGGGCTGTAAGGACAATGGACACACTGTTACTGAAACTTTGAGCTGTTTTACTAACCTGGTCATGAGTTCATACACTGGTACTGGCCAAGAGATTAAACACTATCCAGTGAATCAGTGCCTGTTTACTTCTGTTGGTGTGGTAGAGCACACTTATATTATTTATAGGTGAATTCACAATGAATGAATTTGACATCACTTGCGACCATTATCTGCCCTGTCTCAAGGTGCGATTCACAATATTGTGCTAATGATATTATAACGCAACTGTAAATTTGACCCTTTTTGTTTTTTATATAGTGGAACTTGAATGAGTTTGAGTGGAGCATGACAATGCCTTTGTCTGACGGCAATCACTTTTGACCATGACCACTAGAAAGTATGGACTTAACCGCATGTGGCTATTATCACTGATCTTTATTAACTGGACTTGAACAGTCTCTCTATATAGAGAGTATCCAGTCAAAATGGCCAGGATATCATCTGTGCTCAATATGTTTGTGTCTGTCTTTTTATAGGCTCTAAACTAATGTTCCACTAACAGATTAAATAATGGCTATTGTTGAACAATTGTCTTTAGGTTGATCACAAAGCCAAGGAGATCATACCTAAGGCCGACCTCCCCAGCCCAAGGAAGGAGTTCAGTGCATGTGCCATTGGTTGTAAGGTTTATGTCACAGGAGGAAGAGGATCAGAGAACGGAGTCTCTAAAGATGTCTGGATCTATGACACTGTCCATGAAGAGTGGTCTAAAGGAGCACCCATGCTAATTGCCAGGTGAGTTACTTTCATTTTTTAGGAACCGGAAAAAGTAACAAAAACTTAATAGTGTTGTACCATCATTAAATGTGGTCTATCATTATTTATATTCATAGGGCCACAAAGTCACTTAGAGTGTCATGCATGTAGAGTGGCACACGTACACGTAGAATGGCACGTCTTCATGTAGAGTGGCGCACATAAATGCACAGTGACACACCTTCATTAGAATTGGCACACATTAATGTAGAATAGCCAAAACTCATGTAGAGTGGCACAATGGAACTGGCCGAATGTATTTGCTATCTGCCATTGGCCAAGTACATTGTTGCTTGCTTTTTTGGGGTGGGGGGGGGGGGGGTTGTCATTTTTTTTGTCATATTTTCCTAATTTTATGGTCTGCCAACATGTAGAGTGGCATAAAGTTGTATCAAATTTCCCACAGTTTAATTTGAATGCCTCAGTTATACACCTTCAGGACTGGGGCCTTGGAATGAAGTGATTCTGACACATTGCATTCACACAATATCCAAAAGTATGACATAGAACAAATGAGTGCTGTTTGGAAATATAATGTTAAGACAATACGGTTAACAGGGGTAACCTACTTGATCACGCATGTCACAGTGCTATGTTACTTGAATTGATTGACTGCAGTTTGCAGATTGACTGCAGTTTATGTGACCCTTTAAACATATTGACCTGTGGCAATCAGAGTGGTACATTAGCCATATCAGAGGTAGACCACACTACACTATGTTTTTATTGAAAGATCAATGCAGCAAGCCCATACATTGTCTGACCGTAATGTATACACACATAATGTGTGGTTTCTCTTCTCCAGGTTCGGCCATGGTTCTGCTGAGTTGGAGAACAGTCTTTACGTTGTTGGAGGTCATACGGCCATAGCAGGAGTATTTCCTGCTTCTCCATCTGTCTCCCTAAAACAGGTACTGACTAAATTGTCTATGCCGCAGCCTGTTTGAAATCAAACATGAAATGTATTCAAGTGTTACTGTGTAATATCTTCGTAGGTCGAGCGGTATGACCCTCTCTGTAACAAATGGACTATGATGGCTCCTCTAAGAGATGGAGTCAGTAATGCAGCCGTGGTTAGTGCCAAACTCAAACTCTTTGTTTTTGGAGGGAGCACCATACATAGAGACAAGGCCTCCAAGGTTGGTGGATTTGTATATTCATAGCTCCTTACAAAGCATCTAAACATCCCACAATTGAGTTTTCAACTAAGTAAATAACTAGGATGGTCGGTCAAACACTTTTTTTTAATCACAGAATTTCCATAGTTAATCATGATTAATCACATTTTAATCATATGTTTAAATTTCTATTATGTTGCATTTCATAATAGATTAAAATCATATTAAGAATGATTGTATGTACAATGCAAATCTGTCTTCCATGATGTTGACTGGTCTGCAGTCAGCTGTCACCCATTAGGCAAGCACTGTAATTAACTTCTTGCATTAATTGGCTGCACTAGCATGCTTAGCTTTGTATAGGTGCTAGCTCAAACTTGAAGAACTTGAGTTTCAGAAGCAATTCAGAAGTGTAGTGTTGATCTTCTCCATTACTACGGTACTGGGAAGCACAAAGCTGCAAGTAAGGGTGCATGGAAGTGACAAACCAGCAGCACCCAATTTAAAAAAAAGATATAAAAATAAAAATTGTTATGCTTTTACTTTCATCGGGAATAACACACAATCACTGATAGCCCTATATATACTACTATCACTAAGCTACACTGTATAGCCACTACATTATATACAGGGGTTGGACAATGAAACTGAAACACTGACCAGTTTTGTGTTGGCGATATCATAGCTAAATTTGACCAGCCTGGTGGAAAAAACCTTCATTGATTGCACATTGCACCAGTAAGAGCAGAGTGTGAAGGTTCAATTAGCAGAGTAATAGCACAGTTTTGCTTAAAATATTGCAATGCACACAACATTATGTGTGACATATCAGAGTTCACAAGAGAACAAATTGTTGGTGCACATCTTGCTGGCGCATCTGTGTCCAAGACAGCAAGTCTTTGTGATGTATCAAAAGCCACGGTATCCAGGGTAATGTCTGCATACCACCAAGAAGGATGAACCACATCCAACAGGAGTAACTGTGGATGCAAGAGGAAGCTGTCTGAAAGGGATGTCCGGCTGCTAACACGGATTGTATCCAAAAAACATGAAACCACAGCTGCACAACTCACTGCAGAATTAAATGTGCAGCTCAACTGTTTCCACCAAAACTGGTCGTCGGGAGCTCCACGGGGTCAATATCCATGGCCAGGCTGCTATAGCCAAACCTTTGGTCAATTGTGCCAATGCCAAACGTCAGTTTCAATGGTGCCAGCAACGAAAATCTTGGGCTGTGGACATTGTGAAACATGTATTGTTATCTGATGAGTCCACCTTTACTGTCTTTCCCACATTTGGGAGAGTTATGGTGTGGAGAAGCCCCAAAGAAGCGTACCAGACTGTTGCATGCCTAGAGTGAAGCATGGGGGTGGATTGGTGATGGTTTGGGCTGCAATATCATGGCATTCCCTCAGCCCAATACTTGTGCTAGATGGGCACATCACTGCCAAGGACTACCGAACCATTCTGGAGGACCATGTGCACCCAATTGTATCCTGAAGGCAGTGCCGTGTATCAGGATGATAATGCACCAATACACACAGCAAGACTGGTGACAGAGTGGTTTGATGAACATGAAAGTGAAGTTGAACATCTTCCATTGCCTGCACAGTCACCAGATATAAATATTATTGAGCCAGTTTGGGGTGTTTTGGAGGAGCAAGTCAGGAAATGTTTTCCTCCACCAGCATCACGTAGTGACCTGGGGCCTCATTTATCAATACATGTGTGGATTTCATACTGACAGCTGGCATATGCTGTAATCCAGAAAGTGGCGTACGTTGTCAAAAATCCAGATTTATCAAACAGTGTGAACACGCGGCTTCCCTTACATTGCAGACTCCTCCCTCACCACACCCATAAATACATATGCAAATTAATTTAAATAGGCTCCACGTCTGGGCTGTCCTCATCGCGAGAGGAGAAATCTCAGGGCGTAGCCACGATCACCCGAGTTAAAAACACAGGATTAGACGCCACATGTGCTGAACTAGATGGATCACACTGATGTGAAATAGGATTACAATTCAGGAGAGATGCTGATGAAGCTATTAGTGACCTTACTCATGTGTAGATGATAAAGTGGGACGCACACATGCAAACCATGAGTCAGGTAGAAGACTGATGACCAGTCAATATTTACTCCGGCCGCCTCGCGGCATGCCCTCCTACAGCCTGTTCCCACGATGCTTTTATTTAGGATGTATGAATCACCTGTTGAGCCAGATCACCTCGCAGCGATGTTGATCACATTCATTTGCGCATCAAAAATAATCGTCAAATTGTGATGGTGCTTTTATTGCAACATGAATGCAGTTGATCGCTCTGATTATATCAAGAAATCCAGCTATTGCTGCAAATTGCGCATTAATGTTGACCTGTTTAACTGCATTGTATGCGAATTTTAATATGCCTGGCGACGTGTGGATGATCCAGTCCAACACAGGCGGCACGTTCCGGCTCAGGGTCGACTGGCTCACTCCCTAACGGTCGGTGTCCAACCGTGGTCAGCACCTGTGTGGCTCTGGCAGTGCCCGGCTCCTCCTGTGACGCTCCAAGGCCAGTCACAGCTCCACGCACAGCCGTTAACAAACCAGTGACAGTTTCCCCAACATCCCCTCTACGTGTTGCCAACCACCAAAGCATCAGAACCTAGCGTACGGCAGCTATGAAGTTGGTGTTGAGCTGCAACAGATTCCACGCTCAGTTCACTATTGATAAATCAGAATGTGAACGTGGATGCTGGCGTACACCATATTTCCTGGCATACACTACTTTGATAAATGAGGCCCCTGGCCACTGTTCTGCAAAAAGAATGGCTCAAAATCCCTCTGGCCACTGTGCAGGACTTGTATCTGTCATTCCCAAGACGAATTGTTGTGGTCTGAAACCAGGCCTTTCAGTTTCATTGTCCAACCCCTGTATATCTGCAGTAATTGTATAATGTAAGACGTACAGAACAAAATGTTGGGGTTCTATTTTAGCACATTCTGCTACATAGTTGTCTGATCTCTCTCTGCCAGAAGATATGGAAGTGGCTTGTGTCATTTTTCTCAGAAGACCAATTCAACAGTGTTAGTCTCTCAGTGTCATTGCAAGGCCTGTGTCATGGCCTAACAATTGTGTTCTGTATCTAGGTCCAATGCTATGATCCTGTAGGAAACCGCTGGAATATTGCAGCTGAATGCCCCCAGCCTTGGCGCTATACAGCGGCTGCAGTTTTAGGAAGCCAGATCTTCATCATGGGTGGTGACACGGAATTCACCGCAGCCTCTGCTTATCGTTTTGACTGTGAAACCAACCAGTGGTCTCGAGTGGGCGACATGACGTCCAAGAGGATGAGCTGCCATGCTGTGGCCTCAGGAAATAAGCTGTATGTGGTCGGAGGTTATTTTGGTACGCAACGGTGTAAAACACTGGACTGTTACGATCCTACATCAGATAGTTGGAACTCCATCACCACTGTGCCTTATTCACTGATCCCTACCGCCTTTGTCAGCACATGGAAACACCTACCTGCATAACCTGGAGGCATCACGAGGCCGTGATTCCAGGTAAATTCTTAAGACTCACACATCAGAGGTGTGTTTGAACATATTACCAGCAACACTGAAGGGGGCGTTGTGATCAAACCCACCATTTCTTTGTCTTGCATTATTTCTGTATCTGATTTATGTTCTTTTATTTTATTTCAACTTAGTGTGAACCCTCTAAACCCACCAGTGTCCCTCATTACAGTATTGTGTCGGGTGAATGAAATAAACATACAGAAATTTTATGTTAACATTTGTATTTATTTGCATTTTAAATGATGAACTGTTGACTTGTCCGGGTGTACCCTGCCTGTCCTGCTGGGATAGGCTCCATCCCCCACGCGACCCTATGTGAGGATAAGCAGTAGAAAGTGGATGGATGGATGTATTTTAAACTTCAAGCACTCCAAAATATACAAAATTAAACCAACACTTTAACAGTCTTCAAATTATTATCAGTTTAAATCTTCTGAAACAAATTATTGGTTAAAATGTAGCACTCCAAATTTCTTGTTTTCATTATTGAGTTGTGACTTCATATCCCGGTCTCCAGATCCAGTGCATCACAGTCAGCACTTTGCAAGAATAATGATTAATGATTGATGGAGCCTGACCCTGCTCCTCTCCAAAATGATTTACTAATGGTATTGTTTACCTCCCAGTGGTAAATCAAACAGTACTTTAACTGATTTATGTCATGCTGAGTACTTGCAATCCCCAAAACAATCCAGAGATATAAGTGCAGAAAGCAGGGCTTATGAAAGCTTTTAGGCTGACTCTGTGCTTATTGTTGAATTTATAGATTCATCTTTGACCTTCCTTTAAATCACACATGCTGTTAACAGAAAAATATGACCATTATCCATTGAGGTGTTCCGATGATGAGGCCATATTCTGAGACCTTTAAATCAGATAAATTAAATGCTGACACACACTCACTTTCAGGAAGACATACCTGCACACATACATACTGTATGTTGTATGGAGTATGGACAAACAGCGGGTATTAAAAGTAAAGAAAATACTAATATGCATATATTGCTAGCCCATTGGCAGAACTATGATTGACTGGTGGCCTCTAGCACAATGTCAGCTGTATTTTTTTGCATTTTATGTAGGGTTTTCAATTTTGCACAAGAGACAAATCAAACAAAAGAAAACACAAATAGGCTGCCAGACATTTTATAAAATATATTAAAGAAAATGATAGGTAACAATAAATGAATATAGATAGGTGCCACACCCACACATGAAGCTGAACAAATCACTGTATACGTGAGACAGTATAGAAGGTTCCCCATATTCTCTTAAATCTATCCTGTGTGGTTTAAGTAAAGACACTTTCGTTTGTATAAGAGTGTGTCTGGTTGTATCCTGTCTGTCAAATGTCTGTTAGCTTGAATTTAGAACTGTCAAATGTCGAGTGACGAATAACGTTGACGGTCGTCTACCACTTACAAACAGACTTGACGAATTTCAGTGATTCATCATAAAAACAAGGGCCATACGATATTAGGAAAAAATGTTACATGCGGTAATGTTGAATACAATAATATTATGTGCGATAAGTAAAGAAATAGTAGAAATAGGGCCTGACTAAATAAGCGAATAGCCGATTTAATTGACCGATTATAGCCCTTTTAAAAAATAATCAACGTCAGCCAGAATTTTGCATTTTGTCCTTTGAGGACATGAGGTCATGTCACTCTTAATTTGACTTTGTACGCAACATTAATATACTAGTTGCTCATTTGGATTAATTAATGTTAATGTGAGATTGTTTGTGTGACCATTATATTCAAAACGAAAAAAGATGGTAAAGACTGATCGAGCAGAGAAAATGTGATTTAATGTTTAAGGGCATCATAGAGCTGCTGAGATCAGATATTTATTTTATTTCATAATTTATTTTATGTTTACATTATTATTTATTTTATTTCAGAGAGCAATTTTGCATGTTATTTTGTACACAAAGTTAAATTTTTTGTTCTTGAAAGTTGTAAAATTTTAGTTGTAATGTGTTTTGCCTTTAATTTTATTGTTGTTGCAAATGTTAAAAGCTGACAAATTCTGTAAAAAAATTATCGGCCCATTAATTGGTTATCATATTTTTATCCTGCTAAATATCATATCGATATCGATCGGGCCCTTGTTTGCAGTAATAGTGTAGTATGCTTAGTAATAACATACAGTGTTTCTGCTGTTTGTTCACTACTAACATAGACCCGAGACAGTGAGTAGCTTATGTAGGGCACTGAGAAAAACAGTGGCGTTTTGATGTTATACTAGCAAAACTTTGAATGGATGTCTGTTGGATGTCTGTGGATTCAACATTAAGCAGTTTTGCCTCTGCGTTTTTCAACTCTTCCTATGGAGAATGTGAAGGTATGTCATACCGCTATGCATCATGGGATCGTACGTCATCTTCAAGGATCGTGTACGTAAACAATCCCTCCCGGGCCCGTTGCACAAAACTAGTATAAGGGATTAAGCTGGGCTATCTTGGTTATTCTGGCTCAATTTAGCCGTGATGCAGTTGCACAAAAGCAGGATAGAGGGCAGAGGGATATGTCATGGTATAAATTATTATGGAGATTTAGTTCCACAATTTCTTTAATGTCACCCCTCATCCCAGTCAACAGTCAGTTATTCCACTGCCCACTACACAATATCACATTCAAACTATGGGCTTTTTAATCCGACCCGCTGAACGTGTCCGGTTTCCAAAATGCGGAACAACTAAACACAATTAAAGGGGTCAGGAAGCAGAACTCCATTCAAAAAAAAATGCAGCCGTACCTACTGATAAAAATGCTGATAAAATTAGATTAACCATTTTTTAATCTATCCGAGCTTCTACTGTAATTCGGCAATCAAATAATCCACCAAAGAGCATTGTTAAAGTGTTAAATTATAACGTGAAATAGACAAATATAAGACATGAAAGGGACATTCTTTTCATAAACACAGTGCTTACATTCATAATAGTTACAGTTACATAGTTACGTTTACACAATTCACTCACATCTGCAGTCAGTTTCACTTACAATTTCAACTGATTCATAATCAGAGTACAACTTGATTTTTGGAGATGTTAATGACCTATTTGAATTGTAATTGTGATGTTTCAAGGAGCACTGAGTGTGTATATTCAAGTGGTCTGCTGTACTTTGCCTCACTTTCTCTGAAATATCTCAGTGAAGAAACTTTGAAGGAAGGAACATGTTTTGAACTCTCATGATACATTTGGATTATCCAGCTGTCATTCAGACTTTGACGTCAGACGCGACCCTATGAGGATAAGCTAAACAAATAATTACCTGTCCAACAGAAGGAAAGCATATTCTGCATCACTTTTTAGTCCCTACAGATGCCTCAGTGTCTCCACCGATGTTGATTCGGGTTCGTCCTCCGTTTTGTCACAGCCTTTTCTGTCTCCCTCTTTCTTTTCTTTGCCTGTTTAGCAGGGTGATTCATCAGAAGTAATTCTGGAAGTGGTATTTTTGGCTGCATTTTCTCTGCCATTGTTCCCAACAGAACATACTATATTTTCCTGCTAACTCTGTATTTCTGCAGAGAAGTGTGCTGGATATTTCTGGCAACAGTGGGGAGGAGGGAGGGACAGAGGGGGGAGTGAGCAGGATGAGACATGAGGGCATCTGACTGGTTCTTTTCACTCTGATCTAGTGGCAGTTGATTGGTCAGAGTTTTACAGTCCTGCAGCTACCACAGAGGTCTTATTTTTCCATCCATCCATTATCTACCACTTATCCTCATAGGGTCACGGGGGGGCTGGAGCCTATCCCAGCTGTCTTAGGGCAGAAGGCAGGGTCCACCCTGGACAAGTCCCCACCTCATGGCAGGGCACATAGAGACAGACAACCACTCACACTCACATTCACATTCACACCTACGGGCAATTTAAATTAGCCAATTAACCTAATCCCCATACATGTTTTTGGATGGTGGGAGGAAGCCAGAGTACCTGGAGAGAACCCACACAGACATGGGGAGAACATGCAAACTCCACACAGAAAGTCTCCGGGCCCGGGATTCGGACCCGGTACCTTCTTGCTGTGAGGCGACAGTTGTACGCAACATTAATATACTAGTTGCTCATTTGGATTAATTAATGTTAATGTGAGATTGTTTGTGTGACCATTATATTCAAAACGAAAAAAGATGGTAAAGACTGATCGAGCAGAGAAAATGTGATTTAATGTTTAAGGGCATCATAGAGCTGCTGAGATCAGATATTTATTTTATTTCATAATTTATTTTATGTTTACATTATTATTTATTTTATTTCAGAGAGCAATTTTGCATGTTATTTTGTACACAAAGTTAAATTTTTTGTTCTTGAAAGTTGTAAAATTTTAGTTGTAATGTGTTTTGCCTTTAATTTTATTGTTGTTGCAAATGTTAAAAGCTGACAAATTCTGTAAAAAAATTATCGGCCCATTAATTGGTTATCATATTTTTATCCTGCTAAATATCATATCGATATCGATCGGGCCCTTGTTTGCAGTAATAGTGTAGTATGCTTAGTAATAACATACAGTGTTTCTGCTGTTTGTTCACTACTAACATAGACCCGAGACAGTGAGTAGCTTATGTAGGGCACTGAGAAAAACAGTGGCGTTTTGATGTTATACTAGCAAAACTTTGAATGGATGTCTGTTGGATGTCTGTGGATTCAACATTAAGCAGTTTTGCCTCTGCGTTTTTCAACTCTTCCTATAGAGAATGTGAAGGTATGTCATACCGCTATGCATCATGGGATCGTGGGCGTCATCTTCGAAGGATCGTGTACGTAAACAATCCCTCCCGGGCCCGTTGCACAAAACTAGTATAAGGGATTAAGCTGGGCTATCTTGGTTATTCTGGCTCAATTTAGCCGTGATGCAGTTGCACAAAAGCAGGATAGAGGGCAGAGGGATATGTCATGGTATAAATTATTATGGAGATTTAGTTCCACAATTTCTTTAATGTCACCCCTCATCCCAGTCAACAGTCAGTTATTCCACTGCCCACTACACAATATCACATTCAAACTATGGGCTTTTTAATCCGACCCGCTGAACGTGTCCGGTTTCCAAAATGCGGAACAACTAAACACAATTAAAGGGGTCAGGAAGCAGAACTCCATTCAAAAAAAATGCAGCCGTACCTACTGATAAAAAATGCTGATAAAATTAGATTAACCATTTTTTTAATCTATCCGAGCTTCTACTGTAATTCGGCAATCAAATAATCCACCAAAGAGCATTGTTAAAGTGTTAAATTATAACGTGAAATAGACAAATATAAGACATGAAAGGGACATTCTTTTCATAAACACAGTGCTTACATTCATAATAGTTACAGTTACATAGTTACGTTTACACAATTCACTCACATCTGCAGTCAGTTTCACTTACAATTTCAACTGATTCATAATCAGAGTACAACTTGATTTTTGGAGATGTTAATGACCTATTTGAATTGTAATTGTGATGTTTCAAGGAGCACTGAGTGTGTATATTCAAGTGGTCTGCTGTACTTTGCCTCACTTTCTCTGAAATATCTCAGTGAAGAAACTTTGAAGGAAGGAACATGTTTTGAACTCTCATGATACATTTGGATTATCCAGCTGTCATTCAGACTTTGACGTCAGACGCGACCCTATGAGGATAAGCTAAACAAATAATTACCTGTCCAACAGAAGGAAAGCATATTCTGCATCACTTTTTAGTCCCTACAGATGCCTCAGTGTCTCCACCGATGTTGATTCGGGTTCGTCCTCCGTTTTGTCACAGCCTTTTCTGTCTCCCTCTTTCTTTTCTTTGCCTGTTTAGCAGGGTGATTCATCAGAAGTAATTCTGGAAGTGGTATTTTTGGCTGCATTTTCTCTGCCATTGTTCCCAACAGAACATACTATATTTTCCTGCTAACTCTGTATTTCTGCAGAGAAGTGTGCTGGATATTTCTGGCAACAGTGGGGAGGAGGGAGGGACAGAGGGGGGAGTGAGCAGGATGAGACATGAGGGCATCTGACTGGTTCTTTTCACTCTGATCTAGTGGCAGTTGATTGGTCAGAGTTTTACAGTCCTGCAGCTACCACAGAGGTCTTATTTTTCCATCCATCCATTATCTACCACTTATCCTCATAGGGTCACGGGGGGGCTGGAGCCTATCCCAGCTGTCTTAGGGCAGAAGGCAGGGTCCACTCCTGGACAAGTCCCCACCTCATGGCAGGGCACATAGAGACAGACAACCACTCACACTCACATTCACATTCACACCTACGGGCAATTTAAATTAGCCAATTAACCTAATCCCCATACATGTTTTTGGATGGTGGGAGGAAGCCAGAGTACCTGGAGAGAACCCACACAGACATGGGGAGAACATGCAAACTCCACACAGAAAGTCTCCGGGCCCGGGATTCGGACCCGGTACCTTCTTGCTGTGAGGCGACAGTTATGCATAACATTAATATACTAGTTGCTCATTTGGATTAATTAATGTTAATGTGAGATTGTTTGTGTGACCATTATATTCAAAACGAAAAAAGATGGTAAAGACTGATCGAGCAGAGAAAATGTGATTTAATGTTTAAGGGCATCATAGAGCTGCTGAGATCAGATATTTATTTTATTTCATAATTTATTTTATGTTTACATTATTATTTATTTTATTTCAGAGAGCAATTTTGCATGTTATTTTGTACACAAAGTTAAATTTTTTGTTCTTGAAAGTTGTAAAATTTTAGTTGTAATGTGTTTTGCCTTTAATTTTATTGTTGTTGCAAATGTTAAAAGCTGACAAATTCTGTAAAAAAATTATCGGCCCATTAATTGGTTATCATATTTTTATCCTGCTAAATATCATATCGATATCGATCGGGCCCTTGTTTGCAGTAATAGTGTAGTATGCTTAGTAATAACATACAGTGTTTCTGCTGTTTGTTCACTACTAACATAGACCCGAGACAGTGAGTAGCTTATGTAGGGCACTGAGAAAAACAGTGGCGTTTTGATGTTATACTAGCAAAACTTTGAATGGATGTCTGTTGGATGTCTGTGGATTCAACATTAAGCAGTTTTGCCTCTGCGTTTTTCAACTCTTCCTATGGAGAATGTGAAGGTATGTCATACCGCTATGCATCATGGGATCGTGGGCGTCATCTTTGAAGGATCGTGTGCGTAAACAATCCCTCCCGGCCCGTTGCACAAAACTAGTATAAGGGATTAAGCTGGGCTATCTTGGTTATTCTGGCTCAATTTAGCCGTGATGCAGTTGCACAAAAGCAGGATAGAGGGCAGAGGGATATGTCATGGTATAAATTATTATGGAGATTTAGTTCCACAATTTCTTTAATGTCACCCCTCATCCCAGTCAACAGTCAGTTATTCCACTGCCCACTACACAATATCACATTCAAACTATGGGCTTTTTAATCCGACCCGCTGAACGTGTCCGGTTTCCAAAATGCGGAACAACTAAACACAATTAAAGGGGTCAGGAAGCAGAACTCCATTCAAAAAAATGCAGCCGTACCTACTGATAAAAATGCTGATAAAATTAGATTAACCATTTTTTAATCTATCCGAGCTTCTACTGTAATTCGGCAATCAAATAATCCACCAAAGAGCATTGTTAAAGTGTTAAATTATAACGTGAAATAGACAAATATAAGACATGAAAGGGACATTCTTTTCATAAACACAGTGCTTACATTCATAATAGTTACAGTTACATAGTTACGTTTACACAATTCACTCACATCTGCAGTCAGTTTCACTTACAATTTCAACTGATTCATAATCAGAGTACAACTTGATTTTTGGAGATGTTAATGACCTATTTGAATTGTAATTGTGATGTTTCAAGGAGCACTGAGTGTGTATATTCAAGTGGTCTGCTGTACTTTGCCTCACTTTCTCTGAAATATCTCAGTGAAGAAACTTTGAAGGAAGGAACATGTTTTGAACTCTCATGATACATTTGGATTATCCAGCTGTCATTCAGACTTTGACGTCAGACGCGACCCTATGAGGATAAGCTAAACAAATAATTACCTGTCCAACAGAAGGAAAGCATATTCTGCATCACTTTTTAGTCCCTACAGATGCCTCAGTGTCTCCACCGATGTTGATTCGGGTTCGTCCTCCGTTTTGTCACAGCCTTTTCTGTCTCCCTCTTTCTTTTCTTTGCCTGTTTAGCAGGGTGATTCATCAGAAGTAATTCTGGAAGTGGTATTTTTGGCTGCATTTTCTCTGCCATTGTTCCCAACAGAACATACTATATTTTCCTGCTAACTCTGTATTTCTGCAGAGAAGTGTGCTGGATATTTCTGGCAACAGTGGGGAGGAGGGAGGGACAGAGGGGGGAGTGAGCAGGATGAGACATGAGGGCATCTGACTGGTTCTTTTCACTCTGATCTAGTGGCAGTTGATTGGTCAGAGTTTTACAGTCCTGCAGCTACCACAGAGGTCTTATTTTTCCATCCATCCATTATCTACCACTTATCCTCATAGGGTCACGGGGCTGGAGCCTATCCCAGCTGTCTTAGGGCAGAAGGCAGGGTCCACCCTGGACAAGTCCCCACCTCATGGCAGGGCACATAGAGACAGACAACCACTCACACTCACATTCACATTCACACCTACGGGCAATTTAAATTAGCCAATTAACCTAATCCCCATACATGTTTTTGGATGGTGGGAGGAAGCCAGAGTACCTGGAGAGAACCCACACAGACATGGGGAGAACATGCAAACTCCACACAGAAAGTCTCCGGGCCCGGATTCGGACCCGGTACCTTCTTGCTGTGAGGCGACAGTTGTACGCATAACATTAATATACTAGTTGCTCATTTGGATTAATTAATGTTAATGTGAGATTGTTTGTGTGACCATTATATTCAAAACGAAAAAAGATGGTAAAGGCTGATCGAGCAGAGAAAATGTGATTTAATGTTTAAGGGCATCATAGAGCTGCTGAGATCAGATATTTATTTTATTTCATAATTTATTTTATGTTTACATTATTATTTATTTTATTTCAGAGAGCAATTTTGCATGTTATTTTGTACACAAAGTTAAATTTTTGTTCTTGAAAGTTGTAAAATTTTAGTTGTAATGTGTTTTGCCTTTAATTTTATTGTTGTTGCAAATGTTAAAAGCTGACAAATTCTGTAAAAAAATTATCGGCCCATTAATTGGTTATCATATTTTTATCCTGCTAAATATCATATCGATATCGATCGGGCCCTTGTTTGCAGTAATAGTGTAGTATGCTTAGTAATAACATACAGTGTTTCTGCTGTTTGTTCACTACTAACATAGACCCGAGACAGTGAGTAGCTTATGTAGGGCACTGAGAAAAACAGTGGCGTTTTGATGTTATACTAGCAAAACTTTGAATGGATGTCTGTTGGATGTCTGTGGATTCAACATTAAGCAGTTTTGCCTCTGCGTTTTTCAACTCTTCCTATGGAGAATGTGAAGGTATGTCATACCGCTATGCATCATGGGATCGTGGGCGTCATCTTTGAAGGATCGTGTACGTAAACAATCCCTCCCGGGCCCGTTGCACAAAACTAGTATAAGGGATTAAGCTGGGCTATCTTGGTTATTCTGGCTCAATTTAGCCGTGATGCAGTTGCACAAAAGCAGGATAGAGGGCAGAGGGATATGTCATGGTATAAATTATTATGGAGATTTAGTTCCACAATTTCTTTAATGTCACCCCTCATCCCAGTCAACAGTCAGTTATTCCACTGCCCACTACACAATATCACATTCAAACTATGGGCTTTTTAATCCGACCCGCTGAACGTGTCCGGTTTCCAAAATGCGGAACAACTAAACACAATTAAAGGGGTCAGGAAGCAGAACTCCATTCAAAAAAAATGCAGCCGTACCTACTGATAAAAAATGCTGATAAAATTAGATTAACCATTTTTTTAATCTATCCGAGCTTCTACTGTAATTCGGCAATCAAATAATCCACCAAAGAGCATTGTTAAAGTGTTAAATTATAACGTGAAATAGACAAATATAAGACATGAAAGGGACATTCTTTTCATAAACACAGTGCTTACATTCATAATAGTTACAGTTACATAGTTACGTTTACACAATTCACTCACATCTGCAGTCAGTTTCACTTACAATTTCAACTGATTCATAATCAGAGTACAACTTGATTTTTGGAGATGTTAATGACCTATTTGAATTGTAATTGTGATGTTTCAAGGAGCACTGAGTGTGTATATTCAAGTGGTCTGCTGTACTTTGCCTCACTTTCTCTGAAATATCTCAGTGAAGAAACTTTGAAGGAAGGAACATGTTTTGAACTCTCATGATACATTTGGATTATCCAGCTGTCATTCAGACTTTGACGTCAGACGCGACCCTATGAGGATAAGCTAAACAAATAATTACCTGTCCAACAGAAGGAAAGCATATTCTGCATCACTTTTTAGTCCCTACAGATGCCTCAGTGTCTCCACCGATGTTGATTCGGTTCGTCCTCCGCTTTGTCACAGCCTTTTCTGTCTCCCTCTTTCTTTTCTTTGCCTGTTTAGCAGGGTGATTCATCAGAAGTAATTCTGGAAGTGGTATTTTTGGCTGCATTTTCTCTGCCATTGTTCCCAACAGAACATACTATATTTTCCTGCTAACTCTGTATTTCTGCAGAGAAGTGTGCTGGATATTTCTGGCAACAGTGGGGAGGAGGGAGGGACAGAGGGGAGTGAGCAGGATGAGACATGAGGGCATCTGACTGGTTCTTTTCACTCTGATCTAGTGGCAGTTGATTGGTCAGAGTTTTACAGTCCTGCAGCTACCACAGAGGTCTTATTTTTCCATCCATCCATTATCTACCACTTATCCTCATAGGGTCACGGGGGGGCTGGAGCCTATCCCAGCTGTCTTAGGGCAGAAGGCAGGGTCCACCCTGGACAAGTCCCCACCTCATGGCAGGGCACATAGAGACAGACAACCACTCACACTCACATTCACATTCACACCTACGGGCAATTTAAATTAGCCAATTAACCTAATCCCCATACATGTTTTTGGATGGTGGGAGGAAGCCAGAGTACCTGGAGAGAACCCACACAGACATGGGGAGAACATGCAAACTCCACACAGAAAGTCTCCGGGCCCGGGATTCGGACCCGGTACCTTCTTGCTGTGAGGCGACAGTTGTACGCAACATTAATATACTAGTTGCTCATTTGGATTAATTAATGTTAATGTGAGATTGTTTGTGTGACCATTATATTCAAAACGAAAAAAGATGGTAAAGACTGATCGAGCAGAGAAAATGTGATTTAATGTTTAAGGGCATCATAGAGCTGCTGAGATCAGATATTTATTTTATTTCATAATTTATTTTATGTTTACATTATTATTTATTTTATTTCAGAGAGCAATTTTGCATGTTATTTTGTACACAAAGTTAAATTTTTTGTTCTTGAAAGTTGTAAAATTTTAGTTGTAATGTGTTTTGCCTTTAATTTTATTGTTGTTGCAAATGTTAAAAGCTGACAAATTCTGAAAAAAAAATTATCGGCCCATTAATTGGTTATCATATTTTTATCCTGCTAAATATCATATCGATATCGATCGGGCCCTTGTTTGCAGTAATAGTGTAGTATGCTTAGTAATAACATACAGTGTTTCTGCTGTTTGTTCACTACTAACATAGACCCGAGACAGTGAGTAGCTTATGTAGGGCACTGAGAAAAACAGTGGCGTTTTGATGTTATACTAGCAAAACTTTGAATGGATGTCTGTTGGATGTCTGTGGATTCAACATTAAGCAGTTTTGCCTCTGCGTTTTTCAACTCTTCCTATGGAGAATGTGAAGGTATGTCATACCGCTATGCATCATGGGATCGTGGGCGTCATCTTTGAAGGATCGTGTACGTAAACAATCCCTCCCGGGCCCGTTGCACAAAACTAGTATAAGGGATTAAGCTGGGCTATCTTGGTTATTCTGGCTCAATTTAGCCGTGATGCAGTTGCACAAAAGCAGGATAGAGGGCAGAGGGACATGTCATGGTATAAATTATTATGGAGATTTAGTTCCACAATTTCTTTAATGTCACCCCTCATCCCAGTCAACAGTCAGTTATTCCACTGCCCACTACACAATATCACATTCAAACTATGGGCTTTTTAATCCGACCCGCTGAACGTGTCCGGTTTCCAAAATGCGGAACAACTAAACACAATTAAAGGGGTCAGGAAGCAGAACTCCATTCAAAAAAAATGCAGCCGTACCTACTGATAAAAAATGCTGATAAAATTAGATTAACCATTTTTTTAATCTATCCGAGCTTCTACTGTAATTCGGCAATCAAATAATCCACCAAAGAGCATTGTTAAAGTGTTAAATTATAACGTGAAATAGACAAATATAAGACATGAAAGGGACATTCTTTTCATAAACACAGTGCTTACATTCATAATAGTTACAGTTACATAGTTACGTTTACACAATTCACTCACATCTGCAGTCAGTTTCACTTACAATTTCAACTGATTCATAATCAGAGTACAACTTGATTTTTGGAGATGTTAATGACCTATTTGAATTGTAATTGTGATGTTTCAAGGAGCACTGAGTGTGTATATTCAAGTGGTCTGCTGTACTTTGCCTCACTTTCTCTGAAATATCTCAGTGAAGAAACTTTGAAGGAAGGAACATGTTTTGAACTCTCATGATACATTTGGATTATCCAGCTGTCATTCAGACTTTGGCGTCAGACGCGACCCTATGAGGATAAGCTAAACAAATAATTACCTGTCCAACAGAAGGAAAGCATATTCTGCATCACTTTTTAGTCCCTACAGATGCCTCAGTGTCTCCACCGATGTTGATTCGGGTTCGTCCTCCGTTTTGTCACAGCCTTTTCTGTCTCCCTCTTTCTTTTCTTTGCCTGTTTAGCAGGGTGATTCATCAGAAGTAATTCTGGAAGTGGTATTTTTGGCTGCATTTTCTCTGCCATTGTTCCCAACAGAACATACTATATTTTCCTGCTAACTCTGTATTTCTGCAGAGAAGTGTGCTGGATATTTCTGGCAACAGTGGGGAGGAGGGAGGGACAGAGGGGGGAGTGAGCAGGATGAGACATGAGGGCATCTGACTGGTTCTTTTCACTCTGATCTAGTGGCAGTTGATTGGTCAGAGTTTTACAGTCCTGCAGCTACCACAGAGGTCTTATTTTTCCATCCATCCATTATCTACCACTTATCCTCATAGGGTCACGGGGGGGCTGGAGCCTATCCCAGCTGTCTTAGGGCAGAAGGCAGGGTCCACCCTGGACAAGTCCCCACCTCATGGCAGGGCACATAGAGACAGACAACCACTCACACTCACATTCACATTCACACCTACGGGCAATTTAAATTAGCCAATTAACCTAATCCCCATACATGTTTTTGGATGGTGGGAGGAAGCCAGAGTACCTGGAGAGAACCCACACAGACATGGGGAGAACATGCAAACTCCACACAGAAAGTCTCCGGGCCCGGGATTCGGACCCGGTACCTTCTTGCTGTGAGGCGACAGTTCCACTACACCGCCATGCGGCCCCGTATTTCAGTCTTTTGCAATATCATTCACTGATATTGTGGCTCTGAATTTTAGGGATATTGTGCAGCCCTTCTGAAAAGCAGTCAGTCTCAGGAAAGCTGTAATGACCAATTTATACTCAGGTCAGAATGTGAAGTAGCTTTCTTCCTGAGGTTGTGCTTTCCTTGTCCTCCTAATGTAGAGATCCTGTCCAATGGGGACTACAGCACATAAATATCCTCCATCCATATCCGCCCAGTGATGCATACTCTTCTACATCAACAGCCCCCCTCCATCAACCCACCACTTCAAAAATTCATGTTCTGAAACTGGAGTCCCAGAGCACACTGCTCCTCTCTGATCCATTTTGTCTGTCACTCTTTGCAGCTCCTTTACATCAGACTCATTCATTAATAAACTCCCTGTGTGTATGCTACTTATTGTGTACAGAAGCATACTGTATATGTGATGTCCTCTCCTATCTCCAGTTTGTCCTTATTTATCCTGATACTGTTTTGTTTTCACTGTGATGTAACGCCTAGTGATGGATCATACTCAAATTTAGAACCACTTCCAGCACTCAGAGCAGCAGTAACAGCCAGCTCTCCCATGGGTCCCCACTAAGCCTGGCTAATCAAGAATTGACTGTTCCAGTGTAGAGCGAGTTCAACTCACTTTTGTTTTATGGCTATGATTTATTCATCATCAGAACAGGACATGAGGCAAATACTTAATAACCCATTAAAACCCATTTTGATCATATTATTATTATGATTAATTTATTTTAACACTAGGAATGTGAGTGATCCACACAAATTCTCCCAACAGAGGCACAGGCCTCTATTAGACTGCTTTTCAAGTTAACTATTGTCCTAATGACATGTTACATCATAGGAGAGAAAACTAACTGATGGAGAAGTAGGGGCAGCCTCTCAAACAATCATTGTTTCGCTCTCTCTCAGCTCATCAAAATATCAAAATATTCAGCCCAATCGGGTGACCTGGGTTACAGTCACAGTAGTGGCTTCCTCTTTGTGTTGCCTTTACACATCCCAATGTGACCGCTAACACAGCTAAGGTCAAAACAAGCTTTCAGTTTAACAGCCAAAACCAGATTTAATGCAGGAATCAATCATTGGGATTTGGACATTTTTATGATGTCATACAGCCTAGTGTCTGTCTTTTCTACGGAAGCGTATTGCTGCCATTCTCTATAAATAAAAATTGATCAGTAACACGTTATTACGTGTTATGTTTATTGTTAGAACACTATATTTTCACGTTATAACGTGATAATATTTATTGTAAGAATGTGAAACGTTTTACGTTATAATGTGATAGTTTGTTATATTGTAAAAACGTGTTGTTTATATCGTAAAAAATGTGATGATTATATTGTAAATACATGATAATTTATATTGTAAAAACGTGATGATTATATTATGAAAACGTGATAATTATATTGTAAGAACATGATAGGTTTATTGTAAAAATGTGATAATTATGTTGTAAAAACGTGATAAGTTTATTGTAAAAACGTAATAATTTATATTGTAAAAACATGATAAGTTTATTGTAAAAACGTACTAATTTATATTGTAAAAAGGTGATAATTTATATTGTAAAAACGTAATAATTTATATTGTAAAAAACGTGATAAGTTTATTGTAAAAATCTATCCATCCATTATCTACTGCTTATCCTCATAGGGTCGCGGGGGGGCTGGAGCCTATCCCAGCTGTCTTAGGGCGGAAGTTTGTAAAAATGTAATAATTTATATTGTAAAAACGTAAAAACATGTTTAGCATCAGTAGTGTGGGCATATTCTCTCCCCATGTCTCATTCCAAGCATGAAGTACAACTTAAGTCACTCAAATGAGCCGTTTCCTTGCTTCCTCATCACATCACCTGAAGTTTTTCATTTTCCAATAAACTTATCATGTTCTTACAATATAATTGTCATGTTTTTACAATAAACTTATCACGTTCATACAGTATAATTATCACATTTTTACAATAAACCTAACACGTCCTTACAATATATAATATTATCACGTTTTCAAAATATAATCATCACGTTTTTCTAATATAAGTTATCACAGTTTTACAATATAACAAACTATCACATTATAACGTGAAATGTTTCACATTCTTACAATAAATATTATCACATTATAACGTGAAAATATATTGTTCTAACATTAAACAAAACACGTAATAACATGTTACTGATCAGTTTTTATTTATACAGAGTGGCAGCAATACGCTTCCATACTTTTCTCTATTGAAACCTTGCACCAACTTTCCAGCACTGTTTTTGTCGCTTAATCTAGGGTCTATTTTAGGTCCTCCTTTTATTTACCACATAAAATATCCATATCCACAACAATATTGATTTTCTTGTGTGCGCTGCTGATGTCATCTCAGTGAGACTGCAAATATAGAAATCCTTTGTTTTTCAAACCTGAAACAGAAGAACTTTCTGGAACTTAATAAATCACACTCGCTCACTCACCTTCTGTTAATCACCACTTGTCCTGTATTCAGGGTTGGGAACTGGAGCTGATCCCAGCCAACATTTGGCAAAGAGGAGGTGCGTCCTGGACAGATCGTCAGACCATTGCAGTACAGACACTTGGAGACAGACACTCACATTCACACCTATGGCCAGTTTAGGGTCACACTTTTAACTAGGGCTGTGATGGTATGGATTTTTTTATTACTGCAGTGATAAAAGCATCCAATGCGGTATGTCAGTTTACCACAGTATCCCGTTATTGCCGCTATTGTTGAATAAAATCCAGTCAACAGACCAGCGTAAACAACTAATTAAAAATGAACTCCTACTGTTTTCTACCATTTCTGTTTATGCAACGCTTCTGTCTTTTATGCCTGTGTTTATGTGGGTATTTATTCAATTTAATGGCGAGAAATACTGAAACCTCGAAATAATTAATAATAAGAAAACAAAACATCTCCACTCCGCCCCTTAGGGTTAATGGACTGGCCCGCTGACAAACTGCAGTGTGAAAAGTTTTGTTTCTCCATTTAAAAACTTTAAAAACAGGATGTTACTAAATATTACTGCTCATATACACTCCTGCAACTTTCAGCAGCAAATACAGTATATAGAAATATTTTTGTTATTATTTTAATATATTGCAGTAATGAGGTCATGACTGTGGTATTGCTGTGATGTGGTTATGGTCCCAGCCCTAACTGAGACCTTTTCTGGAACACTTCATTGGACTGCTGCAACAGCCCCACTCTGCCACTTGGGCTCGCCTGGGTTTTCTACCCATTACCTCTTGCATCCAAACAGACTCATACACTATATTGCCAAAAGTATTCGCTCACCTGCCTTGACTCGCATATGAACTTAAGTGACATCCCATTCCTAATCCATAGGGTTCAATATGACTTCGGTCCACCCTCTGCAGCTATAACAGCTTCAACTCTTCTGGGAAGGCTGTCCACAAGGTTTAGGAGTGTGTTCATGGGAATTTTTGACTATTCTTCCAGAAGCGTATTTGTGAGGTTACACATTGATGTTGGACGAGAAGGCCTGGCTCTCAGTCTCAGCCCTAATTCATCCCAAAGGTGTTCTTTCAGGTTGAGGTCAGGACTCTGTACAGACCAGTCAAGTTCATCCACACCAGACTCTGTCATCCATGTCTTTATGAACCTCGCTTTGTGCACTGGTGCACAGTCATGCTGGAAGAAGAAGGGCCCAGCTCCAAACTATTCCCACAAAGTTGGGAGCATGGAATTGTCCAAAATGTCTTGGTATGCTGAAGCATTCAGAGTTCCTTTCACTGGAACTAAGGGGCCAAGCCCAGCTCCTGAAGAACAACCCCACACCATAATCCCCCTTCCACCAAACTGTGCACTGTTCTTGAGCTAATCTGAAGGCCACATGAAGTTTGGAGGTCTGTAGCGATTGACTCTGCAGAAGGTTGGCGACCTCTTCTCACTACGGGTTTTACACGGCTGGATAAGTTGGATGAGTTGCGAGGCCCATTTGCTCTTACTCCTTTTGTAGTGCTCTGGTTTCTGCAGTGCTGTGGTTGAAGTGGCTAACAAGTTTACGAGCCACTGATATTACCCGATGCAGGATTTCAACCTAGGACCTCTTGCACCCAAAACGAGAATCATACCCCTAGACCAACGAGACACAAGAAACAGAATTTATGTGGTGTCCACCGAACGAAACCCTGCAGACCTTTTCTGCAACATTTCGTTGGATGACTGGGACAACTCCACTCTGCTGCTTGGGCTCGACTGTGTATTCTACCTATTGCCTCTTGTATGCAAACAAACTCATAAAAATGCATCTGTTATGCGAGTGGATGTCCCTTATTTTGGTTTCAGCCTTGCAAGTTCTTTCCAATATCTGTTCTATCAATCAAAAAACTGTTAAAAACATGACTAAGACACATCACAATTGTATAAGCTAGGCACCGTTTTGATCATCCTTATGAGCACATTTGTGTTTTGCACTCATTTTCTATATCAAAGTTAGGTTGCTGCAACCACGACAGTTGATTCCTTGGGCCCATCCCAAGTGCATTAGTTTTTCTGCACTTATTTTAAGTGATTTCTAACGAAAATCTAGCAAAGACATTTTCTGCAACACTTAATTGGACTGCTGTGACAGCCCCACTGTGCGATTTGGGCTCGCCTGGGTTTTCTATCCATTACCTCTTGTATCCAAAGAGACTCATATGTATACACCTATGTTGCAAGTGAAAGTCCCGTAATTCTCATATGTATGCATCTATTATGCGAGTGAATGTCCCTTAATTTGGTTTCAGCCTTGCAAGTTCTTGCCATTATCTGTTCTATCAATCAAAAAACTGTTAAAATATGACTAAAACAGACCACAGTTACATCATTGAGGCAGTATTTTAATTATCCTTATACGCACATTTGTTTTTTGCACTGATCTTCCACATCTAAATTATACTTTTGCCACCATGCCAGTTCATTACGCGGGCTCGTCCGGGATTTGAACCCAGAACCTCTCGCACCCAAAGCGAGAATCGTACCCCTAGACCAAGGAGCCACAAAAAAGAGTGTTTAGCTGGTGTCTGCCAAACGAAAACCTGCAGACCTTTCTGCAACATTTCGTTGGACAACTGTGACAGCTCCACTCTGCTGCTCGGGCTCGGCTGTGTATTCTACCTATTGCTTCTTGTATGCAAACAAACTCATATGTATGCATCTATTATGCGAATGTATGTCCCTTAATTTGGTTTCAGCCAAATTTGGCTTCTTGCCAATATCTGTCCTATCAATCAAAAAACTGTTAAAAATATGACTAAGACACATCACAATTGTATAAGCCAGGGACCATTTTGATAATCCTTCGGAGCACATTTGTGTTTTGCACTCATTTTCTATATCAAAGTTAGATTGCCACAACTACATTAGTTGAGTGTTCTGGCCCATCCCAAGTGCATTTGCTTTTCCACACTTATTTTCTATATCTAGATTACACATGCTATCACATGGGGGGTTTACTGTTTGGGCTCGTCCGGGATTTGAACCCGGGACCTCGCGCACCCAAAGCGAGAATCATACCCCTAGACCAACGAACCACAAGCAAGAATATTTTCCTGGTGTCTGCCGAGCGAAAACCTGCAGACCTTTTCCGCAACATTTCGTTGGACAACTGTGACAGCTCCACTCTGCTGCTCGGGCTCGGCTGTGTATTCTTCCTATTGCCTCTTGTATGCAAACAAACTCATATGGATGCATCTGTTATGCGAGTGGATGTCCCTTATTTTGGTTTCAGCCAAATTTGGCTTCTTGACAATATCTGTCCTATCAATCAAAAAAACTGTTAAAAATATGACTAAGACACATCTCAATTGTATAAGCTAGGCCCTGTTCAGATCACCCTTCTGAGCACATTTGTGTTTTGCACTCATTTTCTATATCAAAGTTACATTGCTGCAACCACTTCAGTCGAGTCCTTGGGACCATCCCAAGCGCATTTGCTTTTCCACACTTATTTTCTATATCTAAATTTCACTTGCTGTCACACAATGGGTTTACTGTTTGGGCTCGTCCGAGATTTGAACGCCGGACCTCTCGTACCTTAAGCGAGAATCATACCCCTAGACCAACGAGCCGTACAAAATCTCTATCACCTGATGTTCGCCAAACAAAATCTAGCGAAGACTTTTTCTGCAACACTTAATTGGACTGCTGTGACAGCCCCACTCTGCCATTTGGGCTCGCCTGGATTTTCTATCCATTACCGCTTGTATCCAAAGAGACTCATATGTATACACCTATGTTGCGAGTGAAAGTCCCGTAATTCTCATTTGTATGCATCTATTTTGCGAGTGAATGTCCCTTAATTTGGTTTCAGCCTCGCAAGTTCTTGCCAATATCTGTTCTAGCAATCAAAAAAACTGTTAAAAATATACCTAAAACAGACCACAGTTTCATCAGTGTTTTGATCATCCTTATGAGCACATCTGTTTTTTGCACTGATCTTCCACATCTAAATTATACCGTTGCCAGCAAGCCAGTTCATTACTCGGGCTCGTCCGGGATTTGAACCCGGGACCTCTCGCACCCAAAGCGAGAATCATACCCCTAGACCAACGAGCCACAAGAATGAACATTTACCTGGTGTCTGCCGAACGAAAACCTGCAGACCTTTTCTGCAACATTTCGTTGGACAACTGTGACAGCTCCACTCTGCTGCTCGGGCTCGGCTGTGTATTCTTCCTATTGCCTCTTGTATGCAAACAAACTCATATGGATGCATCTGTTATGCGAGTGGATGTCCCTTATTTTGGTTTCAGCCAAATTTGGCTTTGACCATCCCAAGCGCATTTGCTTTTCCACACTTATTTTCTATATCTAAATTTCACTTGCTGTCACACGATGGCTTTACTGTTTGGGCTCGTCCGGGACCTCTCGCACCCTAAGCGAGAATCATACCCCTAGACCAACAAGCCGTACAAAACCTCTATCACCTGATGTTCGCCAAACAAAATCTAGCGAAGACTTTTTCTGCAACACTTCTGTGACAGCCCCACTCTGCCATTTGGGCTCGCCTGGATTTTCTATCCATTACCGCTTGTATCCAAAGAGCCTCATATGTATACACCTATGTTGCGAGTGAAAGTCCCGTAATTCTCATTTGTATGCATCTATTTTGCGAGTGAATGTCCCTTAATTTGGTTTCAGCCTCGCAAGTTCTTGCCAATATCTGTTCTAGCAATCAAAAAAATGTTAAAAATATAACTAAAATAGACCACAGTTACATCATTGAGGCAGTGTTTTGGTCATCCTTATAAGCACATTGGTTTTTTGCACTGATCTTCCACATCTAAATTATACTGTTGCCACCATGCCAGTTCATTACTGAGGCTCGTCGGGGATTTGGACCCAGGACCTCTCGCACCCTAAGCGAGAATCATACCCCTAGACCAACGAGCCGTACAAAACCTCCATCACCTGATGTTCGCCAAACAAAATCTAGCAAAGACTTTTTCTGCAACACTTAATTGGACTGCTGTGACAGCCCCACTCTGCCATTTGGGCTCGCCTGGGTTTTCTATCCATTACCGCTTGTATCCAAAGAGACTCATATGTATACACCTATGTTGCGAGTGAAAGTCCCGTAATTCTCATTTGTATGCATCTATTTTGCGAGTGAATATCCCTTAATTTGGTTTCAGCCTCGCAAGTTCTTGCCAATATCTGTTCTAGCAATCAAAAAACTGTTAAAAATATAACTAAAACAGTTCACAGTTACATCATTGAGGCAGTGTTTTGATCATCCTTATGAGCACATTTGTTTTTCACCCTGATGTTCCACATCTAAATTATACGGTTGCCACCATGCTAGTTCATTACGCGGGCTCGTCCGGGATTTGGACCCGGGACCTCTCACACCCGAAGCGAGAATCATACCCCTAGACCAACGAGCCACAAGAAAGACGATTTACTGTCCCTGGTGTCTGCCGAACGAAAACCTGCAGACCTTTTCTGCAACATTTCTTTGGACAACTGTGACAGCTCCACTCTGCTGCTCGGACTCGGCTGCGTATTCTACCTATTGCTTCTTGTATGCAAACAAACTCATATGTATGCATCTATTATGCGAATGTATGTCCCTTAATTTGGTTTCAGCCAAATTTGGCTTCTTGCCAATATCTGTCCTATCAATCAAAAAAACTGTTAAAAACACAACTCAGACACATCACAATTGTACAAGCCTGGGACCATTTTGATAATCCTTCGGAGAACATTTGTGTTTTGCACTCATTTTCTATATCAAAGAGATTGCCACAACTACGTTTGTTGAGTTTTCTGGCCCATCCCAAGTGCTTTTGCTTTTCCACACTTATTTTCTATATGTAGATTACACATGCTATCACACAGTGGGTTTACTGTTAGAGCTCGTCCGGGATTTGAAGCCAGGACCTCTCGCACCCAAAGCGAGAATCATACCCCTAGACCAACGAGCCGCACAAAACCTGTCTCACCTGATGTTCGCCAAACAAAATCTAGCGAAGACTTTTTCTGCAACACTTAATTGGACTGCTGTGACAGCCCCACTCTGGGCTCGCCTGGGTTTTCTATCCATTACCGCTTGTATCCAAAGAGACTCATATGTATACACCTATGTTGTGAATGAAAGTCCCGTAATTCTCATATGTATGCATCTATTTTGCGAGTGAATATCCCTTAATTTGGTTTCAGCCTCGCAAGTTCTTGCCAATATCTGTTCTTGCAATCAAAAAACTGTTAAAAATATAACTAAAACAGTTCACAGTTACATCATTGAGGCAGTGTTTCGATCATCCTTATGAGCATTTGTTTTATTTGTTTTTCACCCTGATGTTCCACGTCTAAATTATACAGTTTCCACCATGCTAGTTCATTACGCGGGCTCGTCCGGGATTTGAACCCGGGACCTCTCACACCCGAAGCAAGAGTCATACCCCTAGACCAACGAGCCACAAGAGCGAGGCTTTACTGTCCCTGGTGTCTGCCGAACGAAAACCTGCAGACCTTTTCCGCAACATTTCGTTGGACAACTGTGACAGCTCCACTCTGCTGCTCGGGCTCGGCTGTGTATTCTTCCGATTGCCTCTTGTATGCAAACAAACTCATATGGATGCATCTGTTATGCGAGTGGATGTCCCTTATTTTGGTTTCAGCCAAATTTGGCTTCTTGACAATATCTATCCTATCAATCAAAAAACTGTTAAAAATATGACTAAGACACATCTCAATTGTATAAGCTAGACACTGTTCAGATCACCCTTTTGGGCACATTTGTGTTTTGCACTTATTTTCTATATCAAAGTTAGATTGCTGCAACCACTTCAGTCAAGTCCTTTGGCCCATCCCAAGTGCATTCGCTTTTCCACATTTATTTTCTATAATCACGTTTCACTTGCTGTCACACAATTGGTTTACCGCTTGGGCTCGTCCGGGATTTGAACCCGGGACCTCTCGCACCCTAAGCGAGAATCATACCCCTAGACCAACGAGCCACAAGAAAGCTTATTTACCTGGTGTCTGCCGAACGAAAACCTGCAGACCTTTTCCGCAACATTTCGTTGGACAACTGTGACAGCTCCACTCTGCTGCTCGGGCTCGGCTGTGTATTCTTCCTATTGCCTCTTGTATGCAAACAAACTCATATGGATGCATCTGTTATGCGAGTGGATGTCCCTTATTTTGGTTTCAGCCAAATTTGGCTTCTTGACAATATCTATCCTATCAATCAAAAAACTGTTAAAAACACAACTCAGACACACCACAATTGTATAAGCCTGGGACCATTTTGATAATCCTTCGGAGAACATTTGTGTTTTGCACTCATTTTCTATATCAAAGAGATTGCCACAACTACATTTGTTGAGTTTTCTGGCCCATCCCAAGTGCATTTGCTTTTCCACACTTATTTTCTATATCTAGATTACACATGCTATCACACAGTGGGTTTACTGTTAGGGCTCGTCCGGGATTTGAACCCAGGACCTCTCGCACCCAAAGCGAGAATCATACCCCTAGACCAACGAGCCGTACAAAACCTGTCTCACCTGATGTTCGCCAAACAAAATCTAGCGAAGACTTTTTCTGCAACACTTAATTGGACTGCTGTGACAGCCCCACTCTGCCATTTGGGCTCGCCTGGGTTTTCTGTCCATTACCGCTTGTATCCAAAGAGACTCATATGTATACACCTATGTTGCGAATGAAAGTCCCGTAATTCTCATATGTATGCATCTATTTTGCGAGTGAATGTCCCTTAATTTGGTTTCAGCCTTGCAAGTTCTTGCCAATATCTGTTCTAGCAATCAACAAACTGTTAAAAATATAACTAAAACAGACCACAGTTACATCATTGAGGCAGTGTTTTGGTCATCCTTATAAGCACATTTGTTTTTTGCACTGATCTTCCACATCTAAATTATACTGTTGCCACCATGCCAGTTCATTACTGAAGCTCGTCCGGGATTTGGACCCAGGACCTCTCGCACCCTAAGCGAGAATCATACCCCTAGACCAACGAGCCATACAAAACCTCCATCACCTGATGTTCGCCAAACAAAATCTAGCAAAGACTTTTTCTGCAACACTTAATTGGACTGCTGTGACAGCCCCACTCTGCCATTTGGGCTCGCCTGGGTTTTCTATCCATTACCGCTTGTATCCAAAGAGACTCATATGTATACACCTATGTTGTGAATGAAAGTCCCGTAATTCTCATATGTATGCATCTATTTTGCGAGTGAATGTCCCTTAATTTGGTTTCAGCCTTGCAAGTTCTTGCCAATATCTGTTCTAGCAATCAACAAACTGTTAAAAATATAACTAAAACAGACCACAGTTACATCATTGAGGCAGTGTTTTGGTCATCCTTATAAGCACATTTGTTTTTTGCACTGATCTTCCACATCTAAATTATACTGTTGCCACCATGCCAGTTCATTACTGAGGCTCGTCCGGGATTTGGACCCAGGACCTCTCGCACCCTAAGCGAGAATCATACCCCTAGACCAACGAGCCACAAGAAAACCTCCATCACCTGATGTCTGCCAAACAAAATCTAGCAAAGACTTTTTCTGCAACACTTAATTGGACTGCTGTGACAGCCCCACTCTGCCATTTGGGCTCGCCTGGGTTTTCTGTCCATTACCGCTTGTATCCAAAGAGACTCATATGTATACACCTATGTTGCGAATGAAAGTCCCGTAATTCTCATATGTATGCATCTATTTTGCGAGTGAATGTCCCTTAATTTGGTTTCAGCCTTGCAAGTTCTTGCCAATATCTGTTCTAGCAATCAACAAACTGTTAAAAATATAACTAAAACAGACCACAGTTACATCATTGAGGCAGTGTTTTGGTCATCCTTATAAGCACATTTGTTTTTTGCACTGATCTTCCACATCTAAATTATACTGTTGCCACCATGCCAGTTCATTACTGAGGCTCATCGTCCGGGATTTGGACCCAGGACCTCTCGCACCCTAAGCGAGAATCATACCCCTAGACCAACGAGCCATACAAAACCTCCATCACCTGATGTTCGCCAAACAAAATCTAGCAAAGACTTTTTCTGCAACACTTAATTGGACTGCTGTGACAGCCCCACTCTGCCATTTGGGCTCGCCTGGGTTTTCTATCCATTACCGCTTGTATGCAAAGAGACTCATATGTATACACCTATGTTGTGAATGAAAGTCCCGTAATTCTCATTTGTATGCATCTATTTTGCGAGTGAATGTCCCTTAATTTGGTTTCAGCCAAATTTGGTTCTTGCCAATATCTGTTCTAGCAATCAAAAACTGTTAAAAATATGACTAAGACACATCTCAATTGTATAAGCTAGGCCCTGTTCAGATCACCCTTATAAGCACATTTGTTTTTTGCACTGATCTTCCACATCTAAATTATACCGTTGCCAGCAAGCCAGTTCATTACTCGGGCTCGTCCGGGATTTGAACCCGGGACCTCTCGCACCCAAAGCGAGAATCATACCCCTAGACCAACGAGCCACAAGAAAGAGGATTTACTGTCCCTGGTGTCTGCCGAACGAAAACCTGCAGACCTTTTCCGCAACATTTCGTTGGACAACTGTGACAGCTCCACTCTGCTGCTCGGGCTCGGCTGTGTATTCTACCTATTGCTTCTTGTATGCAAACAAACTCAAATGGATGCATCTGTTATGCGAATGTATGTCCCTTAATTTGGTTTCAGCCAAATTTGGCTTCTTGACAATATCTGTCCTATCAATCAAAAAAACTGTTAAAAATATGACTAAGACACATCTCAATTGTATAAGCTAGGCCCTGTTCAGATCACCCTTCTGAGCACATTTGTGTTTTGCACTCATTTTCTATATCAAAGTTACATTGCTGCAACCACTTCAGTCGAGTCCTTGGGACCATCCCAAGCGAGTATACACTTATTTTCTACATCTAAATTTCACTTGCTGTCATACAATGGGTTTACTGTTTGGGCTCGTCCGACATTTGAACGCCGGACCTCTCGTACCTTAAGCGAGAATCATACCCCTAGACCAACGAGCCGTACAAAACCTCTATCACCTGATGTTCGCCAAACAAAATCTAGCGAAGACTTTTTCTGCAACACTTAATTGGACTGCTGTGACAGCCCCACTCTGCCATTTGGGCTCGCCTGGATTTTCTATCCATTACCGCTTGTATCCAAAGAGACTCATATGTATACACCTATGTTGCGAGTGAAAGTCCCGTAATTCTCATTTGTATGCATCTATTTTGCGAGTGAATGTCCCTTAATTTGGTTTCAGCCTCGCAAGTTCTTGCCAATATCTGTTCTAGCAATCAAAAAACTGTTAAAAATATAACTAAAACAGACCACAGTTTCATCAGTGTTTTGATCATCCTTATGAGCACATTTGTTTTTTGCACTGATCTTCCACATCTAAGTTATACCGTTGCCAGCAAGCCAGTTCATTACTCGGGCTCGTCCGGGATTTGAACCCGGGACCTCTCGCACCCAAAGCGAGAATCATACCCCTAGACCAACGAGCCACAAGAATGAACATTTACCTGGTGTCTGCCGAACGAAAACCTGCAGACCTTTTCTGCAACATTTCGTTGGACAACTGTGACAGCTCCACTCTGCTGCTCGGGCTCGGCTGTGTATTCTTCCTATTGCCTCTTGTATGCAAACAAACTCATATGGATGCATCTGTTATGCGAGTGGATGTCCCTTATTTTGGTTTCAGCCAAATTTGGCTTTGACCATCCCAAGCGCATTTGCTTTTCCACACTTATTTTCTATATCTAAATTTCACTTGCTGTCACACGATGGCTTTACTGTTTGGGCTCGTCCGGGACCTCTCGCACCCTAAGCGAGAATCATACCCCTAGACCAACAAGCCGTACAAAACCTCTATCACCTGATGTTCGCCAAACAAAATCTAGCGAAGACTTTTTCTGCAACACTTAATTGGACTGCTGTGACAGCCCCACTCTGCCATTTGGGCTCGCCTGGATTTTCTATCCATTACCGCTTGTATCCAAAGAGACTCATATGTATACACCTATGTTGCGAGTGAAAGTCCCGTAATTCTCATTTGTATGCATCTATTTTGCGAGTGAATGTCCCTTAATTTGGTTTCAGCCTCGCAAGTTCTTGCCAATATCTGTTCTAGCAATCAAAAAAACTGTTAAAAATATAACTAAAAAAGACCACAGTTACATCATTGAGGCAGTGTTTTGGTCATCCTTATAAGCACATTTGTTTTTTGCACTGATCTTCCACATCTAAATTATACTGTTGCCACCATGCCAGTTCATTACTGAGGCTCGTCCGGGATTTGGACCCAGGACCTCTCGCACCCTAAGCGAGAATCATACCCCTAGACCAACGAGCCGTACAAAACCTCCATCACCTGATGTTCGCCAAACAAAATCTAGCAAAGACTTTTTCTGCAACACTTAATGGGACTGCTGTGACAGCCCCACTCTGCCATTTGGGCTCGCCTGGGTTTTCTATCCATTACCGCTTGTATCCAAAGAGACTCATATGTATACACCTATGTTGCGAGTGAAAGTCCCGTAATTCTCATTTGTATGCATCTATTTTGCGAGTGAATGTCCCTTAATTTGGTTTCAGCCTCGCAAGTTCTTGCCAATATCTGTTCTAGCAATCAACAAACTGTTAAAAATATAACTAAAACAGACCACAGTTACATCATTGAGGCAGTGTTTTGGTCATCCTTATAAGCACATTTGTTTTTTGCACTGATCTTCCACATCTAAATTATACTGTTGCCACCATGCCAGTTCATTACTGAGGCTCGTCCGGGATTTGGACCCAGGACCTCTCGCACCCTAAGCGAGAATCATACCCCTAGACCAACGAGCCGTACAAAACCTCCCTCACCTGATGTTCGCCAAACAAAATCTAGCAAAGACTTTTTCTGCAACACTTAATGGGACTGCTGTGACAGCCCCACTCTGCCATTTGGGCTCGCCTGGGTTTTCTATCCATTACCGCTTGTATCCAAAGAGACTCATATGTATACACCTATGTTGCGAATGAAAGTCCCGTAATTCTCATATGTATGCATCTATTTTGCGAGTGAATATCCCTTAATTTGGTTTCAGCCTCGCAAGTTCTTGCCAATATCTGTTCTAGCAATCAAAAAACTGTCAAAAATATAACTAAAACAGTTCACAGTTACATCATTGAGGCAGTGTTTTGATCATCCTTATGAGCACATTTGTTTTTCACCCTGATGTTCCACATCTAAATTATACGGTTGCCACCATGCTAGTTCATTACGCGGGCTCGTCCGGGATTTGGACCCGGGACCTCTCACACCCGAAGCGAGAATCATACCCCTAGACCAACGAGCCACAAGAAAGAGGATTTACTGTCCCTGGTGTCTGCCGAACGAAAACCTGCAGACCTTTTCTGCAACATTTCGTTGGACAACTGTGACAGCTCCACTCTGCTGCTCGGGCTCGGCTGTGTATTCTTCCGATTGCCTCTTGTATGCAAACAAACTCATATGGATGCATCTGTTATGCGAGTGGATGTCCCTTATTTTGGTTTCAGCCAAATTTGGCTTCTTGACAATATCTATCCTATCAATCAAAAAACTGTTAAAAATATGACTAAGACACATCTCAATTGTATAAGCTAGGCACTGTTCAGATCACCCTTTTGGGCACATTTGTGTTTTGCACTCATTTTCTATATCAAAGTTAGATTGCTGTAACCACTTCAGTCAAGTCCTTTTGCCCATCCCGAGTGCATTTGCTTTTCCACATTTATTTTCTATAATCACGTTTCACTTGCTGTCACACAATTGGTTTACTGCTTGGGCTCGTCCGGGATTTGAACCCGGGACCTCTCACACCCGAAGCAAGAATCATACCCCTAGACCAACGAGCCACAAGAAAGAGGATTTACTGTCCCTGGTGTCTGCCGAACGAAAACCTGCAGACCTTTTCCGCAACATTTCGTTGGACAACTGTGACAGCTCCACTCTGCTGCTCGGGCTCGGCTGTGTATTCTTCCGATTGCCTCTTGTATGCAAACAAACTCATATGGATGCATCTGTTATGCGAGTGGATGTCCCTTATTTTGGTTTCAGCCAAATTTGGCTTCTTGACAATATCTATCCTATCAATCAAAAAACTGTTAAAAATATGACTAAGACACATCTCAATTGTATAAGCTAGGCACTGTTCAGATCACCCTTTTGGGCACATTTGTGTTTTGCACTTATTTTCTATATCAAAGTTAGATTGCTGCAACCACTTCAGTCAAGTCCTTTGGCCCATCCCAAGTGCATTCGCTTTTCCACATTTATTTTCTATAATCACGTTTCACTTGCTGTCACACAATTGGTTTACCGCTTGGGCTCGTCCGGGATTTGAACCCGGGACCTCTCGCACCCTAAGCGAGAATCATACCCCTAGACCAACGAGCCACAAGAAAGCTTATTTACCTGGTGTCTGCCGAACGAAAACCTGCAGACCTTTTCCGCAACATTTCGTTGGACAACTGTGACAGCTCCACTCTGCTGCTCGGGCTCGGCTGTGTATTCTACCTATTGCTTCTTGTATGCAAACAAACTCAAATGGATGCATCTGTTATGCGAATGTATGTCCCTTATTTTGGTTTCAGCCAAATTTGGCTTCTTGACAATATCTGTCCTATCAATCAAAAAAACTGTTAAAAATATGACTAAGACACATCTCAATTGTATAAGCTAGGCCCTGTTCAGATCACCCTTCTGAGCACATTTGTGTTTTGCACTCATTTTCTATATCAAAGTTACATTGCTGCAACCACTTCAGTCGAGTCCTGGGGACCATCCCAAGCGCATTTGCTTTTCCACACTTATTTTCTATGTCTAAATTTCACTTGCTGTCACATGATGGGTTTACTGTTTGGGCTCGTCCGGGATTTGAACCCAGGACCTCTCGCACCCAAAGCGAGAATCATACCCCTAGACCAACGAGCCGTACAAAACCTGTCTCACCTGATGTTCGCCAAACAAAATCTAGCGAAGACTTTTTCTGCAACACTTAATTGGACTGCTGTGACAGCCCCACTCTGCCATTTGGGCTCGCCTGGATTTTCTATCCATTACCGCTTGTATCCAAAGAGACTCATATGTATACACCTATGTTGCGAATGAAAGTCCCGTAATTCTCATATGTATGCATCTATTTTGCGAGTGAATGTCCCTTAATTTGGTTTCAGCCTTGCAAGTTCTTGCCAATATCTGTTCTAGCAATCAACAAACTGTTAAAAATATAACTAAAACAGACCACAGTTACATCATTGAGGCAGTGTTTTGGTCATCCTTATAAGCACATTTGTTTTTTGCACTGATCTTCCACATCTAAATTATACTGTTGCCACCATGCCAGTTCATTACTGAGGCTCGTCCGGGATTTGGACCCAGGACCTCTCGCACCCTAAGCGAGAATCATACCCCTAGACCAACGAGCCATACAAAACCTCCCTCACCTGATGTTCAACAAACAAAATCTAGCAAAGACTTTTTCTGCAACACTTAATTGGACTGCTGTGACAGCCCCACTCTGCCATTTGGGCTCGCCTGGGTTTTCTATCCATTACCGCTTGTATCCAAAGAGACTCATATGTATACACCTATGTTGTGAATGAAAGTCCCGTAATTCTCATATGTATGCATCTATTTTGCGAGTGAATATCCCTTAATTTGGTTTCAGCCTCGTAAGTTCTTGCCAATATCTGTTCTAGCAATCAAAAACTGTTAAAAATATAACTAAAACAGTTCACAGTTACATCATTGAGGCAGTGTTTTGATCATCCTTATGAGCACATTTGTCCTTTTCACCCTGATGTTCCACATCTAAATTATACTTGCCACAATGCTAGTTCATTACGCGGCTCGTCCAGGATTTGAACCCGACCTCTCAAACCCGAAGCAAGAATCATACCCTAGACCAACGAGCCACAAGAAAGAGGATTTACTGTCCCTGGTGTCTGCCGAACGAAACCTGCAGACCTTTTCCGCAACATTTCGTTGGACAACTGTGACAGCTCCACTCTGCTGCTCGGGCTCGGCTGTGTATTCTTCCTATTGCCTCTTGTATGCAAACAAACTCATATGGATGCATCTGTTATGCGAGTGGATGTCCCTTATTTTGGTTTCAGCCAAATTTGGCTTCTTGACAATATCTGTCCTATCAATCAAAAAACTGTTAAAAATATGACTAAGACACATCTCAATTGTATAAGCTAGGCACTGTTCAGATCACCCTTTTGGGCACATTTGTGTTTTGCACTCATTTTCTATATCTAAATTATACTTGCTGCCACCATGCCAGTTCATTACTCGGGCTCGTCCGGGATTTGAACGCCGGGACCTCTAGCACCCTAAGCGAGAATCATACCCCTAGACCAACAAGCCGTACAAAACCTCCCTCACCTGATGTTCGCCAAACAAAATCTAGCAAAGACTTTTTCTGCAACACTTAATTGGACTGCTGTGACAGCCCCACTCTGCCATTTGGGCTCGCCTGGGTTTTCTATCCATTACCGCTTGTATCCAAAGAGACTCATATGTATACACCTATGTTGCGAGTGAAAGTCCCGTAATTCTCATTTGTATGCATCTATTTTGCGAGTGAATGTCCCTTAATTTGGTTTCAGCCTCGCAAGTTCTTGCCAATATCTGTTCTAGCAATCAACAAACTGTTAAAAATATAACTAAAACAGACCACAGTTACATCATTGAGGCAGTGTTTTGGTCATCCTTATAAGCACATTTGTTTTTTGCACTGATCTTCCACATCTAAATTATACTGTTGCCACCATGCCAGTTCATTACTGAGGCTCGTCCGGGATTTGGACCCAGGACCTCTCGCACCCTAAGCGAGAATCATACCCCTAGACCAACGAGCCGTACAAAACCTCCATCACCTGATGTTCGCCAAACAAAATCTAGCAAAGACTTTTTCTGCAACACTTAATTGGACTGCTGTGACAGCCCCACTCTGCCATTTGGGCTCGCCTGGGTTTTCTATCCATTACCGCTTGTATCCAAAGAGACTCATATGTATACACCTATGTTGTGAATGAAAGTCCCGTAATTCTCATATGTATGCATCTATTTTGCGAGTGAATATCCCTTAATTTGGTTTCAGCCTCGCAAGTTCTTGCCAATATCTGTTCTAGCAATCAAAAAACTGTTAAAAATATAACTAAAACAGTTCACAGTTACATCATTGAGGCAGTGTTTTGATCATCCTTATGAGCACATTTGTTTTTCACCCTGATGTTCCACATCTAAATTATACAGTTGCTACCATGCTAGCTCATTACGCGGGCTCGTCCAGGATTTGAACCCAGGACCTCTCACACCCGAAGCAAGAATCATACCCCTAGACCAACGAACCACAAGAAAGAGGATTTACTGTCCCTGGTGTCTGCCGAACGAAAACCTGCAGACCTTTTCCGCAACATTTCGTTGGACAACTGTGACAGCTCCTCTCTGCTGCTCGGGCTCGGCTGTGTATTCTTCCTATTGCCTCTTGTATGCAAACAAACTCATATGGATGCATCTGTTATGCGAGTGGATGTCCCTTATTTTGGTTTCAGTCAAATTTGGCTTCTTGACAATATCTGTCCTATCAATCAAAAAACTGTTAAAAAAATGCCTAAGACACATCTCAAATGTATAAGCTAGGCACCATTCAGATCACCCTTACGAGCACATTTGTATTTTGCACTTATTTTCTATATCAAAGTTCCAGTGCTGCAACCACTTCAGTCGAGTCCTTGTGCCCATTCCAAGTGCATTCGCTTTTCCACACTTATGTTCTATATCTACATCTCACTTGCGGTCACACGATGGGTTTACTGTTTGGGCTCGTCCGGGATTTGAACCCGGGACCTCTCGCACCCTAAGCGAGAATCATAGCCCTAGACCAACGAGCCACAAGAAACAGCATTTACCTGGTGTCTGCCGAACGAAAACCTGCAGACCTTTTCTGCAACATTTCGTTGGACAACTGTGACAGCTCCACTCTGCTGCTCGGGCTCGGCTGTGTATTCTTCCTATTGCCTCTTGTATGCAAACAAACTCATATGGATGCATCTGTTATGCGAATGTATGTCCCTTAATTTGGTTTCAGCCAAATTTGGCTTCTTGACAATATCTGTCCTATCAATCAAAAAACTGTTAAAAAAATGCCTAAGACACATCTCAAATGTATAAGCTAGGCACCGTTCAGATCACCCTTCTGAGCACATTTGTGATTTGCACTCATTTTCTATATCAAAGTTACATTGCTGCAACCACTTCAGTCAAGTCCTTGGGACCATCCCAAGCGCATTTGCTTTTCCACACTTGTTTTCATTATCTAAATTTCACTTGCTGTCACATGATGGGTTTACTGTTTGGGCTCGTCCGGGATTTGAACCCGGGACCTCTCGCACCCTAAGCAAGAATCATACCCCTAGACCAACGAGCCGTACAAAACCTGTCTCACCTGATGTTCGCCAAACAAAATCTAGCGAAGACTTTTTCTGCAACACTAAATTGGACTGCTGTGACAGCCCCACTCTGCCATTTGGGCTCGCCTGGGTTTTCTATCCATTACCGCTTGTATCCAAAGAGACTCATATGTATACACCTATGTTGTGAATGAAAGTCCCGTAATTCTCATATGTATGCATCTATTTTGCAGTGAATGTCCCTTAATTTGGTTTCAGCCTTCGCAAGTTCTTGCCAATATCTGTTCTAGCAATCAACAAACTGTTAAAAATATAACTAAAACAGACCACAGTTACATCATTGAGGCAGTGTTTTGGTCATCCTTATAAGCACATTTGTTTTTTGCACTGATCTTCCACATCTAAATTATACTGTTGCCACCATGCCAGTTCATTACTGAGGCTCGTCCGGGATTTGGACCCAGGACCTCTCGCACCCTAAGCGAGAATCATACCCCTAGACCAACGAGCCGCACAAAACCTCCATCACCTGATGTTCGCCAAACAAAATCTAGCAAAGACTTTTTCTGCAACACTTAATGGGACTGCTGTGACAGCCCCACTCTGCCATTTGGGCTCGCCTGGGTTTTCTATCCATTACCGCTTGTATCCAAAGAGACTCATATGTATACACCTATGTTGTGAATGAAAGTCCCGTAATTCTCATATGTATGCATCTATTTTGCGAGTGAATATCCCTTAATTTGGTTTCAGCCTCGCAAGTTCTTGCCAATATCTGTTCTAGCAATCAAAAAACTGTTAAAAATATAACTAAAACAGTTCACAGTTACATCATTGAGGCAGTGTTTTGATCATCCTTATGAGCACATATGTTTTTCACCCTGATGTTCCACATCTAAATTATACAGTTGCTACCATGCTAGTTCATTACACAGGCTCGTCCAGGATTTGAACCCAGGACCTCTCACACCCGAAGCAAGAATCATACCCCTAGACCAACGAGCCACAAGAAAGAGGATTTACTGTCCCTGGTGTCTGCCGAACGAAAACCTGCAGACCTTTTCCGCAACATTTCGTTGGACAACTGTGACAGCTCCACTCTGCTGCTCGGGCTCGGCTGTGTATTCTACCTTTTGCCTCTTGTATGCAAACAAACTCATATGTATGCCTCTATTATGCGAATGGATGTCCCTTAATTTGGTTTCAGCCAAATTTGGCTTCTTGAGAATATCTGTCTTATCAATCAAAAAAACTGTTAAAAATACAACTAAGACAGACCACAGTTTCATCAGTGTTTTGATCATCCTTATGAGCACATTTGGTTTTTGCACTGATCTTCCACATTTAAATTATACCGTTGCCCGCAAGTCAGTCCATTACTCGGGCTCGTCCGGGATTTGAACCAGGTACCGCTCGCACCAACAGCGAGAATCATACCCCTAGACCAACGAGCCACGAAAAAGAACATTTACCTGGTGTCTGCCGAACGAAAACCTGCAGACCTTTTCCGCAACATTTCGTTGGACAACTGTGACAGCTCCACTCTGCCATTTGGGCTCGCCTGGGTTTTCTGTCCATTACCGCTTGTATCCAAAGAGACTCATATGTATACACCTATGTTGTAATGAAACAACTCATATGTATGCATCTATTATGCGAGTGGATGTCCCTTATTTTGGTTTCAGTCAAATTTGGTTCTTGACAATATCTGTTCTATCAATCAAAAACTGTTAAAATATGCCTAAGACACACATCTCAATTACATCACCATTCAGAGCACACACATTTGTATTTTGCACTTATTTTCCTTATCGCAACCACTTTTGTTTTTCTTGCCCATTAGCCCACTTGTTTCTCTATCTAGATTTCACTTGCTGTTACACGGTGGGTTTACTGTTTGGGCTCGTCCGGGATTTGAACCCGGGACCTCTCGCACCCTAAGCGAGAATCATACCCCTAGACCAACGAGCCACAAGAAAGCTCATTTACCTGGTGTCTGCCGAACGAAAACCTGCAGACCTTTTCCGCAACATTTCGTTGGACAACTGTGACAGCTCCACTCTGCTGCTCGGGCTCGGCTGTGTATTCTTCCTATTGCCTCTTGTATGCAAACAAACTCATATGGATGCATCTGTTATGTGAGTGGATGTCCCTTATTTTGGTTTCAGCCAAATTTGGCTTCTTGACAATATCTGTCCTATCAATCAAAAAAACTGTTAAAAATATGACTTAGACACATCTCAATTGTATAAGCTAGGCGCTGTTCAGATCACGCTTCTGAGCACATTTGAGATTTGCACTCATTTTCTATATCAAAGTTACATTGCTGCAACCACTTCAGTCGAGTCCTTGGGACCATCCCAAGCGCATTTGCTTTTCCACACTTATTTTCTATATATAAATTTCACTTGCTGTCACATGATGGGTTTACTGTTAGAGCTCGTCGGGGATTTGAATCCAGGACCTCTCGCACCCAAAGCAAGAACCATACCCCTAGACCAACGAGCCGTACAAAACCTGTCTCACCTGATGTTCGCCAAACAAAATCTAGCAAAGACTTTTTCTGCAACACTTAATTGGACTGCTGTGACAGCCCCACTCTGCCATTTGGGCTCGCCTGGGTTTTCTATCCATTACCGCTTGTATCCAAAGAGACTCATATGTATACACCTATGTTGCGAGTGAAAGTCCCGTAATTCTCATATGTATGCATCTATTTTGCGAGTGAATGTCCCTTAATTTGGTTTCAGCCTTGCAAGTTCTTGCCAATATCTGTTCTAGCAATCAACAAACTGTTAAAAATATAACTAAAACAGACCACAGTTACATCATTGAGGCAGTGTTTTGGTCATCCTTATAAGCACATTTGTTTTTTGCACTGATCTTCCACATCTAAATTATACTGTTGCCACCATGCCAGTTCATTACTGAGGCTCGTCCGGGATTTGGACCCAGGACCTCTCGCACCCTAAGCGAGAATCATACCCCTAGACCAACGAGCCGTACAAAACCTCCCTCACCTGATGTTCGCCAAACAAAATCTAGCAAAGACTTTTTCTGCAACACTTAATGGGACTGCTGTGACAGCCCCACTCTGCCATTTGGGCTCGCCTGGGTTTTCTATCCATTACCGCTTGTATCCAAAGAGACTCATATGTATACACCTATGTTGCGAGTGAAAGTCCCGTAATTCTCATATGTATGCATCTATTTTGCGAGTGACTGTCCCTTAATTTGGTTTCAGCCTCGCAAGTTCTTGCCAATATCTGTTCTAGCAATCAAAAAACTGTTAAAAATATAACTAAAACAGACCACAGTTTCATCAGTGTTTTGATCATCCTTATAAGCACATTGGTTTTTTGCACTGATCTTCCACATCTAAATTATACTGTTGCCACCATGCCAGTTCATTACTGAGGCTCGTCCGAGATTTGAACGCCGGACCTCTCGTACCTTAAGCGAGAATCATACCCCTAGACCAACGAGCCACAAGAAACCTCCATTTACCTGATGTCTGCCAAACAAAATCTAGCAAAGACTTTTTCTGCAACACTTAATTGGACAACTGTGACAGCTCCACTCTGCCATTTGGGCTCGCCTGGGTTTTCTGTCCATTACCGCTTGTATCCAAAGAGACTCATATGTATACACCTATGTTGCGAATGAAAGTCCCGTAATTCTCATATGTATGCATCTATTTTGCGAGTGAATGTCCCTTAATTTGGTTTCAGCCTTGCAAGTTCTTGCCAATATCTGTTCTAGCAATCAACAAACTGTTAAAAATATAACTAAAACAGACCACAGTTACATCATTGAGGCAGTGTTTTGGTCATCCTTATAAGCACATTTGTTTTTTGCACTGATCTTCCACATCTAAATTATACTGTTGCCACCATGCCAGTTCATTACTGAGGCTCGTCCGGGATTTGGACCCAGGACCTCTCGCACCCTAAGCGAGAATCATACCCCTAGACCAACGAGCCGTACAAAACCTCCCTCACCTGATGTTCGCCAAACAAAATCTAGCAAAGACTTTTTCTGCAACACTTAATGGGACTGCTGTGACAGCCCCACTCTGCCATTTGGGCTCGCCTGGGTTTTCTATCCATTACCGCTTGTATCCAAAGAGACTCATATGTATACACCTATGTTGCGAATGAAAGTCCCGTAATTCTCATATGTATGCATCTATTTTGCGAGTGAATGTCCCTTAATTTGGTTTCAGCCTTGCAAGTTCTTGCCAATATCTGTTCTAGCAATCAACAAACTGTTAAAAATATAACTAAAACAGACCACAGTTACATCATTGAGGCAGTGTTTTGGTCATCCTTATAAGCACATTTGTTTTTTGCACTGATCTTCCACATCTAAATTATACTGTTGCCACCATGCCAGTTCATTACTGAGGCTCATCCGGGATTTGGACCCAGGACCTCTCGCACCCTAAGCGAGAATCAAACCCCTAGACCAACGAGCCGTACAAAACCTCCATCACCTGATGTTCGCCAAACAAAATCTAGCAAAGACTTTTTCTGCAACACTTAATTGGACTGCTGTGACAGCCCCACTCTGCCATTTGGGCTCGCCTGGGTTTTCTATCCATTACCGCTTGTATCCAAAGAGACTCATATGTATACACCTATGTTGTGAATGAAAGTCCCGTAATTCTCATATGTATGCATCTATTTTGCGAGTGAATATCCCTTAATTTGGTTTCAGCCTCGCAAGTTCTTGCCAATATCTGTTCTAGCAATCAAAAAACTGTTAAAAATATAACTAAAACAGTTCACAGTTACATCATTGAGGCAGTGTTTTGATCATCCTTATGAGCACATTTGTTTTTCAGCCTGATGTTCCACATCTAAATTATACAGTTGCTACCATGCTAGTTCATTACGCGGGCTCGTCCGGGATTTGAACCCGGGACCTCTCACACCCGAAGCGAGAATCATACCCCTAGACCAACGAGCCACAAGAGCGAGGATTTACTGTCCCTGGTGTCTGCCGAACGAAAACCTGCAGACCTTTTCCGCAACATTTCGTTGGACAACTGTGACAGCTCCACTCTGCTGCTCGGGCTCGGCTGTGTATTCTTCCGATTGCCTCTTGTATGCAAACAAACTCATATGGATGCATCTGTTATGCGAGTGGATGTCCCTTATTTTGGTTTCAGCCAAATTTGGCTTCTTGACAATATCTATCCTATCAATCAAAAAACTGTTAAAAATATGACTAAGACACATCTCAATTGTATAAGCTAGGCACTGTTCAGATCACCCTTTTGGGCACATTTGTGTTTTGCACTCATTTTCTATATCAAAGTTACATTGCTGCAACCACTTCAGTCAAGTCCTTTGGCCCATCCCAAGTGCATTCGCTTTTCCACATTTATTTTCTATAATCACGTTTCACTTGCTGTCACACAATTGGTTTACCGCTTGGGCTCGTCCGGGATTTGAACCGGGACCTCTCGCACCCTAAGCGAGAATCATACCCCTAGACCAACGAGCCACAAGAAAGCTCGTTTACCTGGTGTCTGCCGAACGAAAACCTGCAGACCTTTTTCCGCAACATTTCGTTGGACAACTGTGACAGCTCCACTCTGCTGCTCGGGCTCGGCTGTGTATTCTTCCTATTGCCTCTTGTATGCAAACAAACTCATATGGATGCATCTGTTATGCGAGTGGATGTCCCTTATTTTGGTTTCAGCCAAATTTGGCTTCTTGACAATATCTGTCCTATCAATCAAAAAAACTGTTAAAAATATGACTAAGACACATCTCAATTGTATAAGCTAGGCGCTGTTCAGATCACGCTTCTGAGCACATTTGTGATTTGCACTCATTTTCTATATCAAAGTTACATTGCTGCAACCACTTCAGTCGAGTCCTTGGGACCATCCCAAGCGCATTTGCTTTTCCACACTTATTTTCTATATATAAATTTCACTTGCTGTCACATGATGGGTTTACTGTTATAGCTCGTCGGGGATTTGAACCCAGGACTTCTCGCACCCTAAGCGAGAATCATACCCCTAGACCAACGAGCCGTACAAAACCTGTCTCACCTGATGTTTGCCAAACAAAATCTAGCGAAGACTTTTTCTGCAACACTTAATTGGACTGCTGTGACAGCCCCACTCTGCCATTTGGGCTCGCCTGGGTTTTCTATCCATTACCGCTTGTATCCAAAGAGACTCATATGTATACACCTATGTTGCGAGTGAAAGTCCCGTAATTCTCATTTGTATGCATCTATTTTGCGAGTGAATGTCCCTTAATTTGGTTTCAGCCTTGCAAGTTCTTGCCAATATCTGTTCTAGCAATCAACAAACTGTTAAAAATATAACTAAAACAGACCACAGTTACATCATTGAGGCAGTGTTTTGGTCATCCTTATAAGCACATTTGTTTTTTGCACTGATCTTCCACATCTAAATTATACTGTTGCCACCATGCCAGTTCATTACTGAGGCTCGTCCAGGATTTGGACCCAGGACCTCTCGCACCCTAAGCGAGAATCATACCCCTAGACCAACTAGCCGTACAAAACCTCCCTCACCTGATGTTCGCCAAACAAAATCTAGCAAAGACTTTTTCTGCAACACTTAATGGGACTGCTGTGACAGCCCCACTCTGCCATTTGGGCTCGCCTGGGTTTTCTATCCATTACCGCTTGTATCCAAAGAGACTCATATGTATACACCTATGTTGCGAGTGAAAGTCCCGTAATTCTCATTTGTATGCATCTATTTTGCGAGTGAATGTCCCTTAATTTGGTTTCAGCCTCGCAAGTTCTTGCCAATATCTGTTCTAGCAATCAAAAAACTGTTAAAAATATAACTAAAACAGTTCACAGTTACATCATTGAGGCAGTGTTTTGATCATCCTTATGAGCACATTTGTTTTTTGCACTGATCTTCCACATCTAAATTATACTGTTGCCACCATGCCAGTTCATTACTGAGGCTCGTCCGGGATTTGGACCCAGGACCTCTCGCACCCTAAGCGAGAATCATACCCCTAGACCAACGAGCCGTACAAAACCTCCCTCACCTGATGTTCGCCAAACAAAATCTAGCAAAGACTTTTTCTGCAACACTTAATGGGACTGCTGTGACAGCCCCACTCTGCCATTTGGGCTCGCCTGGGTTTTCTATCCATTACCGCTTGTATCCAAAGAGACTCATATGTATACACCTATGTTGCGAGTGAAAGTCCCGTAATTCTCATTTGTATGCATCTATTTTGCGAGTGAATGTCCCTTAATTTGGTTTCAGCCTCGCAAGTTCTTGCCAATATCTGTTCTAGCAATCAAAAAACTGTTAAAAAAATAACTAAAACAGTTCACAGTTACATCATTGAGGCAGTGTTTTGATCATCCTTATGAGCACATTTGTTTTTTGCACTGATCTTCCACATCTAAATTATACTGTTGCCACCATGCCAGTTCATTACTGAGGCTCGTCCGGGATTTGGACCCAGGACCTCTCGCACCCTAAGCGAGAATCATACCCCTAGACCAACGAGCCACAAGAAAGAGGATTTACTGTCCCTGGTGTCTGCCGAACGAAAACCTGCAGACCTTTTCCGCAACATTTCGTTGGACAACTGTGACAGCTCCACTCTGCCATTTGGGCTCGCCTGGGTTTTCTGTCCATTACCGCTTGTTTCCAAAGAGACTCATATGTATACACCTATGTTGCGAATGAAAGTCCCGTAATTCTCATATGTATGCATCTATTTTGCGAGTGAATGTCCCTTAATTTGGTTTCAGCCAAATTTGGCTTCTTGCCAATATCTGTTCTATCAATCAAAAACTGTTAAAAATATAACTAAAACAGTTCACAGTTGTACATCATTGAGGGAGTGTTTTGATAATCCTTCGGAGAACATTTGTGTTTTGCACTCATTTTCTATATCAAAGAGATTGCCACAACTACGTTTGTTGAGTTTTCTGGCCCATCCCAAGTGCTTTTGCTTTTCCACACTTATTTTCTATATGTAGATTACACATGCTATCACACAGTGGGTTTACTGTTAGAGCTCGTCCGGGATTTGAAGCCAGGACCTCTCGCACCCAAAGCGAGAATCATACCCCTAGACCAACGAGCCACAAGAATGAACATTTACCTGGTGTCTGCCGAACGAAAACCTGCAGACCTTTTCTGCAACATTTCGTTGGACAACTGTGACAGCTCCACTCTGCTGCTCGGGCTCGGCTGTGTATTCTTCCGATTGCCTCTTGTATGCAAACAAACTCATATGGATGCATCTGTTATGCGAGTGGATGTCCCTTATTTTGGTTTCAGCCAAATTTGGCTTCTTGACAATATCTATCCTATCAATCAAAAAACTGTTAAAAATATGACTAAGACACATCTCAATTGTATAAGCTAGGCACTGTTCAGATCACCCTTTTGGGCACATTTGTGTTTTGCACTCATTTTCTATATCAAAGTTACATTGCTGCAACCACTTCAGTCAAGTCCTTTGGCCCATCCCAAGTGCATTCGCTTTTCCACATTTATTTTCTATAATCACGTTTCACTTGCTGTCACACAATTGGTTTACCGCTTGGGCTCGTCCGGGATTTGAACCCGGGACCTCTCGCACCCTAAGCGAGAATCATACCCCTAGACCAACGAGCCACAAGAAAGCTCATTTACCTGGTGTCTGCCGAACGAAAACCTGCAGACCTTTTCCGCAACATTTCGTTGGACAACTGTGACAGCTCCACTCTGCTGCTCGGGCTCGGCTGTGTATTCTTCCTATTGCCTCTTGTATGCAAACAAACTCATATGGATGCATCTGTTATGCGAGTGGATGTCCCTTATTTTGGTTTCAGCCAAATTTGGCTTCTTGACAATATCTGTCCTATCAATCAAAAAACTGTTAAAAATATGACTAAGACACATCTCAATTGTATAAGCTAGGCACTGTTCAGATCACCCTTCTGAGCACATTTGTGTTTTGCACTCATTTTCTATATCAAAGTTACATTGCTGCAACCACTTCAGTCGAGTCCTTGGGACCATCCCAAGCGCATTTGCTTTTCCACACTTATTTTCTATATCTAAATTTCACTTGCTGTCACATGATGGGTTTACTGTTTGGGCTCGTCCGGGATTTGAACCCGGGACCTCTCGCACCCTAAGCGAGAATCATACCCCTAGACCAACGAGCCGTACAAAATCTCTATCACCTGATGTTCGCCAAACAAAATCTAGCGAAGACTTTTTCTGCAACACTTAATTGGACTGCTGTGACAGCCCCACTCTGCCATTTGGGCTCGCCTGGATTTTCTATCCATTACCGCTTGTATCCAAAGAGACTCATATGTATACACCTATGTTGCGAATGAAAGTCCCGTAATTCTCATATGTATGCATCTATTTTGCGAGTGAATGTCCCTTAATTTGGTTTCAGCCTCGCAAGTTCTTGCCAATATCTGTTCTAGCAATCAACAAACTGTTAAAAATATAACTAAAACAGACCACAGTTACATCATTGAGGCAGTCTTTTGGTCATCCTTATAAGCACATTTGTTTTTTGCACTGATCTTCCACATCTAAATTATACTGTTGCCACCATGCCAGTTCATTACTGAGGCTCGTCCGGGATTTGGACACAGGACCTCGCGCACCCTAAGCGAGAATCATACCCCTAGACCAACGAGCCGTACAAAACCTCCATCACCTGATGTTCGCCAAACAAAATCTAGCAAAGACTTTTTCTGCAACACTTAATGGGACTGCTGTGACAGCCCCACTCTGCCATTTGGGCTCGCCTGGGTTTTCTATCCATTACCGCTTGTATCCAAAGAGACTCATATGTATACACCTATGTTGTGAATGAAAGTCCCGTAATTCTCATATGTATGCATCTATTTTGCGAGTGAATATCCCTTAATTTGGTTTCAGCCTCGCAAGTTCTTGCCAATATCTGTTCTAGCAATCAAAAAACTGTTAAAAATATAACTAAAACAGTTCTCAGTTACATCATTGAGGCAGTGTTTTGATCATCCTTATGAGCACATTTGTTTTTCACCCTGATGTTCCACATCTAAATTATACAGTTGCTACCGTGCTAGTTCATTACGCGGGTTCGTCCAGGATTTGAACCCAGGACCTCTCACACCCAAAGCAAGGATCATACCCCTAGACCAACGAGCCACAAGAAAGCTCATTTACCTGGTGTCTGCCGAACGAAAACCTGCAGACCTTTTCCGCAACATTTCGTTGGACAACTGTGACAGCTCCACTCTGCTGCTCGGGCTCGGCTGTGTATTCTTCCTATTGCCTCTTGTATGCAAACAAACTCATATGGATGCATCTGTTATGCGAGTGGATGTCCCTTATTTTGGTTTCAGCCAAATTTGGCTTCTTGACAATATCTGTCCTATCAATCAAAAAAACTGTTAAAAATATGACTAAGACACATCTCAATTGTATAAGCTAGGCGCTGTTCAGATCACATTTGTGATTTGCACTCATTTTCTATATCAAAGTTACATTGCTGCAACCACTTCAGTCAAGTCCTTGGGACCATCCCAAGCGCATTTGCTTTTCCACACTTATTTTCTATATCTAAATTTCACTTGCTGTCACATGATGGGTTTACTGTTTGGGCTCGTCCGGGATTTGAACCCGGGACCTCTCGCACCCTAAGCGAGAATCATACCCCTAGACCAACGAGCCGTACAAAATCTCTATCACCTGATGTTCGCCAAACAAAATCTAGCGAAGACTTTTTCTGCAACACTTAATTGGACTGCTGTGACAGCCCCACTCTGCCATTTGGGCTCGCCTGGATTTTCTATCCATTACCGCTTGTATCCAAAGAGACTCATATGTATACACCTATGTTGCGAGTGAAAGTCCCGTAATTCTCATTTGTATGCATCTATTTTGCGAGTGAATGTCCCTTAATTTGGTTTCAGCCTCGCAAGTTCTTGCCAATATCTGTTCTAGCAATCAACAAACTGTTAAAAATATAACTAAAACAGACCACAGTTACATCATTGAGGCAGTGTTTTGGTCATCCTTATAAGCACATTTGTTTTTTGCACTGATCTTCCACATCTAAATTATACTGTTGCCACCATGCCAGTTCATTACTGAGGCTCGTCCGGGATTTGGACCCAGGACCTCTCGCACCCTAAGCGAGAATCATACCCCTAGACCAACGAGCCGCACAAAACCTCCATCACCTGATGTTCGCCAAACAAAATCTAGCAAAGACTTTTTCTGCAACACTTAATGGGACTGCTGTGACAGCCCCACTCTGCCATTTGGGCTCGCCTGGGTTTTCTATCCATTACCGCTTGTATCCAAAGAGACTCATATGTATACACCTATGTTGTGAATGAAAGTCCCGTAATTCTCATATGTATGCATCTATTTTTGCAGTGAATATCCCTTAATTTGGTTTCAGCCTCGCAAGTTCTTGCCAATATCTGTTCTAGCAATCAAAAAACTGTTAAAAATATAACTAAAACAGTTCACAGTTACATCATTGAGGCAGTGTTTTGATCATCCTTATGAGCACATTTGTTTTTCACCCTGATGTTCCACATCTAAATTATACAGTTGCTACCATGCTAGTTCATTACGCGGGCTCGTCCGGGATTTGAACCCGGGACCTCTCACACCCGAAGCAAGAATCATACCCCTAGACCAACGAGCCACAAGAAAGAGGATTTACTGTCCCTGGTGTCTGCCGAACGAAAACCTGCAGACCTTTTCCGCAACATTTCGTTGGACAACTGTGACAGCTCCACTCTGCTGCTCGGGCTCGGCTGTGTATTCTTCCTATTGCCTCTTGTATGCAAACAAACTCATATGGATGCATCTGTTATGCGAGTGGATGTCCCTTATTTTGGTTTCAGCCAAATTTGGCTTCTTGACAATATCTGTCCTATCAATCAAAAAAACTGTTAAAAATATGACTAAGACACATCTCAATTGTATAAGCTAGGCACCTTTCAGATCACCCTTATGAGCACATTTGTGTTTTGCACTTATTTTCTATATCAAAGTTCCAGTGCTGCAACCACTTCAGTCGAGTCCTTGTGCCCATTCCAAGTGCATTCGCTTTTCCACACTTGTTTTCTCTATCTAGATTTCACTTGCTGTTACACGGTGGGTTTACTGTTTGGGCTCGTCCGGGATTTGAACCCGGGACCTCTCGCACCCTAAGCGAGAATCATAGCCCTAGACCAACGAGCCACAAAACCTGTCTCACCTGATGTTCGCCAAACAAAATCTAGCAGACTTTTTCTGCAACACTTAATTGGACTGCTGTGACAGCCCCACTCTGCCATTTGGGCTCGCCTGGGTATTCTATCCATTACCGCTTGTATCCAAAGAGACTCATATGTATACACCTATGTTGCGAATGAAAGTCCCGTAATTCTCATATGTATGCATCTATTATGCGAATGTATGTCCCTTAATTTGGTTTCAGCCAAATTTGGCTTCTTGCCAATATCTGTCCTATCAATCAAAAAAACTGTTAAAAATATAACTAAAACAGACCACAGTTACATCATTGAGGCAGTGTTTTGGTCATCCTTATAAGCACATTTGTGTTTTGCACTCATTTTCTATATCAAAGTTTCATTGCTGCAACCACTTCAGTCAAGTCCTTGGGACCATCCCAAATGCAGTATCCACATTTATTTTCTATAATCACGTTCACTTGCTGTCACACAATTGGTTTACCGCTTGGGCTCGTCCCAGATTTGAACCGGGACCTCTCGCACCCTAAGCGAGAATCATACCCCTAGACCAACGAGCCACAAAACCTCCCTCACCTGATGTTCGCCAAACAAAATCTAGCAGACTTTTTCTGCAACACTTAATGGGACTGCTGTGACAGCCCCACTCTGCCATTTGGGCTCGCCTGGGTTTTCTATCCATTACCGCTTGTATCCAAAGAGACTCATATGTATACACCTATGTTGTGAATGAAAGTCCCGTAATTCTCATATGTATGCATCTATTTTGCGAGTGAATGTCCCTTAATTTGGTTTCAGCCTCGCAAGTTCTTGCCAATATCTGTTCTAGCAATCAAAAACTGTTAAAAATATAACTAAAACAGTTCACAGTTACATCATTGAGGCAGTGTTTTGATCATCCTTATGAGCACATTTGTTTTTTGCACTGATCTTCCACATCTAAATTATACTTGTTGCCACCATGCCAGTTCATTACTGAGGCTCGTCCGGGATTTGGACCCAGGACCTCTCGCACCCTAAGCGAGAATCATACCCCTAGACCAACGAGCCACAAAACCTCCCTCACCTGATGTTCGCCAAACAAAATCTAGCAAAGACTTTTTCTGCAACACTTAATGGGACTGCTGTGACAGCCCCACTCTGCCATTTGGGCTCGCCTGGGTTTTCTATCCATTACCGCTTGTATCCAAAGAGACTCATATGTATACACCTATGTTGCGAATGAAAGTCCCGTAATTCTCATATGTATGCATCTATTTTGCGAGTGAATGTCCCTTAATTTGGTTTCAGCCTTGCAAGTTCTTGCCAATATCTGTTCTAGCAATCAACAAACTGTTAAAAATATAACTAAAACAGACCACAGTTACATCATTGAGGCAGTGTTTTGGTCATCCTTATAAGCACATTTGTGTTTTGCACTCATTTCTATATCAAAGAGATTGCCACAACTACTTGTTGAGTTTTCTGGCCCATCCCAAGTGCTTTTGCTTTTCCACACTTATTTTCTATATCTAGATTACACATGCTGTCACACAGTGGGTTTACTGAGGCTCATCCGGGATTTGGACCCAGGACCTCTCGCACCCTAAGCGAGAATCATACCCCTAGACCAACGAGCCGTACAAAACCTCCATCACCTGATGTTCGCCAAACAAAATCTAGCAAAGACTTTTTCTGCAACACTTAATTGGACTGCTGTGACAGCCCCACTCTGCCATTTGGGCTCGCCTGGGTTTTCTATCCATTACCGCTTGTATCCAAAGAGACTCATATGTATACACCTATGTTGTGAATGAAAGTCCCGTAATTCTCATATGTATGCATCTATTTTGCGAGTGAATATCCCTTAATTTGGTTTCAGCCTCGCAAGTTCTTGCCAATATCTGTTCTAGCAATCAAAAAACTGTTAAAAATATAACTAAAACAGTTCACAGTTACATCATTGAGGCAGTGTTTTGATCATCCTTATGAGCACATTTGTTTTTCACCCTGATGTTCCACATCTAAATTATACAGTTGCTACCATGCTAGTTCATTACGCGGGCTCGTCCAGGATTTGAACCAGGACCTCTCACACCCAAGCGAGAATCATACCCCTAGACCAACGAGCCACAAGAAAGAGGATTTACTGTCACCTGGTATCTGCCGAACGAAAACCTGCAGACCTTTTCTGCAACATTTCGTTGGACAACTGTGACAGCTCCACTCTGCTGCTCGGGCTCGGCTGTGTATTCTTCCGATTGCCTCTTGTATGCAAACAAACTCATATGGATGCATCTGTTATGCGAGTGGATGTCCCTTATTTTGGTTTCAGCCAAATTTGGCTTCTTGACAATATCTATCCTATCAATCAAAAAACTGTTAAAAATATGACTAAGACACATCTCAATTGTATAAGCTAGGCACTGTTCAGATCACCCTTTTGGGCACATTTGTGTTTTGCACTCATTTTCTATATCAAAGTTACATTGCTGCAACCACTTCAGTCAAGTCCTTTGGCCCATCCCAAGTGCATTCGCTTTTCCACATTTATTTTCTATAATCACGTTTCACTTGCTGTCACACAATTGGTTTACCGCTTGGGCTCGTCCGGGATTTGAACCCGGGACCTCTCGCACCCTAAGCGAGAATCATACCCCTAGACCAACGAGCCACAAGAAAGCTCATTTACCTGGTGTCTGCCGAACGAAAACCTGCAGACCTTTTCCGCAACATTTCGTTGGACAACTGTGACAGCTCCACTCTGCTGCTCGGGCTCGGCTGTGTATTCTTCCTATTGCCTCTTGTATGCAAACAAACTCATATGGATGCATCTGTTATGCGAGTGGATGTCCCTTATTTTGGTTTCAGCCAAATTTGGCTTCTTGACAATATCTGTCCTATCAATCAAAAAAACTGTTAAAAATATGACTAAGACACATCTCAATTGTATAAGCTAGGCGCTGTTCAGATCACGCTTCTGAGCACATTTGTGATTTGCACTCATTTTCTATATCAAAGTTACATTGCTGCAACCACTTCAGTCGAGTCCTTGGGACCATCCCAAGCACATTTGCTTTTCCACACTTATTTTCTATATATAAATTTTACTTGCTGTCACATGATGGGTTTACCGTTTGGGCTCGTCCGGGATTTGAACCCAGGACCTTTCACACCCAAAGCGAGAATCATACCCCTAGACCAACGAGCCGTACAAAACCTGTCTCACCTGATGTTCGCCAAACAAAATCTAGCGAAGACTTTTTCTGCAACACTTAATTGGACTGCTGTGACAGCCCCACTCTGCCATTTGGGCTCGCCTGGGTTTTCTGTCCATTACCGCTTGTATCCAAAGAGACTCATATGTATACACCTATGTTGCGAATGAAAGTCCCGTAATTCTCATATGTATGCATCTATTTTGCGAGTGAATGTCCCTTAATTTGGTTTCAGCCTTGCAAGTTCTTGCCAATATCTGTTCTAGCAATCAACAAACTGTTAAAAATATAACTAAAACAGACCACAGTTACATCATTGAGGCAGTGTTTTGGTCATCCTTATAAGCACATTTGTTTTTTGCACTGATCTTCCACATCTAAATTATACTGTTGCCACCATGCCAGTTCATTACTGAGGCTCGTCCGGGATTTGGACCCAGGACCTCTCGCACCCTAAGCGAGAATCATACCCCTAGACCAACGAGCCGCATACAAAACCTCCATCACCTGATGTTCGCCAAACAAAATCTAGCAAAGACTTTTTCTGCAACACTTAATGGGACTGCTGTGACAGCCCCACTCTGCCATTTGGGCTCGCCTGGGTTTTCTATCCATTACCGCTTGTATCCAAAGAGACTCATATGTATACACCTATGTTGCGAGTGAAAGTCCCGTAATTCTCATTTGTATGCATCTATTTTGCGAGTGAATGTCCCTTAATTTGGTTTCAGCCTCGCAAGTTCTTGCCAATATCTGTTCTAGCAATCAACAAACTGTTAAAAATATAACTAAAACAGACCACAGTTACATCATTGAGGCAGTGTTTTGGTCATCCTTATAAGCACATTTGTTTTTGCACTGATCTTCCACATCTAAATTATACTGTTGCCACCATGCCAGTTCATTACTGAGGCTCATCCGGGATTTGGACCCAGGACCTCTCGCACCCTAAGCGAGAATCAAACCCCTAGACCAACGAGCCGTACAAAACCTCCATCACCTGATGTTCGCCAAACAAAATCTAGCAAAGACTTTTTCTGCAACACTTAATGGGACTGCTGTGACAGCCCCACTCTGCCATTTGGGCTCGCCTGGGTTTTCTATCCATTACCGCTTGTATCCAAAGAGACTCATATGTATACACCTATGTTGTGAATGAAAGTCCCGTAATTCTCATATGTATGCATCTATTTTGCGAGTGAATATCCCTTAATTTGGTTTCAGCCTCGCAAGTTCTTGCCAATATCTGTTCTAGCAATCAAAAAACTGTTAAAAATATAACTAAAACAGTTCACAGTTACATCATTGAGGCAGTGTTTTGATCATCCTTATGAGCACATTTGTTTTTCACCCTGATGTTCCACATCTAAATTATACGGTTGCCACCATGCTAGTTCATTACGCGGGCTCGTCCGGGATTTGGACCCGGGACCTCTCACACCCGAAGCGAGAATCATACCCCTAGACCAACGAGCCACAAGAAAGAGGATTTACTGTCCCTGGTGTCTGCCGAACGAAAACCTGCAGACCTTTTCTGCAACATTTCGTTGGACAACTGTGACAGCTCCACTCTGCTGCTCGGACTCGGCTGCGTATTCTACCTATTGCTTCTTGTATGCAAACAAACTCATATGTATGCATCTATTATGCGAATGTATGTCCCTTAATTTGGTTTCAGCCAAATTTGGCTTCTTGCCAATATCTGTCCTATCAATCAAAAAAACTGTTAAAAACACAACTCAGACACATCACAATTGTACAAGCCTGGGACCATTTTGATAATCCTTCGGAGAACATTTGTGTTTTGCACTCATTTTCTATATCAAAGAGATTGCCACAACTACGTTTGTTGAGTTTTCTGGCCCATCCCAAGTGCTCCTGCTTTTCCACACTTATTTTCTATATCTAGATTACACATGTTATCACACAGTGGGTTTACTGTTAGAGCTCGTCCGGGATTTGAACCCGGGACCTCTCACACCCAAAACGAGAATCACACCCCTAGACCAACAAGAGCGAGGCTTTACTGTCCCTGGTGTCTGCCGAACGAAAACCTGCAGACCTTTTCAGCAACATTTCGTTGGACAACTGTGACAGCTCCACTCTGCCATTTGGGCTCGCCTGGGTTTTCTGTCCATTACCGCTTGTATCCAAAGAGACTCATATGTATACACCTATGTTGCGAATGAAAGTCCCGTAATTCTCATATGTATGCATCTATTTTGCGAGTGAATGTCCCTTATTTTGGTTTCAGCCAAATTTGGCTTCTTGACAATATCTATCCTATCAATCAAAAAACTGTTAAAAATATGACTAAGACACATCTCAATTGTATAAGCTAGGCACTGTTCAGATCACCCTTTGAGCACATTTGTGTTTTGCACTCATTTTCTATATCAAAGTTACATTGCTGCAACCACTTCAGTCAAGTCCTTTGGCCCATCCCAAATGCATTCGCTTTTCCACATTTATTTTCTATAATCACGTTTCACTTGCTGTCACACAATTGGTTTACCGCTTGGGGTCGTCCGGGATTTGAACCCGGGACCTCTCGCACCCTAAGCGAGAATCATACCCCTAGACCAACGAGCCACAAGAAAGCTCGTTTACCTGGTGTCTGCCGAACGAAAACCTGCAGACCTTTTCCGCAACATTTCGTTGGACAACTGTGACAGCTCCACTCTGCTGCTCGGGCTCGGCTGTGTATTCTTCCTATTGCCTCTTGTACGCAAACAAACTCATATGGATGCATCTGTTATGCGAGTGGATGTCCCTTATTTTGGTTTCAGCCAAATTTGGCTTCTTGACAATATCTGTCCTATCAATCAAAAAAACTGTTAAAAATATGACTAAGACACATCTCAATTGTATAAGCTAGGCGCTGTTCAGATCACGCTTCTGAGCACATTTGTGACTTGCACTCATTTTCTATATCAAAGTTACATTGCTGCAACCACTTCAGTCGAGTCCTTGGGACCATCCCAAGCGCATTTGCTTTTCCACACTTATTTTCTATATATAAATTTCACTTGCTGTCACATGATGGGTTTACTGTTTGGGCTCGTCCGGGATTTGAACCCAGGACCTCTCGCACCCTAAGCAAGAATCATACCCCTAGACCAACGAGCCGTACAAAACCTCTAATCACCTGATGTTCGCCAAACAAAATCTAGCGAAGACTTTTTCTGCAACACTTAATTGGACTGCTGTGACAGCCCCACTCTGCCATTTGGGCTCGCCTGGATTTTCTATCCATTACCGCTTGTATCCAAAGAGACTCATATGTATACACCTATGTTGCGAATGAAAGTCCCGTAATTCTCATATGTATGCATCTATTTTGCGAGTGAATGTCCCTTAATTTGGTTTCAGCCTCGCAAGTTCTTGCCAATATCTGTTCTAGCAATCAACAAACTGTTAAAAATATAACTAAAACAGACCACAGTTACATCATTGAGGCAGTGTTTTGGTCATCCTTATAAGCACATTTGTTTTTTGCACTGATCTTCCACATCTAAATTATACTGTTGCCACCATGCCAGTTCATTACTGAGGCTCGTCCGGGATTTGGACCCAGGACCTCTCGCACCCTAAGCGAGAATCATACCCCTAGACCAACGAGCCGTACAAAACCTCCATCACCTGATGTTCGCCAAACAAAATCTAGCAAAGACTTTTTCTGCAACACTTAATGGGACTGCTGTGACAGCCCCACTCTGCCATTTGGGCTCGCCTGGGTTTTCTATCCATTACCGCTTGTATCCAAAGAGACTCATATGTATACACCTATGTTGCGAGTGAAAGTCCCGTAATTCTCATTTGTATGCATCTCTTTTGCGAGTGAATGTCCCTTAATTTGGTTTCAGCCTCGCAAGTTCTTGCCAATATCTGTTCTAGCAATCAACAAACTGTTAAAAATATAACTAAAACAGACCACAGTTACATCATTGAGGCAGTGTTTTGGTCATCCTTATAAGCACATTTGTTTTTTGCACTGATCTTCCACATCTAAATTATACTGTTGCCACCATGCCAGTTCATTACTGAGGCTCGTCCGGGATTTGAACCCAGGACCTCTCGCACCCAAAGCGAGAATCATACCCCTAGACCAACGAGCAGTACAAAACCTGTCTCACCTGATGTTCGCCAAACAAAATCTAGCGAAGACTTTTTCTGCAACACTTAATTGGACTGCTGTGACAGCCCCACTCTGCCATTTGGGCTCGCCTGGGTTTTCTATCCATTTCCGTTTGTATCCAAAGAGACTCATATGTATACACCTATGTTGCAAGTGAATGTCCCTTAATTTGGTTTCAGCCTCGCAAGTTCTTGCCAATACCTGTTCTAGCAATCAAAAAACTGTTAAAAATATAACTAAAACAGTTCACAGTTACATCATTGAGGCAGTGTTTTGGTCATCCTTATAAGCACATTTGTTTTTGCACTGATCTTCCACATCTAAATTATACTGTTGCCACCATGCCAGTTCATTACTGAGGCTCGTCCGGGATTTGGACCCAGGACCTCTCGCACCCTAAGCGAGAATCATACCCCTAGACCAACGAGCCGTACAAAACCTCCATCACCTGATGTTCGCCAAACAAAATCTAGCAAAGACTTTTTCTGCAACACTTAATGGGACTGCTGTGACAGCCCCACTCTGCCATTTGGGCTCGCCTGGGTTTTCTATCCATTACCGCTTGTATCCAAAGAGACTCATATGTATACACCTATGTTGTGAATGAAAGTCCCGTAATTCTCATATGTATGCATCTATTTTGCGAGTGAATATCCCTTAATTTGGTTTCAGCCTCGCAAGTTCTTGCCAATATCTGTTCTAGCAATCAAAAAACTGTCAAAAATATAACTAAAACAGTTCACAGTTACATCATTGAGGCAGTGTTTTGATCATCCTTATGAGCACATTTATTTTTCACCCTGATGTTCCACATCTAAATTATACGGTTGCCACCATGCTAGTTCATTACGCGGGCTCGTCCGGGATTTGGACCCGGGACCTCTCACACCCGAAGCGAGAATCATACCCCTAGACCAACGAGCCACAAGAAAGAGGATTTACTGTCCCTGGTGTCTGCCGAACGAAAACCTGCAGACCTTTTCTGCAACATTTCGTTGGACAACTGTGACAGCTCCACTCTGCTGCTCGGACTCGGCTGCGTATTCTACCTATTGCTTCTTGTATGCAAACAAACTCATATGTATGCATCTATTATGCGAATGTATGTCCCTTAATTTGGTTTCAGCCAAATTTGGCTTCTTGCCAATATCTGTCCTATCAATCAAAAAAACTGTTAAAAACACAACTCTGACACATCACAATTGTACAAGCCTGGGACCATTTTGATAATCCTTCGGAGAACATTTGTGTTTTGCACTCATTTTCTATATCAAAGAGATTGCCACAACTACGTTTGTTGAGTTTTCTGGCCCATCCCAAGTGCTTTTGCTTTTCCACACTTATTTTCTATATTTAGATTACACATGTTATCACACAGTGGGTTTACTGTTAGAGCTCGTCCGGGATTTGAACCCGGGACCTCTCACACCCGAAGCGAGAATCATACCCCTAGACCAACGAGCCACAAGAGCGAAGCTTTACTGTCCCTGGTGTCTGCCGAACGAAAACCTGCAGACCTTTTCCGCAACATTTCGTTGGACAACTGTGACAGCTCCACTCTGCTGCTCGGGCTCGGCTGTGTATTCTTCCGATTGCCTCTTGTATGCAAACAAACTCATATGGATGCATCTGTTATGCGAGTGGATGTCCCTTATTTTGGTTTCAGCCAAATTTGGCTTCTTGACAATATCTATCCTATCAATCAAAAAACTGTTAAAAATATGACTAAGACACATCTCAATTGTATAAGCTAGGCACTGTTCAGATCACCCTTTTGGGCACATTTGTGTTTTGCACTCATTTTCTATATCAAAGTTACATTGCTGCAACCACTTCAGTCAAGTCCTTTGGCCCATCCCAAATGCATTCGCTTTTCCACATTTATTTTCTATAATCACGTTTCACTTGCTGTCACACAATTGGTTTACCGCTTGGGGTCGTCCGGGATTTGAACCCGGGACCTCTCGCACCCTAAGCGAGAATCATACCCCTAGACCAACGAGCCACAAGAAAGCTCGTTTACCTGGTGTCTGCCGAACGAAAACCTGCAGACCTTTTCCGCAACATTTCGTTGGACAACTGTGACAGCTCCACTCTGCTGCTCGGGCTCGGCTGTGTATTCTTCCTATTGCCTCTTGTACGCAAACAAACTCATATGGATGCATCTGTTATGCGAGTGGATGTCCCTTATTTTGGTTTCAGCCAAATTTGGCTTCTTGACAATATCTGTCCTATCAATCAAAAAAACTGTTAAAAATATGACTAAGACACATCTCAATTGTATAAGCTAGGCGCTGTTCAGATCACGCTTCTGAGCACATTTGTGACTTGCACTCATTTTCTATATCAAAGTTACATTGCTGCAACCACTTCAGTCGAGTCCTTGGGACCATCCCAAGCGCATTTGCTTTTCCACACTTATTTTCTATATATAAATTTCACTTGCTGTCACATGATGGGTTTACTGTTAGAGCTCGTCGGGGATTTGAACCCAGGACCTCTCGCACCCAAAGCAAGAACCATACCCCTAGACCAACGAGCCGTACAAAACCTGTCTCACCTGATGTTCGCCAAACAAAATCTAGCGAAGACTTTTTCTGCAACACTTAATTGGACTGCTGTGACAGCCCCACTCTGCCATTTGGGCTCGCCTGGGTTTTCTGTCCATTACCACTTGTATCCAAAGAGACTCATATGTATACACCTATGTTGCGAATGAAAGTCCCGTAATTCTCATATGTATGCATCTATTTTGCGAGTGAATGTCCCTTAATTTGGTTTCAGCCTTGCAAGTTCTTGCCAATATCTGTTCTAGCAATCAACAAACTGTTAAAAATATAACTAAAACAGACCACAGTTACATCATTGAGGCAGTGTTTTGGTCATCCTTATAAGCACATTTGTTTTTGCACTGATCTTCCACATCTAAATTATACTGTTGCCACCATGCCAGTTCATTCATTAGGCTCATACTTTGGACCCAGGACCTCGCACCCTAAGCGAGAATCATACCCCTAGACCAACGAGCCACCTCCTCACCTGATGTCTGCGCCAAACAAAACCTGCAGACTTTTTCTGCAACACTTAATGGACAACTGTGACAGCTCCACTCTGCCATTTGGGTTTTCTATCCATTACCGCTTGTATCCAAAGAGACTCATATGTATACACCTATGTTGTGCATGAAAGTCCCAAATTCTCATATGTATGCATCTATTTTGCAGTGAATATCCCTTAATTTGGTTTCAGCCTGCAAGTTCTTGCCAATATCTGTTCTAGCAATCAAAAACTGTTAAAAATATAAGACACATTCACAGTTACCACAGTTCATTGAGGCAGTGTTTGATCATCCTTATGAGCACATTTGTTGTTTTCATGCTCCACATCTAAATTACAGTTGCTACATCTATCCACACTTGCTAGTTACAGTTTACTGTTAGAGCTCGTCCGGGATTTGAATCCAGGACCTCTCGCACCCAAAGCAAGAACCATACCCCTAGACCAACTAGCCGTACAAAACCTGTCTCACCTGATGTTCGCCAAACAAAATCTAGCAAAGACTTTTTCTGCAACACTTAATGGGACTGCTGTGACAGCCCCACTCTGCCATTTGGGCTCGCCTGGGTTTTCTATCCATTACCGCTTGTATCCAAAGAGACTCATATGTATACACCTATGTTGCGAATGAAAGTCCCGTAATTCTCATATGTATGCATCTATTTTGCGAGTGAATGTCCCTTAATTTGGTTTCAGCCTTGCAAGTTCTTGCCAATATCTGTTCTAGCAATCAACAAACTGTTAAAAATATAACTAAAACAGACCACAGTTACATCATTGAGGCAGTGTTTTGGTCATCCTTATAAGCACATTTGTTTTTTGCACTGATCTTCCACATCTAAATTATACTGTTGCCACCATGCCAGTTCATTACTGAGGCTCGTCCGGGATTTGGACCCAGGACCTCTCGCACCCTAAGCGAGAATCATACCCCTAGACCAACGAGCCGCAAACCTCCCTCACCTGATGTTCGCCAAACAAAATCTAGCAAAGACTTTTTCTGCAACACTTAATGGGACTGCTGTGACAGCCCCACTCTGCCATTTGGGCTCGCCTGGGTTTTCTATCCATTACCGCTTGTATCCAAAGAGACTCATATGTATACACCTATGTTGTGAATGAAAGTCCCGTAATTCTCATATGTATGCATCTATTTTGCGAGTGAATATCCCTTAATTTGGTTTCAGCCTCGCAAGTTCTTGCCAATATCTGTTCTAGCAATCAAAAAACTGTTAAAAATATAACTAAAACAGTTCACAGTTACATCATTGAGGCAGTGTTTTGATCATCCTTATGAGCACATTTGTTTTTCACCCTGATGTTCCACATCTAAATTATACAGTTGCCACCATGCTAGTTCATTACGCGGGCTCGTCCGGGATTTGAACCCGGGACCTCTCACACCCGAAGCGAGAATCATACCCCTAGACCAACGAGCCACAAGAAAGAGGATTTACTGTCCCTGGTGTCTGCCGAACGAAAACCTGCAGACCTTTTCTGCAACATTTCGTTGGACAACTGTGACAGCTCCACTCTGCTGCTCGGGCTCGGCTGTGTATTCTTCCGATTGCCTCTTGTATGCAAACAAACTCATATGGATGCATCTGTTATGCGAGTGGATGTCCCTTATTTTGGTTTCAGCCAAATTTGGCTTCTTGACAATATCTGTCCTATCAATCAAAAAACTGTTAAAAATATGACTAAGACACATCTCAATTGTATAAGCTAGGCACTGTTCAGATCACCCTTTTGGGCATATTTGTGTTTTGCGCTCATTTTCTATGTCAAAGTTACATTGCTGCAACCACTTCCGTCAAGTCCTTTGGCCCATCCCAAGTGCATTCGCTTTTCCACACTTATTTTCTATAATTACGTTTCACTTGCTGTCACACAATTGGTTTACCGCTTGGGCTCGTCCGGGATTTGAACCCGGGACCTCTCGCACCCGAAGCGAGAATCATACCCCTAGACCAACGAGCCACGAGAAAGCTTATTTACCTGGTGTCTGCCGAACGAAAACCTGCAGACCTTTTCCGCAACATTTCGTTGGACAACTGTGACAGCTCCACTCTGCTGCTCGGGCTCGGCTGTGTATTCTTCCTATTGCCTCTTGTATGCAAACAAACTCATATGGATGCATCTGTTATGCGAGTGGATGTCCCTTATTTTGGTTTCAGCCAAATTTGGCTTCTTGACAATATCTGTCCTATCAATCAAAAAAACTGTTAAAAATATGACTAAGACACATCTCAATTGTATAAGCTAGGCCCTGTTCAGATCACCCTTCTGAGCACATTTGTGTTTTGCACTCATTTTCTATATCAAAGTTACATTGCTGCAACCACTTCAGTCAAGTCCTTAGGACCATCCCAAATGCATTCGCTTTTCCACACTTATTTTCTATATATAAATTTCACTTGCTGTCACATGATGGGTTTACTGTTAGAGCTCGTCGCAGATTTGAACCCAGGACCTCTCGCACGCAAAGCAAGAACCATACCCCTAGACCAACGAGCCGCACAAAACCTGTCTCACCTGATGTTCGCCAAACAAAATCTAGCGAAGACTTTTTCTGCAACACTTAATTGGACTGCTGTGACAGCCCCACTCTGCCATTTGGGCTCGCCTGGGTTTTCTGTCCATTACCGCTTGTATCCAAAGAGACTCATATGTATACACCTATGTTGCGAATGAAAGTCCCGTAATTCTCATATGTATGCATCTATTTTGCGAGTGAATGTCCCTTAATTTGGTTTCAGCCTCGCAAGTTCTTGCCAATATCTGTTCTAGCAATCAACAAACTGTTAAAAATATAACTAAAACAGACCACAGTTACATCATTGAGGCAGTGTTTTGGTCATCCTTATAAGCACATTTGTTTTTTGCACTGATCTTCCACATCTAAATTATACTGTTGCCACCATGCCAGTTCATTACTGAGGCTCGTCCGGGATTTGGACCCAGGACCTCTCGCACCCTAAGCGAGAATCATACCCCTAGACCAACGAGCCGCATAAAACCTCCATCACCTGATGTTCGCCAAACAAAATCTAGCAAAGACTTTTTCTGCAACACTTAATTGGACTGCTGTGACAGCCCCACTCTGCCATTTGGGCTCGCCTGGGTTTTCTATCCATTACCGCTTGTATCCAAAGAGACTCATATGTATACACCTATGTTGTGAATGAAAGTCCCGTAATTCTCATATGTATGCATCTATTTTGCGAGTGAATATCCCTTAATTTGGTTTCAGCCTCGCAAGTTCTTGCCAATATCTGTTCTAGCAATCAAAAAACTGTTAAAAATATAACTAAAACAGTTCACAGTTACATCATTGAGGCAGTGTTTTGATCATCCTTATGAGCACATTTGTTTTTCAGCCTGATGTTCTACATCTAAATTATACAGTTGCTACCATGCTAGTTCATTACGCGGGCTCGTCCGGGATTTGAACCCGGGACCTCTCACACCCGAAGCGAGAATCATACCCCTAGACCAACGAGCCACAAGTGGGAGGCTTTACTGTCCCTGGTGTCTGCCGAACGAAAACCTGCAGACCTTTTCTGCAACATTTCGTTGGACAACTGTGACAGCTCCACTCTGCTGCTCGGGCTCGGCTGTGTATTCTTCCTATTGCCTCTTGTATGCAAACAAACTCATATGGATGCATCTGTTATGCGAGTGGATGTCCCTTATTTTGGTTTCAGCCAAATTTGGCTTCTTGACAATATCTGTCCTATCAATCAAAAAACTGTTAAAAATATGACTAAGACACATCTCAATTGTATAAGCTAGGCACTGTTCAGATCACCCTTTTGGGCACATTTGTGTTTTGCACTCATTTTCTATATCAAAGTTCCAGTGCTGCAACCACTTCAGTCGAGTCCTTGTGCCCATTCCAAGTGCATTCGCTTTTCCACACTTATGTTCTATATCTACATCTCACTTGCGGTCACACGATGGGTTTACAGTTTGGGCTCGTCCGGGATTTGAACCCGAGACCTCTCGCACACTAAGCGAGAATCATACCCCTAGATCAATGAGCCGTACAAAATCTCTATCACCTGATGTTCGCCAAACAAAATCTAGCAGACTTTTTCTGCAACACTTAATTGGACTGCTGTGACAGCCCCACTCTGCCATTTGGGCTCGCCTGGGTTTTCTATCCATTACCGCTTGTATCCAAAGAGACTCATATGTATACACCTATGTTGCGAATGAAAGTCCCGTAATTCTCATTTGTATGCATCTATTTTTGAGTGAATGTCCCTTAATTTGGTTTCAGCCAAATTTGGCTTCTTGACAATATCTGTTCTATCAATCAAAAAACTGTTAAAAATATGACTAAGACACATCTCAATTGTATCATTGAGGCAGTGTTTTGGTCATCCTTATAAGCACATTTGTGTTTTGCACTCATTTTCTATATCAAAGTTACATTGCTGCAACCACTTCAGTCAAGTCCTTGGGACCATCCCAATGCATTTGCTTTTCCACACTTATTTTCTATATAAATTTCACTTGCTGTCACATGATGGGTTTACTGTTTGGGCTCGTCCGGGATTTGAACCCAGGACCTCTCGCACCCTAAGCGAGAATCATACCCCTAGACCAACGAGCCACAACAAAACCTGTCTCACCTGATGTTCGCCAAACAAAATCTAGCAAAGACTTTTTCTGCAACACTTAATTGGACTGCTGTGACAGCCCCACTCCGCCATTTGGGCTCACCTGGGTTTTCTATCCAATACCGCTTGTATCCAAAGAGACTCATATGTATACACCTATGTTGCAAGTGAAAGTCCCGTAATTCTCATATGTATGCATCTATTTTGCGAGTGAATGTCCCTTAATTTGGTTTCAGCCTCGCAAGTTCTTGCCAATATCTGTTCTAGCAATCAACAAACTGTTAAAAATATAACTAAAACAGACCACAGTTACATCATTGAGGCAGTGTTTTGGTCATCCTTATAAGCACATTTGTTTTTGCACTGATCTTCCACATCTAAATTATACTGTTGCCACCATGCCAGTTCATTACTGAGGCTCGTCCGGGATTTGGACCCAGGACCTCTCGCACCCTAAGCGAGAATCATACCCCTAGACCAACGAGCCGTACAAAACCTCCCTCACCTGATGTTCGCCAAACAAAATCTAGCAAAGACTTTTTCTGCAACACTTAATGGGACTGCTGTGACAGCCCCACTCTGCCATTTGGGCTCGCCTGGGTTTTCTATCCATTACCGCTTGTATCCAAAGAGACTCATATGTATACACCTATGTTGCGAGTGAAAGTCCCGTAATTCTCATTTGTATGCATCTATTTTGCGAGTGAATGTCCCTTAATTTGGTTTCAGCCTCGCAAGTTCTTGCCAATATCTGTTCTAGCAATCAACAAACTGTTAAAAATATAACTAAAACAGACCACAGTTACATCATTGAGGCAGTGTTTTGGTCATCCTTATAAGCACATTTGTTTTTGCACTGATCTTCCACATCTAAATTATACTGTTGCCACCATGCCAGTTCATTACTGAGGCTCGTCCGGGATTTGGACACAGGACCTCGCGCACCCTAAGCGAGAATCATACCCCTAGACCAACGAGCCGTACAAAACCTCCATCACCTGATGTTCGCCAAACAAAATCTAGCAAAGACTTTTTCTGCAACACTTAATGGGACTGCTGTGACAGCCCCACTCTGCCATTTGGGCTCGCCTGGGTTTTCTATCCATTACCGCTTGTATCCAAAGAGACTCATATGTATACACCTATGTTGTGAATGAAAGTCCCGTAATTCTCATATGTATGCATCTATTTTGCGAGTGAATATCCCTTAATTTGGTTTCAGCCTCGCAAGTTCTTGCCAATATCTGTTCTAGCAATCAAAAAACTGTTAAAAATATAACTAAAACAGTTCACAGTTACATCATTGAGGCAGTGTTTTGATCATCCTTATGAGCACATTTGTTTTTCACCCTGATGTTCCACATCTAAATTATACAGTTGCTACCATGCTAGTTCATTACGCGGGCTCGTCCGGGATTTGAACCCGGGACCTCTCACACCCAAAACGAGAATCACACCCCTAGACCAACAAGAGCGAGGCTTTACTGTCCCTGGTGTCTGCCGAACGAAAACCTGCAGACCTTTTCCGCAACATTTCGTTGGACAACTGTGACAGCTCCACTCTGCTGCTCGGGCTCGGCTGTGTATTCTTCCGATTGCCTCTTGTATGCAAACAAACTCATATGGATGCATCTGTTATGCGAGTGGATGTCCCTTATTTTGGTTTCAGCCAAATTTGGCTTCTTGACAATATCTGTCCTATCAATCAAAAAACTGTTAAAAATATGACTAAGACACATCTCAATTGTATAAGCTAGGCACTGTTCAGATCACCCTTTTGGGCACATTTGTGTTTTGCACTCATTTTCTATATCAAAGTTACATTGCTGCAACCACTTCAGTCAAGTCCTTTGGCCCATCCCAAATGCATTCGCTTTTCCACACTTATTTTCTATATATAAATTTCACTTGCTGTCACATGATGGGTTTACTGTTAGAGCTCGTCGCAGATTTGAACCCAGGACCTCTCGCACGCAAAGCAAGAACCATACCCCTAGACCAACGAGCCGCACAAAACCTGTCTCACCTGATGTTCGCCAAACAAAATCTAGCGAAGACTTTTTCTGCAACACTTAATTGGACTGCTGTGACAGCCCCACTCTGCCATTTGGGCTCGGCTGTGTATTCTATCCATTACCTCTTGTATCCAAAGAGACTCATATGTATACACCTATGTTGCGAATGAAAGTCCCGTAATTCTCATATGTATGCATCTATTTTGCGAGTGAATGTCCCTTAATTTGGTTTCAGCCAAATTTGGCTTCTTGACAATATCTGTTCTAGCAATCAACAAACTGTTAAAAATATAACTAAGACAGACCACAATTGTATCATTGAGGCAGTGTTTTGGTCATCCTTATAAGCACATTTGTTTTTTGCACTCATTTTCTATATCAAAGTTACATTGCTGCAACCACTTCAGTCGAGTCCTTGGGACCATCCCAAGCGCATTTGCTTTTCCACACTTGATTTCTATATATAAATTTCTCTTGCTGTCACATGATGGGTTTACCGTTTGGGCTCGTCCGGGATTTGAACCCAGGACCTCTCGCACCCTAAGCGAGAATCATACCCCTAGACCAACTAGCCGTACAAAACCTCCCTCACCTGATGTTCGCCAAACAAAATCTAGCAAAGACTTTTTCTGCAACACTTAATGGGACTGCTGTGACAGCCCCACTCTGCCATTTGGGCTCGCCTGGGTTTTCTATCCATTACCGCTTGTATCCAAAGAGACTCATATGTATACACCTATGTTGCGAGTGAAAGTCCCGTAATTCTCATTTGTATGCATCTATTTTGCGAGTGAATGTCCCTTAATTTGGTTTCAGCCTCGCAAGTTCTTGCCAATATCTGTTCTAGCAATCAACAAACTGTTAAAAATATAACTAAAACAGACCACAGTTACATCATTGAGGCAGTGTTTTGGTCATCCTTATAAGCACATTTGTTTTTTGCACTGATCTTCCACATCTAAATTATACTGTTGCCACCATGCCAGTTCATTACTGAGGCTCGTCCGGGATTTGGACCCAGGACCTCTCGCACCCTAAGCGAGAATCATACCCCTAGACCAACAAGCCACAACAAAACCTCCATCACCTGATGTTCGCCAAACAAAATCTAGCAAAGACTTTTTCTGCAACACTTAATTGGACTGCTGTGACAGCCCCACTCTGCCATTTGGGCTCGCCTGGGTTTTCTATCCATTACCGCTTGTATCCAAAGAGACTCATATGTATACACCTATGTTGTGAATGAAAGTCCCGTAATTCTCATATGTATGCATCTATTTTGCGAGTGAATATCCCTTAATTTGGTTTCAGCCTCGCAAGTTCTTGCCAATATCTGTTCTAGCAATCAAAAAACTGTTAAAAATATAACTAAAACAGTTCACAGTTACATCATTGAGGCAGTGTTTTGATCATCCTTATGAGCACATTTGTTTTTCACCCTGATGTTCCACATCTAAATTATACGGTTGCCACCATGCTAGTTCATTACGCGGGCTCGTCCGGGATTTGGACCCGGGACCTCTCACACCCGAAGCGAGAATCATACCCCTAGACCAACGAGCCACAAGAAAGAGGATTTACTGTCCCTGGTGTCTGCCGAACGAAAACCTGCAGACCTTTTCTGCAACATTTCGTTGGACAACTGTGACAGCTCCACTCTGCTGCTCGGGCTCGGCTGTGTATTCTTCCGATTGCCTCTTGTATGCAAACAAACTCATATGGATGCATCTGTTATGCGAGTGGATGTCCCTTATTTTGGTTTCAGCCAAATTTGGCTTCTTGACAATATCTGTCCTATCAATCAAAAAACTGTTAAAAATATGACTAAGACACATCTCAATTGTATAAGCTAGGCACTGTTCAGATCACCCTTTTGGGCATATTTGTGTTTTGCGCTCATTTTCTATGTCAAAGTTACATTGCTGCAACCACTTCCGTCAAGTCCTTTGGCCCATCCCAAGTGCATTCGCTTTTCCACACTTATTTTCTATAATTACGTTTCACTTGCTGTCACACAATTGGTTTACCGCTTGGGCTCGTCCGGGATTTGAACCCGGGACCTCTCGCACCCTAAGCGAGAATCATACCCCTAGACCAACGAGCCACAAGAAAGAGGATTTACTGTCCCTGGTGTCTGCCGAACGAAAACCTGCAGACCTTTTCCGCAACATTTCGTTGGACAACTGTGACAGCTCCACTCTGCTGCTCGGGCTCGGCTGTGTATTCTTCCTATTGCCTCTTGTATGCAAACAAACTCATATGGATGCATCTGTTATGCGAGTGGATGTCCCTTATTTTGGTTTCAGCCAAATTTGGCTTCTTGACAATATCTGTCCTATCAATCAAAAAAACTTAAAAATATGACTAAGACACATCTCAATTGTATAAGTTAGGCACTGTTCAGATCACATTTGTGTTTTGCACTCATTTTCCATATCAAAGTTACATTGCTGCAACCACTTCAGTCGAGTCCTTGGGACCATCCCAAGCGCATTTGCTTTTCCACACTTATTTTCTATATCTAAATTTCACTTGCTGTCACATGATGGGTTCACTGTTTGGGCTCGTCCGGGATTTGAAGCCAGGACCTCTCGCACCCAAAGCGAGAATCATACCCCTAGACCAACGAGCCGTACAAAACCTGTCTCACCTGATGTTCGCCAAACAAAATCTAGCGAAGACTTTTTCTGCAACACTTAATTGGACTGCTGTGACAGCCCCACTCTGCCATTTGGGCTCGCCTGGGTTTTCTGTCCATTACCGCTTGTATCCAAAGAGACTCATATGTATACACCTATGTTGCGAATGAAAGTCCCGTAATTCTCATATGTATGCATCTATTTTGCGAGTGAATGTCCCTTAATTTGGTTTCAGCCTTGCAAGTTCTTGCCAATATCTGTTCTAGCAATCAACAAACTGTTAAAAATATAACTAAAACAGACCACAGTTACATCATTGAGGCAGTGTTTTGGTCATCCTTATAAGCACATTTGTTTTTTGCACTGATCTTCCACATCTAAATTATACTGTTGCCACCATGCCAGTTCATTACTGAGGCTCGTCCGGGATTTGGACCCAGGACCTCTCGCACCCTAAGCGAGAATCATACCCCTAGACCAACGAGCCGTACAAAACCTCCATCACCTGATGTTCGCCAAACAAAATCTAGCAAAGACTTTTTCTGCAACACTTAATTGGACTGCTGTGACAGCCCCACTCTGCCATTTGGGCTCGCCTGGGTTTTCTATCCATTACCGCTTGTATCCAAAGAGACTCATATGTATACACCTATGTTGTGAATGAAAGTCCCGTAATTCTCATATGTATGCATCTATTTTGCGAGTGAATATCCCTTAATTTGGTTTCAGCCTCGCAAGTTCTTGCCAATATCTGTTCTAGCAATCCAAAAACTGTTAAAAATATAACTAAAACAGTTCACAGTTTCATCAGTGTTTTGATCATCCTTATGAGCACATCTGTTTTTTGCACTGATCTTCCACATCTAAATTATACCGTTGCCAGCAAGCCAGTTCATTACTCGGGCTCGTCCGGGATTTGAACCCAGGACCTCTCGCACCCAAAGCGAGAATCATACCACTAGACCATTGAGCCACAAGAAAGCTTACTGTCCCTGGTGTCTGCCGAACGAAACCTGCAGACCCTTTTCTGCAACATTTCGTTGGACAACTGTGACAGCTCCACTCTGCTGCTCGGGCTCGGCTGTGTATTCTTCCTATTGCCTCTTGTATGCAAACAAACTCATATGGATGCATCTGTTATGCGAGTGGATGTCCCTTATTTTGGTTTCAGCCAAATTTGGCTTCTTGACAATATCTGTCCTATCAATCAAAAAAACTGTTAAAAATATGACTAAGACACATCTCAATTGTATAAGCTAGGCGCTGTTCAGATCACGCTTCTGAGCACATTTGAGATTTGCACTCATTTTCTATATCAAAGTTACATTGCTGCAACCACTTCAGTCGAGTCCTTGGGACCATCCCAAGCGCATTTGCTTTTCCACACTTGATTTCTATATATAAATTTCTCTTGCTGTCACATGATGGGTTTACCGTTTGGGCTCGTCCGGGATTTGAACCCAGGACCTCTCGCACCCTAAGCGAGAATCATACCCCTAGACCAACTAGCCGTACAAAACCTCCCTCACCTGATGTTCGCCAAACAAAATCTAGCAAAGACTTTTTCTGCAACACTTAATTGGACTGCTGTGACAGCCCCACTCTGCCATTTGGGCTCGCCTGGGTTTTCTATCCATTACCGCTTGTATCCAAAGAGACTCATATGTATACACCTATGTTGCGAATGAAAGTCCCGTAATTCTCATATGTATGCATCTATTTTGCGAGTGAATGTCCCTTAATTTGGTTTCAGCCTTGCAAGTTCTTGCCAATATCTGTTCTAGCAATCAACAAACTGTTAAAAATATAACTAAAACAGACCACAGTTACATCATTGAGGCAGTGTTTTGGTCATCCTTATAAGCACATTTGTTTTTTGCACTGATCTTCCACATCTAAATTATACTGTTGCCACCATGCCAGTTCATTACTGAGGCTCGTCCGGGATTTGGACCCAGGACCTCTCGCACCCTAAGCGAGAATCATACCCCTAGACCAACGAGCCGCAAAACCTCCATCACCTGATGTTCGCCAAACAAAATCTAGCAAAGACTTTTTCTGCAACACTTAATTGGACTGCTGTGACAGCCCCACTCTGCCATTTGGGCTCGCCTGGGTTTTCTATCCATTACCGCTTGTATCCAAAGAGACTCATATGTATACACCTATGTTGTGAATGAAAGTCCCGTAATTCTCATATGTATGCATCTATTTTGCGAGTGAATGTCCCTTAATTTGGTTTCAGCCTTGCAAGTTCTTGCCAATATCTGTTCTAGCAATCAACAAACTGTTAAAAATATAACTAAAACAGACCACAGTTACATCATTGAGGCAGTGTTTTGATCATCCTTATAAGCACATTTGTTTTTGCACTGATCTTCCACATCTAAATTATACTGTTGCCACCATGCCAGTTCATTACTGAGGCTCGTCCGGGATTTGGACCCAGGACCTCTCGCACCCTAAGCGAGAATCATACCCCTAGACCAACGAGCCGCACAAAACCTCCCTCACCTGATGTTCGCCAAACAAAATCTAGCAAAGACTTTTTCTGCAACACTTAATGGGACTGCTGTGACAGCCCCACTCTGCCATTTGGGCTCGCCTGGGTTTTCTATCCATTACCGCTTGTATCCAAAGAGACTCATATGTATACACCTATGTTGCGAATGAAAGTCCCGTAATTCTCATTTGTATGCATCTATTTTATGCGAGTGAATGTCCCTTAATTTGGTTTCAGCCTTCTTGCCAATATCTGTTCTAGCAATCAACAAACTGTTAAAAATATAACTAAAACAGACCACAGTTACATCATTGAGGCAGTGTTTTGGTCATCCTTATAAGCACATTTGTTTTTTGCACTGATCTTCCACATCTAAATTATACTGTTGCCACCATGCCAGTTCATTACTGAGGCTCATCCGGGATTTGGACCCAGGACCTCTCGCACCCTAAGCGAGAATCAAACCCCTAGACCAACGAGCCGTACAAAACCTCCATCACCTGATGTTCGCCAAACAAAATCTAGCAAAGACTTTTTCTGCAACACTTAATTGGACTGCTGTGACAGCCCCACTCTGCCATTTGGGCTCGCCTGGGTTTTCTATCCATTACCGCTTGTATCCAAAGAGACTCATATGTATACACCTATGTTGTGAATGAAAGTCCCGTAATTCTCATATGTATGCATCTATTTTATGCGAGTGAATGTCCCTTAATTTGGTTTCAGCCTCGCAAGTTCTTGCCAATACCTGTTCTAGCAATCAAAAAACTGTTAAAAATATAACTAAAACAGTTCACAGTTACATCATTGAGGCAGTGTTTTGATCATCCTTATGAGCACATTTGTTTTTGCACTGATGTTCCACATCTAAATTATACTGTTGCCACCATGCTAGTTCATTACTGAGGCTCGTCCGGGATTTGGACCCAGGACCTCTCGCACCCTAAGCGAGAATCATACCCCTAGACCAACGAGCCACAAGAAATTTACTGTCACCTGGTGTCTGCCAAACAAAACCTAGCAGACCTTTTCTGCAACATTTCGTTGGACAACTGTGACAGCTCCACTCTGCTGCTCGGGCTCGGCTGTGTTTTCTACCTATTGCTTCTTGTATGCAAACAAACTCATATGTATGCATCTATTATGCGAATGAATGTCCCTTAATTTGGTTTCAGCCAAATTTGGCTTCTTGCCAATATCTGTCCTATCAATCAAAAAACTGTTAAAAATATAACTCTGACACATCACAATTGTACAAGCCTGGGACCAGTTTTGATAATCCTTATGAGAACATTTGTGTTTTGCACTCATTTTCTATATCAAAGAGATTGCCACAACTACATTTGTTGAGTTTTCTGGCCCATCCCAAGTGCATTTGCTTTTCCACACTTATTTTCTATATCTAGATTACACATGCTATCACACAGTGGGTTTACTGTTAGGGCTCGTCCGGGATTTGAACCCAGGACGTCTCGCACCCAAAGCAAGAATCATACCCCTAGACCAACGAACCACAAGAAAGAGGATTTACTGTCCCTGGTGTCTGCCGAACGAAAACCTGCAGACCTTTTCCGCAACATTTCGTTGGACAACTGTGACAGCTCCTCTCTGCTGCTCGGGCTCAGCTGTGTATTCTTCCGATTGCCTCTTGTATGCAAACAAACTCATATGGATGCATCTGTTATGCGAGTGGATGTCCCTTATTTTGGTTTCAGCCAAATTTGGCTTCTTGACAATATCTATCCTATCAATCAAAAAACTGTTAAAAATATGACTAAGACACATCTCAATTGTATAAGCTAGGCACTGTTCAGATCACCCTTTTGGGCACATTTGTGTTTTGCACTCATTTTCTATATCAAAGTTACATTGCTGCAACCACTTCAGTCAAGTCCTTTGGCCCATCCCAAGTGCATTCGCTTTTCCACATTTATTTTCTATAATCACGTTTCACTTGCTGTCACACAATTGGTTTACCGGTTGGGCTCGTCCGGGATTTGAACCCGGGACCTCTCGCACCCTAAGCGAGAATCATACCCCTAGACCAACGAGCCACAAGAAAGCTCGTTTACCTGGTGTCTGCCGAACGAAAACCTGCAGACCTTTTCCGCAACATTTCGTTGGACAACTGTGACAGCTCCACTCTGCTGCTCGGGCTCGGCTGTGTATTCTTCCTATTGCCTCTTGTATGCAAACAAACTCATATGGATGCATCTGTTATGCGAGTGGATGTCCCTTATTTTGGTTTCAGCCAAATTTGGCTTCTTGACAATATCTGTCCTATCAATCAAAAAAACTGTTAAAAATATGACTAAGACACATCTCAATTGTATAAGCTAGGCGCTGTTCAGATCACGCTTCTGAGCACATTTGTGATTTGCACTCATTTTCTATATCAAAGTTACATTGCTGCAACCACTTCAGTCGAGTCCTTGGGACCATCCCAAGCGCATTTGCTTTTCCACACTTATTTTCTATATATAAATTTCACTTGCTGTCACATGATGGGTTTATCGTTTGGGCTCGTCCGGGATTTGAACCCAGGACCTTTCGCACCCAAAGCGAGAATCATACCCCTAGACCAACGAGCCGTACAAAACCTGTCTCACCTGATGTTCGCCAAACAAAATCTAGCGAAGACTTTTTCTGCAACACTTAATTGGACTGCTGTGACAGCCCCACTCTGCCATTTGGGCTCGCCTGGGTTTTCTGTCCATTACCGCTTGTATCCAAAGAGACTCATATGTATACACCTATGTTGCGAATGAAAGTCCCGTAATTCTCATATGTATGCATCTATTTTGCGAGTGAATGTCCCTTAATTTGGTTTCAGCCTTGCAAGTTCTTGCCAATATCTGTTCTAGCAATCAACAAACTGTTAAAAATATAACTAAAACAGACCACAGTTACATCATTGAGGCAGTGTTTTGGTCATCCTTATAAGCACATTTGTTTTTTGCACTGATCTTCCACATCTAAATTATACTGTTGCCACCATGCCAGTTCATTACTGAGGCTCGTCCGGGATTTGGACCCAGGACCTCTCGCACCCTAAGCGAGAATCATACCCCTAGACCAACGAGCCGTACAAAACCTCCATCACCTGATGTTCGCCAAACAAAATCTAGCAAAGACTTTTTCTGCAACACTTAATGGGACTGCTGTGACAGCCCCACTCTGCCATTTGGGCTCGCCTGGGTTTTCTATCCATTACCGCTTGTATCCAAAGAGACTCATATGTATACACCTATGTTGTGAATGAAAGTCCCGTAATTCTCATATGTATGCATCTATTTTGCGAGTGAATATCCCTTAATTTGGTTTCAGCCTCGCAAGTTCTTGCCAATATCTGTTCTAGCAATCAAAAAACTGTTAAAAATATAACTAAAACAGTTCACAGTTACATCATTGAGGCAGTGTTTTGATCATCCTTATGAGCACATTTGTTTTTTGCACTGATCTTCCACATCTAAATTATACTGTTGCCACCATGCCAGTTCATTACTGAGGCTCGTCCGGGATTTGAACCCAGGACCTCTCGCACCCAAAGCGAGAATCATACCCCTAGACCAACGAGCAGTACAAAACCTGTCTCACCTGATGTTCGCCAAACAAAATCTAGCGAAGACTTTTTCTGCAACACTTAATTGGACTGCTGTGACAGCCCCACTCTGCCATTTGGGCTCGCCTGGGTTTTCTGTCCATTACCGCTTGTATCCAAAGAGACTCATATGTATACACCTATGTTGCGAATGAAAGTCCCGTAATTCTCATATGTATGCATCTATTTTGCGAGTGAATGTCCCTTAATTTGGTTTCAGCCTTGCAAGTTCTTGCCAATATCTGTTCTAGCAATCAACAAACTGTTAAAAATATAACTAAAACAGACCACAGTTACATCATTGAGGCAGTGTTTTGGTCATCCTTATAAGCACATTTGTTTTTCACCCTGATCTTCCACATCTAAATTATACTGTTGCCACCATGCCAGTTCATTACTGAGGCTCGTACGGGATTTGGACCCAGGACCTCTCACACCCTAAGCGAGAATCATACCCCTAGACCAACGAGCCACAAAACCTCCATCACCTGATGTTCGCCAAACAAAATCTAGCAAAGACTTTTTCTGCAACACTTAATTGGACTGCTGTGACAGCCCCACTCTGCCATTTGGGCTCGCCTGGGTTTTCTATCCATTACCGCTTGTATCCAAAGAGACTCATATGTATACACCTATGTTGCGAGTGAAAGTCCCGTAATTCTCATTTGTATGCATCTATTTTGCGAGTGAATGTCCCTTAATTTGGTTTCAGCCAAATTTGGCTTCTTGACAATATCTGTCCTATCAATCAAAAACTGTTAAAAAATATGACTAAGACACATCTCAATTGTATAAGCTAGGCACTGTTCAGATCACCCTTTGGGCACATTTGTGTTTTGCACTCATTTTCTATATCAAAGTTACATTGCTGCAACCACTTGTCAAGTCCTTTGGCCCATCCCAAGTGCATTCGCTTTTCCACATTTATTTTCTATAATCACGTTTCACTTGCTGTCACACAATTGGTTTACTGCTTGGGCTCGTCCGGGATTTGGACCCGGGACTTCTCAAACCTGAAGCGAGAATCATACCCCTAGACCAACGAGCCACAAGAAAGAGGATTTACTGACCCTGGTGTCTGCCGAACGAAAACCTGCAGACCTTTTCTGCAACATTTCGTTGGACAACTGTGACAGCTCCACTCTGCTGCTCGGGCTCGGCTGTGTATTCTTCCTATTGCCTCTTGTATGCAAACAAACTCATATGGATGCATCTGTTATGCGAGTGGATGTCCCTTATTTTGGTTTCAGTCAAATTTGGCTTCTTGACAATATCTGTCCTATCAATCAAAAAACTGTTAAAAAAATGCCTAAGACACATCTCAAATGTATAAGCTAGGCACCTTTCAGATCACCCTTATGAGCACATTTGTGTTTTGCATTCATTTTCTATATCAAAGTTCCAGTGCTGCAACCACTTCAGTCGAGTCCTTGAGCCCATCCCAAGTTCATTCGCTTTTCCACACTTTACGTCTACATCTAGATTTCACTTGCGGTCACACAGGTTTACAGTTTGGGCTCGTCCGGGATTTGAACCCTGGACCTCTCGCACACTAAGCAAGAATCATACCCCTAGACCAATGAGCCGTACAAAGCCTCCATCACCTGATGTTCGCCAAACAAAATCTAGCGAAGACTTTTTCTGCAACACTTAATTGGACTGCTGTGACAGCCCCACTCTGCCATTTGGGCTCGCCTGGATTTTCTATCCATTACCGCTTGTATCCAAAGAGACTCATATGTATACACCTATGTTGTGAATGAAAGTCCCGTAATTCTCATATGTATGCATCTATTTTGCGAGTGAATGTCCCTTAATTTGGTTTCAGCCTCGCAAGTTCTTGCCAATATCTGTTCTAGCAATCAACAAACTGTTAAAAATATAACTAAAACAGACCACAGTTACATCATTGAGGCAGTGTTTTGGTCATCCTTATAAGCACATTTGTTTTTTGCACTGATCTTCCACATCTAAGTTATACCGTTGCCAGCAAGCCAGTTCATTACTCGGGCTCGTCCGGGATTTGAACAGGGACCTCTCGCACCCAAAGCGAGAATCATACCCTAGACCAACGAGCCGTACAAAACCTCCATCACCTGATGTCTGCCAAACAAAATCTAGCAAAGACTTTTTCTGCAACATTTCGTTAGACAACTGTGACAGCTCCACTCTGCTGCTCGGGCTCGGCTGTGTATTCTTCCTATTGTCTCTTGTATGCAAACAAACTCATATGGATGCATCTGTTATGCGAGTGGATGTCCCTTATTTTGGTTTCAGCCAAATTTGGCTTCTTGAGAATATCTGTCCTATCAATCAAAACAACTGTTAAAAATATGACTAAGAGACATCTCAATTGTATAAGCTAGGCACTGTTCAGATCACTCTTCTGAGCACATTTGTGTTTTGCACTCATTTTCTATATCAAAGTTACAATGCTGCAACCACTTCAGTCGAGTCCTTGGGACCATCCCAAGCGCATTTGCTTTTCCACACTTATTTTCTATATCTAAATTTCACTTGCTGTCACACGATGGCTTTACTGTTTGGGCTCGTCCGGGACCTCTCGCACCCTAAGCGAGAATCATACCCCTAGACCAACGAGCCATACAAAACCTCCATCACCTGATGTTCGCCAAACAAAATCTAGCGAAGACTTTTTCTGCAACACTTAATTGGACTGCTGTGACAGCCCCACTCTGCCATTTGGGCTCGCTTGGATTTTCTATCCATTACCGCTTGTATCCAAAGAGACTCATATGTATACAACTATGTTGCGAGTGAAAGTCCTGTAATTGTCATTTGTATGCATCTATTTTGCGAGTGAACGTCCCTTAATTTGGTTTCAGCCTCGCAAGTTCTTGCCAATATCTGTTCTAGCAATCAAAAAACTGTTAAAAATATAACTAAAACAGACCACAGTTTCATCAGTGTTTTGGTCATCCTTATACCACATTTGCTTTTTTACACCATTCTTCCACACCTAAATCACACCATTGCCACCACGCCAGTTCATTACTCGGGCTCGTCTAGGATTCGAACCAGGGACCTCTCGTACCTGCAGCGAGAATCATACCCCTAGCCCAACGAACCACAAGAAAGAACATTTACCTGGTGTCTGCCGAACGAAAACCTGCAGACCTTTTCCGCAACATTTCGTTGGACAACTGTGACAGCTCCACTCTGCTGCTCGGGCTCGGCTGTGTATTCTTCCGATTGCCTCTTGTATGCAAACAAACTCATATGGATGCATCTGTTATGCGAGTGGATGTCCCTTATTTTGGTTTCAGCCAAATTTGGCTTCTTGACAATATCTATCCTATCAATCAAAAAACTGTTAAAAATACGACTAAGACACATCTCAATTGTATAAGCTAGGCACTGTTCAGATCACCCTTTTGGGCACATTTGTGTTTTGCACTCATTTTCTATATCAAAGTTACATTGCTGCAACCACTTCAGTCAAGTCCTTTGGCCCATCCCAAGTGCATTCGCTTTTCCACATTTATTTTCTATAATCACGTTTCACTTGCTGTCACACAATTGGTTTACCGGTTGGGCTCGTCCGGGATTTGAACCCGGGACCTCTCGCACCCTAAGCGAGAATCATACCCCTAGACCAACGAGCCACAAGAAAGCTCGTTTACCTGGTGTCTGCCGAACGAAAACCTGCAGACCTTTTCTGCAACATTTCGTTGGACAACTGTGACAGCTCCACTCTGCTGCTCGGGCTCGGCTGTGTATTCTTCCTATTGCCTCTTGTATGCAAACAAACTCATATGGATGCATCTGTTATGCGAGTGGATGTCCCTTATTTTGGTTTCAGCCAAATTTGGCTTCTTGACAATATCTGTCTTATCAATCAAAAAAACTGTTTAAAATACAACTAAGACACATCTCAATTGTATAAGCTAGGCACCGTTCAGATCACACTTCTGAGCACATTTGTGATTTGCACTCATTTTCTATATCAAAGTTACATTGCTGCAACCACTTCAGTCGAGTCCTTGGGACCATCCCAAGCGCATTTGCTTTTCCACACTTATTTTCTATATATAAATTTCACTTGCTGTCACATGATGGGTTTATCGTTTGGGCTCGTCCGGGATTTGAACCCAGGACCTTTCGCACCCAAAGCGAGAATCATACCCCTAGACCAACGAGCCGTACAAAACCTGTCTCACCTGATGTTCGCCAAACAAAATCTAGCGAAGACTTTTTCTGCAATACTTAATTGGACTGCTGTGACAGCCCCACTCTGCCATTTGGGCTCGCCTGGGTTTCTGTCCATTACCGCTTGTATCCAAAGAGACTCATATGTATACACCTATGTTGCGAATGAAAGTCCCGTAATTCTCATATGTATGCATCTATTTTGCGAGTGAATGTCCCTTAATTTGGTTTCAGCCTTGCAAGTTCTTGCCAATATCTGTTCTAGCAATCAACAAACTGTTAAAAATATAACTAAAACAGACCACAGTTACATCATTGAGGCAGTGTTTTGGTCATCCTTATAAGCACATTTGTTTTTTGCACTGATCTTCCACATCTAAATTATACTGTTGCCACCATGCCAGTTCATTACTGAGGCTCGTCCGGGATTTGGACCCAGGACCTCTCGCACCCTAAGCGAGAATCATACCCCTAGACCAACGAGCCGTACAAAACCTCCATCACCTGATGTTCGCCAAACAAAATCTAGCAAAGACTTTTTCTGCAACACTAAATTGGACTGCTGTGACAGCCCCACTCTGCCATTTGGGCTCGCCTGGGTTTTCTATCCATTACCGCTTGTATCCAAAGAGACTCATATGTATACACCAATGTTGTGAATGAAAGTCCCGTAATTCTCATATGTATGCATCTATTTTTGGCAGTGAATATCCCTTAATTTGGTTTCAGCCTCGCAAGTTCTTGCCAATATCTGTTCTAGCAATCAAAAAACTGTTAAAAATATAACTAAAACAGTTCACAGTTACATCATTGAGGCAGTGTTTTGATCATCCTTATGAGCACATTTGTTTTTTGCACTGATCTTCCACATCTAAATTATACTGTTGCCACCATGCCAGTTCATTACTGAGGCTCGTCCAGGATTTGGACCCAGGACCTCTCGCACCCAAAGCGAGAATCATACCCCTAGACCAACGAGCCGTACAAAACCTGTCTCACCTGATGTTCGCCAAACAAAATCTAGCGAAGACTTTTTCTGCAACACTTAATTGGACTGCTGTGACAGCCCCACTCTGGCATTTGGGCTCGCCTGGGTTTTCGATCCATTACCGCTTATATCCAAAGAGACTCATATGTATACACCTATGTTGCGAATGAAAGTCCCGTAATTCTCATATGTATGCATCTATTTTGCGAGTGAATGTCCCTTAATTTGGTTTCAGCCTCGCAAGTTCTTGCCAATATCTGTTCTAGCAATCAACAAACTGTTAAAAATATAACTAAAACAGACCACAGTTACATCATTGAGGCAGTGTTTTGGTCATCCTCATAAGCACATTTGTTTTTTGCACTGATCTTCCACATCTAAAGTATTCTGTTGCCACCATGCCAGTTCATTACTGAGGCTCGTCCGGGATTTGGACACAGGATCTCTCGCACCCTAAGCGAGAATCATACCCCTAGACCAACGAGCCACAACACAAAACCTCCATCACCTGATGTTCGCCAAACAAAATCTAGCGAACTTTTTCTGCAACACTTAACTGGACTTCTGTGACAGCCCCACTCTGCAATTTAGACTCGCCTGGGTTTTCTATCCATTACCGCTTGTATCCAAAGACACTCATATGTATACACCTATGTTGCGAGTGAAAGTCCCGTAATTCTCATTTGTATGCATCTATTTTACGAGTGAACGTCCCTTAATTTGGTTTCAGCCTCGCAAGTTCTTGCCAATATCTGTTCTAGCAATCAAAAAACTGTTAAAAATATAACTAAAACAGACCACAGTTACATCATTGAGGCAGTGTTTTGGTCATCCTTATAAGCACATTTGTTTTTTGCACTGATGTTCCACATCTAAATTATACAGTTGCTACCATGCTAGTTCATTACGCGGGCTCGTCCGGGATTTGAACCCGGGACCTCTCACACCCGAAGCGAGAATCATACCCCTAGACCAACGAGCCACAAGAAAGCTTATTTACCTGGTGTCTGCCGAACGAAAACCTGCAGACCTTTTCCGCAACATTTCGTTGGACAACTGTGACAGCTCCACTCTGCTGCTCGGGCTCGGCTGTGTATTCTTCCTATTGCCTCTTGTATGCAAACAAACTCATATGGATGCATCTGTTATGCGAGTGGATGTCCCTTATTTTGGTTTCAGTCAAATTTGGCTTCTTGACAATATCTGTCCTATCAATCAAAAAAACTGTTAAAAATACAACTAAGACACATCTCAATTGTATAAGCTAGGCACCGTTCAGATCACACTTATGTTTTGCACTCATTTTCTATATCAAAATTACATTGCTGCAAACACTTCAGTCGAGTCCTTGGGCCCATCCCAAGTGCATTCGCTTTTCCACACTTATGTTCTATATCTACATTTCACTTGCTGTCACACAGTGGGTTTACAGTTTGGGCTCGTCCGGGATTTGAACCCGAGACCTCTCGCACCCTAAGCGAGAATCATACCCCTAGACCAACGAGCCGTACAAAACCTCTATCACCTGATGTTCGCCAAACAAAATCTAGCGAAGACTTTTTCTGCAACACTTAATTGGACTGCTGTGACAGCCCCACTCTGCCATTTGGGCTCGCCTGGATTTTCTATCCATTACCGCTTGTATCCAAAGAGACTCATATGTATACACCTATGTTGCGAGTGAAAGTCCCGTAATTCTCATTTGTATGCATCTATTTTGCGAGTGAATGTCCCTTAATTTGGTTTCAGCCTCGCAAGTTCTTGCCAATATCTGTTCTAGCAATCAAAAAACTGTTAAAAATATAACTAAAACAGACCACAGTTTCATCAGTGTTTTGGTCATCCTTATACCACATTTGCTTTTTTACACCATTCTTCCACACCTAAATCACACCATTGCCACCACGCCAGTTCATTACTCGGGCTCGTCTAGGATTCGAACCAGGGACCTCTCGTACCTGCAGCGAGAATCATACCCCTAGCCCAACGAACCACAAAACCTCCATCACCTGATGTCTGCCAAACGAAAACCTGCAGACCTTTTCTGCAACACTTAATGGGACAACTGTGACAGCTCCACTCTGCCATTTGGGCTCGGCTGTGTATTCTTCCGATTGCCTCTTGTATCCAAAGAGACTCATATGTATACACCTATGTTGTGAATGAAAGTCCCGTAATTCTCATATGTATGCATCTATTTTGCGAGTGGATGTCCCTTAATTTGGTTTCAGCCAAATTTGGCTTCTTGACAATATCTATCCTATCAATCAAAAACTGTTAAAAATATAACTAAGACACATCTCAATTGTATAATTGAGGCACTGTTCAGATCACCCTTTTGGGCACATTTGTGTTTTGCACTCATTTTCTATATCAAAGTTACATTGCTGCAACCACTTTAGTCAAGTCCTTTGGCCCATCCCAAGTGCATTCGCTTTTCCACATTTATTTTCTATAATCACGTTTCACTTGCTGTCACACAATTGGTTTACCGGTTGGGCTCGTCCGGGATTTGAACCCGGGACCTCTCGCACCCTAAGCGAGAATCATACCCCTAGACCAACGAGCCACAAGTAAGCTCATTTACCTGGTGTCTGCCGAACGAAAACCTGCAGACCTTTTCTGCAACATTTCGTTGGACAACTGTGACAGCTCCACTCTGCTGCTCGGGCTCGGCTGTGTATTCTTCCGATTGCCTCTTGTATGCAAACAAACTCATATGGATGCATCTGTTATGCGAGTGGATGTCCCTTATTTTGGTTTCAGCCAAATTTGGCTTCTTGACAATATCTGTCCTATCAATCAAAAAACTGTTAAAAATATGACTAAGACACATCTCAATTGTATAAGCTAGGCACTGCTCAGATCACGCTTCTGAGCACATTTGTGATTTGCACTCATTTTCTATATCAAAGTTACATTGCTGCAACCACTTCAGTCGAGTCCTTGGGACCATCCCAAGCGCATTTGCTTTTCCACACTTATTTTCTATATATAAATTTCACTTGCTGTCACATGATGGGTTTATCGTTTGGGCTCGTCCGGGATTTGAACCCAGGACCTTTCGCACCCAAAGCTAGAATCATAGCCCTTGACCAACGAGCCACGACAAAACCTGTCTCACCTGATGGTCGCCAAACAAAATCTAGCGAAGACTTTTTCTGCAATACTTAATTGGACTGCTGTGACAGCCCCACTCTGCCATTTGGGCTCGCCTGGGTTTCTGTCCATTACCGCTTGTATCCAAAGAGACTCATATGTATACACCTATGTTGCGAATGAAAGTCCCGTAATTCTCATATGTATGCATCTATTTTGCGAGTGAATGTCCCTTAATTTGGTTTCAGCCTTGCAAGTTCTTGCCAATATCTGTTCTAGCAATCAACAAACTGTTAAAAATATAACTAAAACAGACCACAGTTACATCATTGAGGCAGTGTTTTGGTCATCCTTATAAGCACATTTGTTTTTTGCACTGATCTTCCACATCTAAATTATACTGTTGCCACCATGCCAGTTCATTACTGAGGCTCGTCCGGGATTTGGACCCAGGACCTCTCGCACCCTAAGCGAGAATCATACCCCTAGACCAACGAGCCGTACAAAACCTCCATCACCTGATGTTCGCCAAACAAAATCTAGCAAAGACTTTTTCTGCAACACTAAATTGGACTGCTGTGACAGCCCCACTCTGCCATTTGGGCTCGCCTGGGTTTTCTATCCATTACCGCTTGTATCCAAAGAGACTCATATGTATACACCAATGTTGTGAATGAAAGTCCCGTAATTCTCATATGTATGCATCTATTTTGCGAGTGAATATCCCTTAATTTGGTTTCAGCCTCGCAAGTTCTTGCCAATATCTGTTCTAGCAATCAAAAAACTGTTAAAAATATAACTAAAACAGTTCACAGTTACATCATTGAGGCAGTGTTTTGATCATCCTTATGAGCACATTTGTTTTTTGCACTGATCTTCCACATCTAAATTATACTGTTGCCACCATGCCAGTTCATTACTGAGGCTCGTCCAGGATTTGGACCCAGGACCTCTCGCACCCAAAGCGAGAATCATACCCCTAGACCAACGAGCCGTACAAAACCTGTCTCACCTGATGTTCGCCAAACAAAATCTAGCGAAGACTTTTTCTGCAACACTTAATTGGACTGCTGTGACAGCCCCACTCTGCCATTTGGGCTCGCCTGGGTTTTCTGTCCATTACCGCTTGTATCCAAAGAGATTCATATGTATACACCTATGTTGCGAATGAAAGTCCCGTAATTCTCATATGTATGCATCTATTTTGCGAGTGAATGTCCCTTAATTTGGTTTCAGTCAAATTTGGCTTCTTGCCAATATCTGTTCTAGCAATCAACAAACTGTTAAAAATATAACTAAAACAGACCACAGTTACATCATTGAGGCAGTGTTTTGGTCATCCTTATGAGCACATTTGTGTTTTGCATTCATTTTCTATATCAAAGTTCCAGTGCTGCAACCACTTCAGTCGAGTCCTTGGGCCCATTCCAAGTGCATTCACTTTTCCACACTTGTTTTCTCTATCTAGATTTCACTTGCTGTTACACGGTGGGTTTACTGTTTGGGCTCGTCCGGGATTTGAACCCGGGACCTCTCGCACCCTAAGCGAGAATCATACCCCTAGACCAACGAGCCGTACAAAACCTCCATCACCTGATGTTCGCCAAACAAAATCTAGCAAAGACTTTTTCTGCAACACTAAATTGGACTGCTGTGACAGCCCCACTCTGCCATTTGGGCTCGCCTGGGTTTTCTATCCATTACCGCTTGTATCCAAAGAGACTCATATGTATACACCTATGTTGCGAATGAAAGTCCCGTAATTCTCATATGTATGCATCTATTTTGCGAGTGAATATCCCTTAATTTGGTTTCAGCCTCGCAAGTTCTTGCCAATATCTGTTCTAGCAATCAAAAAACTGTCAAAAATATAACTAAAACAGTTCACAGTTACATCATTGAGGCAGTGTTTTGATCATCCTTATGAGCACATTTGTTTTTCACCCTGATGTTCCACATCTAAATTATACGGTTGCCACCATGCTAGTTCATTACGCGGGCTCGTCCGGGATTTGGACCCGGGACCTCTCACACCCGAAGCGAGAATCATACCCCTAGACCAACGAGCCACAAGAAAGAGGATTTACTGTCCCTGGTGTCTGCCGAACGAAAACCTGCAGACCTTTTCTGCAACATTTCGTTGGACAACTGTGACAGCTCCACTCTGCTGCTCGGGCTCGGCTGTGTATTCTTCCGATTGCCTCTTGTATGCAAACAAACTCATATGGATGCATCTGTTATGCGAGTGGATGTCCCTTATTTTGGATTCAGCCAAATGTGGCTTCTTGACAATATCTGTCCTATCAATCAAAAAAACTGTTAAAAATATGACTAAGACACATCTCAATTGTATAAGCTAGGCACTGCTCAGATCACGCTTCTGAGCACATTTTTGATTTGCACTCATTTTCTATATCAAAGTTACATTGCTGCAACCACTTCAGTCGAGTCGTTGGGACCATCCCAAGTGCATTTGTTTTTCCACACTTATTTTCTATATCTAAATTTCACTTGCTGTCGCACGACAGGTTCACTGTTTGGGCTCATCTGGGATTTGAACCCAGGACTTTTCGCACCCTAAGCAAGAATCATACCCCTAGACCAACGAGCCGTACAAAATCTCTCTCACCTGATGTTCGCAAACAAAATCTAGCGAAGACTTTTTCTGCAACACTTAATTGGACTGCTGTGACAGCCCCACTCTGGCATTTGGGCTCGCCTGGGTTTTCGATCCATTACCGCTTATATCCAAAGAGACTCATATGTATACACCTATGTTGCGAATGAAAGTCCCGTAATTCTCATATGTATGCATCTATTTTGCGAGTGAATGTCCCTTAATTTGGTTTCAGCCTCGCAAGTTCTTGCCAATATCTGTTCTAGCAATCAACAAACTGTTAAAAATATAACTAAAACAGACCACAGTTACATCATTGAGGCAGTGTTTTGGTCATCCTTATAAGCACATTTGTTTTTTGCACTGATCTTCCACATCTAAATTATTCTGTTGCCACCATGCCAGTTCATTACTGAGGCTCGTCCGGGATTTGGACACAGGATCTCTCGCACCCTAAGCGAGAATCATACCCCTAGACCAACGAGCCGTACAAAACCTCCATCACCTGATGTTCGCCAAACAAAATCTAGCGAACTTTTTCTGCAACACTTAACTGGACTTCTGTGACAGCCCCACTCTGCAATTTAGACTCGCCTGGGTTTTCTATCCATTACCGCTTGTATCCAAAGACACTCATATGTATACACCTATGTTGCGAGTGAAAGTCCCGTAATTCTCATTTGTATGCATCTATTTTACGAGTGAACGTCCCTTAATTTGGTTTCAGCCTCGCAAGTTCTTGCCAATATCTGTTCTAGCAATCAAAAAAACTGTTAAAAATATACCTAAAACAGACCACAGTTTCATCAGTGTTTTGATGATCCTTATGAGCACATCTGTTTTTTGCACTGATCTTCCACATCTAAATTATACCGTTGCCAGCAAATCTCTCGGGCTCGTCCGGGATTTGAACCCGGGACCTCTCGCACCCAAAGCGAGAATCATACCCCTAGACCAACGAGCCACAAGAATGAATATTTACCTGGTGTCTGCCGAACGAAAACCTGCAGACCTTTTCTGTAACATTTCGTTAGACAACTGTGACAGCTCCACTCTGCTGCTCGGGCTCGGCTGTGTATTCTTCCTATTGTCTCTTGTATGCAAACAAACTCATATGGATGCATCTGTTATGCGAGTGGATGTCCCTTATTTTGGTTTCAGCCAAATTTGGCTTCTTGAGAATATCTGTCCTATCAATCAAAACAACTGTTAAAAATATGACTAAGAGACATCTCAATTGTATAAGCTAGGCACTGTTCAGATCACTCTTCTGAGCACATTTGTGTTTTGCACTCATTTTCTATATCAAAGTTACAATGCTGCAACCACTTCAGTCGAGTCCTTGGGACCATCCCAAGCGCATTTGCTTTTCCACACTTATTTTCTATATCTAAATTTCACTTGCTGTCACACGATGGCTTTACAGTTTGGGCTCGTCCGGGATTTGAACCCTGGACCTCTCGCACACTAAGCAAGAATCATACCCCTAGACCAATGAGCCGTACAAAGCCTCCATCACCTGATGGTCGCCAAACAAAATCTAGCAAAGACTTTTTCTGCAACACTTAATTGGACTGCTGTGACAGCCCCACTCTGCCATTTGGGCTCGCCTGGGTTTTCTATCCATTTCCGCTTGTATCCAAAGAGACTCATATGTATACAACTATGTTGCGAGTGAAAGTCCTGTAATTGTCATTTGTATGCATCTATTTTGCAAGTGAATGTCCCTTAATTTGGTTTCAGCCTCGCAAGTTCTTGCCAATACCTGTTCTAGCAATCAAAAAACTGTTAAAAATATAACTAAAACAGTTCACAGTTACATTGCCTCTTGTATGCAAACAAACTCATATGGATGCATCTGTTATGCGAGTGGATGTCCCTTATTTTGGTTTCAGCCAAATTTGGCTTCTTGACAATATCTGTCCTATCAATCAAAAAAACTGTTAAAAATATGACTAAGACACATCTCAATTGTATAAGCTAGGCACTGCTCAGATCACCCTTTTAATCACATTTGTGTTTTGCACAAATTTTCTATATCAAAGTTACATTGCTGTAACCACTTCAGTCAAGTCCTTGGGACCATCCAAAGCGCATTTGCTTTTCCACACTTATTTTCTATATCTAAATTTCACTTGCTGTCACACGATGGGTTTACTGTTTGGGCTCGTCGGGGATTTGAACCCGGGACCTCTCGCACCTTAAGCGAGAAGCATACCTCTAGACCAACGAGCCACAAGAAAGAACATTTACCTGGTGTCTGCCGAACGAAAACCTGCAGACCTTTTCCGCAACATTTCCTTGGACAACTGTGACAGCTCCACTCTGCTGCTCAGGCTTGGCTGTGTATTCTTCCTATTGCCTCTTGTATGCAAACAAACTCATATGGATGCATCTGTTATGCGAGTGGATGTCCCTTATTTTGGTTTCAGTCAAATTTGGCTTCTTGACAATATCTGTCCTATCAATCAAAAAAACTGTTAAAAATACAACTAAGACACATCTCAATTGTATAAGCTAGGCACTGCTCAGATCACCCTTTTCATCACATTTGTGTTTTGCACAAATTTTCTATATCAAAGTGACATTGCTGCAACCACTTCAGTCGAGTCCTTGGGCCCATCCCAAGTGCATTCGCTTTTCCACACTTATGTTCTATATCTACATTTCACTTGCTGTCACACGGTGGGTTTACTGTGTGTGTTGGTCCGGGATTTGAACGCGGGACCTCTCGCACCCTAAGCTAGAATCATACCCCTAGACCAACGCGCCGTACAAAATCTCTAACACCTGATGTTCGCCAAACAAAATCTAGCGAAGACTTTTTCTGCAACACTTAATTGGACTGCTGTGACAGCCCCACTCCGCCATTTGGGCTCACCTGGGTTTTCTATCCAATACCGCTTGTATCCAAAGAGACTCATATGTATACACCTATGTTGCAAGTGAAAGTCCCGTAATTCTCATATGTATGCATCTATTTTGCGAGTGAATGTCCCTTAATTTGGTTTCAGCCTCACAAGTTCTTGCCAATATCTGTTCTAGCAATCAAAAAAATGTTAAAAATATAACTAAAAGAGACCACAGTTACATCATTGAGGCAGTGTTTTGGTCATCCTTATAAGCACATTTGTTTTTTGCACTGATCTTCCACATCTAAATTATACTGTTGCCACCATGCCAGTTCATTAATGAGGCTCGTCCGGGATTTGGACCTAGGATCTCTGGCACCCTAAGCGAGAATCATACCCCTAGACCAACGAGCTACAAGAAAGATGATTTACTGTCCCTGGTGTCTGCTGAACGAAAACCTGCAGACCTTTTCCGCAACATTTCGTTGGACAACTGTGACAGCTCCACTCTGCTGCTCGGGCTCGGCTGTGTATTCTTCCTATTGCCTCTTGTATGCAAACAAACTCATATGGATGCATCTGTTATGCGAGTGGATGTCCCTTATTTTGGTTTCAGCCAAATTTGGCTTCTTGACAATATCTGTCCTATCAATCAAAAAAACTGTTAAAAATATGACTAAGACACATCACAATTGTATAAGCCAGGCACCATTTTGATAATCCTTCTGAGCACATTTGTGTTTTGCACTCATCTTCTATATCACAGTTACATTTCTGCAACCACTTCTGTTGAGTCCTTGGGCCCACCTTAAGTGCATTCACTTTTCCACACTTATTTAAGATATCTAGATCTCACTTGCTGTCACAAGATCTGCTCTACCAAGCACAAAACTGGCAGCAGATCAACAAAACATACACAATGACACAGTGCTGAGCTCAAGAGTTCAATATTCTTTTCCCCTGTGGGGTGAATTTGTCTCTGAGCCTGATGGTGGTGAAATGCTGGCCAGCTTTTACCATCCTCAGCAGTGTTAGGGTGCAGCTCCCATAGTAGGTGCACCCATAAAAGATCAGAGCCTTACTGATTTGGACCAAGAGCAATCTGAAGCTTCTCCACTGTGGTCCCATTGATGATTATGGGCCTTGTCGTTTCCTGTTGTCCACAATCGACTCCTTGGTTTTGCTACATTAAGCAACCAATCATATGGTAATTTAGGAAGCAATTTCTCATTGTGTGCTGTGATTCATTTGGTATCCGGGTCACAGTCCAGGCACAACTCCTGGCATTTGCTTCTGGTGTTCTTCCCTGCAATTTTTGAAGAAGGAAATAACAAGAGTGCTTTGGCAGGAGCTGTCAGCATCCACCCAGTCTTAAGATCACTTGTGAATATGATGTGTCCTTATCCACTGCAGCACACACACACATAATCCTATGATTATTTTCCAGTTCCACAGCTCATAATTTCACTGCTCCTGCTTTCAAAGCTGCTCTCCTCATCAGGTGTCACAATGTTTTGCAGAGCTAGAACCAGTTTTAATGCAGTGCTTGTTCTTATGTTAATGCATGACAGCAGATTAATCTATTAGCTTTGCAAAGTGAGATGTGCTGAGGCAGGGTGTGTGTTTCACACACACACACACACACACACACACACAAATTATAATCCCTGTGTGTCTTTGAGTTGTGCATGTGATGCTGAAGAAGAGTTTCTGGTGGAAGAGTGTGAGTCATTTTATGGATTAAGCATTGTGTCTGCGAGCTGGCAGAGAACATGTCAGATTATACAGTATTACTAAGAGAGTGAATCCTATAGATACTAAGCAGAAGTGTCAGCCTTTGAAATAGGATGACTTAGGTGGAAGCAGCTTGGAAACAGTTGAGGAAACTCTCTTTCCTGTACAAAAGATCCTACAACTCTAAAAATAGCACAATGTGTTGTAACTTAATTAAGAAAACACAATTAAGGATACATCAGCAACAGTTCGGTCTCTTAATGTAGCCTGCAGTTAAAAGATGTGGTGTTCAGCAGTGCCAAAATAAAAAAAAATTAGGCCTACTTCAAACAACTTCAGATTTGAACAACATAAACAAAAAAAACATGCTGCTGCCTGCTCAATGTAGTTACTTTTTTGTTTGAATCCCATTTGACTGGAGCTCTGCATTCAACACTGTTGATTACTCAACATTTATAGCCTGGCTATCGGTACTACTTGCTCTGCAAGCTTAGTCTGGCCAAGCTGCCTTGTAAACTGATTTCTCAGAGAGCGGTTTATCAAATGTCTCTGTGTGCTACTGGACGAAGCTTCAACCAATCAGACCACTCTTTACTCTGACGTTTGTGTAGTGATGGAAACTGCTTGATCCAGTTCTGTGAGTGTCACTGCCATAAACATTCCTCAATCAAGCGTTGGAAATGCTAGATTTTCATTGGTCCCCATTTCTAAGTGAATCTGAAATGAAAGAGAATGGCAGATTGGCCAGACTGACTTGGTCGCGAAATTTTGTGAAGCATCACATGAAGTATGGGCAGGCCAAGGCTACAACGTTTACAGATCAATAAGAAAAAATTGTTGGTTTCAAGGACACTGCTCTTGATGGGTTTCCTAACTTAGGAATATCAATGCTGAAATGGGGAGGATGGATGTATTGTCGTGTCCCCCTAGGGTCAGATTTTTATTTTATTTTTACATTGTGGAACTGGACTACATTGATTTGAGCAAATGTTCACATGCAAGCTGATGACATAAACCTAGTCAGAGTACTAAGAGACCCCAATTCCTCCAGTGTTTTTCAGACTTCAAATGGCAGAATTTTCTGCAACTTAATACATCACACTCACATTCACTCACTCACCCTCTGGTAATCACCGCTTATCCTGTTTTCAGAGTTGGGAGCTGGAGCTAATCCTAGCTGACAATGGGCGAAGGGGAGGTACATCCTGAACAGATTGCCAGATCATTGCACAGTCCAGACTCAAAGAGACAGACACTCACATTCACATCTACAGCCAATTTAGTGTCACAAATTAACCTATCTTGCATAGGGAGGAATATGACGGAGTTTGCTACCTTTTAAAGCACTCCTACCAAAATGGGGAGAATCTTATTGATGTATTGTGGTGTCCCCTTTAGGGAAAACTTTTAGGACCTCTTTTATTTTCCATTTACAACAACACTTTATTGATCTTCATGTGTATGCTTCTGACATAAACCCAGTAAGTCTCATCACACTCACATTCACACCTATGGCAAGTTTCAAGTCACCAATTAACCTAACCTGGAGAGAACCACGCCACCAAGGGGAGAACATGCACATATCCATACAGCGCCCCATCCTTAATAAAGTTTTAATTCAACAATTGAGACAACCAATTTATCAGTACAATCCATATGCCAATCAGGTATAACGGTTTGCTGCCAAAACAGCCCTTTTTAATCCATCGGCAAGGTATCGTTCCCACTTTCAGAGGTAAAGCTTATTAAGTAATGAACACGGCTAGTTTGCCCAACTGGATGAACCACAAAGATGCTTTGGGTGTGGAAGCGGCTTTCAAATTTATGACAATGTATTTCTGCCCGACGTGAAGGCAGTTTGGACCTAATCTGTGACCGAATGCTTTTATAAACATTTAGGAAAGAATGGGTCACTCTCAATAGCTCAGTGAATTCCAGCATGGAACTGTGATAGGATGCCACCTGTGCAACAAATCCAGTCGTGAAATTTCCTCGCTCCTAAATATTCCACAGTCAACTGTCAGCTGTATTATAAGAATGTGGAAATGTTTGGGAACGACAGCAACTCAGCCACGAAGTGGTAGGCCACGTAAACTGATGGAGCGGTGTCAGTGGATGCTGAGGCGTATAGTGCAAAGAGGTCACCAACTTTCTGTAGAGTCAATCACTACAGACCTCCAAACTTCATGTGGCCTTCAGATTATCTCAAGAACAGTGCGCTGAGAGCTTCATGGAATGGGTTTCCATGGCTGAACAGCTCCATCCAAGCCATCCATCACCAAGTGCAATGCAAAGCGTTGGAAGCAGTGGTGTAAAGCACGCTGCTACTGGACTTTAGAGCAGTGGAGAGGCGTTCTCTGGAGTGACGAATCACGCTTCTCCATGTGGCAATCTGATGGATGAGTCTGGGTCTAGCAGTTGCCAGGAGAACGATACTTGTCGGACTGCACTGTGCTAAGTGTAAAGTTTGGTGGAGGGGGGATTGTGGTGTGGGGTTGTTTTTCAGGAGCTGGGCTTGGCCCCTTAGTTCCAGTGAAAGGAACTCTGAATGCTTCAGCATACCAAGACATTTTGGACAATTCCATGCTCCCAACTTTGTGGGAACAGTTTGAAGCTGGTCCCTTCCTCTTCCAACATGACTGTGCACCAGTGCACAAAGAAAGGTCCATAAAGACATGGATGACAGAGTCTGGTGTGGATGAACTTGACTGGTCTGTACAGAGTCCTGACCTCAACCCGATAGAACACATTTGGGATGAATTAGAGCAGAGACTGAGAGCCAGGCCTTCTCGTACCATCATGCAAATTAGCACATTAATGCGATTAAACACATCAACTTCAACAGCCCTGTTTCAAATTAAACCTCATTTGCACAACTTTGTATTCTGACAAAAACAGGACATACACAAGATCTCTCTTTTCTGCTCTTTAATATCACAAAGCTGTCCAAACAGCACTGGTTAACACTTAAACTATCACATTCCGGTTCTTTCATGCAACAAATTCTCAATAATGTTCATATTTGCACTCAAAGTCATGTCATGTCATGATGAATGTTGCATAAACATGCACAAAATGGGACATTTGTTTTTCTGTCCTCCCGTCACATATAGTATGTAACAACATGATTTTTGATTAGTTAAAGTGATTACTTCAGTTAATAATAAAGCGTTTCACACAACACTGCTCAAGATAGATGAACACATCTCTTTGTTCTGATTAGATAGACTGATGGCCAACATGTTCTTTCGTTGAAGACAGTCCTAAACTTTCTTTGTGTCATTTTTTTCAGGTGTTGATGTCATCTGAGAATGGACTCGGACTGGAGGAGAATCTCTAAGACTTCACCCCTCAGCAACTGGCTGAGACTGGAGAGTCACACAGGACCGATCCTTAAAAAAGAGAAAAACACTCCAAGCTGTACCTTACATACTCTGAATCAGTCCTGAGCGATGTGGTGAACAAGCCACAGCACAGGTGTTAACACACAGAGAGAGAACTAATCTCCATACATTGCCTCCTCAACAATGTGACAATCCAGAGACACTTGATGAACCCAACTGATGGATGGATGGATGCTTTTATTGACCGGTGGAGCACTCATACAAACCTATGAGTGTTTCTGGGGGGTTGTGTGCTTGTTTTGTCTCAGGCCATGTCTCATTAATGTCTTGATGAAAAGACAAAAAGAAATAAAAGCAGGTCACGGTAACAGCGAACAGTACACACAGACTATATTTACTAGTATTACTAGCACATCTGTGCCACTAGAGTGTTAAGGTTTGGGAGTTTTATGTCTAATCAAGACAGAATTTAAACAGTCCTCTCTTTATCATCTACATTAAGAAAAGTTAAGAAGACTCATTTTTTCTATGTGTTTACATTTACCAGCAGCTCAGTTAACCAGGAGAATATTTGGCTTCTCGGCATTATATTGGAAACATGGGTATATATATTTTTAATTAACTATTTACAGTGGAATATCTAACGTTGTTTGTACTTTAAGGTTTTATTTGTCTGCCATTTCTCATATCTGCAGGCTCTGCAGATGCATCAGAAATGTTGAGACAATACTATACAGTCTAAACAACAAAGGGTGCATTAAGTTTAACAAACAATGTGATGAAAATAATGTGATCCCGTTCAAGAAAACATAAATACAAATTTGTCTTAAAAAAAATCACTAAATACTCTGTTCACTTTATGCAGCTTAATAGCCAGTAGCATAGTATTCAAACCAGTCATTGTTGTGTTTTTCTGGGTGATTCAACAGGAGTGTTTCATTTATTCAACACTATAGTGAGGTATAGTTGTATGTATGCTAACGATGTCAACTGTATGTGACAGAGGAATGAATGTTTGCTCTTAATTATAAATTGTACTTTTACCATGAGATGACATGCTAGTTTGCTGTCGTGTGATGAGTTGGCTTCAGTATTGGTGTTTTTGTCACTGGCCTTAAATGCCAATAAAGGAAGAGAGAGTGCATTGTCACACCCACCAGAGGAGAAAACAATTGACCAGAATATCTGCAGTTCATGTCCCCAGCTGAATACCATCCATCCATTATCTACCGCTTATCCTCATAAGGTCGCGGGGGGGCTGGAGCCTATCCCAGCTGTCTTAGGGCAGAAGGCAGGGTACACCCTGGACAAGTCCCCACCTCATCGCAGGCAACCACTCACACTCACACCTACAGTCAATTTAAATTAGCCAATTAACCTAATCCCCATGTATGTTTTTGGATGGTGGGAGGAAGCCAGAGTACCCCGAAAGAACCCACGCAGACACAGGGAGAACATGCAAACTCCACACAGAATGGCCCCAGGCCCAGGATTCGAACCCGGTACCTTCTTGCTGTGAGGCGACAGTGCTAACCACTACACCCCCTGAATACCAGTGGTATTTATTAATTAATGGCATACACATTTTTGGCATTACATTTTTTTTTTAATAAAAAAAGTTACCTAACTAAATTTCTCATTGCTGAAAGTAATTTATTACGCATTACTTTTGGACTACTTTGTAACATCACCTGAGATGCAGAATGCCAAATAATTTCAATAAAATTAAATAATTTCAAATTAGGCCTAATTTGCTGTCATGTTCACGGTGGTGGAGAGTTGTTTGTAGGCTGAGTAATGTTTATAATTCACCAACACATTCTTGTCTTTTTACAGTTCTCAGTAATGTCAAGTCAATTTCATTTGCATAGCTCTATATCACAAATTACAAATTTGCCTCAGAGGTCTTTACAATCTGAACAGGATATGATATACTAGACTATGACTTGTGGATTTCCATCTCTGCCATTATATTTCTGGTTCTTCGTCCATGAGCTCGAGCAATCATGTCATGATGGATGTTGTACAAAAACGCACAAATAGAGATGTTTGATTTGTTTTCCTCTAATCCCGTTGTGCATATAGTTGAAGGACCAACACTGATGCTGAGTGCAGTGACCAGAAGATTAGAAAGATGCTTATCCATTGACCATTTACAATATGCAACCAATGACTGAAAAATGCGAACAAACTGCTAAAAATAGCTAAAAAATGGATTTCAGTATTTCATCAAGGTCAAATTAATTTGAGGCAAGAAAAAAAAGTTGACACAAGGTAATTCCAATTCGAATTGTATTGTGGTAAATAAAGATGATTCATCTTCCCTCTGCCTCTGTCACTCACCTATGGGGTGAGAGATGAGATAATATAATCCTTTATTGGTCTCACAAATTTACAGTAGCAAATTAAATAGTGCAACATTACAAGAAGGGCCTATGAAAAATGAGAATATCAATAAAAAAAAAACAACCAAGTGGAAAACAACTAAGGCATCATATATACAACATAAGTGGACAAAATTCATGAACACAGTTGAACAACTGGTATAATAAAGATAGCACAGTGAATGGTATGAATGGAAAGAAGTGAAAAGCCAGTTTTATTGAAGGAGTTAGCTTCATGAGATGAGTTGTTTTCCCTTCTGGGTGTGGGCGGGACGTCACTGCAGTCGATTTCTATCCAGAAACTATTTCATGGTGATTGTGATGAGGTCTTGGTGAAAACACGTTCAAAACCATAGTGTCAGTGTGGTATCTGGTGTCTTTTGGGTGGTGTATCCAATGTATCTCATTGCAATGCAGTTACAGAAATTACATTAATTTTTACTTTTGCCTTTTCCGAGAGCCAGAAAGACCTTTCCAGAGCTCCAAAACAATGCTTTTCCAATCATTTCTGCCAACGATTTTACTTACAAAAGTAACATAAAAACAGGAAAACACTTTCATGGTTCATCGATTTAATTTAAATGCACAAAGTTTAACATCTCAAACTGCACATGCACACCTTTGTATTTCCATTTGCATGTTTTTAGTGAGGTACCAGGTTCAATTCCAGGCCCGGGGCCTTTGTATGGAGATTGCATGTTCTTCCTTTTTTTTTTTCACTTTGTCTGCATTGTTCTCATTGTTCAACACTATAAAAAAGTGTAAACCTTTTATGAGATTATGCATATTTTAGTCTGGCAGCAAAAGCTATTAATATTTGCATGTTCTTCCCGTGTCTGTGTGGGTTCTCTCTGGATACTCCGGCTTCCTCCCACCATCTAAAAACATGCATGGGGATTAGGTTAATTCGCTAATTTGTTGTTGTGTGGACGGAGCCTAAGACAGCTGGGATCAGTTTCAGCTCCTCCCACAATCCTAGGTGAGGATAAGCAGTAGACAATGGATAGAGGGATGGATGGATGGATGGATGGATGTTTTTAGTGTTGACAGGACATTTCGACATTAAAAGTATAATGTATCTCATACATTATACTATATGTAATGTATAATGTATTTCATACATTATACTATTTGTAATTTTGTATAGGACAAATATGAGAAGCACAGAACAGCTTTGTGGACCATGTGTCCTGCAGAAACCATCACTGCCAAAGAGCTGTTTAAAGCAGAAGCTGAACATTACTGAATTATATATGCATGTTTTTTTCTATGACCTATGCACTTTTGTTATTTTTCAATGCATTCATTGAAATGTCCCACCGGTGTGAAATATTTCATACATGCTGGAGACAACACCAACTGTTGCAATATGAAATTAAAATGGCAACAAATTTGGATGTACAGGACTTCTGCAGGACACAGATGCATGATGGCTGATATGTTATATTGTCTGTGATACGGTATTTGCTAGTGCACTTGTCCCCTATCCAACTGTTAAAAGAGCTGCTGCAAGGAGACTGCAAGACCGGTGGAGTTCAGAAATCTCTGACTTTAATTTTCCCAGAGTTGGGTCAGTTTCTGTAGTTGGAGTTCAGCTACTACACAGTCAGTTCTATTGCCGTATAATTATATGCATATAATCATTCCCATTTGTAGGGAAACTTAGGAGCGTAACAAGCAAGGGAAGGGTGGTGGATGGATCAAAATTAGGACTTCTCCCAGGAGACTCCCATGTGAAAAAAAGTCAACATTTACATTTACACATACAGCACTTTAAGTCCAAACCATAATATTGTTGGTTTTTCCTAAACCTAGATTTTTTTTTTGCCTAAACCTAACCAAAAAAAAGTGTTATTGTTTTGTTTAAATTCATAGTATTAACCACGCAACTGTTTTAAACTGTGACTGTAATCCTCCAAATGTAATTGAGAATGGAGTTTATTGGTATGGGAACATATTTTTTTTGTAGGGTTGACACAGAAGTGATGTTCCAAAATACTCTTCATCTGTTTTTTTTTAGAAGGAAAATGTTTTTGAAAGAACTTTGGATTTTTGAAATGATATGGGAAAACAAAGGAAACTTCATTGAGGAAAAAATGTTCGGTAATGAATGTTTTTAGTAGTGAAAATAAAGATTGACTCAATTTTTTAAACTCTGCGTAGTTCTCGAATGTGAAGAGGACGATGAAAGCATTTTCTGCTTTAGGTTGGGGAACTTTTATTTATTTGTGTGTATGTTTTCATATCGTTCGTCCATACATCCATTTGGATGAAGTGATTAGATTTTCCTGATCAAAGTTCAAGGTTGCAGTGACACCTTGAGCAATTACTATAATTATAATTTAGATGCAAATTTCTCATAGGATGAAATGACAAAGTGATGACATTTGGACATCCATGGATATAAACCGCATACCACTGTGAGGCTGTAATTCTAGTTATTATACAGTAGTACAGATGATTTCAGCAAATTAAAAAGTACATCACAAAGGTACTTTAGAGGAAGTTTGTATTCAGCACCACAAGAAAGAGGGGAAAAAAACAGCAGCAATGTCAGGTATTGTTTTCCTTCTACTTTGTTTTGTTTCCACCAGTGGCTTCCCAACACATGAAGCAAAAATGATCTTTCATTGGATTTTTTATTTTTATGTGTTGAAAAGCTCTTCTGGTGACTCACCATTATCCAACACAGTAACAGTCTTAAGGTGTCATGGTATCAACAGAGTCCAGCTCCTAGGCTAGAACCTCACCAAGTTTAGGTATGACTTGTGACCCTGCAGACCCAGCAGCAAGACAAACGGCACAGGGTAACCTAGTGAGTAGAGGGGCATCACAGTATGTCATAAAAATGTAAAAAAAAAACAAAACAAAAAAAAAAACATAAAAGTTGTGTGCAACATGAGTAAAGTCTTAGTATAGTATAGTATAGTATGTCATAAGAAAAGTCAAATCATAGTATGTCTAGGTTATACAAATGTAATAAAAACAAAGTCTTAATATGTCATATAAGTCAGGAGAGTATGTCGTTAAAAAAAGTAATACAAATGTAATAAAAAAAACTCTTAGTCTTATATTTATAAAGACTATTATGGTCTAGTAACATAAGAAAAGTCATACAAAAGTAATAAAAAGTAGTGAAGTAGTGGTATTGTGTATCACAGTAAAAGTGATACCCCCTCAGTGATACTGATGCCGTGCCGAATCCTCATCGCCAAAAAAGCGTAAAAGGGCCATAAAATGACTGGAGCTCCGGGCCGGGGATCCGCGGTGAGTGGCCGCCCGGGAGAGCCCCATGCCCATCCACAGCCAGCCGGAGCCCGCCGGGAAGTCTTCCGGACTGGAGGAGGGCTGTGGAGGTCCGGGGAAAAATGACCGGAGCTCCGGGCCAGGGATCCACGGTGATAGTGGCCACCCGGGAGTTGACCCATTCCGCTTACCATAGTTCCAACCATGTTGCAATGCATGCAAAGTCAAATTTAACCTCTAGATGGGAGAAAAAAACACATAGTGTCCGTTTAAGCCATTTCTTGCTAATTTTGCTGAAATACCTTGGGTTGTTGTCTCATTGTATAACCCACTGTCAGCTCAGCTTCAACTCCGTAACCGATGACAAGACATTCTGATTGTTGATAATCCTGAGAATTCACGTTTCCCTGGATAATATTGAGGTTTTTTTGAGTTTCTGGTGATTCTAGATGGCAGTCCACCCACTGGAAGAGTAGGGATCATGTTGAGTTATTTTTTCTCTCTTTTAATCTGTGTTGTCCATCCCCTTTCCTCATTTGATTGGTCTGCATAATTGATTAATTAAGAGCAATGCGTTTCACCTGAGAGCTGGTGTAGTGGTTAGCACTGTCACCTCACAGCAAGAAGGTACAGGGTTCGATTCCCGGCCCGGGGCCTTTCTGTGTGGAGTTTGCATGTTCTGCCCATATCTGTGTGGGTTCTCTCCAGGTACTCCGGCTTCCTTCCACCATCCAAAAGCATGCATGGGGATTAGGTTAATTGGCTAATTTAAAATTGCCCGTAGGTGTGAATGTGAGAGTGAGTGGTTGTCTGTCTCTACATGCCCTGTGATGACCTGGCGGCTTGTCCAGGTTGTACCCTGCCTTTTGCTCTAAGACAGCTGGGATAGGCTCCAGCCCACCCGCAACCCTATGTGAGGATAAGCGGTAGAAAATGGACGGATTGATTTCTAATATGAAAATGGTGATGATAAAATCAGAAACTCATGGCAAAACAAGAGAAACCTCTAAGCTGTTCAAGGGATTCACATACTTTCGAGTAGCACTGTAGTGCAACATTCCAGTGGTGTAATATGATTCAATGAGTCAGTGAGTCTATTGTGAGGAGCTGCATTGATGTATGATAGTTCAAGACAGACAATGGTCCTCAGGTCTCTGTGTCTTCACTGTTCAGTTACAGTCTGATGGCTCCTGGTTCTGTGGTGCACCACGGTGGAATCAATCTGTTGCTGAAGGTGCTCCTGCATGAATCCACTACGTGGTGGTGAGGGTCATTAGACATGATGCTCTGCAGCAGGATGGAGCCAGCCTTCCTGATGACCTTATTGATTCTGTTGGCACTGACCATCCTCACCCTGCTGCCCCAATGTATTTGCTCTCAGCACCATCTTCTTTCTTTTCTCTTATTCAGTTGTTTAACTTCATTTTGGCACTAGTTGGCACATAAATCTTATGGTAGATCGAGAGCTGTCTTTCTAACAATCACTTTACTACCTATCCATACCGCCATTTCTCTACATACACTATATTGCCAAAAGTATTCGTTCACCTGCCTTGACTCGCATATGAACTTAAGTGACATCCCATTCCTAATCCACAGGGTTCAATATGATGTTGGATCACCCTTTGCAGCTATAACAGCTTCAACTCTTCTGGGAAGGCTGTCCACAAGGTTTAGGATTGTGTTTATGGGAATTTTTGACCATTCTTCCAACAGCGTATTTGTGAGGTCACACACTGATGTTGGACGAGAAGGCCTGGCTCTAAGTCTCTGCTCTAATTCATCCCAAAGGTGTTCTATCGGACTAAGGTCAGGACTCTGTGCAGGCCAGTCAAGGTCATCCACACCAGACTCTGTCATCCATGTCTTTATGGGCCTTTCTTTGTGCACTGGTGCACAGTCATGTTGGAAGAGGAAGGGGCCAGCTCCAAACTGTTCCCACAAAGTTGGGAGCATGGAATTGTCCAAAATGTCTTGGTATGCTGAAGCATTCAGAGTTCCTTTCACTGGAACTAAGGGGCCAAGCCCAACTTCTGAAAAACAACCCCACACTATAATATAAACTAAAATATAAACTTTACACTTGGCACAATGCAGTCCGACAAGTATTGTTCTCCTGGCAACTGCCAAACCCAGACTCGTCCATCAGATTGCCAGATGGAGAAGCGTGATTCGTCACTCCAGAGAACACATCTCCACTGCTCCAGAGTCCAGTGGCGGCGTGCTTTACACCACTGCATCTGACGCTTTGCATTGCACTTGGTGATGTATGGATTGGATGCAGCTGCTCGGCCATGGAAACCCATTCCATGAAGCTCTCTGTGCACTGTTCTTGCGCTAATCTGAAGGGCACATGAAGTTTGGAGGTCTGTAGCAATTGACTCTGCAGAAAGTTGGCGACCGCTTCGCACTATACACCTCAGCATCCGCTGACCTCGCTCCGTCAGTTTACGTGGCCTACCACTTTGTGGCTGAGTTGCTGTCGTTCCCAAACACTTCCACATTCTTATAATACAGCTGACAGTTGACTGTGGAATATCAGGAGCGAGGAAATTTCACGACTGGATTTGTTGCACAGGTGGCATCCTATCACAGTTGCACGCTGGAATTCACTGAGCTCCTGAGAGCGACCCATTCTTTCACAAATGTTTGTAAAAGCAGTCTGCATGCCGAGGTGCTTGATTTTATACATCTGTGGCCGTGGAAGTGATTGGAACACCTAACTCTGATTATTTGGATGGGTGAGCGAATACTTTTGGCAACATTATGTATGTGGGCCCCATCCAAATGGGAATACCAACCACAGCAGTCATAGGTGTTCTAAATGGACAAATGCTGTTCTCTCTCATTTCACACCACAGTTCTTATTTTAAACCCTTAACCCTTGCATTGTCTTCCCATCAACTATGCACCTTTTGTCCTCCCGGGTCAAATCTTATCTAATGTTGTTAAGTTATGTATCTTTTAAAGTGTGAGTTTGTGTGCATGTTCATCTGCTGGAATGCATAATAGTCAATTGAATGGGTTAATAATGGGTGAATTTGACCCAGGAAAACCACAAATGCGGTGAAATCACCTACAATACAATGAAAATTTTGATAATTAATTGTATTTGCAATGAGTATGGTACAGAACCATCCATATATTTTTTTAGATAAATTATATAAAAGAAGCCCTGTGATGAACTTGCAGCTTGTCCAGGGTGTACCCTGCCTTTCGCCCTAAGACAGCTGGGATAGGCTCTAGCCCCCACATGACCCTATGTGAGGATAAGAGGTAGAAAATTGATGGATTATATAAAAGAAACATAACAGTGTACTCTTCTTGTGTCTTCTAATTCTTTGCTCCCACCCCTCCATCAAAGCAACAACACAACAAGCATCACATGACAAACTGCATTTATTGAAGAGAAATATGACTGTACATTTTAAAAACAGGAAGAGAACAGATAAATAACGCTTAATTATTATTTTTTTTAAAAAAAAAATCCACAGTTCTCAGTACTTTGGAAGTTCAAATTTGTACATAAAATATATTTACAAAATTTGTTGCTTTGCCCTTTTTTCTTTGTACATAAAATGAGAAAAAATAATAAACGTGTACCTTTTGCTTTTAGTACAAAATATAGCTCAGAAAGCCCACAGTGCAAAAACTGTAAGGTCTAACATGAGTTAGAAAAATTACTTATGAATGTTTTTAGTAAAATTCTAGTGCATGCTGATTGGGAAAAGAGAGCCAGGCCTCCCCACCTCAAACCACCTCTAAAATGTACGATCAAACATTATTTTCTGTGATTTAGCTTATTTAGTTTTAGGCATCAAAAAGCTGCAGGTTGTGTAGTTTATATGGAAAATGGAAAACAGCCCTCTGTATACATAACTGTACCTGTTTTCACTTATTAAATTGACAGAAAAATTAAATTCTGTTTTTTCTGAAGGGCAAAGAAATTTACTGAAGGACATCGCTTTGAGGGGTTGTGTGCATCAGAAACGGGCTGGATGATGAGTGTAAATTGGAATTTAAACTAATCTCCTTCTTCACAGTAAGACTGTGGCTGCCACCACATGGCAGTGCTGCTGTGATTTATACTAAGAAAACTGTGTGCCTTTAGCTTTAAATGTAGAACATTGTTGAAAAATAATAAATGATATGTGATGGGTTTTAGTAAATGAAAGAACACCTTTTTTCTTTTTTTTCCCAAATGTTAGTCTTTATAAAGCCTCAGTGACGAACACCATGGATCTGTGGGAATTTCAAAATAATCATTCAGTAGTCATTGGAAACATACTTATAAAAATACTTGTGGCATATCCTGATCCAACACATTAAACACAACAAAAGTAATAAATTAATAGGGCTTGTAATTTAATGTCTCCTTATATGTGGGAGTTCTTGGGGTCTTTTGATGCATTTCAAAACATATCATTTACCACTCATACATGCAAGGCAAAATTTCAGTCCAACTGAAATCACAATCAGACATTTTTTTTCTTGTGCATATCGCTGTGATTTTTACGTTTGTTGTTATTTTACTGAAAGGCTGAAAAAAACCATCTAAGAACAGGGTTTTTTTTTAAGAGTTGGCATGTAAACTGACCAGTGCTATTAATTGCAGGAATATTTTCTAAATTTTTTGGGTCGGCTTTTTGTCTTCATTTGATAGTCTTGAAAGGGGGAGAGAGGGGTGACAAGCAGTATAGGGCCACAAGCCAGATTTGAAACCCAGACAGGCTGCAGTAAGGACCCTGCCCTGGTACATGGGCTGACCAGCTAATTACCTCAAGTTTCTATCGGTGGATGTTTGTTAGAATGCTTGTTTAGCAAGACAAGGTGGCGCACAAGACAAGATTGTTTATATATGAGAAGGAGCTATCAACTAGAAAGTCAAAGTAGGCTGTTGCTCAAAGTTATATTAACACGCCAGGGACGCTATCACAAAACCAAACTTTTTAAAAAACAGCAGCTTCATTACAGAGCATACTTGTTTGCTGTATTTTTGAAGGCACTAACATCTGTTAAGTCCTATTAAAGTTATGTGATACTGTACAAATAATTGCATTTTTTTCTAATGCATTGCCCATTTTGATGTGAATCTGCAGCAAAATGGTGTATTTTCCTCTTGAGTGTGAATCTCTGAACTATTTTTGCTTCTAAATCAGAAGACTGAAAGGACAGAGGAAGACCAACAGTGAGTCAGATGTGCTACTGTCCTCTCAGTTTCACTAGAAATCTGCTCTTCTCAGCAGCAGGGTGGCAATAACATAGTAGAATGAAATATTATGCTTGCTGTATCACAAATTGCTTCTCTGCAGAGAATAGGAGGAAGAAAATCAATCTAAAAGCTTGGAGTTATTATTGTGGTTGGATGAGATGATATGAGCCTCGGAGCATCCACCATGTTTATGTGTGCATCCATATAACAGGGATATCTGCAGTACAATGCTGAGTAGATTTTAATCTTTTCTGCAAGTTATTTTAAGAGAAACTATTTTTAAATAGTTAGCATTATCATCATTTAACTCATGATCCAATGCAGTTAAGAATTTGTCATTCCAATAATATTCTCCAGTCACTATCTGACAATCTACAGTACTACCAAGTGTCAATGGTTCTTTGCTTGGCTCTATAATGATTGGTGGTGACTGATGTGACAATGATCCCTTCACCTACCCAACAATTTAATTTTTTTTTCTTTTTCTTTTTTTTTTTTCTTATATGGCTTACTTACAACGTGCTTATCTTTAATTTTACTTTCTAGAAAGCAGGGCTGGGCGATATTTCTTCTTTTTGTTCTAATATAGATGTATCACATCGGGAAAACTGTATGTACAATTACTTATTAAATAACCCAAATTTGATTGATTTACATCAGTATAGATGTTAAGCTCAGAGGTGCATAGAATCTTGGCTCATGTGCGAACATCTGCAGTTTTATGGCGACCGAGCCAATTCAATCTGCTGATGAAGGCTGTGCGATGTCATTGAAAGCTCCACAAGAGTCACTTAACGGATCTTGAGGCGAGATTATTTTTGTCAAGATGATATTTTCCGAAGTCAAGGATGAAATGAGGAGCTCAGTCAAACTGATGCTCGATCAGTAAAGCCCTTCAAATGTGTACACCGCACACAACTACAAACTAATTTTGTCTTGCTTTTCAACCTGCCAGGAATTGCTCACTTTTCAGATGCTTGTGAAAATATTAACATGATACAATCATATCATTTCAATATAAATCCAATCCAAAAGTCTATAGTCTTTAAGTCAGTAATGCTTTCATTTTCAGTTCTGTCATTCACTAGTAATTTACCAGGACTTTTACTAATGTCATGCTAATTCTGAGTGAAACACCAGTATTCAATTGGTTAACTGATTCATTTCGACTGAATGGTTGTGAAAAAAGGTGAAGTGCAGAAGCATGCATACAGAGACCTGACAGATACTCAATTTTAGCACAAGATAAAAATCTTTCAGGACTTTGAGGGCTCCATAAGTACATTCTATTCAACATATATGAAGAATTGAGTCTGTTGTAATAATTGGAGCTCATCTTTCAATGTTTCCCCTTTAATTAGTATAATCAGTACTGTTTTCAGTACTCAAAAAAATGTGATTACTAGGAAAAGACAGACCTTAAAATGAAGCATGGCTCTCTCATGTGTATAAAGTGCATGTTAAAATCTTGATATTCCTGATCCTGTTGAGCTGCACTGACGGTCACAGTGCCTTGATTGTCACACTGATTAAAGATGATTCTATTACAGAGCTGTTGCCTATACTAAGAAGACCACCTACTATCTAGAGATTAAGGTGCCGTCCACACGACAATGGAATTCTGTAAATCCAACAAACTTTAATACTGATTCTGCCTTGCGTACAGATGCGTCCGGTGTTGACGATATCCCACAATAGTCTTTTCTCGGTTCCAGAGTGAGAAGATCTGACCACACGGTTGCGGAGTTGCAGTGTGTACCCAGCGTTGTTGCTAAACGATGATGTCACATCACCACGTGACCAGAAGCAGGAGCTTAAAATCCAGCGCGCTTTAGCCCTGTCACAACAAGTTGTTGAACAACAATGGTGGATTACATATGTAGCATATGTGATACAGGCGCTGCTAAGTTTAGTAGCATTTTGCTTTTTCCTTCTTGGTGTTGTGTTTATGTCTGCACTCAGAGCACTTAAATAACAAGGACTTCATGCGCATGCTCATTGCATTCTTTCATTCTTTTGGTGGGTCTTTCTGTGTTTCTTTGCAGCGCCACCTATTGGCGTGGCATATGTTTTACATCCTTGTCACTTGTTATCGCTTACATCAACGTTCTCGCAAGCGTTATCGCGGCGTTGTCGTGTAGACGGAGTCTAAAGGTGATCATTTGACGACAACAATATTAAAAAATGTCTGCTGTGAGCATGCACTTACTTCCACTGACATTACATTCGTCAGACAGACACAAGATCAGAGACTTAAGGCACTAAACGAAAAGGATTTGGTGATCATTCAGCCATCCAAATCTCTCTGGTGACTGATTCATGTCATTGATTGATTGTGGCCTTGTTGTGCACAGTGGCCACACACACACACTGACCTCAGTGTGGTCAGTGACAAACGGTGGACACACTCAGGGGTTACTAATACCATGCGGTTGTGGCATCTGTTACGCCCTCTTAGGTCTTGCTTGACAGCTCGACTGATAAAACTGGAAGCAAATGTTGGGATGTCACAAGACACACATTGGATTAAAATTTTCCAGAGTTGTTCAGCCTGAAACCCAGACGGTTTAACTCAGGAGTCACCAGCACCACAGGCATTTAAATTTAGCATCATCAGTAATTATTGAAAGAAATAGTAATCATTATTGAACTGTGTTAAAGCTAGGTCTACAAGTCTTAGAAGATTTGACTTGAAGCACCATGAACACACGTTTTCCTCACACTGTTTGGGGTTCCACATGCCGGTAAGTCAGACCGCCGTCTCTGTTGTGACGGTGTCCAAAGGTCCAGGCAATCAAATAGGGACTTAAGTGACGCTTGGGGTCCAGTTTTGCCGTACTGGCCAGCTGGCTGGTTACTCTCGAAGGTCAGAAGTCATCCAGTTCCTCAGCAGAAGAAGATATCGCCTTCATTCTGAGGATCAGACACCACTTCAATGTTGCTTTCTAAAGAGACATGAATACAGAAGTATTTTTCATTTATATTCTTACACTTAAATGTGTCAGTTTTGAACAAACAAAATGTCAATCTGTGAGTTTCACCAGAGCCTTCTAGGCTAGAGCCACGCTAAGCTACACTAACAATTTCCTGGCTGCAGCATCATATTTACTTAAACAGAGGTGACAATAGTATCAACCTGACACTCAGCTGAAAGGAAAAAAAATGTTTGAACAATAATATTTCCCTGAAGTAACCCTTATGTAACATTAAAGGTAAGCCAAGAGACATGCAAAGCGAGTATGTGTTTTTACTAAATTTGTCGAAAATAACAATTTAGATTCTTGATTTCTTCAGAAAACCTAGCATGATGCTGTCTTAACTAAAAAAAACATTTATTTTCTGTTGCCAAATAGACTATATAAAATAAATAAATACCAATAAAATAGCTTTTTATTTAACTGAGAAAGCAATGTGATGATTTTACCCACATTTAAGATATCTTAAACTTTGTACATTGTACCTGTCTGTGTTGGCTCTCCTTTGCCTTTCTTCTTCCTCTTGTCTTTCTTCTCTTTAGGTTTGGCTAGCTGGAGCAGTCTGGTGGGGAGCTGAGATTCCTTCTCTGCTCCCTGAGGTTTAGAGGAGGAGGAGGAGGAGAAGGGGTTAAAGTTTTTCCCCATCCTCTTGGATCCTAGGCGGAGGAAAGGTTCTTTGGTCGGGGCAGAGGATGAGAGCTCCACCTGTAGTACATCCAGGAAATGGAGAGTTCTTTTAGTTGTTGTGGAAAATAGGGTTAGAAAAAAACACACTGGTCTGTCCTCCTGTTGCAAATGATGTTATTATTTACCACTTTTGGCTGCTCTGTCACTTCTTTTGCATCTAGATCCAGAGAGCTGGAGCTGTGGAACCTTATGGAGTCATCGGAGGTAGTGGAGGGAGTCCGCTGGTACCTCTGAAGCTGCTCTGACTGGAAATTATGCATAGAAACACAAGAGACATTAAGTCCATAGACAGTATTTGAAGGCACACACAAGACCAGTGGTTCCATCTTCAACCCAGTCATCACAACCCTGAGGTAAGATAGTTGTGAGTTGATGTCATGTCACGAAGCATCACAGAAGCAGTGAGCGAACATTAAACAGAAATCATCAACTGAACAGCTGCTGGAAACATTTTTGCTGCACCATGAACATGCAACTGAAGCCAGTAGTGAAAAGCTGTCCTCTGTAAGTCTGTTAATAAATTTAATTTCACTGTGTCCTTTTGGATTTTTAAACATACAATATGTAATTTTCTGCTGCTAGGGGTCTCTAAATCAAAAAAAGAATGTCAGTTGTGATGTTGCGAGATCATGGTGTAGGATTCTTTCAGGATTATTTGCACCACAAACATGAAACTGAAGCCAGTAGTGAAACGCTGTCCTCTGTCTGGTAATAAATTAAACTTCACCGTGTCCTTTTGGATTTTAAACATACAATGTATGTTCAGTGTATGTTATTTTTTTTTTACCGGAGCCTAGTTATCCCTTCTCTCTAAAACAAACAAACCCAGTAATGAAAAAAAAAACAAAAAAAAAAAAGAATAAAGCAGACTCCCACGATCAAACGTAATATAAAATTGAGGATTTGGGACAATATAAGTACATGGTGGTTGGTGATCAGCTCTAATCATACAGAGGACCAGAGGGACCTGTGTGGGTGAACCAGAGGAGCTCTGACTGCAGCTTTGAGCTAGCATGGTCCTCCGTGTTCAAAAGCTTCATCAGACTGCCTGCACTATAAGCGAACTCTGGACTCTGACCTTGTCTCTCATCATGGCCTCCAGTCTCTCTGTATCTCTCTTCAGAGCCTCCTGGTCTCTCTCCAGCCTCCTTTGTGCCTCCCTGAGCCTCTCCAGCTCGACCTGGTACTCCTCTTTCTTCTTCTGTAGCATCTCCGCCTCTTCCGCCACCTCCCTACGCCTCCTCCTGGTCTGCTCTTCCTCTGCCCTCAGCATCTCCTCCCGCTCTGCCAGATATTTCTCCTTCACCTCCCACACCTTCTCTCTCCTCCTCTTTTCCTCCTGGTGTGCAGCCTGCTGTTTCTGAAAGAAACCACAAAGATATTTTCCTGCTTCTAACACATCAACTCTGACAACAAAATGCTCATTTTATGCCATGATGAAGAGATAGTCAGTGTTGATCACATCACCTGTCAGTGGTCATAATGTTGAGCAGTATATATATACAGTACTCAACTAATTTATTAGACCACCACCCAGTGCAAGGTGTTTATCAATGCTGCCCTAAATTAACAGAATTACTTATTACCAAAATATTTGTATGTTTCTGTAATGATTAATTCACTAGTATGTGCAAGCTCTTTAATCAAAATGAGATATTTAATGCTAAAATATAATTACTGTTGCTATCCCGTTTTACGAAAAAGCAGAAAAATATAGCGAAGCACAATATTATTTTTTGATTGAGATGCCAAATTACAGTTACTTACTTGCAGTCCTGAACAGAAAAAAATGTTTTAGTGGTTGTATGTTATTCTTGATCAATTTCAGATTTTTCTGGCTCAGATTTGAGTATGAAAAGGTGAATTCAGTTCGTAGGGAACTCACTGAGAAAAAAAGAGCTTGAATTAAAGCACTTCCGATGGACACAAATAAGGTAAGTTATGAATAAATATGATTATAAAGTAATGGAGAAAGCTCTAATATATCAGCCATGAATCATTATGTGAAAATTAACCAGACTGAAGAGGGAGCAACAACCTGCAGGGAGGCTGCTTCCTGCCTCTGTCTCTCCAGACTCCTGTGTTTCTCCTGCTCGATGAGGGACGATGGGCGGGAGGAGGAAGAGGATGAAAGCGAGGAAGAGGACGAGTGTCTGGAGGAATTGGCGGTGAGCCGGTCGTTCAGGGTCTGTCGCTGGTCCTCGATGAACGAGTCCTGCTGCACCACCACAGCCTAGAGGCAGGAGAAGATGAGTTAGAATGACAGTCGAAGGAAAACCCGGCATGTGTATGGTGTGAGTTTTTACTGGAGGTGTGTCTCTGGTACCTGCAGTGAAATAAGCAGGTCGTGGAGATGTGTCACACTGTGCTGCACCTGCTGGAGTAACAGAATTAAATTACATCAGGTTTCAGTTTCAGTAATGACAGTTTGAACTATTTTAAGACTCACTAGACATTTGGCAGAATGTATTTTCTTACTGTAATCTTTCTGACTAAACTAAAAAACCCTAGTAACACCCAAAAACATCCAGATACTGGAAAGGTTCCTATCAGCATTAACGCTGCACAATATATCTACATTCACAAACATGATATACATATTGGGGCGGCACGGTGGTGTAGTGGTTAGCACTGTCGCCTCACAGCAAGAAGGTACAGGGTTTGATTCCCAGCCCGGGACCCTTCTGTGTGGAGTTTGCATGTTCTCCCCGTGTCTGCGTGGGTTCTCTTCGGGCTAATTTAAATTGCCCATAGGTGTGAATGTGAGTGTGAGTGGTTTTCTGTCTCTGTGCCCTGCAATGAACTGAAGATTTGTTCTGGGTGTATACCGCCTTTTGTCCTGAGATAGCTGGGATAGGCTCCAGCTCTTACTGTAATCCACCATTATCCCTCCAGTGAGTGTTAGAAACAGGCCAGTACGTGGGGCAGGGTTGAAACAAGAAACCTCCATCCTTACCTCATTGTTTCTCTTCAGCAACATCTGTAGGCTGGCAGTTGCCCCCTGAGGGACACACAGACACACACACGTGACATATCAACATTTGCAAGTACATTTCATACCACATAGCCATAGTGTAATACCTGCAGACAGCATGTATATACAGTACCATGAACAGTAATGATATATTGAAAAGGTACAGAGGAGCAGATGTGATTTCGCTCAGCTGAGTGTGAAAGCAGAGCGGAAAAATGATACAACATCGTTGTGACACTGTTTCTACAGCAATGCTATCAGTTCTATGTTTGTATGTCTGCTAATGTCTGTATACTAATAACGATAATGATAACATGCTGATGTTAAGCAGGTGGACACCACCTTAGAATGTATAATAACATTATTGTCAGTCCATCTGATGGACACATATATTATTCAACATTTTGAGTTGATGACAGCAGTCATGGAACTTGGAAAAATGAATGTATTTACTTCAGTAAAAGTAGTAACAACACAATATATATATTTATATATATATATATATATATATATTCTGCTACAAGTAAAAGTCCAGCATTGACAAAATATAAGTTAAGTTATGTCACGTTATATACCTTTTTAAATCTGTTTACATTTCCTTCTGTGTATGGCAACTGTTGGCAAGAATTTCCTTCAGGATGAATAAAGGTTATCTTATGTTACATATTGGTATTATTCTCTTTTAATTCTTTATCTCATTATTATTAATTGTATTTCTTGTTTCTTATTACCATTTTATGTATTTAACTATTTATACTTTCCAAATACTTATTTTAACCCTTTATAATAATAATAATAATTTTTATATACATTAAGTGCATATTTATTTATATTATATTATTATATGAATTAATTCATTCATTTATTTTTTCTTTTATTCCTCATAAGATATTGAAAATAACACAAAATTGTATTTATCTTTGATTTCAAAATAATTTACCACTATAGTACAGTAGATTCAGCCATTTTATACCAGTTTTACAATGTATGTTGAATGAATTGTTTGAAAAAAAAAAAAAAAAAAAAGAATGATGGCAGTTTGCAGAATGGTCCATCAGAGTAATGTATATTATTATATTGTTATTTTTGTTACAGCTGGTGAAAACATTAAACTATATATATATATATATATATATATATATATATATATATATACAACTATATATACTATATTGAGCCTCATTCACCGTTTAAATCTAAATGAAAGTCTTAACAAAATACAATAGAGGTGAATACTTGCTTTATGCACAAAGTAAGAACATTTCTGCCAGTTATTAATAAATGAGGCCCATTACCCACTGGCTCTGAAGCCGTTTTATCCATTTCTGCTTTTGTTTATCAGGTACACTCAGTGACACAGACATTGCCTTTTAAAAACAGATCTGGGAACAAAATGCAACCATGAATAATACATTGTTGAGACACATATATAGACGACAACAGACGCGCGCGCGCGCACACACACACGCACGCACACACACGCGCGCGCGCGCGCACACACACACACACACACACACACACACACCTTCTTCAACACGCTGTCTGACTCAGTCCTGCGGAGGTCCAGTGATTCATCCCCCTCTTCCTTCTCTCCATCTGAGGACAGACAGGAGTGAGGAGAGAGAGGATTTTGTCACAACATGAATGAGTAAAATGAGAACTGTAATACTGTTTGGAAGAGCAGCAATAGAATGGCATTTAGATTCAAGATTCAAGAGTCTTTATCGTCTTTGTTGAAATTTTGTAGAGTCTCCTGGTGTAAAGGTACACAAAAATAAGAAATAAAAATAAAGATAAAATAAAAAATATAAAATATAAAAAATGTAACAGTTGAGAAATAGCCAGAAGCCTTATAGATTTCTAGATGTGTGTTTAATAACCTATATGTGAGTGTATGTCTATGTGTCTTACTCTTGCTGCTGTTCATCTGATGACTGTCGAAGCCTCCAAACGTCTCTGCTCTCCTTGGCAGACAGACTGGTCCCACACTGCCCCCTGCCAGACCAACTGGAACACTGCAGCCTGCTCCACCAACACCATTGTTGACTAAACTATGCAGGCACTCCACTAGAAAGACACAGATGATTTTATTATATACACAGCATTAACATTTCACTTTAACAATGTCTCCTCAGAACCCTTCTCACCTTCCCTCAGGGCATCCATTATGATTGGCTCCCCCTTTGTGACATCATCAGGCGTGGCCATAAATAACATCCGATCCCTGACTGGTAGATTTGCATCATCAGGTGTGGAATTACAGTCACCAAGGTCTCTGAAGATGTGGACCTTCTCCTCCAATAACGAAAGGATCTGCTCATCTTTCTTGCGAAGCAGCTCTGGAAAAAAAACCACATACAAATAAAAGTATGAATTACATAATTGCAGAGACAACAATAGAGCAATATATAATGCAATATGGGTGGGTGGTCACCTCGGATCTCCTTTGCTCTATTCTCTTGCTGCCTCCTGTCTTCTTCTGTCTCGCTGGGAACTCCCTCGTCCTCATCTTTCTCCCTGTCAACGCACAAATACACCCTTAACGTGAAGTTCAAATAGTTTTATACTTTTTTTTATTCTTTATCCAAACTAAATGAAGGCCTCTTCGCCATTCAGAGAACTTTTAAATGCTTTAGTGCATCATGGCAGGGCCTGGCAGAGGGCCTGCTGGGAGAATCTTCACAGGAGTTCACAGGATGTTGAAGCTTTCATCCACTTTAGTTTGTTCCTCGCATATATGACACATTTCAGTCCAGGTTTTAAAGGGTAACTTCTATGTTTTTTGACCTGGATGTTTGTATCCAAGTTGCTAACAGGTACAACAATTTCTGAAATCCTGAACTGAAGGAGAGAGACCTGTGACTTTCTATTTGTTATTGTATCATGTGAGCTGGAAGACTATAGTGGAAACGTGAGTGAGAGTTGGTAAGAGTTGTGAGCTGGTGTTGCCAGAGTTTGTTGTGTTAGACTTGAGAAAGAGATGAAAACAATTTTCACTGTCATGGAGGAGTATGATGATTTCAACAATGTGGATACAACTTAAAACAAAAAATGTCTGAGTTCTGCTGGGTTCTGCTGACATTTTTCCTCAGTCACTTTATTGCTCTATGGCTGACAAAATTTCAGCCAGTTTTATTCTCAACATTTGTTCTTTATTCTGAAATATCCTCAAATGTATTTACACAGAAAAAAAGGAACTGAAAAGATGCAATGTGGCACAGTGACAATAACGACACAATGTGAGTGTGTCCTCACATGCAGTGCATGGCGTCCTGTATAATGGCCCTCCATGTGTTGCGCTCCTCCTTGCTGCTAGCCAACACCTCCACCATCTCTGGTTTCTCTATACCAGCTGTGATCAGAAAGATACCTACGAGACAAATCACATTCACACAGATTTGTTTGTTTCACACTGTCCAGCCCAAACAATATAAAGTTTAAGAAACTGATGTAGTGCTGTATCTAAAAAAAAAAACAAAGAAGCCTGACCTCGCTCCTCGTTGGCCACTTCTCTGACTATCAGATTCTGTAAAGAGATGACTGTGGAGCGCTGGTCCTGAAGACAAGAAGTTCCACATCAGACTGAATCTCCACAGGGATATATTTGAAATTAGCAGGTACTGTATCTAAATATACTATGTATAAAATCAGGCTTTGCAATGTGCTACTTACCAATGAGGCAAAGACATATTTTTGGTCTTTTTCCTGAAGAAATACCAAAATATCAGACAGGAGCAAGGCCTGGACATCTGCGACACAAACAAACAAAGATGAGTGCAACAGCTCACCTCAGAATAAAGCAATGAATGCTGAATGTGTTTAAAGACGCTTGTGTACCTTTGAGTCGCCCAGCTGAGTTTTTCAGCTGTAACGATCCGTCGTGCAGCAACTTCCTCCCTCTGATCAGGTCCTCCTTGGCAAACATCTGACCGCTCTTCATCCTCATGATGGACTTACTGTCTGTGCGACTGGAGATCACAGAAAACAAACTCTTTAGAGAGGCACAACAAGTGTTATACTTAGGCTGAAGTGTCTAAGTATATTACATTTTGGACTGAGAATAAGGTTTGAGTTAATCCTCCAGCTTTACTCTAGAAAAACTCACTCTTCTAAGATTTTAAAAATAGATTCTTTATTATTATTACATAATTAGTTCGGCATTTGATTAGCATTGGTTTCAGCAGTAACCAAGATGATGGTGCCAATGTGCATGTATGTAAAGACAAAAATACTGTATGTGAGCACACACATTTTTCTGTTGTTATAAAATAAATTTCACAACGATTATTAATAAATTAAGAAACTCTCATCCATCAAAGATCAACATTTTCAAGTGAATCATTTTCTTATATTATCAAAATGGCAAAATCTCAAAGCCAGTTTGGATCTGAGAGTTTTGAGTGCTGTAGTTTTCATAAAAAGAGCAATTTCATGATGAAGTGAAAAAATCCATTTGAAATCGGCACTCCAACTCCGTGCCCAGCTGCCTCAAATACAGCCAGAAAAAATGGTAATTCACACTGAATGAAGTTCACTATTTTCATTGATTTAATGGACGGACTTCTCCACTGCATTGAAGATGTTAGGTCCCGTGTGTGCTTTTTAATTTAGGGTATTTTTACAACTTTATCACTTGGCTGGAATGCTGCTGCAGGCCACAGCTGATTTTGAGAAGCTGTAGCGGATGAGTTACAAAATCAAGGTGCATTGTGGGACGTAGTTTACGGACACCATGCTTCTGTAAAGCGGAAAAGAATTTTATGTTGACAGAAATTATATTATTTGCATGAGATTGCGAGCCATTCAAAATGAGGTGCCAGGCCAAGTTCAGCCCACGGGCCTTGAGTTTGACACTCTTATGTCTTATGTATAAGATTGTGTATAGCCTACTGTATGCATGGTGTATCTCTGTCTGTCCATACACAGCAAATCATGGACACTACTGGACCTTATATTATATTTAAGGGCGTTTTCACACCGCCTTGTTTAGTTCGGTTGTATCGAACCCTGGAGCATTTACCCTCTCGGTGCGGTTCGTTTGGGAAGGTGTGAACACATCAACGCACTAGGGTGCGCACCAAAACAACCAGACTGAGACCCTGTTGAAGAGGTGGTCTCGGTCCGCTTCCAAATGAACTCTGGTGCAGTTCGATTGTGGTGAGAACACGATTCAACCTCAATCCAACCCAACTGCAGGGTACATTGCCTGTTTTGGACTAAACCGTCTCCCGTAGCCAGCTGTACTGTGCATTATTTCAGAAAGATTAATGTGCGCCTCCGCCTGAACTGTCTTGATATGCATTGTCAGCGACCCCAGTGCATCATGACATTATTTTCCAGCCTCAGTCTTGCCTCATTTTCAAACTGTACCGTTTGCCTACAGTTATTAGTGCAACTGATGTAATACACGATGACCAGGACCAAGAGCAACCCATGTAGCTTTACCTCCATTGTAAAATTGAAAAGTTGCGCTCTGGAGTCTGCTCTTCTTTGTTTACTTCCGGTAGTTTTCCATGAGGAAATTCAGACCAATTAGCAGTTTTCCTCATGCATCACACATTTTGGTCCGCTTGTGAATGCTGCCGTGTGAACACAAACCAAACTCGAGGTAATTTGCAACATTGTAACAAGTTGGTCCCTGATTCGAGCAAACGAACCATAGGTGTGAAAACGCCCTTATACTGTTTTTGTGCTTTTGGGGGAATTTTTAATTTTTGTTAATTCAATGATCTGCCTCTGTAGAACAAGAGAGTCTCAGCCTTTTCTCATTGGGCAGAGAGGGCTAGGAGAAAAACAGCATGCCTGTTTTGACGTAAGCGGAGTTTTTTTTTTGTTTTTTTTTGAGATTGTTGGAAAGATTAACCAAGACAGTTTTGGGGGAGTTTGATTTGGTATCTCTATTTGTATTGTTTTTTAAATTTAAATTTGTGAGTCAGAAAAGAAGTTCAGCTGGTCTTAGTTTGGTGAGAGGAAAAATCATAAAGCATATATTTGTATTTTGGTGTTTAATAATGAGAAGGTGTAGGTGTAAGAATATGTCCTTGACAGAGCCAGAGGCAGTACACAATGCACAATGTTGATTAATGTATGAATATATGTGCTCAGCCTGCATGGAGCCAGTGCAACCTAGTTACCTAAATGACCTGCCGAGCTGAATCCTTTCCAACTGTGGGAGCTGGAATATACGGTGTGTACTATCTAGTTGGGCTGGTGTACCTGTAGACTTCTCTCAGTCTGTGTTTCTTCTCCTGCTCGTTGACTTTACTGTCTACTGCTGCGATCAGCTCCTTCACACAGCGCAGAGCTTCACAAATGCAGCCATGGTCTTCATCGGAATCTGTTAGAGCAAAGAGGTACCACATAAAACACTTCCAAAATGTCCATGTGTTTTATATCATACAGTGAACTAAGCAGTCTGGGTTAAGTAGGCAGTCACATGGTCTCTATGGGTAATCACTGAAGACAGGTCACAATGCTAACACAGAGATTTTCCTTGAGAAACATGAATTATTGTATCATTATCAATTAAATAAATCAATGCTGTCTACACAATCCATTTATGTTTAATTTTGTTTTGCGGAATTTCTTACGTGACGTGTCTTCATTTGTACCTTTAGTGTGCTGCAGTATCCTCTGAATGAGAACAGGATATTTGGTGATCCTCTGAGTGACCAACAGAATGCACTCTGGGATACCGAGCCTCCGCACAATGCTACTGCTCATTGTTCTCTGCACAAACACAAAGATAAATATTATGTGTGATTTCACAACAAATCAGTCAATGCCTACATTTAAAAGAGCTGGTGTGCGATAAGTACTGACCTTGATGAAAGCCTGGAAGCGCTTATCTTTGGCATGCAGGTCTTTGTAGAGATTGACAGCTTCACTGTGTCGACTGCAGAACTTCCCATAAACTTTCTTCATACGATCACCGCTACAACCTGAAAACTGAATTTAACACTGTGTATTTACTATATTTGTAGTATTTAAACCAAAAAAATCCATGGATTGAAGGAACTGCAATGGCACCATATATGATTACGTGTGACAAAACTGATTTTTATTTATTTTTACGTTCAATCATCAGGAAGGCAAACTGCTATTAACATTATTTATTAATAACTGAATTAACCTGGCAAAAGGTTTGAAACCCAACTTATATGACAAATACATCATTACTGCATGGCTTCACTGTGAATAAGAAAATGGAAATCAGGTATCATTTTTGCAGGACAAACTACTGTCTTTCAGCCAGACTACACCTTGCTCACCTGGTTATGCAAGACATCCCCAATGCTGCAGATGAGGAAACTGTTGTTTTGTCCTTCAGTTGATGATGCTCTCTTTCTCTCCAGGAGCAGAGTGAGGAAATGCGTGTGCGTGTCCAACAGGTCGTCCAAAACAGGGAAAATCTGAATGATCAACAGACTAGCTCTCAATGTCTGTATTTTAATGACGATTTTCTAACTAATATTGCCTGTATGGATACAGTATCCATAGGTGCAAATGCTCCTCGGCACAATCATCACCTTGTCCAAAGTGTGAGTGTCAAGCTGCATCTCCTTCTGAAGGCCTTTGTAGTACACTTCGGACATGATCTTCAGAGTCCTCACATGGTGGAACTCTGTCTGGTACAATTCTGTGGACAGAGAGAACTCTCATCTCCAAATGTACGGACGTGAAAGGGGCATTTACACATGCAGTTTATGTTCCAAAACAACATATTACAGCTACAACACACTGTACCATATATGACGTCTTGTTTCTTGATTTCATCTTTTTTCACCATTTTCAAGAACTTCTTGTCCACTGTGCCACTCCAAGAATCAGCTTCCAGATCTTTGATGTCACACTCAAACTCTCCCATGAGCTGACTGTCCATCATCTCAGTACCTTTACACACACACATACACATACACACACACGCACGCACGCACGCACGCACACACACACACACACACACACACACACACACACACACACACACACACACACACAATGTATGTTTAAAACAAACATCTGCATATAAAGATCATTATATAACATCTACATGTAGGATGCCTAGCTATGAACTCCTCAGCCACAGTGGCTGACAAAGAGCCAAATGAGCAAGATGGTATCCCATCACCGGGATATTTTGGCTTAAATTCTGTATGGTGGGAAAAAGTGGAGATGTCCATCTATATTTACAAATTAGGTATTGGCACACAGAAATACCTTCATCTGTGAGTGACTCAGTCGAGGCATTGACTTTGCTCCCTTGATGGAGAGAGTCAGTGGACTGGGACAGAAACTTCAGGCCTTTCAGTGGAACATCATCTAGCCTACAAGGAACAAAATCATGAACATGATTAATAATGAATTAACATACATGAATAGAAATTTTTGATTAGGATGCCCTTAATGAGTCAGTCACGTGACGTCCACAAGACAACGGAATTCTGTGAATCCGACAAAATTTAATACCGATTCCGCCTTGCGGACAGATGACTCTGGCATTGTCGGAGACACACAACTGTATTTTCTGACAACGGGTTCCAGAGTGAGAAGATCTGATAATGCTGCTTTGAAGTTGCAGTGTGTACCCAGCGTTGTTGCTAACAATGACGTCACATCATCACGTGACCAGAGGTAGTAGTAAACAAGGACTTCATGCACATGCTCATTGCACTCTTTCGTTCTTTTTGGTGGGTCTCTCTGTTTCTTTGCAGCGCCACCTATCGGCGAAGAATATATATTACATCCTTGTTATTGTGTTGCCATGTAGACGGTAATACTTCCGGCAACGTTGTAAGAAAAATTTCACAAGCATTATCGTGCCGTTGTTGTGTGGACACAACCTCAGTCAGTCAGTGGTGTGTGTGTGTGTGTGTGTGTGTGTGTGTGTGTGAGAGAGAGAAGTTTCTCACCCTGCTATGTTGCTGGTGGAGATGCTCTTGGCCAGGTTGCTTTGTGGATTGAAGATACTGGGGTGTCTCCGTGGAAAAATCACGGGAAGCTGGTCTTCAGGGGAGGCTGCTGTGGACCAGCGTTCCCGGGACGATGAGGAGGATGAGGACGATACAGACGATGCTGAAGATGTAGCTAAATAGAAACAACAGAGCTCACATTTAGCACTGACGATATCAACAGTGGACTTTTATGCCTGGCGTATTAGGAACTAAAGATGTATAATTGATTATTCTCAAGACATCTCAAACTATAGATCTTTGACAAGGTCAAACTAATACTGCGGTCCAATTCTTCACTCTGCATCGCTCCCTTCTAAATCCATCTAAAAAGTGTATAATATAACCACAAATGAATTGGTGTATATTCATGGAGAAAACAGAATGACGAACTAATGTTCTGGGGAAGTAATAGAAGCAAACAAGTCACCTTTACTGCAGTGGCATGTCCCAACAATACATGCACATAAAAGCCTTCAATTTTATTTCCATTAATTTGAAATACATATTCATTTGTGTTTATTATCTACACCAACCATTCATGTACATTATCACAAGCAATCATGGATGCTTTCCTTTGAAAGTCTCCAGCAAATAGTAAAGCCATTATGACACTGCAGCAATGTCTGACAGCAATTAAGTATGACAGGGTTTTAATGAGTGTGATAAAGGGCCTGTTGGGTTCAGGTGAATACATCAAGAACAACAACAAAAAATTGGTATGACAGACAAGGTAGACTTGATGTTCCTTTAGGTTTATTCCAACAATCTGACAAGACAGGGATTGCGTGCCAAAATCAAATCAATCATTTTGATCCATGTCTGTCCTCATAAAACCTTGCTGGGTGGAAGGTGCATCGTCTGGTTTTAAGACTCTTAAGAAGCTTGCTTATGCATGCTTAACAGAAGTTTGCTAGTTTGTATGGATTCTTACATTTGCTCCTCATGTTAACAGCAGACCCAGGAGCAGCTTCTGGCACCAGCAACTGCTGCTGGAAGGAAACACAATTAGAACATAATTAGGGGAAAACATGAAGTACTGGACATGTTACTTTTGGTCTTTGACAGAAGAGAGTATGTTCACTATTAGGTTCTCGCACTCATGATGATAAGCGGTAAAACAAACATTTATGTATGAGCTCCTTTGCTATTTTTTTTTTTTTTTAAAATACATACTAAATCTAAATCTATCCAAATAATTCACTAACTATCTGACTAACTATCTCCACTGTGTCAAATCAAAGGTATCAACTTAACTCTTTAAGTGCCATTGACGTATTTCAACACCATTTAAAATCTGATGCTTGAGTGCCATCAAGAGGTTTGTGGCCTGCAAGTGTTTTTTCGGCAGTGGGTCGCCGATTGCAGTCTCCCACAGCCTGTGAGTAATTTTGGGGCTTCTGGCAGAAGCAGTCGAAGCATAAAGAGACATTATATACTGTATGCCACGGAGATCAAAATGGGAAGTGGAGACAATCACGATTAGAAAGCAAAACGGACAATCCTGGACAAAAAGTGCCATTTTGGTGAAAGTGGGCTCTACCTCTGATAAAACAATAAGGAAACAAGGTAAAAATGTTTTTTTTCATGATGAACTATTCTGTGGGTCGAAATATCACTCAAAATGGGCAAAAACGCTGGCACAAGGCACTTTTTGTTTTATAAAATGGCTGGCCCTCAGAGTCAATATGTGCTGTGTTGTGTATATGGATTACTTGTTTTTTGTTTTTATTGACCACATCTTGACCAAAGAAAGAAGCAGATTATACATCCTCACACATTCAAACCTTGTTGTATTTCCTGCTTCAAGAAGACACTGGTAATTAGCGTGAACATAAGCTACATTTAGAGAAGTGAAATAATAAATGCGTGTCGGACCTACCTTTATTTTGTGCTTTGTACAGACAGACAGACTCTCTCTGCAGCACTTATGGACATGGGCTCCGCAGTCTGCAAACAACACATTAAGATCATTAGAAACAAGTACTGTTGACTTGATATGAGCTGCTGTAAGGTTCTCCAGTTATTCCTAAACTCTTCAACTATACAACTGGACTATCAGATCACAATGCTATCTTCTTCTCAGGAAAGCTCACAAAAATGCGTTTTCAAAATTCACACAGATCTGCAGGTTCCTGTTAAGCAATTCCAATGAATCAACTGCAGAATCTTGATGCAGATCAAAGGACTGACTGGAGTGAAACGACACAATGCAACGACATAGAAGTTGTTTTAAGCAAAAATTAATGAAGTGATGTCAAACTGCCAGAAGGGGGAACCAACATAAAAGGAAGGGGAACTTATAGCTTCGGTTCAATGATGAATGCAGAAAAATGATGAAAGAGATGAATGACTTAAAAAAATCATTGAAAACTAATCTCACAACTGATAGACATCGATACACATCCTTAAGAAATAAAGTCACCCAAAGTCTGCGAAAGTCAAAAGCAAAAATTTTTATGGATATTATTAATGAGGCAAAAGGGAATGCTATAAACATCTGGCAAAATCTCAATAAATTAACTGGTAGAAAAATGAAAGAGTCAAACAAATGTTGAGCTCAAGATTAACAATGCAATGGTAACTAATCCAACTATCCTAGGTAATGAATTCAATAATTTTTTCATCAACTCAGTCAGGGAAATAACTGACCCATTAATCCTGCACAGCCGGTCTTCTCTATACGTGAAATTACAGAGTTGGACATCAGTAACATTATTAGCTCACTAAAGAACTCAAATGCAAAGGATGCCCATGGACTGGATACACGTACTATCAAATTATGCAAAGAACACATATGGTCAACTTATCACTCAAAGAAAAGATTGTCCCACTGTCTTGGAAAATGGCAACAGTAAACCCAGTCTTTAAATCTGGTGACAATTTTAATATAGCCAACTCCTGGCCAATCACTATCCTTCCTGTTGTCTCTAAAGTTGCTGAAAATGGGTAGCAAAAATCATAAATGAACATCTAAATAAAGGCCACTCCTTTCTGCATCCAATGCAATTTGGTTTCTGCAAAACATTCCACAAAGTTTGAAAATTGTCTGTTTATAGGAAAGATCAAATGCATGTTGGACACTAAGGTTTGCGTTGGTGCAATATTTTTAGATCTAAGAGAAGCATTTGATATTGTAAATCATGACATCCTGCTGTCTAAACTAACCCATTTTTATGTTTCTTCAGACCCTATTCAATGGATAAAGTCATATCTAGAATCCAGGAAACCATGTGTCACACTCAACAGTGTCAAATCAACTTTTCTTGATGTCCCTGTTGGAGTATCTCAGGGGTCAATACTTGGCCCTCTTCTATTCTCAGTGTACATTAATGACTTGCCTAATTCATGTGTTAATGCTGAATTTCAAATGTATGCCGATGATGCTGTCATCTTCACCAGTGCTAAAACTACTCAAGAAGCATCATCTGCTCTTACCTCAGCTTTGATTCCTGTATATGAGTGGCTTCTTAAATCTTGCCTGCTTCTGAACTTATCTAAAACTGTATGATGTTCATAAAGCATTAAAAATCAGATATCAAACACTGAGGTGTATTTTTGGGAGGACAGGAACTGACACTTGTCTCTGAATTCAAATACCTTGGTGTGACACTTAATTCCTCACTGTGTTTCAAGAGCCACACTAAAAAATTATCTAATACAGTCAAATTCCACTTGAACAATTTCAGACAAATCTATTATATCTATTCAGATAGAATAGAAATCTATTCAGTTTGGAGAATTTTAAAAATTTCAAGTTTTCTTGTGTGATTTTTAAGGTGTGAAATGGACTGACTTTGTTAAAGTAAGGGCTCACAGCGGTCTCGGGACTGTGAAATCCCACACAGAAAAATAGCCTTTGGACAAAAAAGCTCTTTCTGTTAAGGCCAGTAAGATCTGGAATAGTCCACCACTCTCCATGAGGGAGTGTCCAATATTTCCAACCTTCAAGACTCACCTCAAACAGTGGCTGAAAGAGAACCAGTCCTGTGACCACTGACTTTTAACTTCTGTTTTGTAATGTGCTTTTATCATGATTCATTGTCCTTTTCTTTGTCTTATTGTATGTTTTCTGTTGCCTGTCTAGGGACTGCGGATGCAAAATAGCATGGTCGCTATAATCTGGCATATTTACGTCTATTTCTTGTCGAAAAGATGTTCATAATGTGCACTGTCCGTATCAAATAAATAAATTCACAGTAGTATTGCTCCCTTTGTTGGGACACTCGCTTGATGCTCATAATGCTACAGGCACACTTGGCCTTGATAAAGACAACCGCAAAACTCTTGGTACTTGTCTCAGAGGGTATGCACTGCTTCACGATTCTGTCAAGTGTTGCAGTCCTCCGTAGTCAAGCTCCCAGAAAAGCTAGGTTTAAATCGCTAGGTGGTAAAAAAAGTCACTTGCAGTATGTGAATGGTTATGGTGGATATTTTTGCCCAATAATGCCAAAAATTAACTATTTGACCATTAAAAGAAACAAGCATTTCCATGTGTTAATCCCAAGTGTAAAGTACCCTCTCAGTGTTGAATTATTCTCCAGCGTCATAAAACCAAAACATAAACCTACTGTAATAACACAATCATTGTGTGAGCATAAGCTACATACACCGCTCACACTTTTCCTTCATACTAATGCTGCTCTGGTCAGACTGAGACAAAGTGATGCAACAGACAGTGGGGAAGTTAGTGGAGGGCCACTCGCCTCATCCTGTATTCATGGAATATGGAACAATCTCAATCTGCATCCACCAATGTATCTGAACACTTCATTCCAAAATATTATCAATTAACAGCAGACAGAAACTAAGTGAGTGTCATGTGAAAGCTGCTGTCTTCATTTACATACGAGACAGAGACTGTCTCTTCAAAACTTTGGCTTCTTGTTAGTTCCACACTTCTCATCTACGTTCGCACACTGTGGTCAAAATACCGTTTCAATAGCTAAACATTAAGTTATGTGGTATAATGTTTAAGTAAGTTAAGTATTCTACATCAGATACACGAAGCATTTCATTATTACTTATATTTTTGATAACTTTATTTGAGGAGCTGTGTTACATTGATGAGATATTTTTTTTCCCAATAACAATCAGTAACTGCTGCTGTAGTCTCATTTTATTAGTTGTCAGTAATAATAATTAATATTTTTCTTGGTTTGGAACATGTTCTTTCAGTATTGATACTGGAGGTGGCGTTCACTGTGAGAAACAAAGTTTTAACAGGAATAAGACACATCTAAAGTGAAACAACCAGAAAAAGACTGCAAGAGGAAGAGGTGACCACAGAGGAGGAATAAAAAGCTTGTCTGACACTAGAGAGAAGGAAAGAAAACAAGAGGGAAGGATTGAGAAAGGAAAAAGAGTTGTGAGTCTTACTGTTGCAGAGGAAAGTCTCCTTATTGTGTAGAAGTTTGGTGCAGTGCTGACATGCTGTGGAAGGAGACGGACTGACTGGGATGAAGAGATGGCCGTTTGCACTCTTCTTATCTCTCTCTTTAGTCTCTCGCTCCCTCTCTCCTTTCCTCTCCTTCTCCTGGAAAAGAGATTAGCAGAGAAAATATTGAGGAATATTGTTTCTAGATGAAATAACCTGTTGCGAATATGTCTTATTAAAAGATTTCAAAGTGCAAATTACATTTTAAATTACATTTACATTTTAAAAAGGACTGAATGTAATGACGACAGGTTATCTGCCCATTTACCTACACGCAAGACTATTAATAAAAAACATGTTTGTAGTTAACATTCATCATGATATATTTTAATTACTCATTATGACTGTTAGTGTTGCCAACCTGACAATTTTCTCATTTCTGGATTTTTGGACTTATGAACCTAGTGCCGCGAGCTACTTTCATTGGAAAGTTGGGTTTTTCTGTTGGATATTTCCAGTATTGAACTGACTCCTACCGGTTTCTACAATTTGCCAACCTCAACTTTAAAAGACATCATAAAGCCTTGATGTCTTGATCAGCAGAAGTGGGAGACTCAAGTGATGTGACTTAACTCGGCAGACAAATTTGGGGACTTAAAATTTGCTTGACTAACATTGACAAAAGACTTTATTTATTTATGACTTGAGACATTTTATGAATTTTATAAATTATATTTAAAATGATTTATGGTTGTCTCAAACCACTGATATCTGGATATTTACATTTACATTACATGACCCTGTTTCTGACAGAACAGAGTATGCACTTGTATGAGAAGCAGCAAGCTGTCAACTAACTTCAATGTAAGTAGGTTGAACAGGTCAAACAAACATAAGACATAAGACCCAGAAGACTGATGGTTGTTTCCCAATTGAAACTTATTTTATGATAGTTTTGTTATGCAACATATGTACTTACTTGTCACATTCTCCATGTCACATTTTTTTATTAAAAATTTGTTAATTAAATTCTTATTTTAACCCAAACCATAATTTTTTCCTAGACCTAAGTCGTTCTGTTGCATAACGTAGGAAACCTATGTTGCAAGTGTATTCTGAAAAGAAAATATGTAACAAGGGGAAACAAGGGGCTAGAAATGGTCAGGGTAATGAGCAAAACGGAAGCTAGAGGGGTAACTAGATTGTCGGTATAGGGCCAAGCCGTAGGATCAAGCCATTTTTTGACAAGTTCGCCTGAGGTTTGTACCTTTATTGTGTAGCTTTATCTGTGCATTAGACAATATTAATTTCTCCTCAGGACAAGCTGGTCTGATCTCTGCAGTTCCAGTCATTTTCCTTCAGCATTGTAAGGTTCCATTTCAAAGTGTTCTTTGAACAATCTCCTCAATATTACTGGATTGTTCTTGTACATTTTTTAAATCAAAGAAGCAGATACAGTATTTTCGAAAATAGCTCTTCATCTTCATCTGGGGGTGGCAGTAGCTCAGTCTGTAGCGATTGGGCTGGAAATCGGGGGATCGGTGGTTCAAGTCCAGGTCGCATCAAGTCTGGAGAGTGGACTAGTAGCTGAAGAGGTGCCACTTCCTCCTCCTGGGCACTGGGGAAGTACCCTTAAACACGGCTTCTTTTGATGAGTGACAAATGTCATGTTGGAAATGTGGTGAAACAGTGTGAGGAGGTGTGAAAGTATGTAATGTTCAGTCATGTGTTCTTTCTGATTGTACCATGCTAGCACATGAGCAACAAACCTCTGGTCACACCCTCTGCATACAGGCACTGGTGAGGAAAGCAGGCTCTGTGGTCAACAGAACTGGACTCCATCACATCAGTGACATAGAGAAGGACTCTGAGTGAACTGCTCTCCATCATGGACAATGTCCACCATCCTCTGCACAGCACCATCACCAGACAGAGCAGTGAGTTCAGTGCCAAGCTGCTGTCTCACAGGCCATATGACTCCACTCTTCACAGTGATGGGCATTAACTTTTTCACCTGAACTTTAACTCATAATGTTAGCCGGATGCTGCTGATGCTTTGAATCAGTTATTACACATTATTTGCTGTTACTGTAGAACTTTCTATTTCTGTATTTTTAACATGCTGCTGGTTGCTTGAAATTCCCTTGGGATTAATAGAGTATGTATCGATCTAACCATCTATCCATCCATCTATTTTTTGTCACTCATTTCAGGCAAATGAACCCATATATAGACTCATTACACACAGAGTGGAATATTTCAAGATGTTATATCTCCAAAGTTTGATGATTATGGCTTACAGATGATGAAATCCCAAAGTTCAGTGTCTCAAAAAAATTATGAAAGCACTGGAAAGTCTTGGTGTCACACCGTAATCAGCTGATTAACTCAAAACACCAGCAAAGGACTCCTGAGCCTTTAAATGGTCTCTCAGCCTGGGTCAGTGGCTACACAATCATGGGGAAGACTGCTGATTTGACAGATATCAAGACATTGCCACCCCCTACAAGGAGGGTAAACCACGGATGGTCATTGCTAAAGAAGCTGGTTGTTCAGAGTGCTGTAACCAAGCATACTCATAGAAAGTTGAGCGGAAAGAAAAAGTGTAGTAGGAAAAGATACACCAGCAGAATGGATAACTCCAGCCTTGAGAGGATTGTCAAGCAAAATACATTCAAGAATTTGAGGGAGCTTCAGAAGGAGTATACTGATGCTGGAATCAATGCATCAAGAGCCGCTACGCACAGACGAATCCTAAACATGGGCTACAAATGTCACATTCCTCGTGTCAAGCCACTCCTGAACCACAGACAAGATCAGAGGCATCTTACCTGGACTGTGGAGAAAAAGAACTGGACTGTTTACTAAGTAGTTCTGAGTCTTGTTTTCAGATGAAATAAAATTTTGCATGTCATTTGGAAATCAAGGTCTCAGAGTCTAGAAGAAGAGTTGAGAAGCACAGAATCCAAGTTGCTTGAAGTCCAGTGTGAAGTTTCAACAGTCAGTGATCATTTGAACTGCCATTTCACCTGCTGGTGTTGGTCCACTGTGTTTTCTAGAGTACACAGTCAACGCAGCCATCTAACAGGAAATTTTAGAGCATTTCATGCTTCCTTCCGCTGACCAACTTTATGGAGATGTGGATTTCATTTTCCAACAGAACTTGCCCACACTGCCAAAGGTACTGGTCATTGAACCAAAGCTGGTTCAATGACCATGGTGTGCTCATATTGTGCTTGATTGGCACAGACAACTCGCATGACCTGAACCCCCACAGAGACTCTATGAATCTTCCATCCATCCATCCATTTGCTACCACTTATCCTCACATAGGGTTGCGAGTGGGCTGGAGCCTATCCCAGCTGTCTTAGGGTGGAAGGCGAGTACACCCTGGACAAATCTCCAGTTCATCGCAGGGCACATAGAGACAAACAACCATTCACACTCACATTTGCACCTACTAGCAATTTAAATTAGCCAACTAACCAAATCCCCATGCATGTTTTTGGATTGTGGGAGCAACTGTGCTCACCACTGCACCACCCTCTATGGATCTTGTTTTATACTGTATATTATGAAAAGCATGGTTTGGATGTTTTTAGACTTTAAAGTATGGTATGCATTATGTAGCAATCTCATGAGTCATGGGAAAATGTCAATCTGTCACATGTAGTCATCAAAGCAATACCTGAGTAGTGGCACAGGCTAATCGCCTCCATGCCACCCTGCACTGATGCAGTAATTCATGCAAAATGAGGCCCAACCAAGTATTGAGTGCATAGAAATGAACAGAATTTTCAGAAGCCTGACATTTTTGTTTAAAATATCTTTTTTTATTAGAATTATTCTATTCTAATTTTCTGAGACACTGAATTTTGGGTTTTCATTATTTGTAAGCCATAATCATCAAAATATCAAGAAATGAAGCAAATAAACAAAAGGAAATATGCCACTTTTTCACGATATTCTATTTTTTTTTAGGTGTACCTGAACTTCATCAAAACCCAACAGAGAAATGTTTACTTACCCTAACCATAACCCCCTAACAATTGACTCTATCAGAATTTTTTTTATGAAAGCCATTAACTGGTCTTTTGTGTGAAATGTGTCTTCAAAAGGTGCCTAAGACTGGAATACATACAAACCAACACTATCATGATATTCTTACCTCATCAGATACAGTTTCTTCTCTCTTCCTCACAGAGCAAATACTCAGCATGGATTCAACTGTCCTCCTGTCTCCTTCTCTCTCTCTATATATATCTCTTTCTCTCTCCTGTCTGTTTCTCTATACTCTGTCCGTCTCTCCTCTTCTAATCCTCAGTGCGAATCCTGTCTATCTGGATTTTTTTCTGTCAAGCAGTGTCTTCACAATTTTAGTCATTGTGTATAAACTGCTGCTACTGCTAATCTGTCTGCTTACAAATCAGGAAGTAAGCTATAACATTTAGCATCTGTATGTGCACACATACAAAGTTCCTCTTTCACTGCCTGTCTGCAGACTTTTGCAGGATTCCTCACATCTTCACAAACCCACCATGTCAGCATACACCCCTAAAACTACACACAAGCATTTGACGACATTTCTCTTAAGCTTCATTTTTACTCTTTTAATGAGTATTTAATGTGGTTTAAGCTAGGTATATAATCTCATGCACTTATTTTAATATTTACTTTCACTTCAGTTTTTATTAAGTTTGGTTCTAATTTTGGTTTTGCTTATGCAGTGCTGTGCAAGTCTCATTTGTCAAAACATACGAGTACCTCTCGAATGCATAAATCTTCACAAAAACATTACAATTTAAATACAAGTCCACATCAACGCGGCCAATTTTAGGTTATAGGTTTGATATACAAATGGTAATTTTGCTTTCTTCTCCTGCTGCTGAGAGTAGTCAAGTGTGTGATGGGAGATTTTTGAAAGAATAGATCAATGGATTTAATAGTTTAATATTCCATTATTTTTACATTATTACATTTAATAGTTACTGATTCAGTAACTGGAGTGTATTTTTTTTTTCTAAATACACATCCATGGGAGTTTTTACTTTATCTTTGCTCTTTCCAGCAAGAACAAATATTACGGTAGAAGAAATACAGTGGGCTACACATTGGTATAATCACCTACAAGCACAACATTGGCAGTGAAAATAAACATTAAACTTGACTTGACTACACAGCTGTTAACGGAACAACTACATGTTGATGTCCCATCATGAGAAAATAATTTAATACCATCACAGCTCCAGTGTGCAAGAGAGTGCAGACTGCAGTGACTTGATGCACTTGTGTTCTCACCTTTCCTTTCTTGCTCATCTTACTGCGGAGGTAGCTGAATGTTCGACTGATTTTAGGCCCCCCTTTTCCCTCTGTGTCGCTCCGTAGAGGGCCCGGCTCCTCTTCTGATATACTGACAAACACAAATGTAACAAAGACAACTGAAAAGTCTGCTAACTGTAATGAAATTAGATAATTTTTGGTGACAGGTAATTCCAATATTAGGGATGTAATGATGCCTCGCGAGACAGTTAAAAATCAGTATAAATGCATGACAATTCAAATCAGCTGAAAGGAATCCAAATGCCCTTTTTAAACAGTGGGGGGGGGTAATCTTATTTCAAGTTCACTTGATTGAAGTCACACATCACTAAGTGTTCGACGTCGTACGTTACTGTCAGGTATTCAGACAAGACGAGAAACATGGTGGCAGTCTCAAGTCATTTTGAAATCGAGGATGAACAGACCAGTAATACATTTTTGTTTTAAAAATCCATTATTTATTTATTGTCATTTAAAATAAAATATAATTTTAGTTGCACTTTTAAGAAGAGGACATATGCATTGCATTGCACAGTTTACCCACCTCAGTTAAATAAAAATAGATTCTGTTTAACTCTGAGTGCCAGTCATTTTATAAAACAGACAGTGCCTTGTGGCAGCATTTTTTTGTCCAGAGACATTTTGTACTATGTCTCTGAAAACACAAGCTCAAATAATAATGAATAGCTCAAATGAAAGAAGAGACTCTATTTCATCATGAAAAAAAATGTTGACCTTGTTCAGTTCTTGATTTATCAGAGGTGGGGTAGAGGCCACTCCCACCCTAAACACCAGATTTTGTCCAGAATCTGTCCGCTTTGCTCTCTAATCACGATCGTCTCCACTTCCTGCTTTGATCTTCGATGATCTCGAATTCTAATTTGATTATCTCAGGAAACAACCTCTGATTAAATGTGAGCTAAGTGCCTAAATTTGCATTCTTTCTGATAACCAGAAAGGGGTGATTCTTTTGGTTGCAAGAAGTGTGATTGCATTAAAGTCTATAAGAAAATTGACAGATTTCTCACTTGATTTATTCCCTCAGAAAACATTGTGAACATGAGTTAATGGTCACTAGTCTTCTTCCATTCAGTAAATTAAGATTCCACTTAAGTAAAACAGAAAATAAAGCAGGGTGTTCTTTTGGGCATAGATACCTTGTGATTGAACACTAACACAATGTTGTGTGTTTGTTTTTCTTGAGGAGTTGTTTGTGTTTTCATTTTAGAAATTAAATCATTTAAAACTATATTTTCTCTTCATGACAGTTAATCGTGTCAATTGTTGGTTGCCTAAAAGTGTTTTGGTTCTAAAAAATCCAAGGTGGTGAGGGCCAAAAACCAAAAAGACCACAACCACGATGACAAATGCCAAGCCAATGGGTGACGTCACGTTGACAATGTCCACTTCATATATGTTACAGTCAGTTTCCTCCTTGATTGGGTGTTTCTGCCAAATGTGAGATATCAAATTCACGAGAATTGACAGACAACCTTAAAACATCATGCCTCTGGCTACGGTTGTCGTTGCCATGGAAGTATAACAAAATCTCAGCCAAATTACGGTACCCTGCATTAAATTTCAGCTTGTCTCGATATTTGGAAAGCTTGTTAAGGTTGTATTAGAAAGCTGTAAGAGTGCAGTTAAAAATGCTAAAAGACTGTGAAATAGAGTGTAATATTAAACCCCCAAAAAATAATTGGAACTTTATTTGTTTCCCTTCTTACCTGTATTCAAGTGTCCCAGAGTTACTGGGGGCTGAGCCGACCCCTACAGGAAACAAAGAGGCCAGAATTATCTGATCAGTCTAGCCCAACTACTACACTGCATCGTTTGTACTGTTTATGCGATAAATGCAACAAAGGGTTCAAAGACAAATCAAATGTGGTTCAGCAAAATGACAGTTCAAGTACAGCGATAAAGTGCTGACAGAGGTAAAGAGGTTGACACAAAGCTGAATGGGGGAAATAGACTACCAAATGGATGTTTTACAGCTACACATAGTAGGCAGAGAAATGAAGAATAACAACCTAATTAAGATCAGATTTTTATGATGAGAAGAGGTCAGTATACTCATATCACTGACATCTTTTCACATATAGTTTCTATACATATTTTGCAAACTGTAAATTTGATTGCTTTAATATTACATTGGATTAAAGTGATAAAATATTTTTTTGTGTTTTTAGTTCAGTGATTCATTCACTGGATTCCTGTTATCAGTTGATGACAACAAACTTGAACTTGATGCTGCAGTTTAGAGCCATTGAGTCGACTTTGAGTTAAGATTATACAAAAGCAGTTTCCTTATGGGCCATCTGGGCTGAAATCTGCCCAGCAGTGGAGTATATTGTTTTTTGTTAGTCCAGTACTATTCTACTCTCTTTTTTAAGAGGGGCAGGGATGGGGGAAATGGGATGTTACGAGAAAATGTAAAAGAGTGTGTGTGTGTCAATGGACAGAGCAGACGCTCCTGTATTGTTCCATAATCCACAATTCCTAAAGTTTGCAAAAATGGATGATTTTAGTCTGATTTGTAAAAAGCTGAAGGTTTCCAGAAACCAGGAAGTGTCTTTTCTATCCATGTGATTCTGTAGGGAGGAGGAGTACACATATTAGTGAGCACTTGCTGTTTTGTTGGACAGTGTTACAGGACAACCACACCAAGAGGAAGTTGTTCATCATACTTACTCCCTCCCTCCTCCTCATCATCATCACTGAAGGACGAGCCAATAGAAAAGAAGCGTCTATTTTTGGGGAGGGGTGGGGAGATACTGAGAGAAAAGCTGATTTGCTGCTTTGATCGAGGAAATCCGCTCACTAAAGGGTATCAATGGGATGTGGCAGGATGAACAGAAGAGTAAAAGAACTTATTGTACAAGTTCAAGAGCAATAAAAACTATGGGAAGGGAACACAATGGAGCAAACGATGACGTACTATACATGATGATGATAATGATGACAAAAAAAAGCTGTGATTGTTGATGAACAGAAACTCACCCTCTATATCGCGGTGACTAATGGTAACCATGGAAATGGATTTGGTGAGGGTTTGATGATGGAACATGGCTGGACAGCTGTTTGTCACTGACAGCGCCTGATGATGTGATGTCTAAAAAAATACACAAGGAGGAAATAATATTGTTAATATTATTATCGATATATCGATATTGACTATACACCGATCAGGCATTGCATTATTACCACTGACAGGTGGAGGAAGAAAACAATAGTTATTATCTCTCCATCATGGCAACTGGGATCTACACAGATCATTCATAACATTATGACCACGTGCCTAATACTGTTTTGTTTTTTTTCTGCCACATCAGACCCATATGCAACAAACTGTGATGCACTGTGTATTTTTTAAACCCTTCTGTCAAAAGCAGCATGTGTGACAGGCAAGAATAATTGTTACTCAGGGTTGGTTCATTGAGCTAATATCTTGTTGTCTCTGTTATAACCGTATCATTTTCAAGTCACTTCAAAATAAAAAAATATGCAGCATATGCAGTGAAATCCACATCCATGTCTGTGTGAATTGACTGTGCAGTGATCTGTTGGTAATGCCTTGGGGCTCCAGTGGAGGGATTGCGCAGCTCTGCCTCACTCAATACAGTGACAAGTGAAGGCAAGAACTGCATGTGTGTTTTCTTCACCCTTCTCTTTCATTATTTCCCGTTTAAAGAAAAAAACATATGAACTTCTTTGGCAAATGGAGCTCCAGTAGCACGTCTGTTGGATCGGCCACCAGGACCAGTCTTACCAGACCCTCGTACTATTATACAGAGGGTCTGGCATTCCTCCATTGAGAACCGATTTCAGACAGGAGGCGTCAACTCTGTTGAAGTTTGAAACAATTGGATCTGATTTTAACCAATCGCTAACGTTTGGTCGTGATGTATGTAATGCACTGCTAGCATTCAGGCTAGCCAACTGCTTTGCCATGAATGGAGCTCACTGAAAAATAAGACTTTTCCCAACCCCGTGGGGAGTAAAACCATGACATTTTTGCCAGCAATAAAACTGGTTAAACATTCTTCTTGCTCCGTTTTAATCGTTAAATATTTGGGAGCCAAGGCAAAACAGATTGATTTGGCCACTGCTAAACTACACCCAGCTAGACTATAACAAAAATGCTGCACATTCGACATCGTCATTAACACCCACCTCCCCCCGTTCCCCACCATTCGCTGATTGGCCAGGATGGAAATCATCCTGAGAAATCGAGTCCAAGGGGATCAAACCCAGAAGTAATCTGCAAGGAAATGATAGTTGAGCGGAAGATTATGGAGGGCTACAGCCAGGCTACCCTGGCCCTTCCTTGGACTACTTTTGATATATCCTGACCACTGCAGACCAGGAATACCCCATGCAATTCTGGAGATGCTCTGAACCTGTCCTCTCGCCATCATTATTTGGTCCTTGTCAAATTCACTCAAATCATCACACTTGTCCATTTCCTGCTTCTAACACATCAACTTTGAGGACAAAATGTTCATTTTCAACAAATGAACATTGCATATATACAGTTGTGGTTAAAAGTTTACGTACACTTGTAAAGAACATAATGTCATGGCTTTCTTGAGTTTCCAGTTATTTCTACAACTCTGATTTTTCTCTGATAGAATGATTGAAACAGATACTTCTTTGTTAAAAAAACATTCATGAAGTTCAGTTCTTTTATGACTTTATCATGGCTCAACTGAAAATGTTACCAAATCTGCTGGGTCAAAAATATACATACAGCAATGCTAATATTTGGTTACATGTCCCTTGGCCATTTTCACTTCAATTAGGCCCTTTTGGTAGCCATCCACAAGCTTCTGGCAAGTTTCTGGTTGAATCTTTGACCACTCCTCTTGACAGAATTGGTGCAGTTAAATTAAATTTGTTGGCTTTCTGACATGGACTTGTTTCTTCAGCACTGTACACATGTTCTCAATGGGGTTTAAGTCAGGACTTTGGGAAGGCCATTCAAAAACCTTAATTCTAGCCTGATTTAGCCTTTCCATTACCACTTTTGATGTGTGTTTGGGGTCACTGTCCTGTTGGAACACCCAACTGTGCCCAAGACGCAACCTTCGGGCTGATGATTTTAGGTTATCTTGAAGAATTTGAAGGTAATCCTCCTTCTTCATTATCCCGTTTACGCTCTGTAAAGCAACAGTTCCATTGGGAGCAAAACAGCCCCACAGCATGGGGTTAAAGGCCTCACCTTTTCTCCTCCAAACATATCGCTGGGCATTGTGACCAAAACGCACGCGCACACGCACGCACGCACGCACGCACGCACACACACACACACACGCATGCATCGCACACACGCACACACACACACACACACTGAGCCGCTAAAATGCCTCTGATGGGAATTCATTGTTTATTTTGCTGGGATAAAAACACATACACACCTGACTATCGATGCTGCTTCCATCTCCTTCCTGCTCCTCCTCAGTGAGGGAAACCAGTGATCCTCTCTCCTGGCTGTCCCGACGTAAACTCCTCCCTGCAGTCCTCTCTTCCTGATAACTGAGGCTGGGACACTGAGCCTGGAGTGCTACCCTCTCCACCTCCAGACCCTCCAGGCTGTAGCTGGGTACAGAGAAACAACACAAAGCATTCCTTTTCACATGCTGTTGTGCTGTGTAGCAGGACTGGTTTTACATTCTAGTTTAGCACTTTGGCCTGAGTTTATCATTATTGACCAATGTTGATTACCTTCTGTTATCTATTTGCTTCTGGTCAGGACGTCGCAGGTTGGATGGACACCAACTCATACTGAGGGATGAATGGTGGATGAAGGAAGATATTAAAACATGGAACACAGATGTGCAAGAGAGAGATGTGATTAGATATTTGATGAAAGGATGGTTTGATGAAAGGATAGACTAGAATGATGGTATTAATGACAGATATGTGTGTAAAACTACTCATGGCTGGAGCTCTGTATCTGTTGAAATGATGAAATATATACAGCAGCACCATTGGAGGTGCTGTGTTGCGTTGTCTTCAGCTACTGAGGTGTTAATTAGCTGGACTGAACTGATCCTGCTCCCTACCTCTGGATACCAAGCATGGCACTGGGAGTATGAGAGTCTGTGAGTGTGTGCGAGTCACGAGTGTGTATATATAGACAGTCATGTGAGAAGTCTGAAGCTGGAAAGATGACTGAATCCCAGTGCTCCAGTCATAAAAGAATAAAAAGCTATTCTAGCTTTACTGCTACAAAAGTGAATAAATATATTATGGTCTTGTTTTTGAGCTTCACATGTTCAAATCAAATCAAATCAAACTTTATTTTGTATGGCACTTTTCGTACATTACGCAGTTCAAACTAAAAGCAACAATTGAAAAATAAAATAAAAATAAAAAAAAACACCCCCAACCCAGAATAAATACACATGCACACGCGGTTGCACACACAAACTATAAGCAATGGCACGGTACTGAGATATTAAGAGAGGAAAAAGACACCTTTGGGAAACACTGGAGCCGAATTAAAACCTGAATAATAAATAAATTAATTAACAAACACATAACTAGATGGATTAATAAAACAAGTCATTTAAAAAACCTGATCAACAGGATAAACCTAAAATAAAAGAGATCTTTTATTTTAAAAGAGAGAAAGCCTGATTAAAAAGGTGAGTCTTGAGCCTCTTCTGAAAAAACTCAACAGACTGCAGCCCTGAGGTTCTCTGGCAGGCTGTTCCACAATTGGGGACCATAATAACTGAAAGCCACCACTGAAGTGTGTTTTAGTTTTGACTTTTGGTATGGTTGACAAGCCCGTGCCAAAGGACCTCAGGGTCCACCAGGGTTGATACTGTATGATACAAGTAGATCAGATAGATAAGAGGGCCCAAGACCATTAAGACATCTAAAAAATAGTAAAAGAACGTTAAAATCAATCCTGAAGCGCACGGGGGGCCAATGCAGCGATTTTATAACTGGTGTAATGTGTGCCCGCCCTCTGGTCCTCGTCAGCTGATTTTTGTAGAAGTAGGAGATTATGGAGCCTCTTTTGGGGAGGCCAGAGAGCAGGGCATCACAATAGTCCATAATTGTCCACTTTGCTGCTGTAACAATGCAAATTTCCCTGTCTGTTGGGAGGAATTAAGGTTTCTCTTATCTTAGTCTAAATGACAGGAGATAAACGCATGCATCAGTACCTCCGTGCTGGCATTACCTTTGTAATGTTTTTGATGAGTAGAATAAAACTGAGCTCAGAGTCAAAAAATCACGTCCAAGTTTTTTTTTTTTTTTTTTTTTAGATTTAGATGTTTTAAAATCTTATGATTTTGGTAAAAGCGTCTCTCTCAGGCCTTCAGGACCAACAAATAAAACCTCTGTTTTGTCCTGATTGAGCTGCATGAATTTGGCTGGCATCCATGACTTGATATCTAAAATGCAGTTTAAAAGGGCACTAATTGGCCTGCTGTCATTAGGAGACATGGCCATATACAGCGGTGTGTCATCAGCATAACTATGGAAGCTGAAGCCGTGCCTCCTGATGACATCCCCAAGGGGAAGCATGTAGAGATTAAAAAGAGTTGGACCCGAAATTGACCCCTGGGGAACCCCGCACACAATCTCATTGGTTTGTGAGGAACAAGTATCCATCCTTACAAAGAAGTGTTGATGTGTGAGATAAGAGATGAACCAGTTAAAAACAGAGAGAGAGGCCAGAGAGGCCGACCAGCTTCCTCAGTTTAATAAAATGTGATGGTCTAACTTTAACAAAGGCGGCAGGTCAGTGTTGACAGATAAAAGCCGTGATCCCTCCTGGTTTGGGTGGAGGCCCTCCCTCTTAAAAGGTAGGGTCTATTTAAAAATGCTGAAAAGTTATCAATAAAAGGGATACCTTGTTGAGGCAGTATCCCTCCAGCCACAGGTGCAGCTGACAGATTTGGCTGCTGATGACGGTACCATAGTGTGGTGAGGGAGTGGGCTGGAAATGATTAGTTGCTTCCCTGCGTCCAGCAGGTGGTCAATTAGGGAGGCAAAGTCCTGTTTAAATACCTCAGACTGCTGTTTTTTTAAATGATTAATGCCAGCCTCCAGGACCAGCATGGTGGCTGAGCTGTGCACTGAGCTGCAGGACAGAGGATTCAACCTCCTTGAGATGGCACCGGGGTGGCAGGAGGTCTGGTCGTCGTGCACGTTCACGTGCCTGACCATCCAATGTCCTGGAGATGCAACAGTGGTGGGATGGAGCCGTGGACCTGTTTCACCATCCCGCTTGGGCAACACGCTGGGTGTGGCTGAGGTCTCTCCTGACCGGGAAGGGTTAGCCTGGTTGAGCAAACCACGGCTCCTGGACTTGTGAGAGCCACGATCAGCTGGATGTTTGGATGGTGGGTGGGACCATGCACCCAGGGGAGGGAAATCCTGCAGGCTCAGGATGTCACACCTGTTATCCAGCGGAAGACCCGGAGGTGGTGAAGGAGGAGGAGATGGAAGAGCCCCAGCGCCCTTGGGCACCCTCGGTTTGATCAGAGTTGAGTTCGCTGGAGCCTCTGTTCCAACTTGCACTGCAGTTCAGCGGAGTGGCGACAGGAGGCGGAGGGTGCTGGTGTAATCAGCTTGGGTCGTGCAAGCGTTGGAGTCCCGGTGATGATGAAGCCAGTCCACAGAAGGATGGTGTTGTTCGTCATGCTCCGATCACCTACGCCGGATGCCTTCAGATGGGCGAGGAGTTTTGCCTGGGTCGTGGTCACTATAGAGTAATCTGTCAGGATCTTGTCTCTGTCCCTGAGGTCAATTTGTAGTCCCATTATGCTCTCCTTCAGTTTTGAGTGTGGGGAGGATTCACACACCACTAACATCATGAAAACTGCTGTGGTTCCAATCCCCCACAGTTAAAAGATTTTTAAAATCTGGCGACTTGCTAGTGCGATTTGCTGCACCGCTTCTGGGTTCCCTCCCTTGCTTGTTGTGAGCTAATCCACAAGCCCAGTGGCTGCAAACATGTCTGTGTAGTTTAAAAAATAGGCTAAATAAAAACTGGAGCTAGGTAGTTTGTTATTTAAACAGCCAGAAATTGTTAAAAATTGGATCTCCGTCGGAGCTGAGATAACAGGGAAATACAGTGCTAACAGTGTCTAACCCATACACACTGTCGTAAACTGTTGTGCTCAGCTGGAACTGTCAGCAGGAGAGACACAAATCGATTCCCTGCAAGTTTTTACTAAATACTGATGGACTAACTTTGTTAGTCAATGAGGTACAAATGAAGCACACAATTGTATTTCTACCCAATTAATGGTCAATATGTCTTTACAGTGTCTCCAACATGTCATGACTGCTCTGGTCATCAGTGAATAATGTGAGTTTCAAAAAACTCATTGAATCTAGAGCTGACATACTGGCTGTCTTATGTGGAAAGGCCTAAACTTTTGGCTTGAACACATGAAACAGCAAGAAAATGAAGAACAGAGAAATGTATAGAGAAACATGAAGTGTGGATGAAGCAGCTGACTGATAAAGGTGTACCTTCTCCTGTGGAGGAGGCGCTTGGCTCTCGCCGTCTCTTCTGACACACTCTTCAGTGAGCTGAAAGAAGAAGCAGATGGACTGTTATTGGGAAGAAAGAGAAAGCTAGATAGAAAGACTGGAACTATAGAATGGAAGAGATGACAATACATGCAGTTTAGATTCTCTGTACTGAAATTCACAGGTAACAATGGTATGCTGTTTTAGCTGGAATCATTTCTTTTTTCCACTGACCCAATGGAAATACACAGTATTTCATGTAATTAATGAAAAAAAAATTCTAGTCTTCTGTCTTCTCTGTCAAACTGTCTGTCTGCAGCCCATGAATGAGAAAATCAGTATATGATGTCGCACTTCAAACAGTTACTTGTGCATCTCCACCTACTGAATTCATCATTTGGGGCTGATTGCTTCTTGATTCCTTCGTTTCAATGAATCCATGTGATGTATGAGACTGATAAGTTACTATCATGTGTTAAGTTCAGTTTGTTGACTCATGGTTTAAGTAACTTAATTATGTTGGCCCTGAGAGCTCAATGTGCATGAAATACAGACACACAACCAAATACCAGATACATGCTGAAAGAAGCTCACACTGATCCAGGGGACATTATAATATGATGCAATGTAATGTACAACAGGCTCTCTGTAGGGTTTCCTTTTTTGTCATTTAACTAACTACTGTCTGATCTTTCTTTACATAAAGGATCAGCATACATTTAAAATATTATTAATGCATATTTTGAGCTGGGATAGGTTCCAGCCCTATGAGGATAAGCGGTATAAAATGAATGGATGGATGATATTTTGTATTTAACATCCTTAAACTAATTGCTATTAATTTTACTCCTTGGATTTCTATTTCTTTCTATTATTTGAGCTGACAGGCTAATTTTAAGCAAAAGGCTTACAGCAGGTCTGCAATAATGTCTGAATCACCATCATCACAACATTAAAATAACAATAATAATAATAATAATAATAATAAACTTAACTAAATAATAGCAAGTCAAGTGCAATGACTTCATAAAATGAGTGACCGTAACAACAACTATGCCCTGTGCCTCAATTTTTTGTGTCCCCTGGAAATACAGCCTGTTTGCTGGTAAATGTTTTAAGTTTGTGATAGTTTGAGTTCTTCTGCTAAACTGTGTCATGTTTCATGTGTCATGAAACATTGAATGTTAACCGGGACTTTCCTCTGACCACAGGAAACTGACTCAT